>LR990619.1:7954882-8702584 GCA_905147815.2 Phalera bucephala | reverse complement strand
ATGTTTTTTCAGTATGACCAAACGCGCCGTGTTACGATAACTTCGTGAAATGATCTAAGGCTATTCTGTATGCTACTGAAGCACGAAGCGAGGAGTAAAAAGAGGAGTCGGACTATGCACTGTGTTGTCCAAGTAGGCCCTGACGACATTCTCAGCTAGATGGCAAATTATACAGAAGTGGACGGGGTGTAACGTCCTCTTCATCCCGCGCCATCCCGCGCAGTGACAAGCTTGATTGTACAGAAAAATCTAATAATGCCATCTCCTCTTTATATTTGCTTAGTGCACTAGAGTACCATTAAAACGATCATTTTCACGAACTTATCGTAACGCGCCGCGTTACGTCTTTAATTAGTCATAGCGAATTAGGGCCAGAAAGTAAAATCAACAAGTAAATACAACATCGAATATACACAAACTCATTTTATAATTTTATTTTTAATTCACTCATTGTTGTTACAGCGAAAACAAATTAATCTATTTTGAAAATGAGTTGTCTAGCTGGTCACATAAATTAAATGTTTATCACAACAAACATTTAATTTATGTATGAAAACGGCTGATACAAATGCTATTCAATTAAACTATCAAAGCGTTTTATATTGCTCTCGAAAGGTTTGCCAATTGACTCGTTCGTGATGTAACGAGTAGTTACATCGTGGATATTTAAGCACCTAAAAAGGTTAAGCCCTGAAGTTCAATGGTCCGGTTGTTTGATTCGATCGATAATCACGTACATATAGAAACGTAGAAAAGTTTTTCTCTAAAATGTCGGACTAAGGGAACCACATAACTTTATAGTCGAATTCGAACCATCAGGAAGAAAGTTTACGTGATCCCATCGATCGAAATATGCTGTTGGACATCTAGATTTATCAGAGCACGTTGTGTATGTACCAATTTACACATCGAAATCTCTAACAACTGCTGATTAGACTAACGCGGAAAAATGAAGAGGGAAGGATAAACAGATCAACCACGAAGGAAATATAAAGAGGAGTCGGACTAAGCAACTGTGCACTGTTCTTCCAACTAGATCCTAATATCATTGCGGTGGCCGTAGTAAACGGTATATCATTCTCAGCAAGATGGCAAATACAGAAGTGGTCGGGATGTAACGTCCTCTTCACCCCGGGCCATCCCGCGCAGTGACATGATTGATTGTATAGGGATTAATAATGCCATCTCCTCTTCATATTTGCTTTATGAGATAAACATAAAATATTTTTTATAAAGTCATTTGGAAACTCTGTACTGGTAATTGTCGTTGATTGAATGCCGTCGCGCGGAGCGAACGTTACGATCGTGCATCAATCATGTTCCCCGTTTGTCCTACGTAAGCGACGTATTTTACGTTTACGTACGTATTAATTACGATTCGTAATAATTAATATTCATTACGAATTAGAAGGATGTAGATACTACAGAAGACTATACTGTCTTACCAAGGCCAAATAAGTCGTGTCGTAGATGATGGGCTAGTCAAGAGTCTTAATAACCGGCGAACGTGTATAAGTGAGGCAAACGATGAAACTGAGGAAATCAGAGAGGTCTGTAAGGAAAGAACCTGTTAGAACATTGTACTCTCTGCCTACCCGCAACGTATCTAGCATGGTGATATATGGAGATAGATAGATAAAAGTATTATTAGTACGATTTCTGTGGCTTGGATACCACGGAAAAAAGAAATCGAAAGAAAGTCATCTTGTTTTGGTATTTGTGGTTCTACACAAAGTTATGTAACTTTCTACTGTCCTTTGGACTTTAATCTTATATCTCTGTCTCTATTGATTGACCTAAATTTTAAATCGTCGCTGGCATCATCCTGGTACAAATCATCCTGATTTCTTTTACGATTCTCCCTTGGGTAACAATGCCAAACAGTGCCGCTCATTGGGAAAGCTGTGGGATAGCATGGCGACCCGGCATAGACGACCGTGACCCACAGGGGGTTGTTTTACCCCAACCAAGTAGCCACGGATATGAAACAAAAGTCAGCATAACTAAATTTCTTATTCACTAACTGTTATCCGCGACTTCATCTTAGTTATATTTTTTCGACATAAATTAAACTTCATCACAACTTAAAAAATCCAGGAAATTTGAGTGACTAATCACTCAGTATGTAGTATAGATTAAATGAACCAAGAAATAAAACCATTAATCAACTTATGGTTACAACTCTTACTCTTTTCACGATCGCAAACAAACCGTAAGTGGCTCAGATATAATGCCTCAATATTCAGGTCAAGGGTATAGCTTAATAGGTAGGAAACGTTTAAAATTATTTGCTCAAGTTTCAAAGATGCTCTGTTTGGATGTTGCCTAAATATTCACAAAGTACTGTTGTTCGTAGGTCGATACGTACGAATTAAACTCGGACGAATCGGCGAATCTGGATCTTTGATAATCATTATTATTTATTAACCAATTCGCAAGAAGATAATTTATTTTTTCATGCGAATCCGACCTGTAGAAATACGTAGTAGGCTCTTCGCATATACTATTATATACTTTAAAGATTACAAAACTTAAAGTACAGTCATGTACACACGACAACGAATTTAATAAATACAGAAGCTAGTGAATTCTAAATTAAAAACGCGATAAAAAGGGTAAGAATTACCATTAGAACTATCAACAATACATTTAAAGTCGACTGAAGCATGTGGTCAAAAAAGATATGTACCAAAACTTTACTCTTAGAATAAATTATATTTATCCTAAGAGTATAGACAGGACCATAGAAAATGTAATCACAAGACACTGGAAGGCGTATAGCCGAGTGAAGTTGTCGCCACACATGTGAGCAAATTATTACAAAATGCATCCGCCTATTTATAGGTACGTAATTTGTCATTATTACAGGTTGCAATAACCATTCAAATGATATTGTGCCAAAACTGTGTACTCTATTATAAGATCAATAGTATTATAAGACGATTACGATATGATTATGTGAAAAAGACGTTCATTGCATTTAAGGTCTCAAAAATCCGTAAAAATAATAACAGAGTGCCGAATAAACAAACAATTTAAGGTGTCATTATTTACCAGATTACCAACTAACAACAACTATTTTCAAGTGGTATGCCTATGGAAACCCATAGTGACACTATATAGTAATAGGATTACTAAATTTGTCAAAAATCAACAACATTAATGTCAATGAACTACATTTTATTTATAATAGCAGAGTTAAGCCCCAGGACCGCGTGAGTGTCAGTAATAGTAGTATGATAGTATGACTCTTCCAAAGCTTGTCTCCGTACTTATAAGGTACTGCAATTCATCCGAAAATATTTTATACAGCATTAATGTGAGTGTATGTGAGATCAGTGTCTATTTTTCAAACTGCTTGTATGGCAAAGCGGCGACAGCGGTTTCGGACAAAATCGTGCGCTGTTTCACTTCTAGAGTTCTATTATTACGATTTCTGTGGACGGAACTCAATTTGTACACAGTTGTTGCAATTTGCCGTTACAAATTCGTTTGCTATGCATTGTTTTTTGCGACTCGGCGCTCTCAAATCGCGGGCGCGAGATTTGTTTGTTTTAGGAATAGTATAAAATTGGTGAGCTTTATCCCTCTATGATATTTATGGAAGTAAACATGTCAGTCAGTAATAATATTTATAATAAGTAACTTTCTTCTTGGAAACCACATACGGGGTTAAGAAATTAAAGTTCAAATGATATGGTTAGCAATTAACTCTTTAGAGCGAGTGACGTATGGTCGCAGAGTCTCGAATCGGCAAAAATAAGCTAAAGCTAACACATTGATTAGAAAATTGCATATCATTTCAACACAGATTCGCAGAGTTTTAAATATAAAAGCACTGCTTTTTGAACCTTCCTTAAAAAACAAACCCAGCATAGAGTACACACCGTCACGCCTATATTCCCCAAGCGGGTATAGCATCGGTATACTGTGTACACCCTCTTTTCGCTGACGATAGATAGTACATACTTCCGCAGTGTAGGTGAAGCTGTAATGACCCCTTGGCCAACGGCGTAGATGCACGGATATTATGTTCACATACACAAACTGACGATTATGTTTTATCAAATGTATAATGTGGCGCGATTTCAACACGCAAAGCTGAAGAGCTGTAAGAGCTTTACAAAATATACTGTTAGCAGTTTGTTTTATTCCAGCGCTTTAATAACGCACATTGAAAACCCGCTCATGCGTACGTGAGTGTGGACTAACGGGTAATTTTTACTGTCCCTGCATTCGGTCTTTGAACAAAATGGAATGACCCATTTCGCGGGATCGATATTTATAACGGATCCGAAATACCGTCGTACATGTAAACTCGTTCTTCCAACTACAGATGACCTCTATTTAAATGAACTCTTGTGCATACAATATTTATATTTGTCAGAGTGCAAATTTCCCTTTCCAATGCAAAATAAAATTGCCATTCCCAAAAATAAGAGTAAAATAAAACAGAATCAAAACTATAATAATAATCAATTGAACAATTTTCACACAAACTAACAAATCATGTTAGCCCTTCGCGTTTCTTCCATTCACTTTTCAATTGGGGCATTTTCTTTTTCTTTTACTCTCTTCTACGTCTAGATCTTCATCTAATTTGCTATTAGCATTTCACAAGCCATCTTTTCGTTTTCTTCTTGACATCTGCTTATGTGGCATTTGACTGTTGTACCTGGAATAAAAAGAAATACTTCTTACATCCGCTTTTCCTTTTTGTAGGCATGAGTGTACATAGTACACCTACATTTCGCCAAGGTATTTTTGGTCCCAATTTGACAGGGAATTAACAGCGATTCTGCAGCCACATCATTTGACACGTCTTCAGGTTGTTATTGATTCCTCACAATGTTTTACATTTATCGAGTAACAATAAAAAAAAATACAAAGTATGATCTGAAAAACAATACAGGGGTAGGCAGAAACATGCGGGTGGCAGAGGTGTACTGAATACACCCACTTTTCGCCGACGATGTTAGGTCTCAGGACTCAATACCAAATTCCAGTCTCATACTGGATTTTTTTCTATCGAAAAATAACATTTCGTCCAACCTACGATTTAAACCCAAGACCTTGTGAAAGCTACACATATTGTTCCCCACCAGACCAATAAATAAGGCAGTCATATAGGATCTAGTATGATTATTTGAAAATAGTACTTCAAACAATTATGTTGTACTTAACTATACACTATTGTTGAATTCCAGAACCCACCTCTGGGTGGTACTTGTACCATTTTGCTGTCCCATTATCTATAATGGGAATAATAACAAGATATGTAATAACAATTTCAGTTACAAGTTTTTGGTAAACGTAAAGATACAATTATTTGCCTGTTACATAAATAGTTGTAGAATACAGAAAGTGTAACTTGTAACACTTTATTTCAAGACAAGCATTTTTGGATATCTTTTTGTGTATCAAGTTCTCTAAAACGGTGTTTAATGACGACATGAGCAGGAATAAACACATAAATCTTTCGCTCATACTACAAAAGCCGGATTAAGAAGATACATACAGATAGAACACGTGTCTCCACATTTATATTTCTTTTTATAGAAAACTATACCCCTTACTATTATTTTTATGTCGTGGATCCGACAACAAGTATGAATTACATATACATAAACTGAGGCGATTTTCTAGCTACCAGTAGGTAGTTATGTATACTAGACCAGTACACAGCTCAGTGCAAGTACTTTAAAAGATGATGCAATATAAACAGACTGTTGCTCATAGAATATAATTCCAAGTACTGTTTTGCTTAATCAGCTTAACTTGCCTCAGCTGCGTATTAATCATGTAAACAGATATCAGGTTACTTGTTTAGTCTCAGTCCAATTCTCATAACTGTTTTGCTAAATAAGCAGATATCAATTAATAAGACGTATAACGCGTGGGTTCATTCTAGAAGGAGTTGTTTACTTGACGATGCCTATAAAAGCCATCGCCAAGCAAAGTACATTTAATATCGACTCAGCTCTCTTACCGTTCGCACTAACGTTAAGTAATATTAATTGACTGCATTAATATTTTGAGTATCTATTATTAATTTGTATTGTGAAATAAATATATTTTTATAAAGTCACGCCGGCCTTTATATTTGACTGGCGCAGCCGAACGGTAGGATTTCAGTCGCGATAAGTGTTGCAGTACTCATACCAGACAAGCTCAACGCCGTGCAGGAGTACAAGCATCGATTCCGGACCACAATCGCCTGGCTGAATCCTAGAAAAGGACCTACCCTACCTTCGAACAAAGAAATTTTGTCAAGAAGTGCCTGCAGATACTCAAAGAGCGGATATTCGGCATGAAAAATTGCAGCATTGTGTGAGTTCTGACCTTTCCCACATGTTCCTATTTTTCTGTCTATTCTGAATTTAATTGGACAAGCATCGCTAATTTCATTCAGACCCCGAGCCTGTAATTCCGGTCAAAAATCGCGGGAATTATTTGGATAAAAGGATATCGCATTATTAGACAAGCATCGCTAATTTGTGATTAGAATTTAGGATCTCACGGGATTTAGACACGCATCGCTAAGCCGTAGATCACCACTTAGGGCCGTAAGAATCAGACAAGCATCGCTGAACTTACGTAAAACATTGTCGTATTTTATTGAAAAAGAAAATTACTTCCAGTGGGGTGATCACAAGGTCCACTTGAGAATGTAAAATATTGAAAAGAAAATAAAACTTATATTAAAAGAAAATAAATCTTAATGAAAAGAAATTAAATATTATAAAAAAAATAATAAACGTTGTTCTGCCTATAAAGGCTAAGTTAAATAGTAATTGATAAGAGTTATATTTTCGGACAAAAATCGCCGAATCTATAAACTTTTTCTATTATAAAATTTTTATTGTAAACTTTTACGTGTTATTTTTAAATTGTATTTTTTTTGTGTGTGTTATTTTAATTGTATTTTTTTTTTAATTTGTGTGTGTTATATTTATCTTATTGTGTTTGTAAAAGTGAATAATAAGTGTTCAAAATATTCAAAATGAATCAAATTCAAATTATTCCGAAAGAAATTCTCGACTTAATTCCACGTTACGACGGTAACAACCAATTGTTAAATTTTTACATTCAAAAATGCGAATATGTTATTAGAAGTTTTAGTCGCGAAAATAATGCCGCACAACAAATGTATATTTACCATAGTCTGACGAATAAATTAATAGATAAAGCCGCGAAACTAGTGAGTGAAAGAAATATTATCAATTCTTGGGATAGTTTAAAGGAACTCCTCATAGAACATTTTGGAGATCCTAGAACAGAAGATTGCATTGCCGTAGAATTAGAAAACATTAAATTAAAATCAGGAGAATCATATATAGATTTAGCTCATAGAATCCAGGACGTAAAAAGTTCAGTTATAGCCAAAGTAAATTTGTTAACCGATGAAGGCGTTAAAGCCGCTAAAATGATTATTTATAATAATCCCGCGTTAAATAGCTTTTTGTTTAACTTACCAGAAGACCTATTAAGGATCGTTAGGTTAAATAAATGCGCTAATTTAGAATCAGCCTTAGGAGTAGTTACAGAGGAAGTAAATTTCCATAACCATTATAATGCAAAAAGTAAAGTCAAATCAAATAATAGTTTACAAACAACCAAACAAATTCCGACCCAATATAAATTTGGCATACCTCAAAATAGATTCCTTCAAAGTAATTTCCCACAAAGACAACTAATGAATCAAAACTTCCGACCTAACTTCAATCCTAATTTAATTCAGCAAAATCAACAAAAAGTATTTAAAAATGATCAAAGATTACCTTACAACATAAATAATTATAAGCAATCTGGGTTCTTCAAACCCAACCCAAATCAACAATTCCGTTTCGGTATTCCTAATAGATTCATAAATAAAAATCAAACAGATAATGATGTCACAATGAGGACAGCAGTTCGTAACAACATGATTGAAAATTTATATGAGAATGACGTAGATGACATCGACTTTGAGACTGACGAATACTTTAATGAATATGAGCCAGTGACAATCGATGAAGTCGACGACGGAAACCCCGATAATAATGTTTCTCCACCTGAAAATTTTCCCATGGATCCGGTCCAAGATCCCCCGAAATAGTTAAACTTAATTATAGTGAAACCTTAAAATTACCACATATAATAATACCAGAAATTCATTCAAAATTTATGATAGATACAGGAAGCACTAGATCCTTCATTAGCCCCGAAATAGTAAACAAATTCTTTTATAATTTTATAACTTTAGAACCTTTTGAAATAATTAGTACACATGGACATAGTAGGCACAGTAAAGTAGCTTATATGCCCTTAACCAAAACTTTTAAAAGTAAACTTTGTCACAAATTTTACATTTATGATGTGGATAGCAGATACGAAGGTTTATTAGGTTCAGACTTGTTAAAAGAACTAGAAGCCACAATAGATATGAAAAATCAAGTTTTAAAAACCAGAAATACTAAAATTCCGATATTGTATAGAAAACCCTACGAAATTAAATTATCACCGCGTTCAGAAACTCGTGTTAAAATTCCGACAAATCTTAAAAATGGTGAAGCCATAGTACATTTTTTAGAATTTCAACCAGGAGTTAGAATGCCCGATGCCATAGTAAATTGTAAAAATTCAATAGCCCAAACAATTATACAAAATTCTACAGATCAGAATGTTATATTAAAATTTGATAATCCATTAAAAGTATACAAATTTGAGGAAAAATTTTTCAATAACCTCAATACTTTAAATTTAAATACAAATAAAAATAAATTGTTACAACAAAATCTTTCTAAATTAAGATTAGAACATTTAAAGAAAGAAGAAAAACAAGCCATACAAAAATTATGTTACAGATATAGAGACATATTCTATTGTGATGATATTCCTTTAACTTTTACGAATCAAGTTAAACATAAAATTCGAACCACTAATGAAGATCCCATATATATAAAACCATATAGACATGCCCCCACAGAAAATAAAGAAATTGGAAAACAAATAGATAAATTATTAAGAAACAATGTCATTAGGGAATCGCACTCTCCATGGAGCGCCCCAGTTCACTTAGTTCCGAAAAAAATGGACGCTTCGGGCGAACGAAAATTTCGCATGGTCATAGATTACAGACGATTGAATGAAATAACCGTAGACGACAAATACCCATTACCAAACATTTCAGACCTTTTCGATAAATTAGGAAAAGCGTGTTATTTTTCTACATTAGATTTAGCTAGTGGTTACCATCAGATAGAAGTAGAGAAACAGGATCAATCTAAAACTGCATTTACAGCACAAAATGGTCATTATGAGTTTACTAGAATGCCATTTGGTTTAAAAACAGCCCCCGCAACATTTCAACGTGCAATGGATAACATACTTAGAGGTTTACAGGGTATCCATTGTTTAGTTTACTTAGATGATATCATTATATTCTCAAGTAGTTTAGAAGAACATTTAGAAAAATTAGAAAAAGTTTTTGAAAGACTTAGGCAAACAAATTTAAAAGTAACATTAGACAAGTGTGAATTTCTCAGAAAAGAAGTTCTTTACCTAGGTCACACTATTACAGAAAATGGTCTTCAACCAAATGATGATAAAATTAAAGCCATATTACAATTTCCGTTACCTAAAACACCTTCGGAAATACGTAGTTTTGTTGGATTAGTAGGTTACTACCGAAAATTCATTAAAGATTTTTCCAAATTAACACAACCTCTCACTAAATGTTTAAAGAAAAGACACAAAATTATAATTAATAAAGAATATATTGATGCATTTGAGAAATGTAAAGAAATTTTAACAAACGCCCCAATCTTACAATACCCCGATTTTACTAAACCATTTTTGTTAACAACCGACGCATCCAATTATGCCCTTGGCGCTATACTATCACAAGGACTGATAGGTAGTGACAAGCCTGTAGCTTATCTTAGTAGGACATTAAACGACGCAGAAACCCGTTATAGTACAATAGAAAAAGAATTATTAGCCATAGTATGGGCGTGTAGGAAATTTAGGCCATACTTATATGGAAATAAATTTACCATATTAAGTGACCATAAACCCCTAATGTGGTTAAATTCAGTTAAAGAACCCGGAAGTAGACTTACTAATTGGAAATTACAATTAACAGCATTTGATTACGAAATTAAATACAAACCCGGTAAACAAAATGGAAACGCTGACGCGCTTTCACGTGCAAAAATTAATATACTAAAAGATAATCTATCAATGAAAGTTAATGCCTCTAGTCCCATAACAATATCTTCCGAAAATTCTAGCAAATCAGAATTAACTAACCCAGTTCCATCTTTAAATAGTAGCACCTTAACCGCATCTGAAAAATCAGAATCATCTTTTATAACTGTCCATTCAGAAGAAAACATGGATTCTGCTAATATTCCTATTTTACAAGAAGCAATTGATACTAAACCTAATCAAATACTTGTGTACACCTGGAACAGAAATGAATTTACTGTTAAAAATTTATCCAGAGATAAACAAAAAGTATTAGAAGTCCATTTACCATTAAATAATACCCAGTTAATAAAATCATTCCTTAAAGAATATATTAGGCCTAAAATAAAATATTTCATATACTTTGACGATGAACGTCATCGTAAACAATTTTCAGAAATCATTATAACCTTATTTAAAAAAGATTCAGTAAAATTCTTTGAATGCACAAAACGTGTAGTGTACGTTGAAGATGAAAATGAGCAACGTGATATAGTGTTAAAATACCATATTGGCAAAACTTGTCACCGTGGCATAAAAGAAACCATTGCTCATCTTAAACGAACATTTTTCTGGCAAAATTTAGAACAAACCGTATCAAGTATAATTAATTCTTGTGAAACATGCAAAACCATGAAATACGATAGAAAACCATTAAATCCTAAATTACAATTAACCCAAACTCAAACTAGACCCTTTCAGGAAATTTTCATAGACTTATTTTCCATAGAAGGCAAATATTTCCTAACGATAGTAGACTCCTTTAGTAAATTAGGTCAAGCCATAGAAGTCTCAAATAGAACAACACCAGAAATAATTAGAGCATTAATAAAATATTTTTCCATTTACGGAGTACCAAGAAAAATAAGTTCAGATCCAGGTTCAGAATTCAATAATAATTTACTTAAAGAAATGTTAATATTTTATAAAATAGATTTACATATTGGAACACCCCATAACCCCAACTCAATGGGCATTGTTGAACGTTTTCATTCCACAATAATAGAAATTTATAGACTTGCAAAATATGAAAGGAAAATAACAGATACTGCCTCAGTAATGACATACGCGATAATGTCGTATAACCAGTCTATACATTCAACAACTGGTCTTACGCCATTTGAAGTAGTTTTTGGTCATACAGATTCATCCAATGCATTTGAAGTTGATTTTGAGAAAAATTATACACAGCAACTTGTTTTAGAGCACCGTAAACGAACTAAACACTTATATGATTTCTTAACCGATAAAATGATAAATAATAAAATTAAAATTAGAGAAAAACGTGGCGGTGAAGAAAGAATAAAATTTAAACAAGGAGAAACCGTCTTCATAAAAGGTGTCAATATTAGGCGTAGTAAAGACCAACCGCGTTATAAAAAAGCAAAAATTATTGGAACAATTAATAGAAACACAGTACCAGTAGAGTCTCATCAGAGACACACAAAAGTCCCAATAAAAGATATAAAACGTCCTCCGCAGGTTCGCGCTCCTGATCCTCGTACAGGCAGCCCAAAACCTGGCCCTTCAACTTCAGAAAATTGAAGATAATCCTGGAATCTTCCCAGTTAAGGAAGGACAAGCATTCATTAGCACTTATAATTGGAATATAATTAAAATATTAGATTTAAAATTTGTTAGTAACAGTATTGAATATAACGTTAACAAGTATTATGAAGTTAACGATTATTTAAAAGAAAAATTAAATGTATATTTCTTAGACGGAAATATCATAGATGCACAAATGCAAACTGAGTATATTATGAGTTTAACATTAGAGCGCTATAATCAATTAGTCCCAACAATTAGAATTAAAAGAGGTATTTTAAATCCCCTAGGTTCAATAGTTAAAGCCATTACAGGCAATTTAGATAATGAAGACGCAATCAGATACGATTCCTTAATAAGTCATATTCAATCTAAACAAAACGCTATTGATAACAAAATATCATTAGTTTCCGAAACAATTGGAGTATTAGTAAATCTGACAAACTCTACGAGAAACAATTTTATTGAAATAGACAAAACAATTAACGAAATAGAATCCATTCTGAATAAAACTCAATTTCAACATAGTAAGGAAATTGTCTTGAATACTTTCGATTTAATTATCCATAATTTTCAAATTTTGTTAACTAGGTTAGATGAGGTTGAAACAGCTATTGCTTTTAGTAGATTAAATATTTTACACCAATCCATTTTAGACATAGATGAATTGTTATCAACTCTTAAAGACATAGAGAAAATAGATAAATTAATGTATCCCGTAAATACCGATAATTTGATCAAAATTGTACATTGTATAGACATAAGAGCATATATTAAGAACAAACGAATAACGTTTATTATGTCAATACCAATTGTCCAATTAGATTTCTATAACTATTACAACCTTCATCCTTTTCCCATGTATAATCCTCATTTAAACCTAACATTCTTATTAACACCTCAATATTCCCAAATCCTGGTCAGAGGGTCAGATATACTTCCACTATCACAATCATGCAAAGAAATAGACGAAGGAGAATTCCTGTGTTATGAAGATAATTTATCTGTCACTAATGAAGACTTATGCATTACAGATTTGATGAAATTTTCTTCACAAATTACATCATGTTCTCCACTTACAGTAAAATCTTCAAAAGTCAAGGTCAAATCTATTCGGCCTGACACATGGTTACTATATTCAGGAAAACAGACATTTCTCACAGAGCACTGTGAAAATGATTTCAACCAGTTCAACATTTTTGGCACCTATATATTAACCTTAGATAATGAATGTGAAGCTAAATTAGAGAACATCACATTAAGGAAACGTCTCATTCAATTAACTAATCAAGTCTTCCATCAAGTTCCAGTTATAAATTTACCAAGCATCACAGCAGCAGAGAAAATCTACAAGCAGCCAATCAGCCTAGATGAGGTCAACTTAGAAGATCTTCAGTTCCTGTCACATGTGTTAAACAGTAAAAGTGAAAATCTCAGTGAAAACCACGTATATTCAGTGAATGTGCATAGCATAAGTTTAGGTTCTATAATCATTTATGTAATATTATTAATTGTGCTTTTGATTGTTTTATATATTTATAAGTCTAAAATATTGTCCTTATGTAAACATAAGCAAAATCAACATTCTCAAAAATCGAACGCTGATTTTGAACTTATGGAGGGAGGAGTTATGTATACTAGACCAGTACACAGCTCAGTGCAAGTACTTTAAAAGATGATGCAATATAAACAGACTGTTGCTCATAGAATATAATTCCAAGTACTGTTTTGCTTAATCAGCTTAACTTGCCTCAGCTGCGTATTAATCATGTAAACAGATATCAGGTTACTTGTTTAGTCTCAGTCCAATTCTCATAACTGTTTTGCTAAATAAGCAGATATCAATTAATAAGACGTATAACGCGTGGGTTCATTCTAGAAGGAGTTGTTTACTTGACGATGCCTATAAAAGCCATCGCCAAGCAAAGTACATTTAATATCGACTCAGCTCTCTTACCGTTCGCACTAACGTTAAGTAATATTAATTGACTGCATTAATATTTTGAGTATCTATTATTAATTTGTATTGTGAAATAAATATATTTTTATAAAGTCACGCCGGCCTTTATATTTGACTAGGTACAATATGTGATATGAGGCCCAGTGACCACACACACACAGATAGAGATTACCATATTTAAGCTTTTCAATTATTTACGAATTCTGTACAACCTGAATATTCAAACACGTAGCCTCACACTAGGAATAAATTCATATGTATACCGTGGGGGTGTTTACAAGCATGTATTTTACATACACTGAAATCCAGATCGAAACCTACATTTGTGGGTCGCGTAGAGATTAGTTCCGTGCGGGGAACGAATCCGTAACTTTTTAGTCCAGTGAGTGGAGCAGTCTACGCTCTAACCTTTAACGGACGGCTTCGTCCAGAGGTTAAGAGCTTGAGTCGCTCCGCCAGCTGGATTGAGTAGTCGCGAATTTGATTCCCGTACGGAACAAATGCTGTGTGTGTGTGACCCACAAATATTTGCTTCCATCTGGGTGTTTGTGCATGTGAACTTCGTCTTTGTAAACGCATCCACAACACAGAAATAATGAAGTAAAACTATTTTTTTCGTATTTTATTGCGTTTTATTTTTTGATTTTTACGTTCCTGGCGTTTTGAGTGCTTTGCAGCACCCTTGGTCACGGGAGGGATTGAGGTGTTAGACGTCCAAAAGGCATAGTTGTTCCGGGGTACTCGAAGCTTATTGTCGTGCAGGACTTGCTTGACATGTTAAAGCTCGGCAGCCAGATGTTTCTTCTCACAGATCCCTTGTGCTCTCTAAAACAAAGATTTACCCACGGTAGCTAACTGTGATGAATGGTGGTGAGATTCACCGTTTAAGTACCTATTAGTATGGGTCTTTTTTTTCTATAAACCGTATGGCTTAAGGTTTTGTTGCGGTTACGGATTACTGAGACATCTAGGAAAGCTAGGTAATTGTTTGCTTCAAACTTCATTTTAAACTGGTCAATTTTAGGGTTAATGGAGTTAAGATGATTAAGGAATACATTAATTTTGTCAGATGGTAATATTGTAAAAGTATAATCTACGCACCCGCCATAACATCAGATGTGATAGACCACAAATCCTCGTGAAAGAACACCGATTCCTGTCAAGGATGGTTCGCGAAACTATTGAAATCAAAAAACATCCTAATTTCAATAGAAAAGATGGCTGGGTGCTTCTATCGACTTGGAATCCGGTAATTAATATAATCAAATCCAAAACCAAGCATAACACTGCAAGACCTCAAGACACCGTGAGCTCATTCTGCGTAGATCGGACCAACAAAAATAATTAAGAAGTTGGAGGGTACACCGGAACAACTATGCCTTTTGGACGTCTAATACCTCAGTCCCTCCCGTGACCATAGGTGCTGCAAAGTACTCGAAACGTCAGAAACTTAAAAATCAAAAAATAAACCGCGGTAAAATCCGAAAAAATAGTTTTATTACATGTGTAATATTCGCGTAAATCTAAGAACTCAGAATAAGAACTCAGTACAGAAATAATTCCTAGTGTGGTAGCCCCACATTTTATTGAATGAAAAAAGAAAAGAACACTAACCACCCAAGCGGGGGTGGCAGATGTGTACTGTTTACACTAAGTTTTCGCAATGATGTTAGGTCTCATGTAATAAGGGGTGAGCCTATCGTCAATATATCGGGTTCAACGTCTGACTCCGGACTATACTAGAAAAAATACATTTTTGTTCGACCTAGGATTCGAATCCAAGACCTTATCATAGCTACGCGCATTATTCGTCACTAGATCAACGAGAGAGTCAGCAGAACATATCCATATATCATACATATTATTACATTATGGATCCGATCACACGCCTCTCCACCGTGTAGAGGCTCTTGGAAATTCATCTAATTTATTACCGCCTGTGTATCTAACACTTTACCTATAACGGTGTTTATAAGCTGACATTGTTATCATGTTTGATGTAAACATTCGCCGTTCGTGTCCATATTTGTCGTTTTCTGTTATATTAATTTGTTATTTATGGGAATGGCATTGTTATGTCCATTGCCTAGAGTAGGACAAATAATTTATCTAAGGAAGTGATTTTTAAAGTGTGGGTCGCGACCCCCTGGTGGTCGCGAAGCGTCTATAAGGGGGTCGCATAGAGCTTCTCGACCCTTTGTAAAAAAAAGGAAGTATAAAAATATATTTTTATTCGCAAAATGTTAATTAAAGGTTATTTTACAGGTTAACACAAGTCAACAAGAACAAAAAATACATACGAGTCACATTCAATCTAATGTGAAAGTTACGCCTGTTTTTCGTTGACTTATTTCTCCCTTCTTAAAAAATTGTTGTTGTTTTTCTTCTTGAAATGTTAAAAATATGTCTGTTATTAAGTACTTTTTTATGTATTCAGCCGATACCTTATTATAAAAATGCTGTGCGGATTTTATATTCGTAACATTATAAAATACAGGTTACAAACAGCGGAAGGGGGTCGCGAAAAATTGTTGCATACTAAGAGGGCTCATGAAAAAGGTTGGAAAAACACTGATCTAAGGTGTAATACTTTGAGGGGGGCATTTGTCCTGCAGTGGACATCTTCAACCTTCATTCAATTTGAATTCGTTGACGGCTCGATCCAGTGGTAACCAACTTAAGTCGCTCCACCCACTAGATTAAGCAGTCGCGGCTTTGATCTCCGCCCGGCACAAATCTTTATATGACTTACATATATTTCTCATATATGGGTGGGTGTATGTAAATTTCATGTTTGTAAATGCACCCAGGGATGAAAGTAAGTATGCAAAAATGCATACCGGGATAGTTCCTAGTGTGGGGCTAGATATTGTTTTTAAAATATCATTCTGCCGATGATGATGACTAACTGACCGACCGACTGACCTAAATCGTCTATTTATACAAAAAAATTATCATGTCTTCTCCTATCCACATATATTTAATAAAATATTGCATTAATAGCATTTGTACTGCAGTGGACGATTTTCAGCCGATTTCCGTTTAGAGAGAACTTTATTACTCATAAAGATGATGATTACCTTTTTTTTTCTTTATTTCCTGGGGAAAATCCTGCATAGAACTTCCGCGAACCTCGGGGGAAGCTCGCGGGGCGTATCGAAATCCTACCGACTTAAAACCTAAGGGCGGCCGACATCAGCACTTTGGAGGGGCTCCGGGATCTCCGTATGGAACGCACCGGTGCCCCTCTTGTGCCGCGCTCCGAAAAGCCCGCCATCGGGGGGAGACTTGATGACACGCTTCCCCCTGCACCGACGCGGTGCTCACGGCCACGTGGGCCACACCACGCCGCTGTCCTCCTCGGGGACGCTCAGGGCTCCCGCCTCTTGCATCCGCAACCCCAAACGCCCCCCTGCTGATATTGTTCCAGGGGTGTCCCCCGCCCTTTCTTAAGCCCCGGGGTATTGGGCTGGGAGGCCTGGGCAGGCTGTGCCTCCGCCCCGGCGCCATCGCCTTCGTCGAGCAGAATCGGCCCTCTCCCGATTTCGCTAGGCCTCCTCGTTCTGGGACATCACAGTCTCGCAGAAGGAGGATGCGGCCCCCCACGCCGATTCCCCTGCCAGCATATCCGCTACTACTGCGGGCAGGGGAGGTGCGGTCCGATCCGGTCCACCAGGATAATGATGATTACCTACTGTAACCAAAACAATGTAAAAAAATACCTTACATTAGCTGGCTTCTCCTATCTAATTTAATAATAGATATTGGAATATTTTGAAACTAAATCAGGTCACTTAATCAGTGTCCACTGAAATCACTTTATGGCTTTGGATTATGTACTGTATACGGAATCCTTCGAGAATGTGGGTCTGATAATATAAAAGGTTATTACAACAAAATTAGATAAAAAAGACGAGCCCGTCGATTTCCCGGCCCATCGTTTCAGTGGAGGCCGCGGTCTGATCTGTTGGTACTTGGTAGATTAATAAGTTAAAAAAAGTAATCTTGTCAATCTGTAAGTGTTTCTGCAGGGTTTATATGCAAAATATAAATCATTAGAGTTTGATAATATAATAGTGTATATTCCTTTTACTTTACCGACGTGAGCCCGGAAAGTTATCAAATTAAATTAACGGCGCGCTACACTTAAATATGATCATGTGATAAAATTTTGTAGGCCTTCAGGCTGTCTACTTTTTTATAAAGGTAGGTAATAAAACGTTCCACGGCCCCAGTGTAGATTTCTGATAAAAGAATCACCACTTTTCCCTTTTTAATAAAATATTTATTACGATGTCTTATCCGAGACTCCGCATGCTTTATTTTTTCAGAAAAAATACCGTCTGTACCTACTGCCTATGGCCTTTTTCAGGTTGCAATCCATCTCCGTGCCAAACTTTACCAAAATCTAAAAAGCGTGACGTAAAAAGGTAACATAAGGCATACATTCACATATCTATCTATCTATATCAGCACCGCCAGATCCCTTGCGGGGTAGGCAGAGAGTACGGAGTTCCAACAGGTTCTTTCCTTACATACCTCTCTTGCTTCCTCCACTCTCATAGTTCGTCTCATACACGCTCACCGGTTTCGGAAACTCTTGACTAGCACTTCAGATAAGACTCTGTCTATTTGGTCATGGTAAGATAGTTTAAGTCTTCACATATAATAATAATAATATTTTCTAATTGCGACAAGGTGATATTCCAAAGATGGAAAGCTTTTCCTAGTATCTTGCCCACACTACTGTTCATCTGTGAGGTAATATAAGCTAGATTCCATGTATACGAAAGCTGAGGGATTTGATACGCTGAAAGTGTACTGCGTCGGATAGTATGTGTTCCTACAACCCATAGGATGGGTTCTTGGTATACCTAAAAGGTTAATAAAGAGGGAAAAGTTATTTCAGATGTTAACTAGTGTATCTTTAGGGTCAGCAGTATTATAGTCCGCAATAACCGTGCATGTTCGTGTTTCGTTTTTATTATCTGGCCGTTATAGATATATGTCCGAAGACGTAAAAGTAAGACTGCTTGTTCGTAAGAATGGTAATCCGCCAGCTTAAGCTTTGTCCTGCAGTTTATCCTTAAAACCCCACATTGTAAATATATATTTTTGCCTCACTGCTGCTCAAACGCCTCCCTCCATCGTCTCCATTCTACTCTGTTTGAGGCTATTGAGGGCCATTCGTTTATTTGTGATTATTAATTTTGAATCGCCATGTTGAATACTCTGCACATAGAGGAAAATGGTTGTTATACATGTAGTTAAAAATGTTCTAACGTAATTTACGCTGTGTACTTGGATATGTTTCTGCCTATTCATGTTACGTAAATACGCGCTAAATTATCGAAGCTAAGGATAAAACCACGAAGCAAATACTAAGAGCAAATGGCGTAATAAGATGTTTTATACAATTTAAGCGTGGCGCTGCGCGGGGAAGCACAGGGCGAGAGGGACGTTACGCTCAACCCACATTTGTATTCGCCATCGGGCGGAGACTAGTAAAAACTAAACCATTCGTCCATATAAATAGTACTTGTACGTTCAATGATATTACGTTTACGTTACGTACGGTTGATGGCATTTTTAATATAGAAGTAATCTAATAAATTGCAAAAAAATACTTACAAGTGAAATGTGATGTTATTTGTGTAACCAGAATGTCGATCCAAGTAATTTTTTCATATTAAGATACATCACTTCTTTTTAGGCGTTTTATTTTTAGTAAAAATAGTAATATTTAATAGCTATGCGAGCTCGAGCGGACATGTGAATGGAGCGAGCAGCGATGGCAAACTGAGTTAAGTCACGCCCACCACGATGACGCCAAGGCTTTTAGGAATTCAAAAGGCTCGCTAGCTTAGGCTATCTCCTCTTCGTATTTGCTTCGTAGGTAAAACCTTGTATTTCTTTAACAATATGTAAAAACACTAAATTCGCGTAAAACCAACATGGTGGGGTCTTTGTTTTCTTATTTTTTTTATGAACGATTTAAACGAATCTGTTTACCTATGTTTTGTGTGAGTTTTATAGATGGTTGCTTCTGTTAGAATGATTAGACACGTTTTTAATTTTTACAAACTTTTCAGTGTGAAACAAACCCGCGCGGAATCGCGATATGATAAATGAGATTAAAAATCTTAATAAAAAAAAGGTTAAAATAATCGACTAAGTCCTGATTTATTATACATCGGCTGACACCTAACCTGTGCCAAACCTAGCTATATTTACATTATATTAAAACTCATTTTGGACACAAAGCAACCAATAGGCGTGTCATAATTCAATATCCTCTACCTGGACAACTTTAAAGTAAACTTTACACCATGTCTCGAATGTCGAACAATAACCACAAGTGATCCAAGTTCGCATAAACGTCGAGCTTCTACCGAAACTCGACACTGCTGATTAATGCTTACACTCCACTTGAGGAACTAAAAAATAGATATGGACCTGGAAAAAACATAAATTGGAGTTGTATGTGTCATAGAACTCGGTACTATTATTAGGGTTTTGTACATCAATTGGTAAAAACGATACTCTTATAGGATTGCATTATTGTCCGCCTGTCTCTCACTAATCCATTACGAATGCTGCTTCTTTTATTTTTGTGGATTGTTTGTGCTTTGGGATCATTTACAGCAATATTGCAGTATCAAAATCGCTCTGCTAAGTTCGCTAAGCTAAACTGGAGACCCCATATTAATTACTTCCAACCGTACCGCACATATACGTCTTACTTCTTAAATCAACAGCATGGTGATACCACTACTTCAAGAAGCCCAGAAGGAGCGCTAACATACTGGATCTTCCTATTGAGAATCTAATTGTGGTGGTCGTTATTTATGTTCTGCAATATCTCTAGTTGGGAAACTAGGTAAGTTTTTACCACATCCTATTTCTTTCAATTGTCCTTCCACCGCCATGTGAAGGTGCATTCTCGTACTGTAATATATCTTGGCTGTCGTGCTAACAGGGGCTGTTGTAACTTCGCCCAAAGAACGTTATTGATTTCATTGGAATCTGATTGAGATAAGACCATGCAGTAGCCAGCGTGTTGAAAATGAAAACAATATGTGTATATAGGTAGTATGATATACAGACAATGTAGATAACAATGCTATTTTTATTATTCAAAAATAAAATTTCGAATGTTATGATAACAGATGGAAAATGAATAGTAGTGGTAAATACCAATTCACTAAGTGCCTACACAACTGTGCGGTAAGATTACCATCTGTCACATAGCCAATCAAGGATACAAAAAGCGTAGTATTTCTTAAAAAAAAATTAAAGCGCCAATGGGAATTAAAACCAGGTTTATCAACAGCTATTGATTTTTCAACAAACACCAATGTACGTTATGATTTGAATTTAAAAAGACCTTCTTAAAAACAAACTTTTGTAGCAAAAACATGACGAAGATAACTTTATTAGTTAAGGAGTTCCTATAACTTATTTCTGGCTCCATAATCAGACCCTGGACACCATTCGGGTCTAAAGTATCCAGCCACCAGGCGGGGTGATATTGAATAGTTGGGTGGTTCCATTGGCTAACTTTCGAGGGGGGGTTACGTTGTATATTTCACATGTTCTTAAGCATTACGTTTTTTTGCTTGAAAAATGAATCACAAAATTTGAACCGAAAGACAGATGACCAGACAGAAGACAGAAGACATATGAACATTGCAGGTTAAATAAAAGCTTGTAATAATCACAACGATTCATGGCACTTAACAAGAACCTCCTACAGTAAATAATTTCAAAACGAGAAGAACAAACATTTACAAAGAACATAAGTTGGAAGCGTCCGCAAGCCTGCGAGCCGAGAAACTTTGAACAGCGATATTATGCAAAACATTCATGCTAGCCCGGCCACTCGTAATGCCCGTATGGCAGACATCATAAATCTAATATGGGCACAGTTATATAATAACATTTCAATAATAGAACTGCTTTTTTAGACAAATAGGGATTTATCTTTGGTAACTTAAATCCATTTTTTAAATAGATACCATTTAGTTGCTCATGTAGTCTTACATGACCTGGTTGCAGAAAGTCCGAAAAAATAGTGATAATTGAGTTCAACAAGTAACTCTTGACATAGATTAAGTTACCTTTAACCATAAATCTAAATTTAAACTTATGCAACTAAACCTTTGTGGTAATAATAAGTGGTACTTTATTTTTTATTTGCATCATTTTTACTATGTTGCGGTCAGTTTTGTATTGCAAATATAAAGATAATCATGAAAGTTTGCGAGGAAGGATGCATAGATGTTTGTTACTCTTTCACACAAAAACTACTTAACCGATATTGATGAAACTTTATAGATATATATCATATACATGAGAACAACACATACGCTATAATTTATAAAGATACATATGATACTAAGTTGCAGGGCGCAAAATTCCAAACATCTGAAAAAAAAAACTAACAATGCCTGCTGATTGGAAAAAAGCATTAACCGACAAAAAACTAAGGATGTCTGTCTGACTATGATCGAGTGAAATGTCATTTTATGACAGTCGCAAAGTTGCCGTTTGCTATGAAATTTACCCAAGTTAGTAACCGTGCAGACCCACCTGTTAAATTATATATATCCCTAGAAGTAAGAAAATTTTACTAATTGATAACCTTAATTTCTAGTTATGGAGAGAGCTATGCTCGGCGTTTCTCTACGCGATCGAATCAGGAATGAGGAGATTCGTAGAAGAACCAAGGTCACTGACATAGCCCTTAAGATTAGCAAGCTGAAGTGGCAATGAGAGGGCCACATAGCGCGTAGATCAGACGGGCATTGGGGCAGAAAGATTCTAGAGTGGAGACCACGTATTGGCAAGCGCAGCGTGGGACGGCCGCCTGCCAGATGGACCGACGATCTTGTGAAAAAGCGATTGGGGAGGCCTATGTTCAGCAGTGGACAAGTACAGGCTGAGATGATAATGATGAACCCTAATTTCACACCAACGCCCTCCTGCAAATGTCATCCAACAGGTCAAAATTTCCTTGTCAAACTATACATAGGCTTAAATTGTCTTCAAATTCTGATATGCAACCGGCCTTCCATGCTTACGGAGTAAAGAATTCCAATAGAAATTCTATTTATCGTAGTTATAAGTTCATTTACTAGAAGTTAGGCGTAATTCAAAGGTATTTGAAGAGGTTAAGTTGTTGTTACATAATACTCTAAAGTAAATCGGGCATCTTGAATGAGATTTTCGATTTATTATTTATATCTACGTTGTAAAAGACATTTTGTCTCCGCTTAACTATATTAAAATTATAACAAAATCATTTTAAACTACAACTTTTATTGATCATTGTTTCTATTTTTGTACGATACACATAAATCGATTAATCCCATATTATAACACCTTCAATTGCTTAAACCTTACCTAAGTAAACGGATTTAGGTTTTTTCGAAGGTACCTATATTTACTCTGAATATTTACGAAAAAAATAATAAAAAGTTTACTCATACCATGGAGATACACATACCTTTGTTTCTGTTCCTTTATTCTCATAATATGATATCCTCATAATATGATATTCTTATAATATGATCACTTTATCCACCTGTATAGTTATTATTATTATATTTATTAACTAGTGATTAAACGAAGTGCTGCTATTAATAAAAAATCCCTCGTACATAATCTGTTCTAGGCGTAAGTTTCTCAAATTGATACAGTAAAATATAACACTCTCGTCCTGTGGCTGGTCTTGTTAAGCCATAATTTGTCTCGGAATGCTCTGGAGTTCACTTCGTTCGTCCTTTTTACAACCTGCAATGTAAACATTTAAACGAGTAAACCCGCACTATTTTGTCGTAGTTTTACCGTAAGGGGACATAAATCTCACATAATATTAATTGTATTCTAACTATCTATATCATAACGCCAGAACGCTTGCGGGGTAGGCAGATATTACAGAGTTTCAACAGGTCCTAGTTCTTGTATTTCTTTATATATTTAACCAGCACACTTAAAACAGATCCAAGCAATTGGATAGCAAGGTTAATTGCGGGAAGTAACGTTACTCTGTAACAAATTGTCTTAAAGATTTACGAGTCTTAAGCAATTTTAATGGAACGTGAACGTTCGTGGAATACCTTAGTTCCTTGTTTAAGACAATGAGCCGCATTTTAATTAGTAAGTCCGAACGAAATTAGGACTGGCATTAAGAGTTTTTACGTCGCTCTCACTGCGAATATACAGTGTTACGGAATTCGGGAATAATTAAACGGGATTTTGGAGACTTTTCGAGGCTTTTGTGATGTGTCCGGACCTGTTTAATATGTATGTACTGCTGGTATCAACTGATGAGCATTCAGGGTCGCTACCGGTGGACCTTTAAGTTATTTCCTTTGGTAACTGTTACCTTTCAAATATACGGTAAATTGACAGCAACAATTTTTTGCTGGTCCTTTCGCGGTCTGATTAAGCCAGGCATGTCAGACATACAGGGCCCGCGGCTCGTTGGGGGTCCCATGGAGTATTTTCCTGCCGCCCGCAGCAATTTTGAAAACAACGAGACCATGCGGCCCGCGAGCGTGTTAAAAACCCTTTTGGAAATTTAATATTTAATTATTTATAATTGTCCTATAATAGTACTTTTTTTCGTTAAGATTTACAGTAGCTTCTTCTTTAAGATTAGGTTTTGCGGCCCACCTAGTCTACGGTCTTTATGCTTTTGGCCTACCCGTGACTTTGAGTTTGACATGGCTGGATCAAGCCTGCCACCATACTCAGATCATCTGTGAACGGACTCTGTCATTTATCGAGTTTATAAAGAGTCTTATTTTTGGGCGTCGATTCTAAATCTAGAAAAATAAACAGAGTATATGGCGCTCATTTGGTGAATTAGTGATTCTAACAATTACAACCAAAAATAACAAATTGACCATTTAAACGTTCACAGAAATTATAAACCTGGTAAATCAAATAAGATGTAATGTTTTGATAAGATGTAATGTGACAACAATGTATAAAATACACAGAAAACTATGTTCATAAAAGACCCGCACGGTTCATTCCACTTTTCACCTCATGCTAAGCTTTCTCCACATTCAAATCGATTTTATTGCGGTACATATATAGATAGATATATCTATCTATCTATCTATAACCTCACGCCAGATCCCTTGCGGGGTAGGCAGAGAGTACAGAGTTCCAACAGGTTCTTTCCTTACATACCTCTCTGGCTTCCTCGACTCTGATAGTTCGTCTCATACACGCTCGCCGGTTACGGAGACTCTTGACTTTCCCATCAGATAAGACTCGGTTTATTTGGTCGTGGTAAGATAGTCTAGGTCTTCCCCGGTACCTGCATCCTTCCACGTTCACATTGTATATCTGTTTTGTCATTCTTTCATTAGATAGATATAGATAGACGTTTTATGTAACTATACAAAATATTGTGATCTATGACCTTATTGACATGCAATAATTTTATATTTTATTATGAGTTTTAAATTAAAATAAATATTTATTAAGTACTGTTTACAGGGATTTTCAAACTATTTTTGGCAAGAGACCCCTTTTCCAAAATGAGCTAATGCCTCAGACCCCCATAGCCAAATTATTTTAAAAATCCTGTCTGTAGTTTTGTTCCTGAATAAAGTACAATAATGATACTTCCTACTAACATATTTGTCATTTTTATAACAAGTTGGTACAGGTAACACAACTTATACAGTATCTTGAAAGTTTCAAATAAGAACTTGTGTTAATTAATAGGGGTCGATTTTTAGGACTCGTCGATCCCCAAAATCAGTTTTCGTCTATGTCGACCCCTAGGAACCGATATCGACCCCTTAGATTCGATATCGAAACTTTGGGAGTCCCTAGTTTAAAATATATATGCATCGTCAATGTCCATTTTTACTGTCCACGTCAGTCAGATAATCTGATAAGCTATAATAACATTTTCATTTAAAAATTTATACAAAACTAGTCATAATTTTCTAATTTCCTTGTATTTAATAACTTATACTAAATGCATTGTATTGCAATTGTGAGTAATTAAGTTTACCTACGGAGAGCTTCATATCGTGGTTAAGAGCTTCGTGGGTTCGATCTCTGTGCAGAATTAACCTTTGTGTGACCCTAAAATATTTGTTTCGGTCGGGGTGTATGTCTATGTAAATTGCATATTTATTAACGCAGCCAGCACACAGGAATACTTCCTAGTATGGGACTAGGTATTTTTTTAAAAGAACAGAAATTGAATATAATATCCATTCATTTCTATACTTACACATAGGTAGGGTTTTCATCCGTTTGGATTTCCCGTATTTACCCTGGCTTGGAGCACATCCGGTCATGGTTTAAAAATGTATTCGGGTAGAAGTCAAGTTCTTTTATTGTCCAAGGAAACGATTGATTGATAAATTAAAACCATGGACCAATAAATTTAACAATTCCCGTTGAATTGTATATAAAAGCACCTGTCGCTCTAAGTAGTCTTTCTTTCACCATCTCAATCCATGCCTCTTAAATTATGCTAGTTTTTTTTGTGCACCACAACTTTGATTATCAATTAATTCATCTGCAAATCTAAACTACCCATTTACTCTTTAATTTAAATGTATCGGCGAGAGCGCTGTTGTTCCATCTTCTGAGCTAAATACCTATATTTTTGAAACCTTTTCATTAAAACATTAAAGAAGGAGAATTTTTCACCTTGTAATTAGCCCCACGAGATCTGAGACACAAAAAAAGCCCGACTTGGGTTGAGCAGATTCTGTTCAATGCCTAAAATATTATTTTCAAAAGGGTGCAGGCAAAAAGCAGATATTACTACAATGTCTAGGTATTTTTTCAGTTGTTGACCAGTATAGACAATTTAGATAATGTTTTCTTTACTTCTTGTGTATGTGTGTCTCTTGTGTTGCGTCATAATATATTATTCAATTCAAAATAAGTAAAAAGGACGATAGACGCGGCGGCAATTCTGCAAATGGTGGCGCAATTTTCTAAGTGGCCAATGATTTAACGGTAACATAACCTATACGGGTTGTGAGGCAGCGGCGGCCTATTTTGAAGGCCTTCAAACGCCATTTTTTTGCTAGGCTCTTCTCCTCTATAGAAAATATGTGATTTATAGCCTTTGCCCTGCAGTACGACAATAATAGCTCGTCTCAAACTCTCTCTATTTGTATCGTCAGGCCAGATCTCTTGCGGGGTAAGCACAGAGTAAAGAGTTCCAACAGGTTCGTTCCTTACTTATCTCGTCTTATACATGCTCGCCGGTCACGGAGACTCTTGACTTGCCCTTACGATAAGACACGGTCCTTTTTGGTCATGGTAATATACCAACCTACAGCCTTCCACTTTCAGATTGTGTATATTGTGTTATGATTGTGTGTGTGTCTCTTTACAGTGACTCGCAATAATAATAATCTTTTTTATACAAGATTTATTTAACTTGCAATGTTTGTATGTCTGTTTGTCTGTCTGTCTTTTCGGTTCAAATGTTGTTATTCATTTTTCAAGCACTGCCGGGTATCCGATTGAGCTGAAATTTGGCAAACGTATGTAAGTCCGGTGACAATGCAATAATATGGTGCCATAGGAACATGTGAACTATATATATACAACATAGGCCACTCGTATTTAGCCGAAAGGTGGTCAATGGAACCACCCAACTTCTCAATATAACTCCACCGTGTTTGGGCTCGTTGGATTTGTCTAACGAGTACTTTAGACCATATCGGTGTCCAGGGTCTGATGATGGAGCCGGAAGGAAGCCACAGGAACTTATCAACTAAACAAGATATATTCGTTGTGTCTGTGCTATAAAAGCTTGTTTTTGAAAAGGTATTTTTAAATTACAATTATTATTGTTCATCATCATCATCTCAGCCTATACTTGTCCACTGCTGAACATAGGCCTCCCCAATCGCTTTCCAGCGTAACCGGTCCGATGCCACCTGCATCCAACGACTTCCTGCGATTTTCACAAGATCGTCGGTCCATCTGGCAGGCGGTCGTCCCACGCTGCGCTTGCCAATACGTGGTCTCCACTCTAGAATCTTTCTGCCCAAACGCCCGTCCGATCTACTCGCTATGTGGCCCGCCCATTGCCACTTCAGCTTGCTAATCTTAACGGCTATGTCGGTGACCTTGGTTCTTCTACGAATCTCCTCATTCCTGATTCGATCGCGTAGAGAAACGCCGAGCATAGCTCTCTCCATAGTTCGCTGAGCAACTCTGAGCTTTTTTATGAGACCTATTGTAAGAGACCACGTCTCTGATTCATATATCATCACTGGTAACACACATTGACTAAAAACTTTACTCTTAAGGCACTGAGGTATTTTGGATGAGAAGATGTTGCGCAGTTTCCCGAACGCTGCCCAGCCGAGTTGGATTCGTCGATTGACCTCTCTCTCAAAGTTGGACCTACCTAACCGGACCACCTGTCCCAGGTAAATGTATTCGTCGACAACTTCAAGAGTAGAGTTCCCAACGGTGAGTGCGGTGGGTACGACATGGACGTTAGACATTATTTTCGTTTTGTCCATGTTCATTTTAAGACCCACTTGTTGAGATACTCTGTTGAGGTCACCGAGCATTCGTCCTAGATCTTCCAGCGACTCCGCCACGACCACAATGTCGTCGGCAAATCGAAGGTGAGTGATGTATTCGCCATTGATGTTGATGCCAAGTCCTTGCCATTCCAAGAGCTTGAAGGCGTCCTCTAAGGTGGCCGTAAACAGTTTCGGAGAAATGACATCTCCCTGCCTTACTCCTCTTTTTATGGAGATCGCCTTCGTGCACTGCCCCTGTACTCGGACTGGCATGGTGGCGTTATTATACAAGCACTTCAACACTTCAATGTACCGATAGTCAATGCGGCATGCGCTGGAGAGATCTAAGAACCGCCCAAGTCTCGATCGAATCGAAGGCTTTCTCATAGTCCACAAACGCCAAGCATAGTGGCCGATTATACTCCTCGGTCTTCTATGTAATCTGCCGCAGCGTATGTATGTGGTCTATGGTACTAAAGCCTTTCCGGGAACCGGCTTGTTCGGGAGGCTGGAAGTCATCAAGCCTGCGTTCGAGACGATTCGTGATGACTCTCGAAAACAACTTATAAACATGGCTCAGCAGTGTGATGGGCCTATAGTTCTTTAATAAAGTGTTATCACCTTTCTTGAAAAAGAGTACCACCACACCCCTGTTCCACGCTTCCGGCGTTTTTCCTTCGAGCAAGACGGAATTAAACAGCCTCTGAAGGACTTTAAGTACCGGCGATCCGCCCGCTTTCAGAAGCTCTGCGGTAATTCCGTCTTCACCCGGCGCTTTGTTGTTTTTAAGTTGTTTGAGAGCCATCCTAATCTCGTACAGGCTGATGTCCGGGATATCTTCAGTGTAGTGTCGGGTTAGCTTGGCTCTTGGGTCTTTTACCAAGTCAACAACAGGTTCACCTACTGAGGTATACAACTGCCCATAGAACCTCTCTATCTCCCTGAGTACCTCTGACCTATTCGACGTTACGTTTCCGTCCTCCGTCTTCAGCTTCGTCAATTGGCTTTGCCCAATAGACGCGTCTCTTGCAAACACTTTGGAGCCCTTGTTCTGCTCTATGGTCTCCTCAATACGTCTTGTATTGAAGGACCGTAAATCGTGTCGCAAGGACTTCAATATCTGTCCATTGAGCTGCCTATAGGACTTAGCATCATCGGAGGTTTGGAGTGTCATTGTACGTCGCTCAGCCATAAGGTTTCGGTTCTAGTCAGATAGCTAGCATCTCGCTCTCGGGCTACCGTGCAAACAATACCTTATTCAATTTGTTTCCTATATTTAACGTATTTCTGCTGTTATAAAGTCACCTGGTTTCGATTTTAAGTTGTCAATCGACAAGTGATATTAGCTTTTAACTGTTTTGTGCATCAAGTACTGATTATAAAGTGTAAAATACAAGATTATTACAATACTAATTAAAACAACGACGAATTTACTCTGCCATAAGGGATATCGGGAAGTGCTTTGCTGTAACGCGTAAGCGACGCGATTTCCACGGCACTTACGACGTTCTTGCCGGGACCGCGCTGTGCATCGGACAAGGAAACTTTACTTTTCGAACAGATTGGCAAGTAAACAATTTTATTGCTTTGCGGGTGGTTTTAAGGTTTTGAATATAATTATAAACTCTTATTTATTATGCCGCTTAAACGCACCCCACCAAACACCCCCTGTGAGGAGGATTCCGGATCACACCCCGAGATAGAACGCCAATATGGATCCACCCCTAATTTATGTAAAATAGAACTAGAAAATATCGCTAGCGTATGAAGCGTAAACGTGATGCAGATGACTTGTTATGCATGGACGAGATTCGTCAATTATTATCCGCTACAGCTGCACAATCTGAAGCCAAATTTACCGCCTTGCAAGCATCGATAGCTGAAGTGATAGCACAGAATGTTGAGATTAAGAACACCATTACATTTATCTCTAAACAATATGACGACATGCTGGTTAAAATTAAGAATTTGGAATCGGAACGCAAAGAGGACCGCTCTTACATTCAACAACTCGAGGATAGATTAGAATTAGTGGAAAATCAGTCGCTTTTAACAAAAGTAGAAATAAAAAATATTCCTAGAGAACAAGGGGAGGGAAAGGAGGACCTCTGTACACTAATAAGGGAGGTTGCCAATGTACTCAACACTCCAATTCAACAAAATGAAGTAAGGGATGTTTTTCGAGTCAGTAAGAAAGACGATGCGCCAGTAATTGTTGACTTTATTAATACCTCTACGAAAGAAAGTATTATTAGGCGGGCACGGCAGTTTAATAACAAAAACAAAAATAGCAAGTTAAATACGACCCATTTAAAAATAAAAGGACCTCCCAGGCCTATTTATATCTCAGAAAGATTAACACCAACAGCCCGTCGTATCTATCATCTTGCACGTTATTTTGCTAAAGAACACGGCTATAAGTATTGCTGGACATCCTTCGGAAAGGCTTTTCTTCGACAAACAGAGGGCCAGAAACAAATGCTCATCAAATCGGAGGCAGACCTTAAACATCTTTCTGTGGCAAAGTGACTAGCACCTCAAATCACTTACATATCATATTATTACTATTTTCATTGTAATGCAACTGTATTTTCATTTTTTTGTTTTATTTTAAATGAACTTAAATTATTTATGCTATTAGTTTATATCACGTTAACAACACATCTAATATTCTACATAATATGTTTATTACGATCAGTTTCACACACTACACAATTACGCACACACCAACACAAACAGATACACAGAGATACAACATTTAATAAGTTTTCACTATTTTACTCAAATTTTGACAAAAAGCCGTTGATAAGTGACTACTTTAAATATCAAATATTGATTTGTGCTCCTTTCTTAAGCTATCTTAACAATGACTGATCTAAACCAATATATCTCTAATGAATTGGATAATATAAGTGTAGCCTCAGCCTATAATTATGACTCAGAAACGTGTAATATGCACATTAATAACTGTTCTAAGTCTCTTAACATTATTTGCCAAAATATTCGAAGCGTATACAAAAACTTTGATAGCCTAGTATCTGAATTATCGAGATTTACATTTGAAATAGACATAATTATTTTAACAGAATGCTGGTTGAACGATCAAAAATCTATTCCTAACATTCCCAATTACATAACTTATTCCACCCGAAAATGCCTGAACCAAAATGATGGTATTGTTATTTATGTCAATAAAACTATTAAATGTTCCATAGAAGAACATGAACCTATGGGAGCTAATTTCCTTTCGATCAAAATCCATCCAGACATATATATTTTAGCCGCATACAGATCACCGTCGATACGATGTACCGATATTTTCTTAAATTCGATAGAAAGTATTATTGGTGCAATAAATTCTACGAAAAACATAATTCTCATAGGTGATATCAATATCGATGTAAAAACAAATAACAACGACAAAAATAGTACTACTTACTTAAACTTAATTGCTGAATTAGGCATGTTACCGGGTCATACTTACCCTACAAGACTACACAATTGCCTGGACCATGTTATGTTAAAAACTGTACATCGTGCATCAGTTTATGTAAATAACACTACCATTACGGATCATGCTATGTTAATACTCAATGTCTGTCTTTCTCACTCTAAACCGAACAAGCCCAATTTTACGAAAAGAATTGACTATGACGCATGTGTGAGGCACTTAGAGACTGTAGATTTTTCATTTATCACTCTTACTAGTAATGCCAATGATGCCACTGCTTTATTTGTTGACAAGCTGACTACAGCTATTGAATTAAACTCTAGAGTCTGTCACATTCCGTCCAAGAAAAAAATAATTAAACCTTGGTTGACACCGGGGCTTTTACGATGTATACGCAACCGAGACAAACTTCATAAAAGATATAATAGGGATCCTAATAATTATATTCTCGAAGTAACATATAAACGATATCGGAATTTCTGTAATTTACTATTAAGAAAATGTAAAAGAAATTACGAAAGGTCTTTGCTATTTAATGCAAAAACCAATAAAGAATCATGGAGTGCTATTAGATCAATTATGGACTTTTCGAAACCAAAAACATCAGCTGAGGCCTTATTGCATTCCAACGAAAGTGCGGCGCATGATATTGAAAATATTAATAAATACTTTTCAAATATTGGTAAGCATTTAGCTGATGCTGTTGACATCTATAATACACAAAACCATCCGTCTTACAGATTTGACATACGACCTGCATTAAACTCTATGGTGTTACTTCCGCCTGATGAAGCTGAACTGGATTCAATCATTATGAATCTTAAAAATAACTGTGCCACTGGTTGGGACTTAATCCCTGTGAAACTCCTTAAATTAGCTAAACATATCATAGTCCCTCCGCTTACTAAACTGGTTCAGTTATGCTATAGGCAAGGAATCTTTCCGAAAGTTTTTAAAAGATCGCTTATAACTCCTGTTCACAAGGGTGGGTCTCGAGACGAAGTATCAAACTATAGGCCAATTTCAGTCTTACCGTCACTTTCCAAAATTCTAGAAAAATCTTTAAATAATAGGATCATAAAATTTCTCGAACACAATAATATGCTATCAAACTCACAATTTGGTTTTAGGCCAGGAAAATGTACAGTAGATGCAATTAGTGATCTCACGAATTTTGTAACTGCTCAAGTTGATGCAAGACGTAAATGTATAGTGTTTTCCTTGACCTAGCTAAAGCGTTTGATACTGTCCCGATTTCCACCCTTGTGAACAAGCTAGAACGTATCGGTATTCGCGGTAGTGCTCTTGCAATCCTAAGGGATTTTCTGTGCGATCGTGTACAACAGGTCAAAATTGGTGAACGGGTGAGCTCTGATGCACCGGTTACTTATGGAGTTCCACAGGGCAGCATCCTTGGTCCGAGTCTTTTTCTGATATATATAAACGACTTGTGCCAACAACCTCTACTGAATGGAAATATTTTTACTTATGCCGACGACACTGCTTTAATATTTCACGGAAGGACCTGGCACGAGGTTCGTAGGAATGCAGAAATGGGCCTTCATCGAGTTTACCAATGGCTATGTACAAATCTCCTAACACTTAATTTTTCAAAGACCACATGTGTGTACTTCTCATTGACTAAATCTAACTTAGCACATAATATAGAAGTAAAGGCTCATACATGTACCCATTTAATAGAAATTGCTCATGTGTCATAATTGCCAGATCCACAAAAGTTAAATATCTTGGTGTAATTATAGATGACAAGCTAAGCTGGCGCCTACATATAGATCTCACAACTACACGTATAAGGAAGTTGATATGGGTCTTCAAGAGGTTAAGATATGTAGCCGACTTTACACTTCTGCGCACGATCTACTATGCACTTGCACAGTCTGTCCTCAGATACTGTGTTGAGGTGTGGGGTGGTGCCTGCAAAACGTACATGATTGATCTAGAAAAAGCTCAAAGGTCGTTGTTGAAAGTTATGGCGTTTAAACCATATAGATTTCCCACAAAACTACTATACGAAGAATGCCAGGTGCTAACAGTGAGGCAACTGTATATACAGCAACTACTTACTACACAACATAAAGTCACCCCCTATAACGGTGAAACTTATACTTTAAAACGTACAGTGCCATACGTTTGTATACCTGTGAGATGTCACACAGCTGCAGCCAGACGACAACAAAGTTTCATGGCCGTATATTTATACAACAAAATTAACAAAAGTATTAATTTCCACCCATTAAGCACTCGTGATATGAAAATAAAAATAAAAAACTGGTTATTAAATTTAGATTACGATCAAATTGAAAACTTATTGAATTAAAAGTATCTGTTTTATGATTACACGCACACACACGCGCACATACAAATCATAATATTTTATTCAAATTGTTTGCATATATTTCCATAAAATTGTATAGTGTCGAACCAAAATGAGAGGAGACACTGACTTCTGTAACACAGGTCATATAACCTAGCTCAGGAGTCAGGGACTTCATAGGGTTATGTCAAAATATTTTATGTGAATAAAGATTATTATTATTAAAGATTATTATTATTAGCTTTTGAGGCCTATTTTTACGGTGGGGCTTAAAATGCTTGGACCCGACCGTATGGACAGTCTCTACCAACCTATTGTTGATTTCGTCCACTGATGCGCTGCTGTCTAGCAATTCGAAGCGGTTTGACAATTCGAGTTAAAAGTTCTCGGGGTTTTGGATATGTGCATTAGAAGATCGGAGCGTAGACTTCATCAGACGCGATCTTTCCATTTTGACATTAATATCTAATGTGCCTCTGACCATTCGGTGATCACTGCCGGTTTTTACCCTGTGAATCACGGAGACATCATTAAATATTTGTCGCTTGGTGCTCATGATGAAGTCTATCTCATTTTTTGTGGAACCATCAGGGCTCATCCAGGTCCATTTCCTATGAGGCGGCTTCCGGAAGAAAGAGTTCATCATAAAGAGTCCCTCCTTCTCCAGATATTCGGCCAGCCTCTGACCCCTGGGGTTGCGTTGCCCATATCCAAATTGCCCCACTCTCAATTCATCATCGCCCTGTTTGCCCAGCTGTTATTGTTATAGATCATAAATAAGGACAAAATAAATTGTTTTAAATATGTTTTTTCTCCTACTTGGGGTTGTTGCGCGAGGTCCCTAAGAGCAAGGTCTTGGGCGATTGCCGCCATTAGTGTAAGGGACAAGTTTACAAAACCTGAAACAGGTTACATTACCTATAATCAACAACTTTAGTATAGAGCCCCTTTTCAGTAAATGAAAACAAAATAGCCGTTCGGTACATAACAAAAATAAGCACCGTGACATTATATTCTTCAAGCCGGGGTGGCAGAGGTGTATCTACCTACTGTGTACATACACCCATTTTTCGCCGACGATGTTAGGTCCCATGTAATAGGGAGCGAGTCCATTATACTGGATACAATGCCAGACTTCGGACTGACATTAGAAACTTTTCTATTGAAAAATTACATTTTATCCGACTTAAGATTCGAACCCAGGACCTCGTGATAGCTATGCACATTATTCGCCACTAGAATAGCGAGGCAGCTATTCGGAAGATTTTGGTGGAATAGGCAATTTTTTAGTAAACCGCTTTTTATTTTAATTGCAGCGAATGTCATAATATAATAGTTGAACGTGTTCATGAATACTTTCATCAACGGCACCAATTAGTACAAAATTTTCATAAATTAACAACACTAAGTGCTCTTAAACTTTATATTAATAATTTACTGACTATATCACGTCTACGAGTAGTTTGAACTGTTTTATTAGCTAGTGAGCTATGACCAAGATTTTCATTGAAGTTTGTGGCACTAATATACATATTACAGCTCGAGGCCTTCTTGCCATAACAACATATCTTTACATCAATATCTACAACGGGTAGGCACCTAAAGAACTAATCAGTAAGAAATAAAATACTTACAAAGGAATATAACTATTATACGGATTTTATCGACGCCGGGAACTTAAAAATCAAAAATTAACCGTGATAAAATCCGAAAAATTGTTTTACTTCATGTGTAATGTTCGCGTTAATCTAAGAACTCAAAAGAATAACAAAGGGTTTACGTGACCGAAAGCAGGCAAATTGTTGGAAAGTCTTATTTACATGCATTCATGTTACTTTGCACGTATTCCTTATATTTTAACAAAGTTCTGAGAAACATTTGGCATCTTTCATTTATATTTCCGGAAAACGACGAAGGTTTCTCTCTGAAGCCACGTTTCAATTGGTATTCCGCGCAGTTTTAAACAAACAAACACGCATTTATATGGTGAATGAAAACATTCTTAGTAAGCGAACATGTTTGTTTAGCGATCGGTTGAACTCAGCGAACGATTGTTCGCGTATTTATTCATTGAAGAAAGACGATGATACCAGTGAACGAGCAGTTCAACGAACAGCAAAGATTTATTCTGTCTCCTAAACATTTACACCCAATACTGCTTCTTCTGATTCAAGTTCCAACTATTTTTGAGTCAAGTTCCAACTATTATAAAGCCTGAACTAGCTATAAGCAAATCAACATATGAGGTTGACAAAAACCTATAACAAACACGTTTTAGACGTAACGCTACGCTAGCGAATCATCCAATATCTACAAGTTATTTATAGAAGTATATAACATAACATAACATATACATTTTTTGCCTTTCTTCTCCACGGGAATGACATTTCAAAGTGATGGTAGAGTCTTTGTTACTTTTCTAAAGATTTATAAATACTATAACGTGATAAAATATTCTGTGACAAGAGTTCTTTCTCTGTTTTGAGTATAATGAGAAATATTTTGATAGTATTTAACTTTACCTGCTACAATATGAGTCTTTATAATACCAATATTTATAGAGTAATAAATACCTCGGGACAATAATATATTTTAATAAACCATATCTTGAAAGATTATAAGACAGGTTTTAATATACATAGGTAGGTTAAATCTACATACATATATACGTACAAAGCCCTTCAAAAATTTGTTGAAGGTTAGGTAATAGAATTCAATGAACCTAATAAAAGCAGATAAATACCTGTATTTTTGTTTGTGTCTCATGCTCTCAGATCATTGTTTGATGCTGAGCTTTATGTTATGTTTCGAAGTCCTTTTAGGGACCTGTAAGAAATCATGTGTACGAAGTTTTAAATTTTCAGATGATTGCGTCCAGACTGTAAACATACCTTTGTTGGTGTTCACTGGCTGCTGTGTATTAAACACAAATAAACCAAAACAAACATCTTGGGAAAACAGTTTCTAGCTTTTGTATTTATTCACGATTTTTAATCAACGGAATATAATCATCAATACGATACAGACGCTGATCAATTATTTCATAAAAATTTGAAAACTATTAACGAACTTGACACCGGAACTGAGCTATGTTACATTTGGAATAGCGTGAGCTTTTTGACATGATAAAAGCAAAACAGAGTAAACATTGGGATGCTCTGAACTAAATAGATACATATGTGGTGTGCAAGATGAGTAAAACGGACGGGCCCTGGAGGTAAAGGTACCGTTAATGTTAAAGACAATAAAACACGAATACTTAAAGAAAGGTTACGTTTTCATTTCAAAGATAAGAATAACTACATTTATTGAATATTAATATACGTCACACATCTACTTCTCATGTCTGCTAGTCATTTATTTATCATGAGTATTCATAGCGTAGTGATCACAAAGTTTCAGCAGTGTTTGGCCTGAAAAGTCTGCGATGGGTGACTTTTATGTCATTTTTAGTAACTAGGCATGCTAAGCCGTTGGTCTCGGGTGCATGAAGTCATGTGGTATTCGTCAAACTAAATTAGAAACCTCATGACTTGATAAGTTTTAACAGCAGATGGCCACCAATCTACACTTTATTGGCGTGGTAAAGTATGACCTAATATACCTCACCTCGACCTTTGCCCGGCAGTGGGGAGTATCAAATTGACATAAAAAAGAACTTTATTCTATGATGGCAATTGTATGGCTTTACTTCTTCTGAATTTAAAATAAAATTTTCTTTTAATAAAATGTTTTGGCTTTAATATTTACGGTACTTTTCCCCCAGAGCCCGTTCGTCTTCTCATCCCGTATAATATACATAAGTAAATAAACATAGCGAAGGTTAAATATGAATACAAAAGGGCGAGAAAGTTTCTCAGGTTGTTATTATTTGTAGATCCCACAAAGAGAGTACTTAAACCGATTCTTTCAAACTTAAGCTAAGAATTAACGTTAAGATTAATTAAAAGATAAATGCTATTGTTATGGGTATCCTTCGCTTTTGGACCTTTTATGATATAAATTTACTCTCTAATATTTTCTATAAACATGACAGAATGATTTAAATTAGGTTTAGAGGCACGTTTTCGTGAGGCATGTCACTGCGATAGTAAATTCATTTATAAACGCTGTGAGATAAACACGATAAACTACGCTTCGCGAAAATTCCGAATAAAAAGTGATTAATTAAAAACGTTCTCTCCCGTTTAATCTAACTACAAGTATATAATATTGTTTTCTTTTAGTAACAAAAACCGTAAGATTAAGTCTTGGGGCAGGCCGATTTTACCGTAAGATTCCGCTATTCCCGCTTAATTACGTTAAACTACTATTTATGCCGCGTGGTTCCCGGCTTAGAATAGGACCAACCCATCTCATCCCATCGGGTGTCGTACAAGGCGACTAAGGGGAAAACTAGGGAATGGGCAGCAGCGTTCCCTTAACACTTCGACGACCAATAACTGCGCTCGCCAACCCGCCTGCCAAGCGTGGCGAGTATGGCAAACACCCCCAATTATGGAAGAAAGTAGGAAAACCAGGCCCCTAGTCCCCGGCGGTCCTGTTCGTCCTGGCAACGGTAGCAGCCATGGTAACGACAGGACAAGGGGTGCTAAGAATCTCCGGCAGAGATTCGGCTACCACCAAAACCGAAAATTGGCCCTGGTGACATACAACGCACGCACATTGAGGACAGATGAGAAGCTAGTTGAGCTGGAAGAAGAGTTAAACAAGTTGCGGTGGAGTATTGTTGGTTTATCGGAGGTCCGAAGAGAGGGCGAGGACACGATAACCTTAAAATCCGGCAACTTGTTTTACTACCGGGAGGGCGAACAGCAGTCCCAAGGTGGTGTCGGATTTATCGTCCACAAGTCACTCATAAACAACGTTGTGTCCATTACTAGTGTGTCGAGCAGGGTAGCGTACCTGATACTCAGAATATCCAAAAGATATTCGCTGAAGGTCATACAGGTCTACGCACCGACCTCGGCATACTCAGATGATGACGTCGAAGTTATGTATGAGGACATTAGTAGAGCCATACATACTTCGAAAACACACTTTACAGTGGTTATGGGTGACTTCAATGCGCGGCTGGGCAAACGGGGCGATGATGAGTTGAGAGTGGGGCAATTTGGATATGGGCAGCGCAACCCCAGGGGTCAGAGGCTGGCCGAATTTCTGGAGAAAGAGGGACTCTCTATGATGAACTCTTTCTTCCAGAAGCCGCCTCATAGGAAATGGACCTGGATGAGCCCTGATGGTTCCACAAAAAATGAGATAGACTTCATCATGAGCACCAAGCGACAAATATTTAATGATGTCTCCGTGATTCATAGGGTAAAAACCGGCAGTGATCACCGAATGGTCAGAGGCACATTAAATATTAATGTCAAAATAGAAAGATCGCGTCTGATGAAGTCTACGCTCCGACCTACTCATGCATATATCCAAAACCCCGAGAACTTTCAACTCGAATTGTCAAACCGCTTCGAATTGCTAGACAGCAGCGCATCAGTGGACGAAATCAACAACAGGCTGGTAGAGACTGTTCATACGGTCGGGTCCAAGTATTTTAAGACCCACCGTAAAAATAGGCCTCAAAAACTATCTGACTACACCCGAAACCTCATGGCTGAGCGACGTTCCATGACGCTCCAAACCTCCGATGATGCTAAGTCCTATAGGCAGCTTAATGGACAGATATTGAAGTCCTTGCGACACGACTTACGGTCCTTCAATGCAAGGCGTATTGAGGAGACCATAGAGCAGAACAAGGGCTCTAAAGTGTTCGCAAGAGACGCGTCTATTGGGCAGAGCCAGTTGACGAAGCTGAAGACGGAGGACGGAAACGTAACGTCAAATAGGTCAGAGGTGCTCAGGGAGATAGAGAGGTTCTATGGACAGTTATATACCTCAGTAGCTAAACCTGTTGTTGACTTGGTAAAAGACCCAAGAGCCAAGCTAACCCGACACTGCACTGAAGATATCCCGGACATCAGCCTGTGCGAAATTAGGATGGCTCTCAAACAACTAAAAAACAACAAAGCGCCGGGTGAAGACGGAATTACTGCAGAACTTCTGAAGGCGGGCGGATCGCCGGTACTTAAAGTCCTTCAGAGGCTATTTAATTCCGTCTTGCTTGAAGGGAAAACGCCGGAAGCATGGAACAGGGGTGTGGTGGTGCTGATTTTCAAGAAAGGTGATAACACCTTATTGAAGAACTATAGGCCCATCACACTGCTGAGCCATGTTTATAAGTTGTTTTCGAGAGTCATTACGAATCGTCTCGAACGAAGGCTTGATGACTTCCAGCCTCCCGAACAAGCCGGTTTCCGGAAAGGTTTTAGTACCATAGACCACATACATACGCTGCGGCAGGTTATACAGAAGACTGAGGAGTATAATCGGCCACTATGCTTGGCGTTTGTGGACTATGAGAAAGCCTTTGATTCGATCGAGACTTGGGCGGTTCTTAGATCTCTCCAGCGATGCCGCATTGACTATCGGTACATCGAAGTGTTGAAGTGCTTGTATAATAACGCCACCATGTCAGTCCGAGTACAGGGGCAGTGCACGAAGGTGATCCCCATAAAAAGAGGAGTAAGACAGGGAGACGTCATTTCTCCGAAACTGTTTACGGCCACCTTAGAGGACGCCTTCAAGCTCTTAGAATGGCAAGGACTTGGCATCAACATCAATGGCGAATACATCACTCACCTTCGATTTGCCGACGACATTGTGGTCATGGCGGAGTCACTGGAAGATCTAGGACGAATGCTCGGTGACCTAAATAGAGTATCCCAACAAGTGGGTCTTAAAATGAATATGGACAAAACAAAAATAATGTTTAATTTCCATGTCGTACCCACCGCACTCACCGTTGGGAGCTCTACTCTTGAAGTTGTCGACGAATACATTTACCTGGGACAGGCAGTCCGGTTAGGTAGGTCCAACTTTGAGAGAGAGGTCAATCGACGAATCCAACTCGGCTGGGCAGCGTTCGGGAAACTGCGCAACATCTTCTCATCCAAAATACCTCAGTGCCTAAAGACTAAAGTTTTTAGTCAATGTGTGTTACCAGTGATGACATATGGATCAGAGACGTGGTCTCTTACAATAGGTCTCATAAAAAAGCTCAAAGTTGCTCAGCGAGCTATGGAAAGAGCTATGCTCGGCGTTTCTCTACGTGATCGAATCAGGAATGAGGAGATTCGTAGAAGAACCAAGGTTACCGACATAGCCCTCAGGATTAGCATGCTGAAGTGGCAATGGGCTGGCCACATAGCGCGAAGATCGGACGGGCGTTGGGGCAGAAAGATTCTAGAGTGGAGACCACGTATTGGCAAGCGCAGCGTAGGACGACCGCCTGCCAGATGGGCCGACGATCTTGTGAAAATCGCAGGAAATCGTTGGATGCAGGTGGCATCGGACCGGTTACGCTGGAAAGCGATTGGGGAGGCCTATGTTCAGCAGTGGACAAGTATAGGCTGAAATGATGATGATGACTATTAAGGCATCACACTGGAGCTGGATCGCATTAATAATTTTGTATAATGTAAGAATGTATGTATCTATACAAAAACTATGAAAAAAAATGAATGAAGAATTAAACAAAAAAGACAAGCCCGCTGAGTTTCTCGCCGGATCTTCTCTGTGGAGGCCGCGTTCCGATCGACACTTTGTAAACACCCTCGCAGGGTTTATGCAAAATAAACGATTTGAGTTTGAGTTATTATTTTGTTAAGACAAAGGTCTCCTGTAATTTAAATTTTAAACATTACAGTTAAAAATTTAAATTACAGAAGCCAGGATTACATTTCAACCATTTATCTATATGTGTATATACATTTATCATAAATTACATTTATCATATTTGATCCAACAAATATTTCATTATGTTGAATATAACATAATCAAACATTTATTTGATCGAGTCTCAGGCAATTTATACAAAAAAGAACAACCTTCTTTAAATCATCTCACAGGATCTTGTTGTAAGAAAGTTTCCTAAAAAAGAAATATCGAAATTGTTTTCTTATTATTCTTCCCGTTTTTAAGTATCATACGAGTATCAACATCATTATACGTACTTCACGGCAATGCAATCAAACCGGATAATAACCGTTAAATGCTGAATATATCTGGAACAAATCCGTTATGAGTTTTACGTTCATCCCTGCGGCATTTTATTACGCAGATATTATTAAAATAAATGATAGAAGTATTTCGGCGCAGTCCTTCATAAACCGTCTCGCGGTTATTATATATTTGTAACGAGTACGAACACTTGAGACCAATTTGTGAAATAGTAACACGCAACTTTGTCGAACCAAACAATACGAAAGGTCTAGCTGCATTGTTTCTATGCTTCCAGCCCTTTGGCGATTCGCCCTTCGCCCTTTGGCGACCGCTTTATAATAGGAAGCTTTAGAGCACTTTTATTTCTTCGAAAATGCCTTTCTCAGTTCCCGTAAGCGTCCATACCTTAGTACAGACTTTAGTCAGTTAAGTCCAGCGAAAGAACTTAAGTAATATTCTCGTGTGCAAATTACATGATAACAATTTAGTGCAATGCTGACTGGCGTTTCAAAATTAATAAACTCAAATTAATTAATAAACTCAAATGATTTTGTATGATTTGCGTTTAATATTATTACTATACCTAAAAAGAGACCGAGTCTTATCTGAAGGACATGTCAAGAGTCTCCGTAACCAGCGAGCGTGTATGAGACGAACTATGAGAGTTGAGAAATCCAGAAAGGTATGTAAGAAAAGAACCTGTTGGAACTCTGTACTTTCTGCCTACCCTGCAAGGGGGCTTGATAATATAGATAGATATCCCTAAAAAGTTTCCTTTTTTAAATTACACCTATTTTCCCCAAGCGAATGTCGAGGGTCGTGATGTTAGGTTCCAACGTAAGAGAGGCATTCCCTTTACATAATCACTACCACCTTTTTTTCACTGGTGCACAAGCAGGTGACAAGGAGAGTAAATGTTGCCTACGTGGATTTGGCACTGAATGGATGATTTCTTCCGATTCTGACCACCGGAGGCAAAGCTATTGGTACAGAATGAAATAGGTATATCTGAAAAAAGATGGCGCCAGTAGCTTGTACGTTTACTCACACCATATACATGGCAAAAAATATATACATGGATCTTTATCTAAAACAGAAATCAGCGAGCAAGCCCGATAACGTAACGTAAGCACTTATTGGATGGAAATGTTGCGCCCTTGAGCGCACGTCGTTATATAAGCGTCTAACCTGAAAGCATATTGATAAAAATACAGCCTACATTTTCGTTGGAGAAAACCTATAGACTGAAGTAAACAAAACCTCAAAATAGAAGTAGATGTAACATAATGCAGTAAACTGCCTCGTTGGTCTCATGGCAAAGCGAATCGCTTTATGATCACGAGGTCCTGGGTTCAAATCCTAGGTCGGACAAATGTAGTTTTTCTAACGAAAACTTCTCAGTATGAGTGCGGAGTCTGGAATTGTGTCCGGTATAGAGCAATAGGACTCGACCCTATTACATGGGGCCTAGCGTTGTCGGTGAAAAGTGGGTGTACTCAGTACACCTCTGCCACCCCCGATAGAGGAATATGCAGCAAAATTGTTTTGTGCCTTGGTATATTTAAGCAATTCAATTATTTGATATTACAGGCTTTGTTTTCACATTACAAGAAATAACTTAAGGGTAAATATCCTATGTATGTTGGCCTTATTTAACTTTGTTTAGCGAATACCGAATCTTAATAAACCGTTTTTACTTTTTTTGATAATGCCTTTCGGCTACTCAATTGAACCACTTTTCCCCACTAGTAAACACTTTGAGTACGCATAATATACCAAGTTGCCTTTTTAATAATACATCTCTTAAGTTATAAATTACGCCTAATCGGCAGTCATTCTGATCGATCGCTAACTTTAAACGAAATCTTGCTAAAAAAAATAAGCGCTAAGAAAATAAAATAACAATTAAAAAGACCGATGTTTCGTCTCCGTAGTAGGTGCCGTTACAGCTCTATCAATGTAGCAACTCGTAGCAACAGCGGTAGCGCCGTAGCAGCGTAGCGCGGTCAACGACCCCCTTCGCTCAGGGAAACTTTAGTAGGTTAATCACGTATTTGCCCGACTCTAAGCTCACACATTTTAGTCTAGATATTTAGTATTTCAATGAGGTACTCATAATATAGTCGCTTTGAGTAGCTTATTAAAATTCTGTCGTTAATCTTATTCTACTATATTTTAACTATATTTTATAAAGTTTGTCCTGTATTTAATTAAGATTACAAAATATCATAATACAAATTATCATTGCAAAACCAAATCTAGAGATAAGAATAAATCTTTGTAAAATTTTTGTACCCCTACGAGTAGACAGTAGGCCCGAATGGTAATAAGCCCCACTTTGTGCCACAAATCCATCGCAGCAAGTCTTAATTATTTCTAATTTATTTAATACATAGATCATTTCCCCTATTTATCTGGACAAAACCGTGAACAAATATACCCAGCGTCAATCAGGCGGGACTTAACACTAGTGACGTCACAGAGACCTCGTAAAGATTATATAGTGGAACATTTCTACACCGATCTTACGAAATGAGTGTATTAATATGGTGGGACTTAGCTATTATAGGTATTCGCTTTCTTTCTGAGGTGTAATTTGGAAATAAATTATACAACATATTATTAAGTATACATTTAGAGCCTCTTTCACAACCCTAGAGTGATACTACGAATTTTACTATCTCTTTGTAGCCATATCCGACGGTTAAATTAGCCATTTTAGTAACGCCAAACGAGAAGTAACTAACCAGCACTAACTAGATAATAAAAGATTCTCGTAATGTCTTTAATCTTACCTTTGGTGTATTTGCGTTCTGTAAGCCGAGAAATGAACCCGACATTTGCCAGCGCGAGAATGTAAATCACGGTATTGTGCCTCTGCAAACTCCATTTCATTTAGTGGTCCACGCGAGTGGAATTTTTATATAAATCTGGGGTTAGCTCATAATATGAAGATGCCTTCCAGACGTAGCAGTTCTGCTAGCTTCCCACAAGGTCTACTTGTGTGTCGAAACTTGTTGTAAGACACCTTCCTACGACAGAAAATATGAAAACAGTGATATTATTGTATGGGAATGGACTCGCACCGCTGCAAGGCCGCAGTGTTCTAGATATCAACAAGTTAACGGCGTTTGACTCGGTCAGTGAACTTTTGTGGTACCTATTTCCATTCGATTGTCTCCGTGTGTCGGAAGGCACACTAATGTTCGTCCCAGTTAGCACTTCATGAAGTAGTCGTTAAGCTAAGTTGGAAGCCTTATGGGCGGCTTGAAAAGTTCCGATAGTAGGTGGGCACACATCTCTGTCACCAATCCGCACTGAATCCAAGTGGTGAAGTATGAACTTTGTTTCACCTCAGTTAGTGAAAGAAGACCTTTGTTCAGCTAAAGAAGAGTTTTGGATGTCTTATTATTATAATAGATACGTTTTGGGGACATTTTATTTATCTATCTATATCATCATGCCAGATGCCTTACGGAGTACTGAAAATATACATTTTATTCAAGAATATTAATTAGTTAATCGTTTTTACTTTATGGAAATTACTTCCACAGTTGATAATTGCGGTTCTTTATCTCATTTTTATACATTATGTTCAGCAGGGATTTCCGAAACATTCATTTTCAAATTATTATACACGTACAGAGGTTGAAAAGAGGGTTAGAATGGAAAAGTATGGGGAGTTATCAAACCGCGACCGCATTACGCGGTCCCGCCCCGACTGTGAGCCTGTCACGTAGGCCTTTACATTTAGGTAATTTAACGAAACAAAGTACATTTACACATCCTGACTAAAATTCATTAGAACTTTAATGAGTTGAGGAAATTCTTAACGTTTGGTTAACGGTCAAGTGATGTCAAATTTGTTTAACGTTTCCGATCTGGCTATACGTCTACAATCTGATGACAACAGTCTGAACGAGCAATTTCAAACCTGCCATTCGGAAAGAGGGTCTTGGAGTCTTTGAGACGCAAAAGGGCGAGGGTTCCCAACAACGCTGAAAATGCCGGTGGAATGCCCCGCTCCGCCGAGAGCACAGAATTGGTGAAGGAAGAAGTGATACACCCTGAATCGCGAGCTCTTTGGAGTGCAACACAGGGCACTAGTATCGAACTAGGCTGTTAGACTACACCACTAGGCATTCCATTCCAAGAGATCTCGGAACCCCGCCGCTATGTAGATAGGAGCCACCCTATAATTTTTAGTAGGTTGGAGTTCAACTCGCCCCCTAAGTTTCCCTGGAAGCTTGCGGATTATCCTAGAAGTTTCTCTAGGTGAAAAAAGGTACTTATCGATGTAATGTATCCATCTACACAGTGATTGATGCTTTTCATAGTCCTATTTTGTAAGTACTGCATAATCCCTAAAGCTCGCTAAGCCAAGTTAAAACGGATGAATGCCTACCTGCCTAATAGGTATTAAGATTATATAGTAAATAATCGCACTAGGTATTTAGATTACGTGCCGAATTGATTCTTTGTTAATTTAGCTTTTAATACTGGAATAAACACGAAATATATCAAGTTAGGGTATTATAGAACAAATATTTAGATAAATTTCTTAATTTGGTTACGAGAACCAGTGAGAACCGAACTTCGGTAGATTGTTGGGATTCATTGCCTGTGGGCGACTTATTTCTCTGTAAATTTTTATTAAATAGAATCTTAGTTTGGTCCATAATTTTATATGTTCATGATACTTACTGCTACATTCTTATATATTTATAATGAGGAAGAAAGTAAGTAATACATAAATGCTGGTTATCAGTGATTAGGATAATGTCGCCGAATCAAGAAAAAATAAAATCAAAACAATCAAGAAAATTTGAATTGAATTAAATTTGAAATGTGTCAAGAAAATTTTAAATAATCCACACTCAATCTTATACAAATTAGTCTTTTTATTTCCTTTTAGGAATAGTGCCCTAATGGTGTTCGAAAATAATACCTACGACGTATTATTTTCGTAGCTAAGGTAATAAGTACTCAGGGCAAGAAAACAACTTTGCACCCCCTACAATTTATTTTGTAGAAAGAAGGTATTATTTTGTGAAGGCTTGGGCGCCCCTTGAGGTTTGCGGCCCTGCTGCTAAGATGCCAGTACTACCAAAATAATTATGTACTTAAAACAACACATTTCATAACTTTCACAAACATCTCCATGCATTTTTAACGTGATAAGTGATTGCTAGAAAAGTCAAAAAGTTATACTAGATATTTATCTAGTTTCCTATACAAATGGCTTGAAACAGACGCGATAAATTTGAGGACTAAACACCGCAAACGTGAAAGTATGTACCTACTTATATAATAATAATAATACATACAATTACCTACTCGCTATAATAATCTGATTGGTAATAGGTTCGCCCTTCATTCCTGTTGTGGGGACATCGTGTTAACGTTAGATTACCCGCCTCCGCCAAGTTATACTAACGACAGTAGGAATGCTGATTGTATTGCCCGCGGAGGGTCGCCCGGTTCAATCTTTACGACCTAGATGGTACAATGGACAGCCCAACTCATAAGATTACAACAATACGGACCCAAATAACGAAACTATTTAAAACCATCCACTGTTAAAAAAATATTGTGACTTTCTGCTTTTTGTGGACTAGGCTTAAGAAATTGATCAATTTGTATTAAATTTAGTGGAGTGGTCATTTAGGTCCATGCTCAAACAAGACGTACCTACTTTTATTAAAATTCGGACACAATATAATATAATTACGAGCAATAGCATTATAACAGTAATGTTAGGGTGAAAGATGAACGTGACAGCACGCTTTCTAGATAAGGTTACGCCATCTTCAAACTCTCTATTCTTACATTCCAGAAGTCACGAAGACCTCAGAAACACGAACAGATTGACGTAAGTGTAACGCTATCGAGTTGATATGCTATTTCCACTACATTCTTGAAGATGAACGTGACAGCTTGCTCTTTTGACTACGTCTCGCTAACGTCAATCTGTTCGTGCTTAGGCCACCGATCTAGAAGCATAACATTAGTGTATGGACTTCTATCCAAAACGGATTGAGTAATGTCAAAATATTGCTAGAGAAAATTAAACTCGTAGTTACAGACACAGCACTGAATTTTCAATGATTAAAACAACTAGAGAAACCGTAATGAATCAATTATACATCCCAAGTTTCTCATTGGTAAAATCACGTCGTGCTATGATGCAGCGTAAGCTTCTTATTAAAGATGAGCAGGCGACTTCTGAGGATGTGCCCTGTGAGATATTATTAATTTCAGTAATAAATTTGCATGTCTCGGGCGTCGTAATCTGAAGTACAATTTTGAAACAGTTTACTTAGCTGAGTAACGTAAGTCTGATATTTTATTGCCCATAAAAGTTAGTATGTAAAAACGTTCCTTAAAATTTTCTCTTTTGGTAAAACGTTTTTTTTATCGCTAAAAGCCTTGTGAATATTTTTTTTATATAAAATCTTTTTAAAACAATATAGTTACTTTTAAATCTGTTAACATTGTTCTGTTGTTAATTCTTCAAGTAGGCAACTTTAATAGCCAATATAAATACTTTATGCTTACTAACTGTGAAACTGAGGTGGTGATTCTGTTTTGCGATTTTGAACCTAAAAACGTAGTCTCAATTAACTTTACGATTAAACAGTAGTTGCCACTACACATTTACGAAGAAAAGACGTGTTTCTCTAACTGATCCGCCGGCACAAGCCAAACTGAACCTTAAGACCTCACCATATGGTCAACTTCGAGCCGCACAGAAGTTCAACATTGCATCGAGGACCGGCTACCGGGAGAACAAAAGAACTGCATTCCTGAGCGATAAGCGAACACCGGGTTGAAGCTTAGTGCAATTATAAAGACAATTAGGTATATTCGCGCCGACGCATCAACATTTACAAGTTTTAGTGTGAGGATTTCGACTGTTACGTGTGAAATATGGCCACGGAAACCGAACAAACAATCAGTATACTAGAAAATACAGCCCTACTATTGAAGAAAACCCAGCTCAATTTATCAAAATGCCCCAAACAACGACTGGCTAAAGTGGGCTACTTACAAACCAGAATTAAAACAATTGAAGAATACTGGATGATCTTCAAAGAAGCCTATAAAAAATTATTGACCTGTACCACTCGTGAGGAGCGTGGATCGCTGCCATATATTCGAATTTTTTGTACAAGAAGATTTGTACTTGTGTATTTTGGGAGACTTGAAAGACGGACGATTTAGCGCAGTGGTTAAGGGCTTAGCCCGCCCCGCCCACTGTGTCTAATAGTCGCGGGTTTGATTCCCGCACGGGACAAATCTTTGTGTGATCCACAATTATTTATTGCGGTCTGGGTATTTGTGTATGTGAATTTTCATGTTTGTAAACGCACCCACGACACAGGAATTAATCCTAGTGTGGGGCAACGTTTTTTTAAAAACCATTTACCTCTATTTTCAGGCGAGTACGAACTCTAGCCTAGTTTTAAAGATTTGTTTTCATCACTCGTCCACAATTGAACGACACTAAGCGACGTCGAAAAACTCCATTACTTAAAAACCAGTTTGGCAGGTGAAGCAGCGACTTTATTCCAGTAACAAGCGCTAACTACATTCAAGCATGAGGAACGCTAAACCATCGATATGGGAACAAGTGTCTTATAGTGAACGCATTGTTGAAGCGACTTTTTGCCCAGAAGAAATGTACCAGTCAAGCCGCAACCCAACTGAAATCTCTACTCGACACCACCAACGAAGTATTACAGAGTCTAGAAAATCTCCAGTGTCGACGGATTCTTGGGATCCAGTAATCATATTTTTGGTTGCACAGAAGTTGGACCCAGAATCCCAGAAGGAGTGGGAACAAAATTCCTACTCAGAAAATTCCCAGGACTTGTCGACTTGGAGGGATCTGCGCAAGTTTTTGGAGGCAAAATTCAGAACATTGGAATTAGTCAACCCCCCCCCCTCTACTACGAAGCTTGCCAAGGAACGAGTCCTTCACGTTACAGCCACGGAAAGACCAAAGCAAAGAAGTTGTGCTTTATGTACAGATGCGCACACGTTATGCCATTGTAACGTATTCACCAAGATGTCACCAAACGAACGTAGAGAACATGTTAAAACAAACAAACTCTGTTTTAACTGCCTCGGAGTTGGACATTCGGTGTTTAGGTGCCGTTTGCCAACATCATGCCGTGTATGTAAGAGACGTCACCACACTCTTCTACACCTACCTAACTAGGGGGAGGCATCGGCTTCTCATGTTGTAGCTAATCAACCGATGTCATCCAATCAAGCAAATTTAGAAGAAGGGGAAGTTCAAGCAATGGTTGCGTCACACTATCACGCAGGGCGGAAACAGACAATTTCACTATTAGCCACTGCAATAGTAATTTTAAAGAATGAACGTGGACACACTACTGCATTGAAGGCGCTGATAGACTCAGGATCTCAAGCATGTTTTATAAGTGAGAAGGCAACTCAGATCCTGAATCTACACAAGACACGGTAGATCTTATAGTATCTGGACTTGAGTCCACGAAGGTTAGATTGAGGCATGAAGTAAATGTAAATGTATTATCACGATGGAACAATTTCATTTTACCTATTAAAGCCTACGTGATGACGAAGCCCTTGACCTCTAACATACATTCAGGCACAATAATAAGAAGAGATTGGCCGCACCTTGCTGGCATTCAACTGGCAGATGAAACATTTTCCGCCTCCTGTAACATCGATCTGCTGTTGGGTGTCAATGAGTATATAAACATTATGAAGAAGAGATTGATGAAAGGTCTACCAGGTACACCATGTGCACAAGATACATACCTGGGATGGATCCTTATGGGTGGAATTGACATCAAGGTCAGGAAGCATGAGCAATCCTTAACGGTCATGAAACAAGAAGTTGATATAGAAGATTGACTGAAAACAACATGGGAAGTTGATGAAGATACGAAAAGAAACCTAACACAAAGGGAACAGTTAGGTGAGGATATATACACTAAGACACAGAAGCGAGATGAATGTATGTTGTCAAATTACCATTCAACATTGAAGAACCTAAATCAACAGAAGGAAATAAGAGAGAAATAGCAATGAAGAGACTAATGCAATTAGAAAGAAGGTTTAATCAAAATAAAGAATTCAAGCAAGAATACAAGAAGGTAATTGAAGACTACATAGATCTAAAATATATCGAAGAAATACCTACAGAAGAAATAAATAATAAATTAGTCTACTTACCTCACTACGCCGTGATCCGCAATGATAAAGAAACCACGAAAACTCGTGTCGTATTTGACGCCTCGTGCAAGGGCTCCAACGGTGTCTCTCTCAATGACGAACTGTTGACGGGTCCTGTACTGCAAGACGATCTGAGAAACCTGATAATGAGGGGGAGAACTCACGCCGTTTGCTTTGTCGCTGATATCCAGAAAATGTACCGTATGATATGGTTTGACCGAGAAGACACAGATTATCAAAGAATTTTGTGGAGAAACGACCAATCTGAAGAAGTCAAAGACTACAGATTGTTGACTGTTACATTTGGAACAGCTTCTGCTCCCTATTTCGCCGTAAGAACCCTTATGAAATTGGCAGAAGATGAAGGCGATCGGTATCCAGAAGCTGCTAAGATATTTCGTGGAGATTTTTACGTAGATGACGCAATGTCTGGAAGTGACAGTCTGCAAATAGCCATAAAGAATAGTCAAGATCTTAGAGCGCTTCTTCATTTGGGTGGATTCGAACTAAAGAAATGGTCATCCAACAGCCGAGAATTCTTGGAAACAGTTGATCCTAGCGATAGATCGTCTAATGCTAATCTGGAATTAAAGATCGATTGAACAATAAAGGCACTTGACGTATAATGGAATTTAGGAAAAGACAGATTCGAGTACAATTTAAACTTACCTTCAATCAATGAAGTGATCACGAAGCGAAGCATTCTGTCTGACATCCAAAAGTTGTTTGACCCACTCGGCTGGATTGCGCCTAGCATCGTTCTGACAAAGATATTAATGCAAGAACTATGGCTTGAAAAGATAACCTGGGACGATGCATTGAATTCTAAAATAGCCAGCAAGTGGATCACAATGCGATCTGACCTTGAACATGTGAATGGAATCTACATAGAAAGACCTACCCAAGGTACGACGCGCGCCAACAGAGTCCATAGAACTCCATGGATTCAGCGATGCATCCATCCAAGCATATAGCGCTGTAGTATATTGCAGAGTGACTTACCCAGACGGTACGAACAAAACGACGCTTATCGCAGCAAGAACAAGAGTGGCTCAAACGTTGAAAACAATCTCCTTACCCCGTTTGGAGTTCTGCGGCGCGTTGATACTCTCAAGATTGCTTAAGCAAGTTGGTCAAGCAATGAGAATACCTGCAACTCAAATTTATGCTTGGACAGATTCGTCCATTGTCCTGTCATGATTATTTGGAGATCCAAACTACTGGAAGGTGTTTGTGGCAAACAGAGTTGTTAAGATTACAACCAATGTATCCTGCAGTCAGTGGCATCACGTCCAAACTCAAGATAATCCAGCTGATGTTGGTTCCAGGGGGATGTTAGTAGAAAATCTGAAAAAGTGTTATTTATGGTGGCATGGGCCAGGCTGGTTACAACAATCGAAGATACAGTTCACTAAACCAAATATTATGCAAACAGAGATTGAGAGGAAAAATAATAAAATACAAAATTTAAAAATAACTTACAACAAAAATGAACAAGAGAAGAGACTACTTACACAATTTGAAGAATTTGATACACTATTAGAGCTACTTAGAACAATCACATACTGCCGAAGATTCCTGAAACTAAAACCATTAAAAGACAGAATAGATAGCAAAACCATAACTGAATCCCCTGTAAACGTGCCTGATGTGAACCTGAAAGACGCTAAAATAAGCAACCTGACACGTTGGCAATACACGCAAAAACTGCTGAACGACTTGACGCGGCTGCAACAAAGACCGAAATGGTTAAAACGCGAAGACGAATTCAAGATAGGAGACATTGTCCTCATAAAACAGGACAATTTGCCACCAGGAAAGTGGCTTATGGGAGGAATAACCGACAAGCATCCTGGCCCTGACGGTCTTACCAGAGTCTATAGTGTAGAGTGGTGATCATATAACAAGGCGATGCGTAACCAAACTGTGTGCGTTGACCATCGAAATAGATTAGTGCTATATAGTTGTTAACATTTATTATTCTACTATTGCTCTTTGTATAAATTCTTTATGACCGCACCATATACCGATACCTTAATGATTGTTGTAGAAGCAAACTCAAAACATGTGATTACCTATAAATTTTGGGGGATAAAGTTGTTCGCGTCCGTAGGAGATACCTAACCACAACCCTACACGTATTCCCCGGGTGGTGCTAAAGAACAACAAACGCCGAGTCGTAGGCGGCGATCAACTAACCTACTATGCTGACTTAACGGTCAGCTCACGTGGAGGTAGGAAATGACTTTCACAAACCGTAACCTTGCGGTCACGTTTCGTGAGAACGGTGGCCCTGGCTTTACCGCCCGGACCAAGAGAAAGACAATCTCTATAAAAAATAACCCTAATTCTAAGGTGGGAAACGCGCCGACAGAATGTATGGCTGAAGGAACTCAGTCTCGAGCGCCAACCTCGATGGACCTGGCCACATCGTTGTATAGTGCCTTCTTATGGGAATGGGCGTCACCCCGTGAGTGACCAACTATTCGTCCCTACTCGTGGGAACAAAATGAAGCCAAATACCCAAAAAGATCCTCAACCACAACAAAAATCTCTGGTGCAACAAGCACTCCTCCCAAGTCTTTTCAACAAACAACGATCGTCATCCCTTTCCGACTTGGGAAGGCTATCCGGAAGCAATCAAACAGTAGAAGCAGAGCAAGTACTTGGGACTTGTAAATCGCCAGAACCAAACCGATTGGAGGACACGCTCCAGCACCCTGCTCCTCCACCATGGCAAAGGATGCCATTACCCAATAGCAGAAGCAGTAAGAAAAGGAAATACTGCAGCTCACCACCAGAGAGTACTACCACGAATAATCGCTTCAGTACCTTGCCTCTTGATCCAAAGGATGACACATCCACTGCCGTTTCTCCGAAGCCCAGCAAACCTCCGCCTATCGTTCTCAATGGCATTGAAGATGTCTCTGAGCTATCGAAGCTACTTGAAACCGTAAGCAATAAAGAAGAGTTCAAATTCAAGCTCATTAACAAGTACCTACTTCACATTCTTGTCAACACTGCTGAGGAGTACAAGAAAATCATAGCAGTTATAAGAGCGAATGGTCTTATAGGGCATACATTTACCCCTAAAGACAGCAAATGTTATCGCATTGTCATAAAAAATCTCCACCACAGTACTCCCCATGAAGCGATATCGGAAGCCATTGAAGCAACTACCAATGTAATTAAAGGCGAAATCATCAACGCACGATATGGAACAGACAAGACGCCCACATCAACATTTTTTGTGAACATTGAGCCCAGTATAAACAATCCCGCTGTAAAAAGTATCACTCATATATTTAACCAAAAGGTTAAGATAGAGGATCCTAGAAAGTCAAAAAGTATTGTCCAATGCCAACGTTGTCAGCGCTACGGTCACTCGAAGAATAATTGCCTGAGACCATATAGGTGTGTCAAATGCGGCGAAGGCCACAAAACCTCGGAGTGCAAAAAGAAAGATAGATCCACACCTGCTAAATGCACTCTCTGTTCATGCGACCATCCGGCTAATTACAAAGGCTGTGAAATATACAAAGAAATGCTTGCTAGAAGAAACAAAAATGTAACCCCCAGAGATAATCATCTCACCCAATCCATCTCAGCCCTGCCAAACAACCCAATCCGCTCCACCTCCACTCTAATTGAAGGAACTGTTAGACCCTCACACCAACGTACATACGCTGAAGTTACAGATGGGAAGAAGGCCCAATCCAATCAACAATCTTCAAATAAACTTGAAGAAATTCTATTAAAACAAAGTGAGAAAATAGATCTCTTAATACAACAAATAGGCTCCCTAGTGAGTCTTATAGCTACTCTAGTCTCTAGGCTTCCAAAATGACTTCTTTACATATTGCCACTTGGAACATTAACGGTCTTGCCCCTAATAAGAACGAATTGGTAACGTTTATTAAAACCAACAAGCTCGATGTGTGCCTCATTTCTGAATCTCACACCACGTTAAGAAGTCGAATAATCATTCCAGGATTTTCCGTGTATCTAACCTGTCATCCCGATGGTAGTGCTCACGCTGGCACCGCAATAATCATCAAGAATAGTATTAAGCATTGCGTATTGGAACCCAATACCGCTCCCTACCTTCAAGCCACAACGGTCAGAGTGGAAGACCGATCGGGACCCCTCAATCTCTCTGCAATATACTGTCCTCCGCGTCACACTATAAAAGAGGAAATGTTTACAAACTTTTTTAAGTCGCTAGGCAACAACAGATTTATTGCCGGGGGCGACTGGAATGCAAAACATTCATATTGGGGTTCAAGACTAACTTCCACTAGAGGCAGAGAACTAAAAAAGAGTGTTGCCGCCAACCGTCTACTAGTTATGTCATCTCGGGAGCCTACTCATTGGCCTACTGATAGTAACAAAACACCCGATCTCATAGACTTCTTTGTGACTAAGGGTATCAGTGAACAGAACACCCTCATAAAGTCAAGTCTTGATGGTGACTCAGATCACTCACCTATCCTACTGCTGGTCAGCTCAATGGCTCTACCCAACGACTCCCATAACGGCTGCCTCTATAACTACAAAACTGACTGGCACTGCTTTCGGGAAATCCTGGATTCCCACACCAACCTTAATATTCCGCTCAAATCCAAGGAGGACGTAGACGACGCATGTCTCTATATCACTAACCTGATCCAGGTAGCGGCTTGGTCCAGCACCCCTGAGCTGAAGGGTTCGTCACACGGGCTACCGGTCCCTCTTGCAGTCAGGGAAAAAATCGCTGAAAAACGTCGCCTTCGTAGAATCTGGCAGACGACCCACAGGAGTGAGGACAAAACTAGACTAAATAGGGCAATAAAAGAACTGAAGGATCTCCTGGCTGAGGTAAAAAATGAATCGCTCAAAATGAGACTGAGGAATATGACCCCTAACGCAAACGGGATCCACAACCTCTGGAAGGCAACAAAATACCTCCCTCAACCACAACAATGTTCTCCGCCTATAAGATCCGGCACCACATGGGCGCGTACTGATCAAGAAAAATCAGAGGCTTTTGCTACATACCTGGCCAGTGTTGTCAAACCCAATAACACAGACAGTCCTGAAGACCCAGGAATAGATGAAGTCCTAAAACAAGACCTGCAACTATGTTTGCCACTGAATCCTACTTCACCGAGAGAGATTGCTAGAGAAATAGCCAAAATGGACACTAACAAAGCACCTGGATTTGATCTAATCACCCCCAGAATACTGAAAGAGCTCCCCAAGAAGTGTGTTGTATTCCTGACCATCCTTATTAACGCTACGCTAAGATCTTCACATTTTCCTGCCCTGTGGAAAACATCCCAAATTATTATGATTCATAAGCCTGGTAAGCCGCCTAACGACGCATCATCATATCGTCCTATTAGCCTTACTCCGGTGCTGTCAAAGTTGTGGGAAACCCTGGTCACCCTGCCTTGATTTGGATCATGTTATACCTGACCATCAATTTGGTTTCCGAAAGTACCATTCAACTATTGAGCAAGTCCACAGAGTCTACAGTACAATAAGAGAATGCCTGGAGAAGAAAGAATACTGCTCGGCAGCTTTTCTGGATGTACAACAAGCTTTTGATCGTGTTTGGCATAAGGGCTTACTATATAAAATCAAAACGCACCTACCACACTCCTACTACTTGCTGTTTGACTCTTATCTCGGTGACAGAGGGTTTCAAGTGAAACTCCGCGATGCAAGATCTTCGCTCTTCAGTTGTCGAGCCGGAGTGCCTCAGGGTTCTGTGCTTGGTCCGGTTCTATACAATATTTTTACTTGTGACCTACCCCTGACACCTGAAACAACTGTAGCAACATTTGCTGATGATGCGGCCTTTCTCAGTTGTAACCGAGACCCTAATATAGCGAGCGAACTGTTGCAATCCCAACTTAATGCTACTAATGGCTGGCTGACCAAGTGGCGCATAAAAGCAAGCGCTCTGAAATCTCACCACATTACATTTACCCTGAGACGCGATACCTGTCCTTCAGTACAACTAGGTCCCGATACACTGCCTCAATCAACCTGTGTTAAATACCTCGGATTCCACCTGGACCGAAGGATGACATGGAAAGACCACATAAAAACTAAGCGAAATGAGATAAACCTCAGATTTAAAAGCCTACTTTGGCTCCTCGGTAGACAATCTGCTTTATCCCTGTCGAACAAGCTAAGGGTCTATTGCTCCATAATAAAACCGATCTGGACGTACGGTCTTCAACTGTGGTCTTCGGCCAGTAAATCTCACATCATGTACCTGCAGAGAACTCAAAACAATATTCTAAGGACTCTTTCATCGGCTCCTTGGTATGCTCGCAACTCGGAAATCCATGAGTACCTTGAGATTCCATTCATCCAGGATGAAGCTAAAAGATACTCGGCCAACTACAGGAATCGCTTGTCAACTCACCCGAACCCACTATCAAGCTTGCTCTTACAGCCTAACCGAAATAGACGACTCAAGAGAGCTGATGTGCTGACTTACTGAGGAGAGAAGGAGCGATGGCTCTAACTCTCTAAATACCTACTTCTTGTAACACACCTGATTATAGTCTAGGCGACTGATCGCAGGTCTTACGCAAAAAAAAAAAAAAAACCTATAAATTTTGTTGATCCTTTGGTGGGCGGCTTATGGTGATTCTGTTTTGCGATTTTGAACCTAAAAACGTAGTCTCAATTAACTTTACGATTAAGCAGTAGTTGCCAATATACATTTACGAAGGAAAGACGTGTTTCTCTAACTGATCCGCCGGCACAAGCCAAACTGAACCTTAAGACCTCACCATAAGGTAATAGTGTTTCTTTCTATCTATCTATCTATCTATATCATCACGCCAGATCCCTTGCGGGGTAGGCAGAGAGTGCCGAGTTCCAACAGGCTAATAAAAAGCTAGTTAGTTGCTAAAAAAAAATTACAAACGCATGCTAGTATTTAATAACTTTTAAATGACACGTACATCTGCTTACTCCGCAAGGACCCGGCATATAGATAGATGGATACACCTATTATAAAAAATCTTTTATAAAAAAAATTAAACCGACTTCAAAATGCAAAAAATAAATAGTTGAAGTTGGTACCGGTTAGTGCAGTCGGTTACTTGGCTGGGAGTGGCTGGGGTGGCGACACGGCGTCCTCACGTACCGTCTGACGCAGGTACTGTCCGGGCATGGTTGCTTCGGGCGGTATCTGTGGCGGATCGGTCGTGAGGAGGCGGAGCGCTGCCATCATTGTGCGGCCCCAGAAGACACGGCGGCGCACACGTTGCTGGCGTGCCCGGCATGGGATGATGAGCGGCGCCGGCTCGCCGGAGCGCTCGGTGCAGGGGGACAGGCGCTGTCGCTCCCGACCGTGATATCATCCATGGTTGGGAGCGAGAGCGCCTGGGTGGCAATGACGGCCTTTTGCGAGGCCGTCATGTCGGCTAAGGAGGAGGCAGAGCGGGTGAGGGAGGAGACGTCCTCCAATCCCGCTCGTAGACGGCGCGTTGGGCGAAGGCGTAGGGACTACGCCCGAAACGACCTTCGCCCACCGTGATCGCGGCCTGCAGGCGTCGGGGAGGGCACCCCGGCGCCCTAGCACACGCAGACCCGCGTCGTAAAAGCGCTGCGTCCGCGCAGCCTCCGAAAGGCGGCAGGGAGGAGACCGAACTCCCCTAACAGGTGTCGAGGTCCGCACACGGACCGAGCCCGCCGGTGCCACAGAGGTCATGCTGGTGACGATTCCTGTGGCCCGGCAAAAGGGCAGTGGGACGCCGAGGGGTTTTAGTGGGTGCAAGCCCCACATAACCACCCGGGCCCTGCCCTCGGCCCGGGGGTATGCGTTAGGCATTTCCCCTCGATAAAAAAAAAAAAAAAGTCGGTTACTTGGCACTGACTTCAAATATTTATTTATTGCTTTTTGAAGTCGGTTTTTTTTACAGATTTTTATTTTACAATTTTAAGTGACTAGTGAATTATTTACTTATATTTATATACCTAGTCAAATATAAAGGCCGGCGGGACTTTATAAAAATATATTTATTTTACAATATTAATTTATAATGAATATACAAAACACTATGCACTCAATAGTATTGTTTAAGGTTCGTGCGAAAGGGAAGAGAGCTAAGTCGATATTGAGGTACTTTGCTTGGTGATGGCTATTTATAGGCATCGCAAGTAAACACATCTTTCTAGAAGGCGCCCACGCAGCGTGCGCCGTATTAATTCATATCTGCTTATTAGTCAAAACAATCATTGGAATTGAACTGAGACTAAGCTTGAACCTGATATCTGTTTACATGATAAATACGCAGCTGAGGCAAGTTAAGCCGAATCAGCAAAACAGTACTTGGACTTAATTTGCATGAGCAATAGTTTGTTATTATTGCATCATCTTTTAGAGTACTTGCAGTGAGCTGTGTACCGGTCTGGTATACATAACTACCTATATTATATTATTTTGCTGAGTTGTACAGCAAGGTACCTATAGGATTGATATAATAACCATAATAACGGAATCTATACATTTGTGCTGTTCGTCGTTAAGAAGTCCCCTGATGTATCTTCAAAGTCCATAGTTCAATACCGATTTCATTAAAATGGGACCACCTCGAAACTATACTAAACCCAACGCAAAAAGAATCATCAAAATCAGTTCATAAATAAAGACGTTATAAAAAAACACAGACGAATTGTCGACCTCCTCCTTTTTTGAAATCGGTTAATAGTCTGAGTAGTTATATGGCACGGTACTTATAGGATAGACGTAATCTATCTATCTATAACCTCACGCCAGATCCCTTGCGGGGTAGGCAGAGAGTACAGAGTTCCAACAGGTTCTTTCCTTACATACCTCTCTGGCTTCCTCGACTCTCATAGTTCGTCTCATACACGCTCGCTGGTTACGGAGACTCTTGTCTTTTCCATCAGATAAGACTCGGTTTATTTGGTCGTGGTAAGATAGTCTAGGTCTTCCCCGGTACCTGCATCCTTCCACTTTCACATTGTATATCTGTTTTGTCATTCTTTCCTCTGGCATTCTTTCTATATGCCCGAACCAACGGAGCATGCCCTTTCGCATCTTTATACCGATACTATCTTTCATACCTACTCGCTGTCTTACTATGCTGTTGCTAATGCGGTCGGTCAGCTTCACTCCGCACATCTTCTGCAGAGCTCGCATTTCTACCGCATTTATCCTACTTTCATTCTCCTTCTTTATGTAAGACCCAGCTCTCGCTACCATATAACAGCGTTGGGACAAGAACTCCATTATGTATGGCCAGCTGCGCCTTATGGCTTAAGTGCCGGCTCCCGAGTAGCTTTCCCATCGCACCATTCACTCTGTTCCCTGCACTCACTCTTCTCTCTATGTCAGCGGTGTATTTCCTATCCTTACTGAAGGCGCATCCAAGATATACAAACTCATTCACTTGCTCCAGCACATCGTTACCAACCACAATCCTTACATTCGTTCTGGTTTCTTCCCTTTCAAAAACCATAATCTTGGTTTTCTTCACATTCAAGTGTAAGCCATTGATCATGCAGTCGTCTTTCATAACTGTGACTAGTGTTTGCAGATCAGTGGCTGTTGGCGCTATTAAAACCGCGTCATCTGCATAAAGTAGATGGTTTACCACTAAGTCACCCATTTGTACACCTTCATTCATCGCTTTCAGTCTTTGAAGACTTTTGTCCAGATATATTATAAACAGTCTAGCGGACAACACGCAATCCTGCTTGACGCCGATTTTAACGTCAAACCAGGGTGACCTGTTACCACCCACCCGTACGCATGCCTTGCAGTCCACATAAGTGGACTGGACGGCTCGCAACAGAGTGCCATCTATACCATACTCTAGCAAAATGTCCCAAAGTCTCTTTCGCACAACTCTGTCAAATGCCTTCTCCAGATCTACAAAACCGCAGAAAACCTTCCGCCCCACTGCCAGATGCTTCTCTACGATGTTGCGGAGTGAGAAGACTTGATCCGAACATCCTCTTCCAGACCTGAAACCCCCTTGTGCCTCGCACAACATTCCATCGGACTTCACGCGCATTACCCGACGTAATACCCATAATATCTCAATCTACGCTGTTGTATTGTTTATCGTTAAGGAGTTCTCTGGTGTATCTTCCAAGTCCAAGGTCCAAATTAAAATGAGACCATATTGGAGCTATACTGAACCCAATGCAAAAAGAATCATCAAAATCGATTCATAATTGGCGGAATGATCGCGTAACATACATACAAAAAAAAACATACAGTCGAGTTGAGAACCTCCTCCTTTTTAGAAGTCGGTTAAAAAGACTTAAGATTTATAAGTCTGTATTTTTTGTATTTGTTTATTGTTTCCACACTAGACAAAAGTCTAGACTAGTCTTGTGGAAACATAATTTGATCAACGATGACTCTCCATTATCATTAAAAGTTATTTTTTTATCTATGCAACACGAGCGTCGTTTTCTAAAGTGCCAACATTATAGATAACATTTGCCGATAATATTGGAATCGAATATCGAGAATCGAATTCAATTTCGCTTCACTCGAGTGGGGTTGGTCGTTTAATTAAAGGCGTATTACATTCAAATTCCAGTAGCATTGGTTACAAGTTAATTGAAAATATTACGAGTTGAACATACGCTATTTTAACCGTTCTCTGTATATATAACCGAACGATATTTTTGCAAATTGAATATTCAATATTGAATAAACAATTTTATTCGTTTTTACTAAAAAAAAAACAGTTTTAAAAGTCCATTAAAATAAAAAGATAGGCAGGCTTGTGTTATTTTCTTTAGGCGTTCCCAAGGGGACATTGCATTTTTTCTGGTACTACGTATATATTTCAGAAAAGATTATTTTGAATAGAAAATTTTATGAAGCTTTGAATTTATAGCCTCTAGTTTTCTTTATTTAGTAGTAATTAAGTTATTTTTTTGGTGGGTGTGTAAGATTGAAAAAATACATATATGTATTCACAATATATAGTCACATCGTGCAGGGTCGACAGTGCGCAGAGTACAAAGTCCAAAAGCCTCAAGCAAACATACTGAAATGTAGCGATGGGAATGGCGTATAATATATGAGGATGGCCGAAGTTCTAATATTTCCTCGCGTGGTACTCATGAGGAAGCCCTCGATGGAAATAAAGAAGTATCGGATCGTGCTCGCAGAAATCTACTATTATTAAGATTTCTGTGGATTGCGCTTCACAACGAAGTGAAAAAGCGAGAAGGAAAGTCGCGACTCTCTGACTCACTCGCGAGACACGTATCTCATATCTTTGTTCGAGTAAATGGGCCAGTGTGGTGGTGCCATTTTAAATCGCGAATAGATAACTTTAAATTTCTCATAATGAAGAAACTCAAACGAAACAGATCATGGTTGAAGAATTCATTGCTACTAAATACTCTAATTATGTACCCCCATAAATTACCAACGGCTTAACGTGCCTTCCGAAGCACGGAGACGCTCAAATATGAAAATGCCACAAACGGTCACCCATCTCAGGCCGACTGAGCCGAACGCTGCTTAACCTTGGTGATCGGTAAGAACACCGCGTTCGCACAGCGCTACGAGGGCCTGACTTTTTATAAATTGTATAAAAAATAGTGCGATTTGTGTGGAAATACAACTTTTCCCACTTCGTCTTCCGTTACCTTTTTCCCATTGATACTATATAACTCTGTAACCGTCCGGATATCAAGACCAAACAATTTACAGATACTATACTATACTGTGTAATCTGAATGGCTAGGTGAATATAATATATTTAATCCTTGGAACATTGTATCTTTCTACTTCAATAGACCGTAAAAAACTTGCAACGTATTGCGTCAACGTCAGTCGTTTACAGAGTTAATCAATCTATAATGTTATATGAAAAATTCTACAAGAACCTATATACTATATAAACTGCCTTGTTGGTCTAAGAGCGAATAATGTGCTTTGCGATCACGATGTCCTGGGTTCAAAGCTAGGTCGGAAAAATTTAGCTTTTATATTGAACAGGTGTAAACAGTACACCTCCGCCGGTGTGTTATTTATAAATAAATAAATCTCGGAAAATCAAATGTTATATATCTTACTAGTCCAGGATTGTGCCCGGTGTATGGGAATAGGCTCGCCCTCTATTTCATGGGACCTAACATCGTCGGCAAAACGTGCCACCCCCACTTAGGGAATATAGGCGTGACGGTGTACCTACCTACCTAATCGCGAGGATGTAAATTACAAACTCGCATACAATATTACTAAATTTCGCTCAAGAAGTAAAGAAATGAGTAGAATGTACGTAAGTTTCGACTTTGTTTTTCAGATAGGCTTTCTTCAATTTTATTTTCATGTATAAAGTATGGTGGCTAAGTATTTACTTAGGAAGATTGCAAAGTTCAGAAAATATCCGGCGGTAAGGCGGAGCGTTGCCGAAGGCTCGGCTTTATTCCCAAGATGGTTAACTAGGCTCTTCGCCTATCTACAACAGAATGATATTTCGTCTTAAGATGGGTCCCCAGGTGTGGTGTAGCGCACGATTGCCGCGCAATTTAATGCACCAATGAAAAATTGACAATAAAAAAGCAAAGCTAAAAGACTTGACAAAAATGAGCAAAGTATCCGTACTCCATCTGAATTTACAAGAAAATTAGCTATTACATTTGCATAGATTATTACATAGCGTGTGCAATTCGAACAAGACGGACAGATATGTCGAAAGTAAAATTGTTTGAATTTAAAAAAAATCTTCTTTTATGCCACTTATATTGTATAAAGAACTCCGGTGCAAAATTTCACACTTCTAGACCAACCGGTTGAAGTTGTGCGTTGTCGGCCAGTCAGTCGTGAAGTTTTAAGTACATTTTTTTCTGTCTCCTTCACACACTTCGAGGTAGTTTTGTTGTTCTGATTTTGTTTTTCAGAGAAATGTTTAGACTAGATCCTTATCTCAGTTTTATAATATCAAACAAAAGCAGTAAGAAAGAACATTAATTTGTCAAGTTAATTTACAGTGGGTGAGATGAGCAGGGAAAGATAAAAATGTAGTTAATTTTGAAGCTAGACATATTCATAAAGTTAATATCTTTAATTAACATTCAGCAAGAACAAATTATCAAAGTAATAGTTTTTATTTGGTTATCTGTAAATCTATCAAGTATCATGTAAAGAATCTATCGAGTATGACAGTAAAGTTTGTCAGAGAGGTTTGTAAGGAAAGAACCCGTAGGAAATCTGTACTCTCCCCCTACCCGTAATAGATTTAGCATTAAAACTCTAAATAAACAGAGAGAACATGCAAAAAAAAATCTGACATAATAATAATAATAGTTCATTGATTTCTAAAAACAACGGATTCAAAATGGTTCTACTTAGTATAAAAAACGTAAAATTCAATTGCATTTGGATCACGTTGACAACTGAACTAGTATTAACTGTATGACAGCTGTCACCGCCCTCCATCCTTAAGTTACTCCATATTTTCAGAATATTTGATTGGTTAAATAATAATAATCACGTTAAATCGGGAAAAACATATTTTTAAAACTACAAAAATATAAAATTTAAAAAAAGAAAAGAAAATTAAAAGAATGAAATAATGATAATATACAAATTAAACAATTCATGTGTGTGTGTGTGTGTGCGCGTGCGCGAGTGTGTAGTGCGTTTTGTATGTGTGAGACGTGAGACTTTGAAGCCAAGGTTTGATCTTATTTTTCAAAAGGGTGATTGACAGTCTGTGAATTTTACGTTTCTGATTTATTGTATTGTAAATACGAGTGCTTATTATACAGTATTGTCTCGCCGCAAGTACTGTTCTATGGGTTTCTATTTTGCAGACCCTCTTCTTACTTCGTACTATCCGCCGGACATCATGTTCATCTGACAAACCTGAGTGACGGCGGAGTACAACATTTAAGACGAACAGTTGTCTAACGGTTAAGACCGCACATTCTTTATATAAGAGTGTAGTGCTGTGCCCTTGGGGCTTTTTGGTCATTAATTTTAGAACTGCCCTTTGCGCACGCTCTAGTCGCATCATGGAGGTTGGACTTATGCCACCCCAAGCTACAATACAATATGACATGGCTGATTGTGCAAGAGCTTGGTATACACATGTTAATGTTTCCGGATCAGCACAGTGTCTCAACTTCCTTAACACAAATATCAGCTTTCTCACCCGGACGACTAGGTTATTTACATGCGAATGCCAACTTAGTGTACAATCCAAGGTAACTCCTAGGTACTTATCTTCTTTAGCCAATGCAAGAAGTATACAGCTACATATTTTGGATTGTGTGCTACAGGTATGGGCCCTTAAACAAAACGAATCCGGTGGGGGTATGGTGATGTTTCTAGTCGAAAAAGTTACATACTTGGTTTTTTCAAGGTTTAGGGTTAATAAATTCGATTTCAGCCATACCATTATTTCTCTTATTGCAAATTCAGCGTAGTGACGAGCCCGGTCCCAGTTTTCCCCATATACCAACAAAGCTGTGTCATCTGCGTAGGTTATTATTTTACAATTAGGTAGTTTTTTAGAACACAGACAGTTTATATATATGAGGAAAAGCGTAGGGCCTAAAACACTTCCTTGGGGCACTCCAAAGTTAGGACTTGCCATATCACCCACGTACGTATCAATTTTTACGCATTGAGTGCGATTTGACAAATAACTTTTAAAGATTTCCAGCACAATACCTCGCACACCTATAGCTTCTAGCTTTGAGAGTAATAAGGAAACAGAAACAGTGTCAAAAGCCTTTGTAAGGTCAAGAAATAGACCAATTACTTTGGACTTATTATCAAGTTGCCTCACTACCGTTTCAGTAAGTTCAAGCACTGCATCTTCCGTTGACTTGCCTTTCGTAAAACCGAATTGATTTTTGGCAATAATATTGTTCTTTTCTAAATATATCATTAATCTCCGGTTTAAAAGGCGTTCCAAAATCTTCGAGACGGCAGTGACTACCGATATGGGTCTATAGTTGTTGACGCTGTCTCTGTCTCCACTTTTGAAAATTGGACTGATCAGTGCTACCTTTAAGATACTGGGAAAGATCCCGCTGTTCATGCAGAAATTGCACACGTACGTGATGTGAGGGACTAGTATAGCTTTAACAGCTTCTAGTACTGTTGCGGGGATGTTATCGACTCCTACATCACAGTCATTGCGAAGGCCGATAATTATGGCTTCAATTTCAACTTCGTCTGTATCTAATAGTACCATGGAGTCACCCTGTCGATTCAGGTCTATACCGCTTCCAGTGACAAATGGACTATGAATTACATGCTGGAACTTAGAGGCGAGTTTTGCACCGACGTTGGCAAAGAAATGATTGGCATCGTTGATCGAGTTTTGATAGTCTTCTGTATTTAGCAATTCGAGTGGTGGAGAAACATAATTAATCACACTCGAAATTTTTTTAATAGTACGCCATACCCTTGGGGTTTCTTTTATTCTTTTGTAATTCACTACTTTCATATTGGTTCTTTAGTTTTTTTAGTAGATAGTTGCAAAAATTGCGATATCTAGAGTACGTCTGTTGTAGTGTTGCATCATTCGGAGATGATTTGGCTTTAAGATGCAGCCTATCTCGATGTCGAATACATCTCAGGAGGCCAGGTATTATCTAAGTCTTGATACATCTTTTCCGATTTGGTACTTTTACAGTTTTAGAGTTTTTATCAACAACGTTAGATATAAGGTTAATTAATGACTCAGTAGCGGCATTAGCATCTAGGGCAGAATAAATGGGGCTGAAATCTGTTTGGGATAATTCATCTACTAGCGTGGAATAATTTATTCGAGCAGTAGAGGTTTTAAGCTTACAGTGTTTCAGTGAGGGATACGCGCAGAAATTGACAGGTGAATGATCGGTTACGACCAAATTGAGAACGAATATTGAAGCAGGTTTAATTGATCTAAGCATCACATGATCTAGGCAGTTGTCGTTTCGCGTTGCTAGCAGATGACCTGGAAGAAGGCCATGTGATGCTGTGAGGTCTATATAAATATCTGATAAAGCATCATTTCCATGCGGTATTATATTAATGTTCAAATCCCCGATCAATGCCAACGTCTTAAGTGGTGAGAGAGAAGTTAAAACTTGATTTAGACTTTCAGTGAATTTGTCGATTGATTTATAGGAAGGAGACCGGTATATCACTATGATAGCGAGCTCATTACCGCATTTCAAGATGAGACTGTTTGCGTCTTGAATTGCAGGTTCTGTTACATTGTGCTGAATAACAGATTGTACATATATAACGACGCCATCGTTTTGGTTCATATGAGAAGAGAAATAAGAGACATAGCCTTGAATTATAGGAAGGTTTGTAACTTTACTTAACCAACATTCGGTAAGGATTATTGCTTGAAACTGAGTGTCAATTCTAGCTAATAATGCAAGAAGCCCGTTAAAATTGCAGTTGATACTTCTAATGTTTAGATGTAGGATTTTAGTTACCTTATTGATTTGACGTACGTGTGATTTTAAATTTTCCGGGGAACAAACGCGTGACTCAGATATCGCAATTGCATCAATTTCGGATGAAATATCATGTAGTGAAGTCATTGTTGGTAAAAATAGGGTAAAAACGGGTTATTATAATACTTGATTATGAATATTACCTGAATTACAGGTTTAATTGAGTGAGAGAGGCTAATTTTTAGCAGTGCTAAATAGTGTATGTGTACTTTCATGATTTTTTGTAAAGAGTGTACATATTTTTCTTGAGTGAGTGTTTTGAAGTTCGGTGTGGTTGAGATATAAAAAATCCTTTGTAGGTGTTTGATAGAGATGTATTGAATTGAGGTGAGTGAATGATAGTAAAATATATGTTAAGTGTATTAATTGAGCATGAATTGTCTTTACATAATATGATACGTACAAGGTATACGTGCTAAGAACTAAATTATTTTGAATAATATCTATTAAAAGCATGCAGAAAATAATACAAGTAGGATGGCGCAGTATTTTGCACTCTTGTCAGATCAGCACTTGAGCGTTTAGCTTATCTAGGTTTTTTTCTGAATCTATGCGTGAGTGGCGAGAGCCCTCTTTCTTACGAAGGAATACCTTTCCATTTGATACCCAGCAAAATGAAGAATCATGAGTTTTAGCGTATTCTCTTGCCTGGAAATACAGTTTCCTTGCTTTTGCTGTTACATTTTCAGAGATATAAATAGGTTTCGGGGAGGCCTGGAAGACGTATATGAGTTGTGGCTAGTTTGCTCTCCTTATTCTCCTTATTATATTTTTTACACCGAGATATTATTATTTCTTTAAGTAGAACAGTCGTAAAATCCACGATAATGGGTTTATTCTCGACGCTTTTTGTATTCAATCGAAAGACATCACGAACATCAGTGTCTGATACCTTGATATCCGATACTTGCGCTATATTTTTACTAACATTAAGAGATCCTCCTTAGTCTCGCCTTTTTTGGGGGTATATTTTTGATTTCTATACTAGCTGATCTTTGCGATTTCTCTAAGTTTTCAACTTTCGACTCGAGTTGTTGAATATATGCTAAATAACCTTTTCGTTCTGATTCTATAGTCACCAGTTTCTTCGCCATGTCCTCGTACTGTTGAGGTATATAAGTCAAAGACATTTTGAGTTCACTATTCTGGTCTTTTATTTCTTGTATTGAACCCATTAAAGTATTATATTTTTCTTCCTGCTGTTTCTTAAAGGTCTCCAAGCTATTTTTCATTTTGCTCATGAATACTGAAAGTTCATCATCATGCTGACGTTTACGCATCCGAGTCCGACTTGTAACGCTTGAGCCTTCATTTTCTGTGTCCGTCGCAGCGTTAGAACTCAAGCTTGTGTCGGACTCAACAGTTTGTTGTGGTGTTTTAGGTGGAGTTCGTCTAAGTGGCATCATTGAAATTGAGCTCTATATGACACGTAAGAGGCGTCAAAATAATTGGAATAGCAAAATAGTTTAACTCTACTTGTACTAGGGCAACAGATATTCTAAAAGGTTATTGTACTCCCCTTTGCTAAGTTATATAAAATTAACTCACGTTAAAATATAGATCCGTGCGTGTCAACCCTGCTACCAGGATCGCAGCACCCTCAGGAAATGTCCGAGCGCGCCGCCTAACCAGTGGTACTTGCTTATAGCGGCAACTCCAACGTCGCCTAATGATGTATGCGGGTGCGCAGCGGTTGGTGGGGCGCAGTTGACACCATCGTTTCCGTGGTGCGTTCTGTATTGGGCGTCGCCTATAGTAGGCGGTGCTGGGGCTGAAGATGACTCACAGGGCTTTGCTAAGCGAAAGCAAATCACTAAGCTCCTGCTGGTTATGCACTCCTATTTTTTTAATGCAATTTATTTAAGTAAAATTAATTTAAATTCAGAAAAATGCTAAAGTATGGAGTAGCTTTAAACACGTCTGAACTGGTCAGAGGTCCGGGGGGAAGGGGCATGGCACTAGTTATTCGAGAAAAACGAGGCACCTAAAGCTAGTTCTCCAAGGGGAAATATTACTAAAAAGTGTAAAATATCAAAGAAAACCGAGAACTAATCACATTGGTCAAATCATAAAGAACCCTAAAATTTCAACAAATTAAACTAATCAATAGATAATATTTGTGGATGTCACTAAAATCATCCCTAAAATAACTTATGGATGTCGCTAAAATCATAATTATAGAATGATATTTTTAGAAATGAGGTTTTACATTTTCTCCAATAAATAATTGCGTGCTCGTATACCTACGTAAAACTTGGAATTAATAATATCTTTCTCTGAAACTGCTTAAGCCGCTCCGCCCACTGTGTCTAATAGTCGCGGGTTCGATTCCCGCACGAGACAAATCTTTGTGTGATCCACAACTGTCTGTTCCGGTCTGGGTATTTGTGTACGTGAATTTTCATGTTTGTAAACGCACCCACGACACAGGAATAAATCCTAGTGTGGGGCTACGTTTAAAAAAAAAACAAACAATACAAAACAAACAAACAAAACTTCGTAAGTAAAAATCGTAATAAGATTTCTAAGAATGCCCTAAACAGTCTCAACAGACTTGAAGCTAATTTCAACACTCGGTATAATAATAAATCAAAGTGAAATTATAATGAAGAATCTGTGCATGAACATCTGAAAAAGAAAGGGATTAAGATGCTACTGCGCAGTATAAAAGAGGTTTAACTAATTAAAATTGCATTTAATAACGAAGCTACATCTTAAGTGCAACTTATCTTTAAATAAATCATATTTATTTTCAGTTTTCAAAGCCATAATATCATCTTTCGTTTGATAATTTCTTTTATATCAAACGTAGGACGATACATAATTTCTTCTTTCGTTTATTTGGCTAAGGTTTATTATTTATTATAAGTATAATGCCTAATAGAACACCATATCATTCATCCATCATTCCAGATCACTAACAGGGTAAACGGGTAGAATAATACAGTTAGTTTGTTATTTATTAATGTATGTTCATGGCGACTAGGAGACGAAGGTTTGACGGGTGACCCAAGAGGTTAACAATTGCCATCTGCCCACAACTAGTTTGGGAAATTGATTTTAGGTTTACTCTCATCTTAGTTACAAGATTTTGCCTGTGGCCTTGCCCACGAATACAGACTACGATATTGACCAGTATAAGTACATTTCATATAGTAGCAACAGCTATACCAAAAGAGTATGTCAAACTAGAGAGAGTAATAAAAAAAATATAAATCTGCCGAGTTTCTCGCCAGATCTTCTTAGTGGACGATGCGTTCTGATCCGTCGCGTCGCTAGATTAGTATGTGATGTGATAAGTGTTTAGCTGCTTTGTAGACCCACCGTCTTTGAGGTTCTGATTTGGTCATGCTCACTATGATGTCTTTGCTTGCGGTGGCTGACTGGCGCGGATCACTCTCTTCCCTACAATATGGTCGAGGGGAGTAATGGCTGTTCCAATAGTCATCCTTGTGAACGGGAGCTGCTTGTGGGGACTAGTCCATCTAAAATCCTTTAGACACTCTATACAAATAACATCATTAGTCTCATATCTCGGTCATACGGTATCACACTGGAGCTAGATCGTAAACTATTTAATTGTATCCACACAATATGATTAAAAAAATAAAAAGGAAAAGTAAAATTAAATTAAATAAAAAAAGGCAAGCTCGCTGAGTTTCTTTGCCGGATCTTCTCAGTGGAGGCCGCGTTCCAATCTGGTGGTAGATTAGTAGTTAAATTAGATTAAAAAAAAATGAAAATTGAATATTTGTAAGCGCCCCCGCAGGGCTTATACAAAATAAATTATTTGAGTTATGAGTTTATTTGATTATATACCGACGCATATTATATTTTTCATTATTAATGGAAATAATAAAGTTTTTCTCATTTAATATCTAGTGTCAATTTTACTACAATTTTCAAACTAAAGCCGATCAAGGATTGGCACATTAAACGACTTTTGTACGAAATATTATATTATTTTCCAAGACAGAACTAAAAATATCTGAATCAGTCTGAATCCTGCCTGAAACACAGGTCTCAACCTAGTTCAGGCAAGCCGTTAATTATACCTACTTAAATAAGTTCCAATAAGATTGTTACTTGTACTGATTTTGAATGAATAAATAATTTATTATTATTTTTATTTACGTATTGCCGTCTCCATGGTGGCAATACATGAATAAAAATTTTATGCTATTATGAGACTAAGCTATAGTTCAGTCAGATAAGTTAATTACTTCCGGATTTAATTGGAAATGTGTTTTACAGTATTTAATGGTTCCTATCTCCAAGTAAAACCGAGAAGGTATCTACATCAGCGGTCGGTTCGCGACACAACCAAATGTTTCGATAAGTTAAGGGATTTCCCTTTTAATATCTCAGCCGGCTTTTGTACCCCGCGATCCATGTTGAGTTATATATTCCAACAGGCTGACTCTGATTCAAGGATTGCCAAGCTAATCTTAAAATACAACCTTTGTGTTTGTTTACCTACTCGTGTATTAAACGCTGAACCAGCAATATTTCATTACATTTTTGTTTTACACTTTCTAACTAGAGCCATAAATATTCTTAATTTTAGTGTTTAAAGTCATATTATCTGGATTACAATAAAATAATTTTCATATCAATACCTACAAAATAATTATTAGATTATTATAGAAAACTAAATAATTATGTATTATTAGCAAGTAATAATTTTTGGGCATGTCAAAAGTCTCCGTAACCGGCGCGCGTGTTGTAACTATGAGAGTGGAGGGAACCAGTTAGATCTGTAAGGAAAGAACTTAGTGGAACTCCGTACTCTTTGCCTACCTCGCAAGGGATCTCACGTGATGATACAGATAGATAGTAATAATTTTCAAAATAAACATATGCTCTAATATAAAACATTGACATTTAGTATAGTATTAGTATCCTCGGCACTCATTTAAAACATTAAATCTTCAGCCGACAAAGAAACGAAATCTTTTAATTCCACGAAATATTAATCGTATTTTTTCTTTAAAACTTCTCATACCCTTGAGTCAGTGCGCTAACATCTTTCAAACTTTCTACTCAACTAGTGGATATACAAAATCCTTAGAAGAGTACATCAAAGCGAATTTTTTAATAAAAATGAGATAAGGTTTTGATAAAGCTGTTTCACAGAAAGTTGTTTACGGAAAGTTTTAATCTTCCAGATAATTTTCAAAGGATTTATGCAGTCGTAGTTTCATCATTCAGTTTATTACAAGGCGCTCTCGCGTAAATTGATCTTAGTACAAGCACTGTCTTGTTCGTCAAGTGGAATTAATTACGCGTAGCGATCACACAGTCCTGGGTACGAATCCTAGGTCGGACAAAGTGTAGTCTTTCTATTGAAAAGTTGCTAGTATCAGTCGGGTGACTGGAACTGTGCCCGGTATAATGGCAATAGAATCATATGTATTACACTGGGACCTAATATCGTTGATGAAAAGTGGGTGTACACAATGTATTGTGTACCTCTGCTACCCCTCCTTGGGGAATATAGGCATGAAGGTGTGTTGTTGTTGAAAACAACTATACATAGGCGACAAATTCCTAATTTAGTTACTGGTGCCCGTCTCGATACGACCGAAATAGATAATATTGCTATCATTACATACCTGGAACCCGGTTTCTAATAAAAACTCAGGAGATAAAAATAGGGTGTTCCGACACAGACTTAAATTAAATGTATTCACTTTCTTTCCACGAACAGGGCCCTTATTCGCTATAACCAAACGTATCGCGTTACGATTACTTCGAGAAATTAACGTGTAATAATAATAATAATAATTAAAAAACGTCCGCAGGGCAGCTTGTGGCGAGCTGTTGGTGAGTAACGACACCACGGACCCGAGTGCTTCAGAGAGTCGGTCAGGGCCCCCAACTCGGCGTGTCTTCGTCGGTCGAGTGGAAACCGTAGGGTGCCCGCAGGACTCTCGGTTCTGGCTAGCCTTAATTGGCCGTCCAGAGAGGAGCCGTGAGAGCTATATCGACGTAGGAAGATAATGCGTTCCGACATCGATGTACTCCAGGGGTGGAAGTGTTAAAGGGCATAACGCCGCGAGTAACTTCGGAGAAAGCGCAGCACACCTCTCTACACCCCTGAGCCGCTCACACCGGTGTTGCCCTCAGTTATCCTAGGACGACCGTTTGAGGTCCCATCTAGTAAGCGGCGAGTCACCGCCGGCCACGGGTAATTAGGTATCACTAATTATGGCCGGTATCCGTCCCCTTTGAAATAGTCCAGTTTTTGTCCATCAAACCTCATTTGCATAGCCCTTGTTTTCTTTCCATTATTTTCAATAGTCCTTGCACCTGCCGGGGTCAGTCCGCTGGTTATGTTTCTTCATTTTGAGCAAGTGATCTCAGCAGGTGGCTTACATAACATTAACTTCTCGCAAAGGGCCTCTACGTGTTGGACCCATGTCCCCATGCAAGCCTTTCAAAGGTCCGGGTAAAGCCCGTGAATCTCAGCGAGATACATATATAATAATAAATCTTTATTGTTAAAAATATAGTACAACCAAATATGTTACCTATATCTAGTACAATGGGTTAGCGATCACTTATATAAAATGTGCGGCTGGTACTTAAAATAGGGAAGCCCTGTGCTATAAGTACCAGCGCTCTTCCAGTGACACAATTTTGTTAATCTTACGGAGATTAAATACATTAGATAGTAGTATACCCAATACATACGTCAGCAGCTAATGATCCCACCCTACTCTACAAGTCATACCCACATATTGACTTGTGTTTTGGTGTGTTATATGTTTACATAGTACCAGTTATATATAATGTAGGATAGTTAGCTACCTACTGTGATAGTGTAGTAAGGATGTGTTTATGTTTCACTGTATAGGACAAATAAGGTTTTCTGTATCCATATACGAGAGTTGTAATAGCCATTGTGTAACAATTTTTTTGCACTGGTATTTAGTTTTAGAGACGACATCAAGGTGTTTAGTAATTTTGTTGTATAGAAAGCTGCCTAGGAAATAGAAGAATTTTCGGCTGAAAGAGGTTTTACAGGAGTGAGGCCTAGGTATGTAATGTGTGCGCACAGATCGAGATGAAGCAACAGGTTGAGGCCAGGGAATTTCACGATGTTTCATAAGGATAATTTGTAGCACAAAGAGCTGACGCACTGTTAGAACCTCGCAGTATTGATATAAGTCTTTAGTTGGAAAGCGAAAGGGTTTAAATGTACTAACTTTAAGTACAGCTCTTTGCGCCCGCTCAATTTTAATTGTATGACTTTTTGTAGCACGGCCCCAAGTAGAAATGCAGTAACCCAAGAGGGATTGACATAGTGCAAAGTACACTATTTTCAGTACATCAGGCTGTGCTATGTGTCTTAGATGTTTAAAGACAAAAATGAGTTTTCGTATTCTGCTGGTTAATATATCAATATGAGGCCCAAAACTTAGTTTTTCATCCAGTGTTATCCCTAGGTATTTGACGGTGGCAACTTTATTTAAACTGGGACATGTACAATGTTGATTATTATTCCTAATATGATTATGTATAGTAATGTAATTATGGTTAGTGTTTGTTAATTTGGGGTTTCTTATATTAAATGTTACGAATTTTGTTTTGTCTACATTGAGTGAAACGGAGTTATCTGAGAGCCATTTAATTATTTTATCGAAGCCGGTTTGTGCAACTTGGTACGCATTTTCCCAAGAGTCTGCAGCAAATATTAGCATCGTGTCATCCGCAAATACTACTAATCTGCCATTTTCCTTTTTGAGTTCACACATATCGTTAACATACGCCGAAAAGCGTGTGGGGCCGAGTATACTCCCCTGTGGTATTCCATGCTCTATCTGTAGTTCGTTACTTAGGAGATTTCCAACCTTAACGTATTGTTTGCGGTTAGTAAGATAGTTTCGCACTCGGCATTCGGCAGTGCACGAAGGCGATCCCCATAAAAAGAGGAGTAAGGCAGGGAGACGTCATTTCTCCGAAACTGTTTACGGCCACCTTAGAGGACGCCTTCAAGCTCTTGGAATGGCAAGGACTTGGCATCATCATCAATGGCCAATACATCACTCACCTTCGATTTGCCGACGACATTGTGGTCGTGGAGGAGTCGCTGGAAGATCTAGGACGAATGCTCGGTGACCTCAACAGAGTATCTCAACAAGTGGGTCTTAAAATGAACATGGACAAAACGAAAATAATGTCTAACGTCCATGTCGTACCCACCGCACTCACCGTTGGGAACTCTACTCTTGAAGTTGTCGACGAATACATTTACCTGGGACAGGTAGTCCGGTTAGGTAGGTCCAACTTTGAGAGAGAGGTCAATCGACGAATCCAACTCGGCTGGGCAGCGTTCGGGAAACTGCGCAACATCTTCTCATCCAAAATAACTCAGTGCCTTAAGACTAAAGTTTTTAGTCAATGTGTGTTACCAGTGATGATATAGGGATCAGAGACGTGGTCTCTTACAATAGGTCTCATAAAAAAGCTCAGAGTTGCTCAGCGAGCTATGGAGAGAGCTATGCTCGGCGTTTCTCTACGCGATCGAATCAGGAATGAGGAGATTCGTAGAAGAACCAAGGTCACCGACATAGCCGTTAAGATTAGCAAGCTGAAGTGGCAATGGGCGGGCCACATAGCGCGTAGATCGGACGGCCGTTGGGGCAGAAAGATTCTAGAGTGGAGACCACGTATTGGCAAGCGCAGCGTGGGACGACCGCCTGCCAGATGGACCGACGATCTTGTGAAAATCGCAGGAAGTCGTTGGATGCAGGTGGCATCGGACCGGTTACGCTGGAAAGCGATTGGGGAGGCCTATGTTCAGCAGTGGACAAGTATAGGCTGAGATGATGATGATGATGAACTAGGGGAGACCCTAGAGTCCCTCCCAAGTAACGATACCAGCCACTATGAGGTTTTTAGTTAGTAGTAGTCCGACACGCCCCGCGAGCTTCCCCCGAGCCTCGTTCATAAAAATCGACATTATATCTCTACAGCGAACGCTGGTAATTCCTTCAGCATAAATAGGATATCAAAAGTATTAATGTAGCGGTATAATGTAAAGTGAAAGATACAACGGGGACCTAGATGTGTGTCTAGAATCGCTTACGAACTCGTATTATGATCAGTATCAATTTATTTCATTAACATCCGTAATGTTTATTAATATGCGTAAGGTCCAGTAAAAGCGAGGTTAATCTTTGGATTTGTCATAATATGACGAAATACAGTGTGACAAAGATCTTTTGGCCCGTGGATGAAATGGGGCGTTAGTGTGAAAGAAAGGTTACCATTTAATAAAAAAATCTACTTTCAAGGAGATATTTCAATAGGTTACTAATAAAACAAGAAATTGAGTAACTTTAATACTGCGACTGTTATGAAGTGTCATTTCACTTGATGACAGAGTTAGTTTCGATTTTAGCCGCGGGCCAAAGGATCCTTGTGGGACTATATATTATGTTATATGTCACAAATACAAGTATGAACATCGGTGTAGTAAGACCTCATTTTTTAAAACACGGTATATTTTAAAGTACTTACATAGTGTGATTCTTCCAAACTTGAAAGTATTCTCAAACAAAACTTCAAGTAGAAGCCCGTTATTTACGAAGCCACAAATAGACGAAGGCAGACTGCTTACACCCCTCTTTATTTTTGTGGGTAAAAAATAAACAAACAGACTCTTTCATTCAAAATCAGTTATTTTTCTACTAAAACGTCTTTGTATCGAAATATATAAATAGGAATAGGGCCTCAATTCTACTAACAAATCATAATAATTTTTAAAATGTTTTGAAAACACGGCAGACGTACATGGAGATTAGGTTTTAGGAGAGTTTCTTTGGCTATCTTCCTACACCATCATCAAACCCAGAACACTATTTAAGTCGGTAGTACTTCTTAAGACAAATACAACGAGCCTAAACACAAGGGGATTATGTTATGTGATTTATACGTTCTCATAGCCACATTCAGGCTCCATCGACTGACCAGAGATTATATATAATATTATTATTGTTTTAAGTTACGTACGCGTGCCAAATTCCAGATCAATCGAAGGTCAGCTAGTCCACGAAAATTAAATCACAGGATTCGAAACGAAAATACAAACTGACATACGAAGAAGCAAGTTAAATAAATGTTCTAGAAATGAGCTGAAACCGGATCTTAAACAGTGCCGATCAAAGTTTTTGTAATCTAGTACTATGAGAATACTTAAACGCGGCTGATGGACGCCGGTTATGTTTCGGTTTTAGCGCAATCTTGTTTGTAGAATAGGGGCCTAATTAAACGTTTTCCCGTGGACGGACATGATAAAAGGCAATAAATAAAGGTATCGGAAAGCTGGTATTTATTTTTATGGCATTATCTTTTCATTACGAGGACTCTTTGAACTTTGTTTTGATCGAGTATGAAGAAAGTTCTATTGTAGGTACCGAATTTTTGTACTTTTGTCTAAAACGATAAACCCCGTCACACCTATATTTGCCGAGCGGAATTAGCACAAATGTAGGTTATTATATACTACTCGAGCATTTCTTTGCATTGTAGGTTATGATTATAAGGGGGGGGGGGGGGGGGGGGGTGGCAGTTGGAAGACCTTCTCTTTGTTAAATCCTGCCACTAGTGACCGACCGAACTTTCAGTTTCAGTTTCGGCCCAAAATTGGAGTGTCAGCTTAGTTTCCGTTTCGGCAGAAAAACGGCCGAAACTAGGACCGAAACCGAAACTACGTTCATAAATGTTTGGATACTTTTTGGAGACAATCGACGAGGGTCGGAACGACTGAACTATGGTCAAAGCATGTCGATTAATTGTAAAAAAATCCATCATTTAGATTGATTCTAATCGAACATACTGACGGCCGTTGGGGCAGAAAGGTTCTCGAATGGCGACCACGTACCGGAAGACGTGGAGTGGGTAGGCCCCCTACAAGATGGACCGATGACCTGGTGAAGGTCGCAGGTAGAAGTTGGATGCGTACAGCACAAAGCCGGTCGTTGTGGCGGTCTCTAGGGGAGGCCTTTGTCCTGCAGTGGACGTCTTTCGGCTGAAGAAGAAGAAGAAGAACACACTAGAATCGCTTTTCGATCAAATCAAGGCTTAAAAGTTATCGTTAGTCGAGGAATCGAGATTGATTTTAACTACGCAATATAACCTCATCGTATTTGGCCATGTTGGATATTCTTTTATTAATGCTTGTAGCGCTGTGCGACCGCGGTGTTCTTACCAATCACCAACGTTAAGCAGCGTTCGACTCGGTCGGCCTGAGATGGGTGACCGTTTGTGGCATTTCATATTCGAGCGTCTCCGTGCTTCGGAAGGCACGTTAAGCCGTTGGTCCCGGTTACCACTTAATGTGGTAGTCGTTAAGTCGAGTTGGAAGGCTTAAAGGCGGCTTGATAAGTTCCAACAGCAGGTGGCCACAAATCTGCCTCCACCAATCCGCACTGGATCCGCGTGTTGGAGTATGGCCTAATATCTCTCACCTCGATTTGTGAGAGAAGGCCTTTGCCTAGCAGTGGGCAGTGTAGGCTGTTATTATTATTTATTATTATATACTTGTAGGTAGTTTCCAAAATCTGATAACAAACCTGGAACATAAACAGGATAGCCCCATTATGTTTGGACTTGTTGGATGTGTTTTTAGTAAGTGGTATAGACTTCAGTTACTTAGGTCTGTTGATTCTTAATAATATTGAAGATAGCAAAAAGCCATAGCAGTGTCTGACTCAAAAGGCGGCCTAATACCTCCTCAAATAATCAAGTTTTTTCTGTACTAATTTCAAAATATATTATATATATATATATATATGTTTGAAAGAGATATTTACAAAAGAACTATTTAGATTGTAGCTAACGTGAATCTATCCGATGCAAGAGTTTTTTTGAATCGATTCAGTACTTCTAATCAATTGAAATCGACTGCATCTATGACATGATGATGGGTTCTTGTGTTTTGACTACCTACTCACATTACGAGAATACACTTATTTTATTTCAATCATTCTCAGTTTTCTTGTATGGTCAAGTTTATATTTGGTATTTTACTCGTTTACCACTAACCATATGATAATGAACGGCCACAAAAAAGAGTGATTTTATATTTATATACTTTATTAATATTAATTATGTTGGTTTTAATCAATTATTATGCTTATGCGGATATGTTGAGAAGGTACATTAATGAGCATAACTCTTTTTGGTATATAAGTGGCGTTCCAAAAACAAAGGCGAAATTTTAGAGATGTTATTTTGGTGTGTTACTGCGAGTACTTTGGTTTTCTGGTGGCTCATCATGACAAAGCTGCAGCCCCATATATTTGTTGCGTAATATGTTACAATTTAATCTATAGGACGAAGGCACTCTACCTAATCCCCATTGCTAATCACGGGATACACACGGAGCCTAGAGACCATTTTTGTCTTACTTCAATCATCATCATCATCCTCAATCAGCCTGTATCTACCCACTGCTGAGTATAGGCCTCTCCTCTATCATGCCATTCGTTCCGATCCTGTGCTAATCTATTCCACCATTTGCCAGCCACTCTCACGATGTCATCGCTCCATCTAGCCGATGGTCTGCCTATGGGTCGGCGTCCTGTTCTGGACCACCACTCTGTTACGGCCTTGGTCCACCTGCCATCTTCTTACTTCAATAAACATCATGAATTCAAACACGAAACGCACAGTAAGATAGCATAATTTAACTGTTTATTCGTACTGACAACGCTTTATATCATAGAAAAAAATACTAAAAAGTGCATGTGGCACGACAAATTCAAATTTGAAAAAAAAATGAACTTGAGCGAAATATATCCTTAGGAATTTCGGTTTCGGTTCCGACCGAAACTGACATAGAGGCCGAAGTTCGGTTTCGTTTTCGACTTCGACTGTAAAAAAATAGTTTCGGTCGGACAATACCCGCCGCATACTAATAAGAACTAGGGATATCTATACCATACATAACAATATCCTACTAATATTGTAAACGCGAAAGTTTATGAGGATAGATGTGTAGATCTTTGTTACACTTTTAAATAAATTTGATGAAACTCTACATTAATAAATTCCTTAACATTGGCTCTTTGGTCTATGGTCTAGTGTTGCAACGTACTAACCTATTAAGACGTTATTGATGCGAATCTTATGTCGGTCTGGAATGCTGGTAACGGGCTCGACACCTATTACTTTTAGACCGTCGGCCATACGTACGTGTACACGTCAGCCACATACTACAGTACATAGTAATTAATATACGTGACGGTTTTTATGAAAAGGTATTTGTTAAAGCGTAGCGTGTTTTGCCTATCGAGCTTGGGGTTTTGCTGCTTGTAGACACATTTTTACCACCATTGGGGCGCTGGTATAATTTTGTGCCGCGACTGGACCAATCCGTCAACGATTCTAAATTGAATGAAGATTGAAGATGTCCACTGCAAGTGATGATTATGAGATGCCTCCCTCAATGTTTCAGTCAGTTCTTAAACTTTTTCACGACGCGGCCGGTAGTAAGCAAACATTTTTAGCGAGTCCCTACTCTCCGCTGTTTGTAACCTGTATGTTATTACGCTAGAAATATAAAATCCGCACAATATTTTTATTATTTTTTATAATTAGGCATCGGTTAAATACATATAAAGTACCTATAACAGACATATTTTTACATCGATTACATAGCATGTAGCAAAAAGTTTTCAAGAAGCAAGATATTAGTCAACGAAAAACAGACATAACCTTTACATTAATGTAAATGTGACCCTTATGTATTTTTAGTTCTATAAAATATGTCCTAAATTAACATTTTGCGAATAGATATATTTTTTTCTATTTTTACTGAGGATTCGCAATTCTCTGCGACCCCCTCGTAGACGCTTCGCGACCCCTAGGGGGTCATGACCCATACGTTGAAAAACACTGCCTTAGATAAATTACTTGACTTAGTCTAAGCAATGGAAATAACAATGCCATTCCCATAAATAACAAATTAATAAAACAAAAAATGACAAAATATGGACACAAACGGCGAATGTTTACATCAAACATGATAACAATGTTAGCCTATAAACGGTATCCATTATCGGTAAAGTGGTAAACACACGGGCGGTAATAAATTAGATTAATTTCCAAGAGCCTCTTCACGGTGGAGAGGCGTGTGGTCGGATCCATAATGTAATAATACGTATGATATATGGATACGTTCTGCTGACTGCCTCGTTGGCCTAGTGGCGAATAATGCGCGTAGCTATCACAAGGTCTTGGATTCGATTAGGACAAAAATGTATTTTTGCTAGTATCAGTTCGGAGTCAGACGTTGTACACATCTGCCACCCCCGCTTGGGGAAGATTACTGTGTAGTAGTCAGAGCGTAGGCATCTCCACTCACTGGATTGAGAAGTTACAGATTCGATCCCCGCACGGACCTTATCTATACGCGACCCACAAATGTTTGTTTCGATCTGGATTTTTGTGTATGTAAATTACATGTTTGTAAACACTTTCCCACGGTATACATATGAATTTATTCCTAGTATAAGGCTATGTGTATATTGAATATTCAGTTTGTACAGAATTTTTAAATAATTGAAAAGCTTAAATATGGTAATCTTCACCTGTGTGTGTGGTCACTGGGCCTCATATCACATATCGTACCTACAGGTAGCTAGAAAAGCGCCTCGGTTTATGTATGTTTAATTCATATTTGTTATCGATTCCACGACACAGAAATAATTCCTAGTAAGGAGCATAGTTTTCTATAAAAAGGAATACAAATGTGAAGACATGTGTTCTATGACTTATCTACGTATGTATCTAATATCGTAATCCGGCGTTTGTAGTACGAGCCAAAGATTTATATGTTTATTCCTGCTCATAACGTCACTAAGCTCTAATAAAACACCGTTTCAGATAACTTTATATAAAAAATGGGACTTAAAACTACAGTCTTAAAAATAAAATCTTATAAGTTAGACTTTCTGTATTCTACAAGAATTCGTAAATAACAGGTTGATAATTGTATCTTTACGTTTTAAATAGCTTAGAGAACATCATTTTAAGTTTACAAAAAAAACTTGTATCTAATACTCGTATTGTTATAACATATCTTATTACATACAAGTTTTAGGTAAACGTAAAATTATGTTCTGGCATGGAATTAAAAAGTGTGTGTGACACAAACATGAGACATTCGGATTAAAAATATTATTTCTTCAGATTAAACAGGCGCGTGATAAATAGATACATAAATCATAAAAATTTACTACAACCCAAAATAATATTTTATGGCTATTTTTAGGAGTGGAAATGTGCATGACCAGCCTACACTCCCATTCCCCACAGCAAAATATAGATGTAAAAAATAGTAAAAAATATTTTAAAGGGTACCTAACTGTGGAGTCTCTTGCCTTTCTTCTTTACAGGAATGACTTTCCGAAGTGGTGGTAGAATCCACGTTATAAAGTTCTGTTACTTTTATGACGATTAATAAACACTCGGTTATCATTAATAAAAATATTTTGAATCTGATTACCAATAAACGCCCAGGAGTAGTGTTTCTCACGAACCACTTGACAACTATAGTGATTAACGTTTTAATGTCCACTTTTCCTTACGCAATACCAATTGTTACTGTATCGATACAGAACCTCCTGTCAAATAACATGACAGTGCTCATCAACGAGAGTAGTCACTATGACTTTATTTTAGTTGATCACTGTAGATAGCCAATACGAACGTGTCAGTTTGACAGTTGATTTTTGATCACTTTTCATAGTGATCATCACTTTTGAAATACGCAATAGGCCGGATGAATCCTATACAAGTTATTATTCCAGTGAGGCGTAACGCTTTATTTATGTAGTAAACTTCTTCTCACTCTATCAACTAAACAATGAAGATATCTTTCAATAATAAAGTTTGCAACGGAATCCGACTTGCGAATGTCGCTGCTACAAGTTTTCCCATTAAGTATAAACCGTTTAAAGTCCTTTGAAGATCGCAGTTGATTAATTAAGTTATATTCCTATCTATCTCTATCTATCTATAACCTCACGCCAGATCCCTTGCGGGGTAGGCAGAGAGTACAGAGTTCCAACAGGTTCTTTCCTTACATACCTCTCTGGCTTCCTCGACTCTCATAGTTCGTCTCATACACGCTCGCCGGTTACGGAGACTCTTGACTTTTCCATCAGATAACACTCGGTTTATTTGGTCGTGGTAAGATAGTCTAGGTCTTCCCCGGTACCTGCATCCTTCCACTTTCACATTGTATATCTGTTTTGTCATTCTTTCCTCTGGCATTCTTTCTATATGCCCGAACCAACGGAGCATGCCCTTTCTCATCTTTACACCGATACTATCTTTCATACCTACTCGCTGTCTTACTATGCTGTTGCTAATGCGGTCGGTCAGCTTCACTCCGCACATCTTCCGCAGAGCTCGCATTTCTACCGCATTTATCCTACTTTCATTCTCCTTCTTACATACCCAGCTCTCGCTACCATATAACAGCGTTGGGACAAGAACTCCGTTATGTATGGCCAGCTGCGCCTTATGGCTTAAGTGCCGGCTCCCGAGTAGCTTTCCCATCGCATCATTCACTCTGTTCCCTGCACTCACTCTTCTCTCTATGTCAGCGGTGTATTTCCCATCCTTACTGAAGGCGCATCCAAGATATACAAACTCATTCACTTGCTCCAGCACATCGTTACCAACCACAATCCTTACATTCGTTCTGGTTTCTTCCCTTTCAAAAACCATAATCTTGGTTTTCTTCACATTCAAGTGTAAGCCATTGATCATGCAGTCGTCTTTCATAACTGTGACTAGTGTTTGCAGATCAGTTGGCTGTTGGCGCTATTAAAACCGCGTCATCTGCATAAAGTATATGGTTTACCACTATGTCACCCATTTGTACACCTTCATTCATCGCTTTCAGTCTTTGAAGACTTTGAAGTTATATTCCTAATTTAATATATTAGGCGCACATGTTTCGGAACATTGTTTCGTGTACCACAAAACATGTACCTGCAATAAGGGTGGGGCAAAAATTAATTGTTAAAAAATTAAGTTGCAATTAAAATAATTAGTATATCGTCGCGGCTTATTTTTAGTTTTAAAGTTCTCGACGTTTCGAGTGCTCAACAGGACCCACGGTCACGGGAGGAACTGAGGCGTTTGACGTCAAAAACTCATTGTTATTCCGGATAACCTTAGGGAGATTAATATAACTGCAATTTGAATTTCAATTGATTGATCCTATAAATAAAAAATACCCAATACTGCCTACAATTTTGGATTACAACAATGAAGATTGTCATCTAATTAACCGCCGAGCGTGTATGAGACGAACTATGAAAGGGAGTAGGAAAAGGTCCGTAAAGAAAGAAACTGTTGGAACTCTGTACTCTCTGCCTACCCCGCAAAGGATATGATACATGATGATGTAGATAGATAGATATTTCTATATCTAACAATAGGTACTTCTGTACCTATTGTTGTTGTAAAATATTGTTAAATAGAAAATTATTTATAAAGAACTATATTAACTAGCGTGCGCAAATATAGGTTAAGGATTATGTACATCTTGAAATCGAATTGTTTTAGGCAATATCATCATCGATCATGAGATAGCTCATAGGTTTCTATTGAATTGGAATAATTATCGGCGTAAGTATTAGACTAGAATTAATGCCTGTTGTATATTCATTCGAATATACAACAGGCAGGCAGGCAGAGAGTACAGAGTTCCAACAGGTTCTTTCCTTACATACCTCTCTGGCTTCCTCCACTCTCATAGTATAATTTCTCTCGAATATAATTTTACATGATTCTGGTAAATTTCATTATAAATAAAAGTTATTTGTACTTACAATACCGGTAAAAAGAACAAAGATCTAAAATTCTAAATGTAGGACGACGCTGAAAAAGAAGGTGTTTTATCATTTCATAACAACAAGGAAAGGATATACGACGCCAGAAGGTTAGCATCGCGTAACTGCACGGGCTCAAGATTAATGTGCATCTCACGACCTTTGTCCTTTCGCACAGGAAACCGTACCCCAGTAGTCACATAGCAATAGTGAAGTGAAATGACTTCCATAAACACAGAGACGCCATTGGCTAGGGTTGCTAATAAACAGGCCACTAAACAGGCTATGTAGACCCGCTGTTATCTTGCCTTTCGAGGAAGAGGAGCAATTCCAAGGCACTAAATAAGGTTGGTCACCCCATTAAAATGTTTTTGTGCAAAGAGAAACGAGACAGTGACATTTTGCATTTCTTTTTCGCAAAGTTTTATGCATACGCTATGCTTATAATAAAAGGCGCTATATTTGAACGAGGGATCATAATATCAAGCAAATTTCACAATATTGCCTTTTTCTTAATTTACATAATTAGGGAGGCTTCCTTTTGTTCATATTCATTATTTGATTCTAATTCCTAATTTTTATAGAAGGTTATCAGCTGCGGGCGGATACTCTGTTGCACATTATCATAAGTAAACTGCTGTTTACTTATGATAATGTGCAACTACTCGGCTGTAACAGATTAAAAAAGTTGAAATTTTAAGTGAATTATATTGATGGTGTAATCTGGCGAAAATACAGATACGAATACTTTCCTTTAAAATTTATGACTGACATTTTAATGGTGGAATATAAATTACTACTTATTACGGATGTTTACTGTGGCCACTGAGAAAAAAAGTCATCATAAAATTACCTGCGCGATTTAAAAAGTTCACCATGGACATTATACAGAGAGCGAGAGATTGTATTGAAAGTATACAGAGATTGTTTCTACGGTACTTGGATTTCAAAGCTCAATGTCAATCTATTGATTATTATGATAGGTGTAAACGATTTCATTTCCTGCCACTGGAGCACAGGCGCACCGTCAATGACATTTTCTAGTAGGCATCGCAAACGGTTTAATAGATTGCTCCGAACTTCTCGCTACTGTAGTACTTCGTACTAATCAATTTGGTCTAAGACAGCGTTCCTTGGTAAATGTACACTCGTTCTCAATAAATTATAGACGAAATGCGTATTTCTTGCGTAGCGCAGCCAGCTTCAATTCTCTGTCTTTACAATTACGGTTAGACCTCTTTTGTACCAGCTCGAGCTCAATCAGAAAACGTATGAGTACTGAAGTATTTTGTGGATAGCGACCAGCGTTAGCTCTGAATTTAACCTATCTAGTTGCCCTGGTTAAGTTCTTTTCTTTGAATCTTCTTTCTTGTCATATTTGTGTCTATAAATTAAAATAATATTGTTTATTATTAAACCTTTTCAGGTATTTTATTCTTATTTAGTTTCGGCGTGGTTTGTTTGTAATTGCGAATAAATTATGTAGATGCTAAATGTGGAAGCTTTGTTGTGAGCAATTTGTAATCTATATATATATATATATTATATATATATATATATATATATAAATGAATTGACGTTTGTTAGTTTCACAAAAACTCGAGAACAACGCGACTGATTTGGCTAATTTTGGTTTTGAAATATTTGTAGAAGTCCAAGGAAGGTTTAAAAGGTGAGAAAATATAAAGAAATTTAAAGGAAAGTAATAAAAACAACTATTTTATTTCCCATACAAACTGTTCGTATCTGTCAAAGAGGATGCGTTCAGAAATTAATTTTGCGACTAATTGCAAGGAAAATAGTAAAAAGTAGTATTTATATAGATAAGTTCAGAAAACTTTTATTGGCAGTACGAAGTTCGCCGGGTCAACTAATAATATAATAAATGTAAATGTGTGGATGTTTGTTACTTAATCACACAAAAACGACTGAACGGATTTGCATGAAATTTGGCACACAGATCAGAATCGGAATCAGAATATTTTTTATTCATGTAAACCATTACAGTATTTATGAATCGTCAGAAAAGTAACAAAGACTCCACCACCACTTCGGAATGTCATTCCTGTGGAGAAGAAGGGCAAGAAACACCACGGTTACTCTTTTAAAATAGTATTTTTCCATCTACATTTTGTTGTGGGATATGGGAGAACGATGTAGGCTGGTCTATCAGGTAGGTCTAAGTAAAATTAAACAAATTATACTATTCATGTGAATGGCTACACGGTTCCCTCATTTACAGAGAAAGAAATGAGAAAAAAGAGAGAAACATTTTACTAAATTAATAGAAGGAAGCGAATTTAATATTCCCTAATATTAAATAATAATAGCTAAACAAGTTGTCCATATTCAATCAAGTGGAGCTGGAACAGCCCCTATCCATGTATTTTTGTCTTTTAAATAATCATCTAGCGTATATTGATATTTTATTACCTGTATTAACACATAGGATACTTTTAAGTCCGGAAAAGTGTTAAGTTCCTACAGTCAACGCGAACAAAATCGCGGGCATACGCTAGTATGTTTATATTTCTATCTCATTTGTATCATTAATTTGTAAGCTTTCCTAAATATAAATAAATAAATAAATTAGCTGAAAGGCGTGCACTGCAGAATAAAGGCACGTTCAAAGATTGCTACGAAGACCGGCTTTGTACGAATCCAGCTTATACACGGAATTCTCAACAAGTCATCGGTCCAACTTGTGGGGTACTGGGACTGGGGTACTGGGAGGCTGGGGGTCGGGGTATTCCCACTATAAAGTCTTTGATATATCATGAAAAGAGAGAGAAAATATCTAACGACCAATTTAAGCATTCAATTACGCAAGACTGAACATGTTATTTCATTTTATGGCCTTAGGAATAAACTACATAGCTGGAAAAGGCAGCACGATGACAAGAATACAATACAAATCCGAAACGTCCACACCCATTTATTGCTCGATTTTTAAATGGTTGTGACTTCTATAGTAACATTTTACGACGTCTACAAAACAGTGTCTAGCCTACATCTACAACATAGTCTAGTCCAGTCGTTCCCAAAGTTGACTGGACCGTGACCCACTTAACAAAAACTTCAAAATTCGGGACTCATCCCCTTGGCGGTTCATCAAGATAAAAGGGGCATAACTATATGAATGAAGGTCAGCTCAAACAAGAGAAAAGAACATTAAGTTCCAATCGAAAATTTTAACACTCAAGGAGTGTCATTTTTTAGTGAGAAGGATGCATCTGTTTCCTATTTTTGCCATTATAGCTTAAATTTTAGTTACCTTAAATCTTAATGAGTTTGATACGTCCAATTTATTTCGGTATTTAGTTATAATATTAACCATAGCCCAAAATCCCTCCTCACATAGGTATGAGACACTGAAGGGAAGGAGGCCTTTCATAGCTTCATTAAACTGAAAAGGATAGTGGACAGCAATTGAAAGCCTTCGTTAACTGCTTGGAATTGAAACTCATTTTCTCAGTCAGTGATTATGTAGTTGCCGCTCGCGACCTACCAGTGGATCACTACCCATACTTTGAGAAATACTGGTCTAGTCATGTTTGTTGTTGTTTAGTGTAAGAAATTTATATTTTTAAACGCACCCACGATACAAGAAAAAAACTCACAATATAAGATAATTATAGTATAAGCATATAATGCAAAAAACTTCCCTTAGCATGCTAAAAAAACTAATAAATATTTGAGGTACACAAACTAGAGGTCCATGTTACTAAAATACTATAAAGGAACAGACATTTCTACGATGCTACCAATTACCGAGACATACAATACCAAAGTCTATTCATCATTCTGCTCCGACATGTAATCTAATAAAAGCTCTCATCAAAGGGACGTTCTATAGAACATCAACAATACACATCAAGAAGACACACCGCACAATTACACGAAACAAGATTGCTGAGGGCGCCGCGGTCCAACGGTTCAAGGTTTTCATGGCCGTAAAAACGGAAGCTTCACTAATTATTTGCTCGTAATAGAAGCCTTGTTTATGATATCTGGGCCAACTGCGGCCGTCTGATTACCTTGGCGTGTCCTCCCCAGGCGATAGAACGGCAAACATGTACCTAATTAATTTGAAAGCGTTCTCTAGTAGTTCTTAAAGTAATTTTTACTTAGTTATAAACTCAGTTTAATTTTTGTCCGTGGGGTTACCCTATGCTTCGTTGGGCGTCAATTTCGCCCGCCTCATAATTTATTACGTGGTCTATTTTGTGGCGGGTTTATTTAGCGTAAGCATTCCAATTTTTCGCAGCGGTCTCCCCGCCAATAAATAAAACAAGTTAACTGTTTTAATTTGATTTATTTTCGTAATATTCAACTGTTGACAGATAACAAATGATCTTACAATATCCAATTTGTACATAATGACTTAAGAAAATATGGCAACACTCATATTTTTAACAATAAATACATGATGGTACTCTGGTGTTATGGTTATCAGAGGTTGTAAATAAATAAAGGCTGGAAAGTTGCACTGTCGTATTGAGAATGACGGTTTTGTCATGTTTTATAATATCAGGAAAATCGGTATTTACGCTGAATTGCCTGTGAGAAAAGTGTCCCCGAATCGTTATTTTTGATTAAAATTATTTGATTTTTTATTGAAAGTTTATTTATTTTAGTTTAATTGATATTATTATCCTTAAAATAAATTTAAAGGCGTATAATATTTTTCAGTCGATCTTGTATTTTCAATGTTAATGGTGGCAAATTTATTACGCGTTTCAAATAAAAATTGGACTTAAATTGCATATACAGCATGTAACAAAACTATTCTTTATTTCACTTTTAGCTTATGAATCGATAACATTTTAATTTTAGTGATAAAATTTGTCATGTAACTGTTTTTTTTGCAGGCAGTAGTGAATGAATAGTGTAAACGTAGTTTATTTAAAACGCGTAGTACATTTCTTTATTTTTAATTAAGCTACAATTTTTTTTTCACATAATTCAAATGAAACTATTCTCTATGACAGTAAAAAAAAGTATTGCAAATTCAACTAGATATTCGATCAATAGTTAGTAAATGATGCATTTTATCTATTCAAGAATACTTGTCGCAAGGTCGCAATAAATAAGCTTGTCTTTTTACAAATTATTTGTATATCTAAAAATACAGTTACAGTTGATATTACACAGTACGGCGAAGCTAGAAGAAATAATAAAAATGTATACAAACAGGCTTACTCCGAAATTAAGGTAAAGTACCTTTTTTGTTAAACCATACCATTTTGGTTATAATTAAAAAACATCCCGATAGATAACGTCGATGGAACTGTAAATTCGTTATATTTTATTAGGCCACGGCTCCACCCATATTTTTCGTTGCGTTATCGTCGTGTTATCGTCGTGTTCATACATTCCAAAAAAAAAGAAAATATTTTTATTAAATCGCAGCCATAATAAAATTACATATTATTGTAAACATTGATGGCTTGCGGCGCGGTTACAACTCCTATTTGATGTGGACACGGGCCTCGTGTATGAGCTAATTTTGCACACATTGCTATCTTCTTATCTACGTAATTTCGACACGCTGCAAGGCTCAGCGCATACGGAAACATGAGTGCAGCCGCCGTCGCTCGAGGCCTATGTGGCAAACAAAAACAAGATCCAAAGTACCTTTTAACAAAACGAAACGTTCACATTATGTACCGTTAATTTTAAATTGAATGACAAATGTGTGTCTAAAAGGCTTTCTAAATATTTTTAACAACAACGTTATTCAAGTCTTAGCACAGAAATTGATCAAACGACCGTCAAAGATTGAGAATCACAATGGATATAAACCGGGAACGTGGGATTTGACCCTTCTTAACAACATCTTAGACAATACCAAGTGTAACAACAGTTTACCCCGAGTCGCGTCGCCGTCGGCGCGCCCAACACCGTTCGTTGAAAAACTTTACACAACGCCACTATTATAATATTTTTCACATACGATGGGTAGTGACAGGTCTAAGTGCCAAACGAAATTAATATTTAATTCAATGGTCTATAAGTACAGAAATGGGTCATGACTCTTATTGCTATTGAATAGAGTATAATTTTCTTTGACACTTACAACTGTCACAGAAAATGATCCTTCATGAAAAATACTATAGCACAACTCAATTTTTAAACCTAAAAACATCTCTTTAAAATATTTGATATGAATCAATTATTCTAAAATGTCTTGTGCGCTAACATACGAATACAAGGAAGACGATAATTATTATTAGAGAAAATCATTGGAACACGCAAGTTTTTCAACGAACACTCGCCCGTCTTAGATAAAGTACATTTACTCGTGAGACGACCACATCAGAATTAATGAACAATAATTAAGTGCTTGAAATAATTACTCGGTGACACTTCAAAATACATTAATACGAAATGTAAAAATATTTACACCAGCCGTCCTTCGTTCACGCTTTGTTTGGAATTTAGAGGATCGTGAGTCTGCGGGCCTGACTTGGCGGCGCCGGGCACGGCCCGCAGTATTTTACGAGCGTCATACCGTACGCATACACTATACAGTACGGAGTAAGAAATATGATAAAATATTCATAAAAACATGAACGACGTTCTGAATTCATCCCCTCACGTACCCACTCGCTCAGATGTTGGCGACGAGATGCAATACAACTCGATTAGCCCTCAGCCGTCGATATCGCAATATCGACACGTAATACTGTAAAATACCTACGATGATCTCGGTCTACGAACACAATCATCGAACATCTCGATTTAGAAATTGTAAAACTAGGTACGTTTTAACGTTTATAAATTTCAGAAAAGTCCTATCTATGATACTATAAGTTCGCTACGATTTAATATATCTTTAAAACTACACTCTGACCCAGTCATACCGATACATCTTTCCATAATATCTACGTCCAGACGTGTTTTTGCCAAAATCATAAATACAAAGCGATGAATTAACGTAATTACTTGTTTTGGCATTAGATTTTTGACTAACAAAAAATATTATGCATTATTTGCCGCCCGACAAAAAAAAAACATTTCTTTAACCGCTTCTGACAGCGACCACATCTAAGATATCAAAAGATGAATATAATGCGAATGTATTCACCATCCATAATATTACTGCGCAAACTAAACGACAGACCCAAATTTGCCGAGCCCGGGGCGTCGAATACTTACGAATACAACATCATGGTTAACTATTTGCTTTGGTTAACCGACTACGGGTGAAGAACATCTGACAACATAAACCCCGTCATCGATATCTTAATTAGACCTGCGACCGCTGAGCGTCCGCGTGCGAGCTCTGGTTACTTATTTTTTTCCTGTTACAATATAACACTGCCGGTTATCCTTAAGTTACAACATCATCAAATATTCTTAAAAATTACTCATATTATTCAGCTAATCACGAAGCACTGGAGATAAGATAAAAACATCGACGAGATAATGTATATGTTGCGGTTACGTCACGGCTGCAATTCGCGCGGGTCGCCTCGAGTCTGCTATTAAGTAGGTACTCAAAAGCGGACAGAACTCGCAAGCGGCGCATTGTTGCCCCTCCGTGGCCTTACTGACGGAGCGGCGCGGGGGGCGGGGTCGGTCGTAGCACGATGGTACCGCGTCTACGCGCCTTCGTTCTGCTGTTTGTAAAGTAACGTCTCCTCGAATATGTACTGCTTGAGCGTCTCCTTCGGCAGGTCGTCCAGCTCCATCGCGAACCGGAAGGGCTCCTCCGCCACGGGCTGTAATTGAAATTCGTGTTTGAATCTCGTTCGACGTCGCACTTAATTACTTTTTACATTTATGTATTATATTTGCACATCATTTACTTTAAAGCAAATTTGGAAAGAAGAATTACTTTTATTAGATGGCTTATTCATATCAAATTATATCATCATTTGCGAGGAAAATTATATGTGATGATCGGGGCTTGGCATGAATAAAACATTGGACAATAAAAGGGTATTATTTGGGAACGAATTTGATTTGTTGGAATGAAATAAGGGTAATTGTAGGCGGAAGTTATCACGTCTCGGGGGTTGGGGTTGTAATGCTGGCTTGATTTCCCTGTCGGAAAATTAACTGATGGGCGTACATTAAGTACGTATTAGAAAGTTTGTAGCACTTAACCGAATAGTAAATATATAGCTACCGATGTGCGAGTATGAAAATAAAGCTATTAAAACGTAGGGCTTATGTTGTGAGACACGATACACGGATACATAGAAGTGTTTGCAGGTATATCAACCCTCGAACAGAAAAAAATATGTGTAGTAAAAAAACTTGGTATTTTTCCTTATGAAAGTACTCAAACTCAATTTTCTATACTTATTTACTTTTCATCAAACCGACTTGACAGCTCATAACAAACTTTTGCGTTTATCCGAAAGTAATAAAAATATATAACTTTTTGTCAACATGAGAAAAAAGATTGGAAAGGTCGGTATCATATTCCTGAAGGATGAATTCAAGATATTTATTTAAAGAAGAAAAGCGTTTTAAGATTTATAACCCCACCTTTAGGTGATGAGAATACAAAAGCTTAGGGTTATTTTATAATGGTCTTAGATTTGGCATTGTGTTTTATAAATAACAAGAAATACAGCTATTTTTCTTGTTGTGAATTGAGAGCCGGTATTGGTATCAATTTTAAAAGAAAACAGCCGCTGTAATTATTCTTACTTACTCTAGTCATTTTCGGTGCTTGAAAATCGAAATGACACTTAACTGGCATTTTATCATAACCGACTTTATACTTTAATCGCACCTAAAATAAAATTGATTTTCACCCAACCGAGTTTATGCACTAAGGAGGTATTAGCTCGTCACGCGCCATATTCAAATGTAATATACTATACAAATAAATAAAATTGAAGTGTCTGTTTGTAATCTAACAACTTTTTAATAAATACATATGAAAGTATATACGGTACTTATAGCAAAGAAACAGTTTTAAAAATTGTTGTAGTCTGTTTATTCCGGCTAATCTCCGAAACGGCTAGACCGATTTTGACAGGACTTTCACTGGCAAATAGCTGATGTTATTAGGAGTAACTAAGGCTACTTTTATTTTAGAAAAAGATTTTTTGTTATGTTCCACGCGGGCAAAGTCGCGGGTAACAGCTACTTTAACATAAGGAATATTTCAGAAAATTCGATATAACGCACATGCCTGACCTTCTGTTGTTTCTTCCTTGCTCTGTATTATTTATGTCACATTAGCAATTGTGATGTTATCGCATAAACAGCACTTAGGTACCCGCGATGCGATCAACAAGTCGTCATGTGCATGCATACACGGCATTTCTGTAGTCAGGTACCAGCAAAGGCAATAATATGTAATGAAGGCAGTAATGTAACGTTATAAAGACCTGTTTTTAAATACAGATGTGTCTATGAGTCCTAAAATAACTACATATTATGACCTTACACTGTACTTGAAGGGCAGCCAACTTTTTAGCAGACTATGAGTAACTCGGCGAGCGTGTATGGAACGAACTACAACAGTGGAGGAGGCCAGAGAGGTATGTAAGGAAAGAACATGGTTTAACTCTGTACTATCTGCCTACCCCACAAGGGATCTCGCGTGATGATATAGAACTAAGAGTATCTCTGATTTCAGATGGGGTAAATGAAGAGATGATGATAAAGTATTTGTTATTTAAAATAGTTTTTTTTATTCCGGTAAAAAGGGAATCGGTTTTGTATGTAATCTCTAATTAAATTTGTGCCAAAAAGTCAGAAAGCATAAATCGTAGTTAAGCTCGTTTTATGGATTATACAGTACACCTACATAAAATAGAACACAATTCTCTATGTTACGGTTGGGAAAGCTGGGTACTGGATACTTATTATCACAAGAAGGGTGGTCAGGGAAAAGTTATGTCTGCCGTCTGACCATTATGATCTCAACAGAGCACAAGTACAGCACTAGGATGGGGTCGCGCACCCGTTTATGGATTTGAAAGCGAGGCTTCTTTATCGATGCGAATAATCTTTGATCTTTTAATCATACAAATCTACACAAACTATAGACTTTATTCCTCAGGAACAAAACAAGACAACTGCATGGCGGAAAATCCAAAATATTATTTGAACATACATAACATGTACGTATTAAGTTATTTCTCCAGCTCACAATACCCAATATCAATCCAATTGAATCAACAAATATCGTAATTACATTACTCGTACATTCGTGTCATTGTTGCTAACTACAATGGTGATTGCACCACGGTCCCAAGTGACACCCCATAGTTATGGCTACTACAAAACATAGAGTAGATATCCTTAAGGGGAGTACACCCAGAAAGGAAATTGGACTAGCTCCGAATAGTTAATGCTTAGAGATATGAATAGGTTTCAGTAAACATATGTTGTAAACAGCAATAATATCAGCATAGGCTGATGTGGTAGGCAGTATAGACTGCCCACTGTTGGGCAAATGCCTTCTCTCACAAATCGAGGTGAGAGATATAAGATCATACTCCACCACGCGGACCCAGAGCGGATAGGTGGAGGCAGGTTCGTAACCACCTGCTGTAGGAACTTATCAAGCCACCTATAACATTAAAGTGCAGTGCGCGCTCGGATTCGGACGTGCCACACTACATTTTCGAATTATTGCAATTCGTGATTTGCGCGGCTGTAGCCGCTGCACGTCATTTCCGCTATGAGTTCCGAAAAACTCATAGCCAACGAAGTGTTGGCGTTTTTACAGCACGCCATCGATGCCATGGATGAAGTTAGCATCGAGCAGATATGCAAGTCTAACTTCAAACAGGAAGAGATCTGCAATGCTAAGGTGTTACTGTACGAATCGCTCTGTATAAGCGATCGGATGCCGTCTTGCAGGAGGGACAAAAAGGGCGAGAGAAGTCTTCGAGACATAATCAAATTCCTGAAGGAAACAGATCCCGACGACGTGCCAGCTTTTGTAGCGAAGCAGCTGCATGGGCTGCCCCCCGTCACATTCGAACACGTCGATGACACCAGGCTGCTTAAAGATATAACCACCCTGAAGTCCAGCCTGGCCGAGGTCCAATTCAGGAACTACCATCCGCGAACTACGAGAAGACGTGGCGTCATTGCGTGGCGCCAGCCTGGAAAGTAGGTCGCACAAGGCCTGTAATGTGAAGGTTCGTCGCGGGGCGCAAAATACATCCGTCGGCAGTTTCGATTCGGCCGATGCGTCGCCAGCTGTTGCTGTGGCCCCGCGCGATACACCGCGCCCCGCCGCCCGCAGCACACCGCGCCCCGCCGTGACGTCTAATGTAAACACGACTTCTCGTCGTGATTACGCCGCGGCTGCCGCCCGCGCACCGGTGAGGACTACTGGGAAGGCACGTAAGGTGCCTCGGACCACCATCAAGGATCAAGTTGATGAGGAAGGCTTCATCAAGGTGGATAAGAAGAATAAGCCTCCTCGAAGAAACCGGTGTGGGTCTGCACCGGTCGATGATGGCACACTCCTGCGTTCAGCGGTACCGACGACGCTGCTGTACGTGTCACGACTACACTACACCACCAAAGCCGATGACATTGTGGAGTATGCCCGCAAGAAGTCCTTGTATACTCTGAGGGTCGAGAAGCTGAATTCGCAACACAATGCGGCTTTTAATTCCTTTGTTGTGCGAGTTCCCACTGCCAAGCTGGTGACCTTCATGAGCGAGGACTTCTGGCTGAGGGTTGTCGTATTCAAAAGATTTCGTGGAACACTTGAGGGACGCCCCTGTACAGCGAAACATGTCGCCGAAATTACATGTTATTTAGTATATAAGTTCAATATATTATTATAGTAAGGTATATCTTTTATGTGCCAGTAAGTTGTATAAAAACTTTTTTGTCAATTTCTGTTGCCTGAATTACATACATTATAATTATTATTATTATAAGGCTTCCAACTCGGCTTAAAGACTACCACATGATGTGGTAGCCGAGACCAACGGAATAACTTGCCTTCCGAAGCACGGCGACGTTCGAATATGAAAATGCCACAACGGTCACCCATTTCAGGCCGACCGAGTCGAACGCTGCCTAACTTTGGTGATCGGTAAGAACACCGCGGTCGCACAGCGCTACAAGCGTCTCTCACAGCGCTACGAGGGCCTCTCACAGCGCTACGAGCGCCTCGATCAGCGCTACGAGCGCCTCTTACAGCGCTACGAGGGCCTCTTTGTAAACAGTAAAACATCTTAAATCTTAAAGCTGACACTTTTCAGAAGCTATGTAGAGTGGCGCGTCACGCACACACGCGGTCTGAATAGACCGCTAGATTTAAGATATTCTATTTAACAGTAGAACATCTTAAATCTAGCGGTCTGAATAAGAATTACGCACACACGCGCCGCTCTACATAGCTTCTGGCAAGTTTCAGCGGATACCGAGGTAGCTAACCCTGGCTCTTCTGTATACATATCTTTACTGTGTCCTGACTTTGAACTGACGGACTGTTCTGAAGGGGGACAACGGTATAAATCGCTCAGAGCATAGACACGGCTGAACTGACCGTAAAGTTTTACAGCAAGAATATGTGTAAGTAAGAGGTAGCCCTAAGTCCCAAAAATAGGCTATATTTACAGAAGATGTACTGCGTATTTGCTATAAGAAATATATATAAAAATGAATATGAAAAGGTCGTGGCTTAACTTTACTCCGTACGTAAAATTTTATTTTACGTATTCTATTTTCCAAAATAATACTTTTAGAAAACTCTATCGTAAATATATGTTGCAAATGTTCTTTTCAATGGTAGATTGGATGTGTATAAAATATACACGAAAAAAAAAGACTTTTATGGATGACTCTTTTATTTTAATTAATTATATCTGAAGTATTTGAATTTAAACTGCTTTTGGGTCCCCCGGCTACGGTTCTCACTGTTGTCAAGGTCATCAGACATGGGGAATTTTTAAACAAAAATTCTCAAGGTCATGGTCATTGACATTAGTAATTCCCTTAAACATTAATTCTGTAAGCCAGTTTCCATTTCAACACATATCGGCGTGGACCTCGAACGTCGTGTAACGTCCTGAATAAAAAATATATAGGTAAAAATATCATTAAGTAGTTCAGCATGTCTCACCGTCCGCCTCAATCTGCATTTCGCACCAAGCGGTGTAGAAGTTCCTGCCTGTGTAGTCTAGGCCTAGCTACCCTTAACCTACTATAGCCATGTATGAAGAACTACATGCATTCAAGCTTTATAAAACACCCTTTGTTTACCTCCTCGCTTTTACCTTCGGCTTTTTATGCCATCATTAAACAAGAGTTTTAATGGTCCCGTCGGTAACGAAATACGTCATTACTTTGACCTATATTGTAAGTGATTTAAATTCCTTAATGGGGATTGTACACGATGGAAGTACTTGGCGCATGTTAATTGCATTGTAGAAACGAATGCGTACATAAGTGCGCGAGTCCACTTCTCAAGCATGTAAAGCAATATTGTCCGCGAGGATTACCCGCGCATGTATTTAGCGCGTCTAGTTCATTGGCACTGTGTACAACGCACCTTTAGTTACATGCACGTTTAACTTTCAAAATAGACATGAGTCGATCTTTACGGATACTTTACAGTGATATGAAACACGAATCAAACTACAAGATTCGAAACAGTAGTACAGAAAAAAAACATCATTTGTATCTGAATCTCGATCTTACATTCGTCAGTCAGTATACCAAGGCGCTAATCGTACAGAACAAACAAAATGCTTCATAGTTAATTCTAATCTGAAACAATCTCTATCTTACATTCACTAAACTTGCCGTCTCACAGAACGAACGAATGTCGGTCGTTGGGCCGACTATGCTGGAATTTTGATGATTCAAATGTTTCAAATGAGACATATTGGCATTCGAATCTTTGCACTGTTTCAGATACAAATGATCGAATCTGAACAGTGAGACAATTTTGCCATGTCTATTTCAAAATAGTTAACTCTGTCAGTTCAGAAATCATTAGGAACTCCTTGATTGAGGATGGAGTAAGATTAATTTTAATAAATTATGATTACATGTGAGATATGCAACGAGTGCTGAAGCTATACCCAACATGTCTACACTTTGCAGAAATAAAAAGAAAGACAATGTATATCACCAGTAAGAGTCTGAACAAAAAGAATACAACATTCACCCTTAATGCGGCCTTTAGCTTGAAGACAGAGTAAATATAACTAATTCCAATAATTGTTCGTCACGTTTAAATACAATAACTAATTCAATAACAAGAAAACCTACGGTATGAAGAACTAGTCCCTAAAACTAACGATTTAGGAATATGTTTGTATCAAGGGTGTGTTCCCAGATATTACTTTTTCATGAAAACGTCTAAGTTTGTATCAAGATCGATAGAGAATACGTCATATGTTGTCGAAGACCATCTAAAAATACAATTACAATAGTATGATCAATTTATCACCGCGAGACGAAAAATATTTTTCTACAAACATCGGAACGCTCTAAAAAGATGAATGGGCTTTTTAAGACATAACTGAAAATGCGATTGTAGTTTGACAATGATCTTTTGGCCCATAGAAGACATTAACATAGGGCCGTTGGAGTGAAATTAGGGTTATCATTTAGTAAAATGTTCCTACTTCCAGTAAAATGTTTCAAAAGGTGGGATCTCGGATACTAATTAAAAAAAGAACTTGGGTAAATTTCATAGCAAATGGCATCTCTGAGGCTGTCATGAAGTGACATTTTACTTGATGACAGCGTCAGTTTCGATTTTGGCCGCGGGCCAAAAGGTCCTTGTGGGACTGTACGTCTTATGTTGTCGTAGACTATCTAAAAATACTACTACAATAATATAAAACATTTACCACCACGAGACGAAAAATGTTATTCCACAAACATCGTAACGCCCTAAAAAGTTTTTACATTAAGACGAATGGACTTTTTAAGACATAGCTGAAAATACGACTGAAGTAAATGGAAATTGAAGTGAAAAGGTGTTACAGGTCAATCACCCGTGTCAAAGTGGCGTGCGTATCATGTAAATAGCATTCACTGTGAAAAAGGTGCGTGCAAAATTCTTAGGCGTGATATATTTCTATAGCTATACTTTTATCATGAGTAATCGACGGACGATTTAGCGCAGTGGTTAAGAGCTTGAGCTGCTCCGCCCACTGTGTCGAATAGTCGCGGGTTCGATTCCCGCACGGGACAAATCTCTGTGTGATCCACAATTATTTATTCCGGTCTGGGTATTTGTTTGTGAATTGTCATGTTTGTAAACGCACCCACGACACAGGAATAAATCCTAGTGTGGGGCTACGTTTAAAAAAAAAAAAAAAAAAAAAAAAAAAAAAAAAAAAAAAAAAAAAAAAAAAAAAATGTAAATGTAAATGTGCGGTAGTCAGAATTTGTTATTTTTTTTGTTCTTCTTAAAATAAATGTTGCTAGGAAATAAACTAGGAATATTCCTGTGTCGTGAGTGCCTGTACAAACATGAATTTCACTTGCACAAACGCCCAGACTGAAACAAATATTTCTGGGTCACCCAATGTGTCCCGTGCGGGAATCGAACCCGCGACTTTTCGATCCACTGGACCAAGCCGTCCCTCAATAAAAAGTAAAATACTGCTACCTTATTAAGTGGATGTAATAAAAGCGAAGAAACTTCTTAATGTCAAGCAGCTAGTCATCAGGTTTTTTAACTGACTATGTTGTTTCTTTAAGTTACTATGGAGTTCCGAAATTTATACTAATTCTACTCTGAAGAAATGAGACCAACCCTTAAGGGGTTTGGTTCTTCCCTAGTGTACAAACCCACAAGTACACATACAGTTGAATATACGCAACGCCGTGTTAGTAAAAACCAACTCAATGAAATGTAAACTTTAAACAAACTAATTAACATCAAAAAAGACCTTAAAGGAACTCTGTACTCTCTGCCTACCTCGCAAGGGGTCTGGCGTTATGATATTAGCTAGTAAACACCACTGTCAACATGATATCCGTGCTTTGGAAGGCACGTTAAGCCATCGGTCCCGGTTACCTCTTAACGTGGTAGTCGTTAAGGTAAATTGCAAGCCTTATAGGCGGCTTGATAAGATCCAACAGCAGGTGGCCACAAACCTGCCTCCACCAATCCGCACTGGATCCGCGTGGTGGAGCATGACCCAATCTCTATCACCTCGATTTGTAAGAGAAGGCCTTTACACAGCAATGGGCAGTATAGACTGATATTATAATGATGATGATAATTACCGTATGCATTAATAGACCGTGTCTGAAGGGCAAACCAAGGGTGTCCGTAACCAGCGAGCGTGTATGAGACGAACTATGAGAGTGGAGGAAGCCAGAGAGGTCTGTAAGAAAAGAACCTGTTGGAACTCTGTACTCTCTGCCTACCTCGCAAGGGAACTGGCGTGATGATATAAATAGATAGATAGAGAGATAGATAGTTATAATAATCATCATCATTAGCCGAATGACAGCACAACTGCTGGACTAAACCGTCCCCAAATATCAGCACGACTAGCTTTGTCCAGCTTTGGTCATCCAGCTTTTACCTGCGACCCTCACCAGGTCGTCGGTCTACCTTGTCGAGGGCCTCCCCACTCCATGTATTCAGGTATCGCCACTCGAGAATCTTTCTGTCCCAACGGCCGTCAGTGCTACGAGCAAACATGATAATATTGTTGTTACCTCATCATTGGGATCGTAGTACTGCTCGAGGTATGGGTGGGCGAGCGCCTCCTCGACGGTGATGCGCTTGTTCGGGTTGAAGGTGAGCATGCGGTGCAGCAGATCAAGCGCGCGCGCATCCGCGCCGGGGAACAGGTCAGGCCACGGCACGCGCGGCTTGTACGGCAGCGACTCCAGGTACCCCCGAGCCTGGTAACAAAGGCAAATAGAATCTGTTGGGTCTTTAACTAGTAGAGGACTATGTAGAGAGCATACTAACTAAGAGAGGCGTAAAAAAGTAAAATAAACGTCGTCACGCCGATATTCCAAGTGATGGCAAATGTGTAACAATGAAAAACATGAACGATGGAACACAAAGGCTGCATTTTGTGTGCAACGACGCGGCCACCTCCAGTACAAACTTCGCGGTTAATGCATCAGATGCAAGTAACTCAGACCTAGGTACGCAACATTTAAGACAAGTGACAAAAGTCATAAAAGCAATTATAAGAAATACTTTTACAAAATAGAGCTTTTGTGTAAACAAATTCGTTTTGCCTTATTGGATTACTTCTTGCCAGCAAAAGTTTTAAAAACTGTACATTCTTAAAATTTGTCGAATGTGCTGTGTGCATTTACATATCATTGACGATGTTAGGTCCCAATGAAACACGAGCAGGGGAGCATAACTATTCTACCAGACACAATTCAGACTGCGGACTGCCATTGTTACATAAATGAGTGTATTAAATTAATATTTTCGTACGCAATTTCCCACTCGCCGCGGATATTCATCATTATAATTAAGGTTTAATGGTTGTTTGATTTTGATAAAGACGCGATTTTAATCGGATTATAATTTCAATACAGCCGATTATAACGCCACCTGCCCGTAACAGAATTGGGGCTTATTACGACTTACCCTACGTTCGCCCGAGCGCTTTTTTAACGCGAAGCGCAAAACAATGTAAAGCCTTTAAAAAAATTGTACTAGTTGCCGTTTGTTTCCCTTTAGCGCTTTACCATCGCGCGTTGAAAAAGCGTCTGTGCGAATGAGGCCCTACGTTCGCGAGAGCGCTCTTTCGACACGCATTATTCAACCGCTGGAATGAAACAAACGGCTAACAGTTCATTTTTTTGAAAAGCGCGTACCGCGCTTCGGCACTACTCATTCGACTAGGGGTTAATTAATGTTCGCATGTGTAGAGCTAATACACTACTAACCATTGTTTTATTTTAAAAGATCAATCACTCTCCGTAGGAGTGTGATAAAATGTTGATCAGTATAAAAGAATTTCTGAAAGATACAACCTATGTTAAGATTCATTATTTATCATCGGACACAATTCTGCAGTTGCTTCGGGTCTAGCTAGATACTTTTTTATACTAGAAAACACATTTGTTTTAATATTATGTTGTTGACTAATGTCAAGATTTTAATTTATTTATTCTTCCAAAAATTCGGCATCATCATTAGGCCATTTATAACCACAATGCATGCACCAACTACATAATGATTAATTTCCAAATCGCTTAAATTGATTGTCAATTCTAATAATATAAGATCCGGTAAATTATTACATATATTATTATATGCTAAATAGCCTGTAGCATAAAAGTCCTTTTAATTTAATTCTAATTGCAACAAGTATTTTAACTGCAGCTGACATATGCATTTTTCTCCACTCATCTTTATTTAAACGGCAATAATAAATATTATTATATTTAAATCATGATAAAGTACATTGTGATACGATCATCAGCATGTAGTAAACGTAACGCTCGACCTCAGACACCCCGCTCTCTAATTTACAAACTTAATACGAAAACCAAATTTAAAGGTTTTCAACCTTTCTTTAAGCACTTTTATACCCCAATAAGCAATGAAACTCGTGCGCGTGTGTGTGCGTCTTGAGAAATACGCTCTAGAAATGCATTTGAAATCTCGGTATTGCTTTGAATCAAGAATAAATTTAGTTTGTTATAGCGCATAACAGCAATAATTGCAAAAAAAATAAGTTACCGATTTAGTAACGAACTAATATCAGGTCTTGCGTTAATTGTGTTACACCTTGTATAATGTGACAAAACAGTAAACAAAGGTATATGAATCTGAAGGAAACTTTATTAAGATATCAACATAATTACATTGCGAGACGTACATACATAATAATGTATGTAGCGTCATTAAGGAAGTCTCATTAGGACTACTTTATGTTAAGTTAGTATCCTTTTATTATATCCTCGATATAATTGTGGCGTTACATGTAGTTAGTGTTCGACCAGAAATCAGATTTTAGCCAAATTTTAAGCCCATTGGCCTAGCCATAACCTTAAGCGGAAGGCTCGGTCAGATATTAACAGCACTTTTTCTCACTTCTTAGGTAGCTGCGAGCGAACTGGATGTAAATGAGGGGGCAGTGTTATTCCTGACAAATCTATAGTTGCTGTAATAAATATATTCTAAATCTAAAATTACCCTTTTTAAAAAGAACAAAGAAAGCGTATGGAACGACAATATTGCTAATATAGTTCCTACACTCTTCAGCTTTTACTGTATCTTTCAATATGGTAACTAAAGTACTGCTATATATCGTATTTTTGATGCCTAGGTATAACACTCGAATGCCGTATGTTACGGCACTTGCCATATTAAGAACAACAATACGAGGGGGTCATTTTCTAAAGTGTGAGTTTTGCGGATATGATTATTATACCTCATTAGTCGCCGTTTAAGCGAATCCACACGAGTGACTCCGTTCTACATACTCTACATTCGCACGAGGAATTTAATTCACGGTCAAACTGAAGCGAGATTGCAACGTTGTCGTTTGTTACTTGTATGTTTGTTATCGGGGCCCTTTTAACGAAAGTGAGTATAGAACTTTTGTCAAAAAATACATTAATATACGTACTAAAACGTATTATATATGTAAAGGCACAAATGCATGTAGGATTGATATTAGGAAGATTCACTCTGTTAAGGTGAACGCAACCAATATTATTTGATAGATGAGGAACGCACAGAGTTGAAAAAGTGAGTGATAGGAAAAGGTGTAGAAGAGGAATGAAAAATGGATAAAATATAATAAAATTAATAAATAGAAGGGCGGACGAAGCAATTGTAAGTTGAGGAAAATTAATAAAAAACGAAGTAAGAAGCCCTAGATGTTTTATTTGGCGACGAGCCAAAAGGATTATATCCCGCATGTATAACGATATCCCTCACGAGTGAAAACCTTGGATGCGTGTAAGAGATAACTTTACAGTAAGAAGAAAAAACTGCACCTTGTAAAATGTTAACTACTACAGCTTATTTTATTATTTGTGTGCAATTTAAATGAGTTTTCAACCGCATGCTAGACAAAACAAACCTAGACTCTATATGACCATGATCAAACAGACTGTGTCTCTGTATTCGACGATATATAAGACGAAGAATGAGAGTGGAAAAGCCAAGAGAGGTAGGGAAGGAACCTGTTTGAACTATGTACTATCTGCCTATAATTCTCAAGGGATCTGACGAGGTGATATAGATAGAGAGATGTTAGTATTTATCCTAGTATGATAATGTTTAAAAAAATTACAACTCATGGTAGAGCTGCAAACGTTGCATCAGAAACACTAAGTGCACAAATTAATTTAGTTCATGACATGGAGAGAGTTCTCCATACTCACGGCGAATAGACCTGGTCTTTGACAAATTCGCAGAAGTCCACACTCGCAGTTTGCCAGCGTAACATGGAGCGCAGTATTCTAACATGGCATGAGCCAAAAAGCTGCCAAGCTTAAATGGGATTAGGCTGGTCATGTCTGTAGCATGCCTGACACACCTTCAGCAAAAATAATCACCAACTGGGTGCCTCCCAATTTTTATGGGCGTCGCGGCAGGCCCACGAGGAGATGACGGGACGGGACGCCTTTAAAAACGATTGGTGCTCAATACCCTAAATAGAGAAGAGTGGAGGAGATGGAGGGATGCCCAGCAATGGGCACTGTAGGCTAACTAATAATAATGTTTAAAAAATAACAACGCATTGTAGAGCTGCAAATGTTGCGTCAGAAACACTATGTGCACTTGAAATTAATTTCGTTGATGTAGATTGCTGTCATGACGTAACTTTTCTCGATGTAGGTACAGTACGAGTTTCTGTTGCTCTTGTTTGCACTGTGTTCACTGATTACCCGTGTGTGATCATAGTATCGTTTGTGGCCGACCAAATCGCATTCTATGATAAATCATGGCTACGCCCACGGCAATTATGATTGCCGTCAAATTGGCCACAACAATAACCACATCGATTTTATTACTCCTTTTTTAAAAGGAAACTTAGACCTCTCTATGAATTATTCCTGCGTCGTGAATGCGTTTACAAACATGAAATTCCTATACAAAGATGCCTAGACCACATGGATTTTTGAGACTGGGCAGTAAGGGCAGCTACCTCAACCGTTGTAGCTACAGGAAAACGGTCTTAGGAGACTAACATTTTAAGCTACATTTTTTAACAGATTTTGAATCAATTTTGTCAGCAAGGAAATTGGCACGAAAACATTTTTTAATGCCAATGGATGCTGTTTCTTATAAGGATCAGAAATTTCTATTCGACCAACTGAGGTTGGAGTACTAGAAAAATGACGCAAAAAACTTCTCCCATACTTTTTGTCCGTCTCTAAAACCGGGGTAAACATTCGTCGATTTATTTTAAAAACGTAATCCCACACTAGGAATTATTCCTGTGTCGTGTGTGACAAACACCAAACCGAAACAAATATTTGTGAGTCACACAAAGATTTGTACTATGTCGGAATCGAAACCGCGACTACTCAATCCAGTGCGCGGAACAACTCAAGCTCTCAACCAAGCCGTTTGTCCCGTGCGGGTATCGAACCCTAGTCAAACAAAATATTGCTCAAAAATTCTCAGTGGCGGTTTCGAGTCTTGAATCATGCCCGGTACGATGGCACAAGGCTTGCCTCCAATCCCATTTGGATCTGATGTCGTCGGCGCATTCCCCTATTACATGGGACCTAATATCTGCGAAAATTGGGTGTACTCAGTACACCTCTGCCACCCCCGCTTGGGGAATATAGGCGGGACGGTGTTTATGTCGTCGCCGAAATGTGGGTACATACAGTGCACCACTGGCAGTGACTGAACATACATAGACGCGACGGTGTATGAATATTTACATACACGCGATGAATTTTTAGTTGCTTCAATATTTATTTCAGTTATAAGGACAAGAAAATATGCGTGGCGTCAGTAAAGTAAAATAAAAAAAGTGCAGGCCCCATACAATCCTTTTTTTCAATACTAGTGCTACCTATTATCTCTGTCCTAAATAGTCTACATGTGTAAACATAATAATAGTCATTGGTTTCTACTGAGAGTCCATTACTGCTAAGGTATTTTCAACATAGTACATTTATCGCAGAAAGAAAAAACCCAACAAACAGGTGGGATCGTTTTGTCGAACTTTTAAAAGGAAAGCAGAATTCGTTTAACTACACCGTAATAATTTTCGTGCGTATATATATTCCGGACGCTTGAATCTCATAAATGAGGGAGGGAGGAATGTCCTAAACACACAGAAAATTTTCATCATGGACCAATTTCCCCGCCTCTAGAGTATCTCATAATATATTAATTTTTAATTTGAAGGTAATTTTAAATTTAAATATTTGAATATTCTTATACAATTAAGGTACAGCTGATGTAGTATAAATAATTAATTATACATGAAATTAGACGAAGTGTCATGTCTAAAAATAATATTCTTAATCAGCTAAAAGTTTTCTTTTTTGAAAACTTAAGAATAAATTAGAAATACGTAAAAATAAACGTAAAGATTTAGAAAATCAAGCTGAATCATTATAAAGGAACTTCGTCCTTAATCTCATGAAATGAGTCCGAATAAATCACCATTTATTTATTTCCGTAATTCCGAAATTATCTCCTGCAACTAGTAGTATCCTACACCCGGGTCTAAAAAGTAGGTAGCCCTTTGAGACAATTTCATCAGTGTAGTTCGCTTGCCGAGATCAACGGTTGTTATCAATATTAATCATAGTATAACGTATAATGGTCTCAAAATATGCTCAGCTCACACTATGAAAATTATACTTCAATAGCCGAAGACTAGACTGGGGATTTTCTGATCAATTATCAAGATGATCCCATAATAAAATGATCGTCTTCTCATACATTATATGATATAAAAACTATACCTTTTCGTTGATAATGCAGTCGAGGTCCTCCTGGCTAGGCGAGCCGAGCACTCCGAGGATATGATTCAGCTGGTCGAGGTAGTGCTTCCCCGGGAATATCGGCCGGTTCGACAGCATCTCCGCAAGGATGCACCCCACAGACCATATGTCTATTGACTTGGTGTAGCCCTGGTACAAACAAAGATAAGATCTATAGAATCAAATCTGTAAATAAATAATGTTTTTAGAAGGAAAATCGTAAACTACTAGACACGTTCTTAAAATAAATAAATCAGTATATACTCGCAAATGAAGGTGAGAAGGTCGTACTCTACCACGCTTACCTTAAGCGAATTAAGGTTTGGTCAAATAGCCGACGGAGCGTGACGGGAGCGCGATGCAAGCGCTCGGCTACGTTCGGTCGGCATACTTGTCGTCGCGCCGAGCGGGGCTGCGCTTTGTGGCGTCTCCCGTACATTTTAGTACGGTGGCTTAGGGAGTTGTAATAACTCCTCCAAGCCGCGCCACCGTCGCGCTCTCGTCGCGCTATCGTCACGCTGCTTCGGCTATGCGGCGAAAGCTTTAGTGGTGGCGGACCTGCTGTTTGAACTTATCAAACCGCCCAAGAGGCTTTGTCCCTTCCGAAGCATAAAGACAAAAAAATGGTAATAATATTATCGGTCAGACAGACTATGTCTAAAGAGCCTTAACTTAATGATTGATAAGAATACATCGGTTCTCCAGCGTTACGAACATCCCAATAAACATATTTATTACAATATAAATAGTAGTCTTTGTTCTGTGATAATTAAGGTACGTAAACTGTACATTGACAGGATGTGGCTTGTCGTCTACGATTTCTATCTATCTATATCATCACGCCAGATCATAGGCGGTGTAAGCAGATAGAACAGAGTTCTAAGAGATTCATTCCTTACACACCCCTTCGGTTTTCTCCGCTCATAGTGTACCATGTTTGTTGTACCATTAATGTAAGACAAATATTTAGATTTATAGGGGCCTCAATTTTCCTAAACCAATAAAACCGCAACTGTCGAATTCTTATTTCTAAAATAAAAGTTCTTGGAGCCATCACATCGTAATTCCCATTTAATTTGTTTTGTAGAATTGAATCTTATTTTTGTTAAAATATTGATAGTAGCATAGAAAACATAGCATTTTTTTACAGCGTAGTCCTTGAATTAGGGTCGCCACGATTTATTTGATTTAATTAAGTTTATCCAGAACTTATGCAAGGATTATTCTTGGCGCAAGAGAACAAGTTTGTATATCTCGGATGCACCTTCACTAAGGATGGAAAATACACCGCTGCCATAGAAAGAAGAGTGAATGCAGGGAATACAGTGAATGGTGCGATGGAAAAGCTACTTGGGAGAACAGCACTTAAGCCAAAAAGCGCAGCTGGCCATACATAACAGAGTACTTGTACCAACGCGGTTATATGGAAGTGAGTTGGATATGTAAGAAGGAGAATGAAAGCAGGATAAATGCGGTCGAAATGCGAGCACTGCATAAGATGTGCGGAGTCAAGCTAGCAACCTACCGTATTCGCATCAGCGTAGTTAGAAAGCGTGTAGGGATGAAAGATAGTATTGGTGAAAAGATGAGAAAGGGTATAGATGTAGGCACAGAGGAAGACCTAGACTATCTTACCATGACCAAATAGACTATGTCTTATCTGAAGGGCAAGTTTCCGTACCCGGCGAGCGTGTATGAGACGAATTATGAGAGTGGAGGAAGCCAAGGATGTATGTAAGGAAAGAACCTTTTGGAACTCTGTACTCTCCCGCAAATACTCCCCGCAAATGATCTGGCGTGATGATTCATACTAATATTATAAATTCGAAAGTACCCATGTCTGTCTGTCTTGCAACACTATACATCACCTGCAACTGATAAAAAGGCTTAGTTGTCGATTCTCACGAATTTTACTCGCTTAAAGGTATCGTCAAGCACATAGGTACGACCAAAAAATGTTAATAAATAAAGAAGAAAAAATGTATTATAATAACATTAAAATGATAACAAATTACGTTTAAACATATATCAATACAAAAAAAATATGCATTCGCTTAAATTAGCCACTGACCGACGCTGATCATGTTATAATGTACATCGGATTTTGGTATTATAAAAACTTTTATCTAACTTCATTTGTTCATTGTAATTTGTATTTTAATGATTTTTTCAAGCACTTGCTAGCATCCATTTAGGTTCAAATTTGGCATATTTCATTGACAATGCGATATTATTTATTAAAAAGTACCCTGAATGCAGAATGCGATATTATTTATTAAAAAGTACCCAAAATGCAGAATGCATCTCTGAAGATTGGCCTCAGGATGAACATGCCCAAGACGAAAATAATGAAAAATCGCCCAATCCAAATACCTAACATCGTAGTAGGTGACTCTCAAATGGGAGTAGTACAAGACTATATTTATCTTGGGCATTGTTTATCCTTTGGCTCAGAATCTATTACTAAAGAGATCTCTAGACGTATTCAGCTAGGTTGGGCTGCCTATGGTAAACTTGCCAGCATATTTGACGCCGAAATCCCAGTGTCTGAAAACCAAGGCATTCAATCAATGTATCCTGCCCATCCTCACTTATGGTGCCGAGACCTGGTCGCTTACAAAGGGCAGCCTATATAAAATCAGAGTGGCACGAGAATCGACACTAAACAATATAATTTCTTAAAGGTGCCGCGATTCGCATAATTTGTGCGAGTAAAATTCGTGCGAATCGACAACGAACCCGATAAAAACAGCTAGTTAAACTAATTACTACTATTATCTAATGCATGCGCCCCACGTTTTGCGTTTTAAATTATTTTACATGTTTACTCTGCAAGGGATCTGGCGTGATGATACACAGAGATTATTTCATACTTTTTAGTCCGTTTCAAAAACGAGGTATATTATTAAGTTTTTTTTCTATCCAAAATTATTTTTCAATATCAAATCCTGTAGGTAACAAATTATATTAAATTGAAATTGTAAAATTTCTCAGCCATATAAATGGAAACAAAAAGAAAACCCTCAAGTTACTTTAAATAACATAGAACAATCCGAAAAACTTACTAAAGGTAAGCAAAGTCAGACAAGTATTCTAATTTCACGTATGTTTTTACTCTCTTAAAGTAGCCCGAAAGAAAATACAAAACTTTCTTTTAAAAAAATATGGGTACAATATTTTATCAAAACACAAATGGCAAACCTACTTGTAATGTTAAATACGATTAGTTTCTGCGTTTATGACTGATATGTTATGTTATGACTATTATGTTAACACAAGTCTTTGATGTATGGCTGGAATTGCAATAACAAACGAAAACCTCCCGGGAACTAGCAATAACTGTTTATTATATCAATATCAGCTATATATTAAGAGCTTTATAGTGGAGTATCAATTGTTGGTACGTAACTTAGAACTCAGACGTCTTGGCGCCAGTCCGTAGATAGCGGAGTTTAGATTTATCCTTGGCTATACATATAGACGGAAGCTGCTCGTGCCCATAGGATTACTCTCAATATTGTAGACGTGGTCCCCGGACAGAGTTAAGCGAGCAGTATCTTTACCGGTAATAGGCTACGGCCGTGGGTAATCATCGCTTTCCCAGCTAGTCACGCCACCAACCGATTCGTATTGCGGCATGTTTCCCGCAGTTGCCGTACGATGAGGCGAGCCTAGCCCGATCATACCGGAACTCGGTCCGTTCCGTCTCCTCGTCTTATTTACTCTGAACAAGTAATAAATTCGGAGTGAATAGGCTATCACTGAGTCAGTCTTCGACCCTATGTCTCTTACCGTCAGGTGAAGTAGAGTGGTCAATCTCTGACCAGTCCTCAATATAAAAATAAACTCACAAAATCGTAGGTAAACAACATAGGACACATTTTAAAATACATTTTAAAATAAGAAAAAAATAAAGACATCGCGATTCAAAGCGAAAACGAGACCTTATGTAGCGATATGGAAAGCGATCAATTCGAACAAAATAGTTGCGCTGATTTAAATCCATAAAAGCACGATATTTGTAAATGTCGGCTAGTAATAAATATCCTAATCTAAGAGGAATTCGGATGAGTCACCGTCACGCCTATATTCCCCACGAGGGGTTGGCAGAGATGTACTCAGTACACCCACTTTTCGCCGACGATATTAGGTCCCTTGTAATATCGGGCGAGCCTATTGCCATATACCGGGCACAATTCCAGACTCCGGACTCATACTGGGATATTTTCGTTAGAAAAACTAGATTTGTCCGACCTTGGATTTTAACCCAGGACCTCGTGGTGACAAAGGGATGCGCTTTGCCACTAGACCAACGAGGCAGTCGGATGAGTGTATAGATATATAATATTTACAGATTATATTTATATTATCGAACCTTTCAAAGTCGATTAATTCAGATTAAAATGAAGCGCACACTCCCTTACAAAGTGTCTAATGTCTAAAACAATAAATCATATATACAATACGGGATTTTACCTTTACAGGTAATAGCTATTCAGACCGACCATTGTAACGTCTATTACAATGTTTAACCTTTCAAGCAAATATCTGTTCAGCGTGGGCACCATTGTTATAAAGATTAATATTCATAAAAGTGAACTATTTATAAACGTACGTCGCCTTCTAACAAGTTCTAGCGAAGTGCCTGAATAAAAGCAGTGAGTAATGACGAAAAACATCTGAAGCGTACAATGCGAGCCCAATAATAGAAGCGATCTCGTTTTGTTTCGCGGATGTCAGCAGCCTTAAAGCTGTATGCTGCGAGTGGGGTTGCCAACTCTACAGATTTTATGTGTTTCACTAATGCTCCACGTGCGTTAACGTTAATGTTGACGTCAATGCCAGAATACGCCTTAAACAAGGCGTCAAACATTAACACGTTGGCACAACTTTATTTACACTCTCACGCCTATATTCCCTAAGCAGGGGTGGCAGATGTGTACTGAGTACACCCACGTTTCGCCGACGATGTTAGGTCCCGTAATAGGGGTCGAGACTCCGGACTCGTACTGGGAAGTTTTCGTTAGAAAAAATCTTTTATAAAAAAAGGTAAACCGACTTCAAAAAGCAATAAAATAAATATTTGATGTCGGTGCTGGTTGGTGCAGTCGGTTACTTGGCACCGACTTCAAATATTTATTTTTTTGCTTTTTGAAGCCGGTTTACCTTTTTTTATAAAATATTTTTATTTTACAATTTTAAGTGACCAGTGAATTATTCTATAGTAGGGTACCTATAGGATTGACGTAATACCCATAATATCTCAATTTACACATGCCTATTGTTTGTCGTTAAGGACTTCCCTGGTGTATCTTCTAAGTCCAAGGTCCAATGTCAATAAAATTAATATGGGACCACCATGGAGATACAAAGCACACTTTACAGTGGTTATGGGTGACTTCAATGCGCGGCTGGGCAAACGGGGCGATGGTGAGTTGAGAGTGGGGCAATTTGGATATGGGCAGCGCAACCCCAGGGGTCAGAGGCTGGCCGAATATCTGGAGAAGGAGGGACTCTTTATGATGAACTCTTTCTTCCGGAAGCCGCCTCATAGAAAATGGACCTGGATGAGCCCTGATGGTTCCACAAAAAATGAGATAGACTTCATCATGAGCACCAAGCGACAAATATTTAATGATGTCTCCGTGATTCACAGGGTAAAAACCGGCAGTGATCACCGAATGGTCAGAGGCACATTAAATATTAATGTCAAAATGGAAAGATCGCGTCTGATGAAGTCTACGCTCCGACCTTCTTATGCACACATCCAAAACCCCGAGAACTTTCAACTCGAATTGGCAAACCGCTTCGAATTGCTAGACAGCAGCGCATCAGTGGACGAAATCAACAACAGGCTGGTAGAGACTGTCCATACGGTCGGGTCCAAGTATTATAAGCCCCACCGTAAAAATAGACCTCAAAAACTATCTAACTCCACCCGAAATCTCATGGCTGAGCGACGTTCCATGACGCTCCAAACCTCCGATGATGCTAAGTCCTATAGGCAGCTCAATGGACAGATACTCAAGTCCTTGCGTCACGATTTACGGTCCTTCAATACAAGGCGTATTGAGGAGACCATAGCACAGAACAAGGGCTCCAAAGTGTTCGCAAGAGACGCGTCTATTGGGCAAAGCCAGTTGACGAAGCTGAAGACGGAGGACGGAAACGTAACGTCGAATAGGTCAGAGGTGCTCAGGGAGATAGAGAGGTTCTATGGGCAGTTGTACACCTCAGTAGCTGAACCTGTTGTTGACTTGGTAAAAGACCCAAGAGCCAAGCTAACCCGACACTACACTGAAGATATCCCGGACATCAGCCTGTACGAGATTACGATGGCTCTCAAACAACTCAAAAATAACAAAGCACCAGGCGAAGACGGAATTACCGCAGAGCTTCTGAAAGCGGGCGGAACGTCGGTACTTAAAGTCCTTCAGAGGCTGTTTAATTCCGTCTTGCTCGAAGAGAAAACGCCGGAAGCATGGAACAGGGGAGTGGTGGTACTGTTTTTCAAGAAAGGTGATAACACTTTACTGAAGAATTATAGGCCCATCACACTGCTGAGCCATGTTTATAAGTTGTTTTCGAGAGTCATCACGAATCGTCTCGAACGCAGGCTTGATGACTTCCAGCCTCCCGAACAAGCCGGTTTCCGGAAAGGCTTTAGTACCATAGACCACATACATACGCTGCGGCAGATTATACAGAAGACCGAGGAGTATAATCGGCCACTATGCTTGGCGTTTGTGGACTATGAGAAAGCCTTCGATTCGATCGAGACTTGGGCGGTTCTTAGATCTCTCCAGCGATGCCGCATTGACTATCGGTACATTGAAGTGTTGAAGTGCTTGTATAATAACGCCACCATGTCAGTCCGAGTACAGGGGCATTGCACGAAGGCGATCCCCATAAAAAGAGGAGTAAGGCAGGGAGACGTCATTTCTCCGAAACTGTTTACGGCCACCTTAGAGGACGCCTTCAAGCTCTTGGAATGGCAAGGACTTGGCATCAACATCAATGGCGAATACATCACTCACCTTCGATTTGCCGACGACATTGTGGTCGTGGCGGAGTCGCTGGAAGATCTAGGACGAATGCTCGGTGACCTCAACAGAGTATCTCAACAAGTGGGTCTTAAAATGAACATGGACAAAACGAAAATAATGTGTAACGTCCATGTCGTACCCACCGCACTCACCGTTGGGAACTCTACTCTTGAAGTTGTCGACGAATACATTTACCTGGGACAGGTAGTCCGGTTAGGTAGGTCCAACTTTGAGAGAGAGGTCAATCGACGAATCCAACTCGGCTGGGCAGCGTTCGGGAAACTGCGCAACATCTTCTCATCCAAAATACCTCAGTGCCTTAAGACTAAAGTTTTTAGTCAGTGTGTGTTACCAGTGATGATATATGGATCAGAGACGTGGTCTCTTACTATAGGTCTCATAAAAAAGCTCAGAGCTGCTCAGCGAGCTATGGAGAGAGCTATGCTCGGCGTTTCTCTACGCGATCGAATCAGGAATGAGGAGATTCGTAGAAGAACCAAGGTCACCGACATAGCCGTTAAGATTAGCAAGCTGAAGTGGCAATGGGCGGGCCACATAGCGCGTAGATCGGACGGGCGTTGGGGCAGAAAGATTCTAGAGTGGAGACCACGTATTGGCAAGCGCAGTGTGGGACGACCGCCTGCCAGATGGACCGACGATCTTGTGAAAATCGCAGGAAGTCGTTGGATGCAGGTGGCATCGGACCGGTTACGCTGGAAAGCGATTGGGGAGGCCTATGTTCAGCAGTGGACAAGTATAGGCTGAGATGATGATGATGATGATGGAGATATACTGAACCCAATGCAAAAAAAATTATCAAAATCGGTCCACAATTGCCGGAAATATCACTGAACATACATAAAAAAAAAAAAGCATCCATACAACCGACCATAGAACCTCCTCCTTTTTGAAGTCGGTTAAAAAACTACACTTGGCCGACCTAGGATTTGAATACAGGACCTCGTGATCACAAAGCAATGTGCTTTGCCACTATACCAACGAGGCAATCAGATATTCATTTACGCTGTAGATATTGGCTACTTCGTATTTAGTTTTCTTAATTAACGCATTACTACGCAGGTGGAACAGAAGCATACGAATAGTGACGGGACGCAACTTGGAAATCAAATAAATGAACCTCCTTACCGCTAAATTAAATTTAACCAGATGGACAAGGTGGTATGTATGTATGTATACATACCTATAGATGCACTCGGTCGCTTGCATGCGACAGCGTCAGCTGTTCAGTCAGTAATAAACAAGTCACTACACTAGGCGGTTGTTTAATTGCATTCCCAAACATAACACTGGCGACGAGGATGGGATGAGGAGTGTTATGTTTGGTGGTGACAAATAATATTTAAGTTGTTTAATAATATTTTTTATAATTTACTCTTTTAGTTCTAGGTCTTAGTTGAGGCCCGGTCGGCAGTCGAAGGTCTGTTTCAGTCTCGCTAGGCAGTGAATTGTTTATTACTGACTGAACAGCTGACGCTGTCGCATGCAAGCGGCCGAGTGCATCTATAGGTATGTATACATACATACATACCACAAGGACATTAAAACGGATATGAAACTGGCCAGTGCAAAAATGATACTGCAACAGTGAGTAGAAGAATACACATGAAAATGACCACTGTAGTTTCCACTTCAGTGCTACCGCACTAGTGGGTTGAATGTAAAGTTACGAACATTGGTTTCGTCATAGACATAAGAGTTAAGTATTCCAACGTACGCATATTACCATGATCTTCAATAACCCACAAGATACAGATAAACTTATAAGCATTGCATGAAAGAATCTAATAAACTGCTATATCAAATTTAAACATTTTTTTTCTCCTATCGCACCTTCAGAACGGTATAGACTTAATTCAAAAATCTAAGAAATCGTATTACGGTCATCGAGGGCCATTAAACGGTACGCTCTATCTGGTAAATATTAAAACAGCTGCGTTTTTTATGGTAGAATAAAGAAATACGATATTTTGGTCGCTTTCACTTTCCCTCCCTCGACCCGCGCCGCTCGGTTCTGCAGGGATGCGATTAGTTTCCCAAAAACTTGGTTTTTTTGAGATAAGGTACAACTTTTCTAAAGATGTGCTGTGACTGTCCTTGGAGTAGGTTTGGCTAATATATATTATTAGTTTATGCTTATTACTAAAACAAATATATAATATGGTCTTAACGTAAAACGCAAATACCAATCTTTCAAATATGGCGAACTTAGTTGTCTGGCTGTTGAGATTCCCCCGTGGATTGCGGGCTTATTTGACTGGAAAAGGGCGAATACTAACAAAATGTCACGGCATATTGTCGCGCATACCGCAATATATTGCGATCGTAAATTGAAAACGTTAGATTTAGGGGGGGGGGGGGGGGGGGAATATTAAATTCAACGCTTTCGACGTACGGGCGTGTTTCTCATTGAAACCAACTAGAATGACAGTCGCGAATACTTAGAAACTTTCAGTATCGGCGCTTGGCGAGGCTTGAAGCACTGAGGGGCTGCGGGGTTCTAGCCATCAAGGTTGAGCAGCGTTTAGCAGTCTGAGTGGCATTCTCATTTTCAAAAGTCACCTTGCTTGGGAAGATACAGCCTTATGGATAGCTTAATAAGTTCCAACAGGAGAAGGCGAAAAACCTGCCTCTACTGATACGCACTGGAATCTTGTGGTGGAGTAAGACCTAACACCTAACGTTAATTTGTGAGAGAACTTCAGAGAAGTGGATCCACAGACTCGTTATAATGAGAGAATGTGTTCTTATTACGATTTCTGTGAGTGCTACAGAACAAGCTGATTTAAAATTGTGGTGAGTGATCGCTTGTTGAAAACCCGCTGCCGCGACTAGTCAGTCACTAGAATGGGCGGTTTCGATGCGACGGTCATAAAATCGCCAAAAAGCAATGCAGTTATAAAATCGCTACTGGCCGATGAAAAAGATCTTGTGTGCTTTACTCTTATATTAATATCGTTACACAAAATGGTGCTACATACATACATTTCAGTGCCTCGATAATGGTAATCCTCATTGGCGGTGATAATATCGATATTATGTCGGCCAATAAAAAAAAAACCTCTTATTGACTTTTAATATTTAATAGGCCTTAATCTTCTAAGTATCTGCTTTATAAGGATTTAAACATCTTAATTACAACACTGAATCCCGACAACATTCATTCCTTGAGCTTTTAAATACAATGGGCCGTTTCCGAGTAACTTCAAAGAGGGACTTTTATGTACTTGATTCGCAATTACTATGAAATTATGAACGCTCTGGAAGAAATTATCGTGCGGTTTTCTTTAAACTAAGTTTTTTTTTACTTTTAAACGAGAAAATAATTTGAATTTAAAAAGTTTTTTTCTAAAAACAAGCGTTTATAGGAAAAAAGAAATTATTCCAATTACAACGAAAATTAAATGCTTAGTTGAGTAGTTCCTACGGCTTCTTTCCGACTCCATCATTAGATCCTGGAAACCATCTGGGTCTAAAGTACTCGTCAAGGCAAATCTAACGAGCCCAAATACGGCGGGGTTCTATTGAGTATTTGGGTGGTTCCATTATAATAATAAGAATTTATTTTCTTTCACAAAGTTTGGTGTTACAATATTTCGTGGCTGAAGCCTCCTTTTAACCAAATAAATAAATAAATAAATAATGATTAGTTTCAAAATAGTTTTTCCTCATATCATTATTGAACTTGTATATTATCTTGTCTGCAAGAGCGCGCGCGCTTGTGTGTGTGTGATTATATAAGATATATAATACTATTTAATATAATGCTTACAATATGAGTTAATATACTTATTACTAGGAGGGATCAAAAAGTAGTGAGAACGACATAAACATAAGTAAAAAAAAAAAAATACTGGCAGGCATGGTTCAGATACATATTTGTAATATTAATAAAAAAAAATCATCGATTCTCTATTGTTTTTTTCTGAATGTAGTTATTTGTTTGCTTCGTGTCGGAACGTGTTCTCGAAAATGGAGAAAAACGAAGTGCGAGGCGTTATTAAATACCTTTGTTTAAAAAAGTTAACGACGCAAGAGATTCATTGCGATTTGGAGGCAACATTAGAAGAGTCTGCTCCGCCGTATTCCACTGTCGCAAGGTGGGTTTCTCAATTTCGAGTAGGGAGAACGAGCACAGAAGACGAACATCGTTGCGGCCGTCCATCGACGTCAGTCACCCAAGAAAATGTTGCGAAAGTCGAGAAAATTGTATTGAGCGATCGAAGAGTTACAATCCGATACTTAATTCAAGAAACAGGCATTTCATATGGAAGTATTCAATCCATATTGAAACAGTCTTTGAATATGAGAAAAGTCTTCGCAAGATGGGCGCCGAAAATGTTAACCGACAGTCAGAAACAAAATCGACTTGACATTTCGAATATCTTGTTGGACAAGTTTCAAGAAGATTCTGAAAACTTTTTGTCTCGTTTCGTAACAATGGAGGAAACATGGGTCCATCATTTTGATCCCGAGACAAAACAGCAATCTTCGCAATGGAAACGGCCATCATCACCGACCCCGAAAAAGTTTCGTGTCGTGGCATCGAATGCCAAGGTTATGGCCTCAATATTTTGGGACTCAGAAGGAATATTGTTGATTGATTACCTGCAGCGTGGAACCACTATTACAGGCCAATATTATGCAGCTTTAATTCCCAAGTTGCAAGGAATGCATCAAAGAGAAAAGGAGAGGGAAACTTCGAAGAGGCGTGCTGTTTCATCACGACAACGCACCCGCGCACAAGTCGGCAGTTGCGATGGTTGCCATTCAGCAAGCTGGCTTCGAATTGGTTGACCACCCCCCTTATTCACCAGATCTGGCGGCTAGCGATTTTTATCTGTTCCCCAAATTGAAAAAATACTTAAGGGGAAACAGGTACGAAGACGATAACGAGGTGATGGATGCCGCGGAGAGCTTTTTGCCAAGACAAAACTTTTTTTGTGAAAGGGATTGAAGCCTTGGTAAAGCGCTGGACCCGGTGTGTAGAGAGACTCGGAAACTACGTAGAAAAATAAATTATTAAGTTATCAATAGTCATTATATTCTATCTCATTCTCACTACTTTTTGATCCCTCCTCGTATATGTGGGCGGATTTCCTAGTATGTGTTATTATTATTTTATTTGTTGCAAAAGGGCTTCTGTCTCTTTATAAGTAAGTTATTTAATCCATTTTATTAGACAATTTTTACATTTATAGTATTGTTTGCTATATATGTCTATCTTTTTATTTAATTCTTATATATAACTTCGCTGAAAGTCTATTGTATTGTCTACTAGCAAACATAGTTATAGTTTCCAGATACTGATGCTACTATATCTTTCCTTCTTTTTCCTGTTATATTTGCGTCAGAAGGTAAGGTCTTATGTTTTTTTAGTGTTTGTGTTATGTGTAATCTTCTAACAGACAGTAGATTACTAATCAGATACAGACTTTCTGTAGGAAACCTTCTATCTTTAAAATACATATTTTTTATCAAAGCACGTTGCGCTCGCTCATTTTCAATGAATTTTGTTTTCGCTACTCCTCCCCAAACCGTCATGCAGTACATCAAGACAGATTGCACCAAGGCGATATATTAAGGAGATTCTTTGGTAAGTCTTGATTTTCTGTCATATTTCTTGGTACAATATGTCTCAAGGCTCTAAAAATCCAGCTTAGTTTTGTAAGCCTGTTTATGACCTGTTTCAGGTGGATGTACTAAGATAATCTTTGGTCAACGATAACTCCTAAATATTTGGTTTGTGCAACGTTATTAATAATGGCGCAGTTACAATTTATATCCCTATTTTTGTTGCAAACATGTACTTTAATGTTAAAATCTTCGCTTGGTTGAGTGCGACTACTTGTTGAGAAGCAAATATAATTCGTATTGAGAGGAAACAGCATCTTCAGTTGATCTCCTTTGCATGAAACCAGATTGTGAAGAAGATAGAATTTTGTGAAATTTGTGAATGTGAAAGTGGAAGGATGCAGGTACCGGGGAAGACCTAGACTATCTTACCACGACCAAATAAACCGAGTCTTATCTGATGGAAAAGTCAAGAGTCTCCGTAACCGGCGAGCGTGTATGAGACGAACTATGAGAGTCGAGGAAGCCAGAGAGGTATGTAAGGAAAGAACCTGTTGGAACTCTGTACTCTCTGCCTACCCCGCAAGGGATCTGGCGTGGGGTTATAGATAGATAGATAGATAGAATTTTGTATTTATTTAGATAATTTAACAGGCGAGAATTTAATATTTGTTCCATTATTTTATAAATAGCAGGTAAGACAGATATGGGCCTGTAATTATTGACGTCGTCTCTATCCCCACCCTTCTAAATTGGTGTAATGATACATTGGCCTCTTTTCCGGCTTCATCATCAGACCCTGAACGCTATCTAGTTGTACAGTACTTGTCGATACCAACCTAACAAGTCTAAACACGAAGGGGTTACGTTTTATATTTCACATGTTCCTATGGCCACCATCCGACTCCATCATCAGACCAGCTCCATGGTACCATATAGTTGCATTGTCACCAACTTTACATTTCAGCTCAATCGATAACCGCAAGTGCTTGAAAAATGGATCACAAGATCTGAACCGGAAAGACAGACAGACAGACATACGAATTGGAGTTTAAATAAAAACTTGTAAAAAAAACACAGCCACACCTTTATTCTCCAAGCGGGAGTAGCAGTGTACATCCACTTTTCGTCGACAATGTCAGGTCCCATGTAATAGGGGGCGAGCCTATAGCCATACCGGGCACAATTCCAGACCCCAGACTGACACTGAGATTGCTTATATATAAAAAAGTACAATTTGTCCGACCAAGGATTTAAAACCAGGACCTCATGATCGCAAAGCACATTATTCGCCACTAGACCAAGGAGGTAGTCGTTTTAGATGATGTCCCATCACATAAAAGGGCACAGAATTTATCTGTGTAAAGGAGATACTTATACGGATAATTGTACTCTCTGCCTACCCCGTAAAGGATCTGGCGTGATGACATAGATAGATAGATATTCAAAAGGAAAGGATAACGTAAACAACAACATTGCTGCTATTGAAGTTAGGTTCAAAATTCTTAAGTTATTTTGAATCTCGTGAAACCCTGATTTACATTTATTAACTGGCAACGTAATGTGCGGGACAATGGACATGAAAATAAGCAGTGAGCTTATAAAGTTTACATAATCACCCTCAGGAAATATAACCTTGACCGAAAATATGACTAATTAAGCCCGACCATCTCTTCTTTTACGTAGGGAAAATCCTGCATAGGACTTCCGCGAGGCTCGGGGAAGCTCGCTCGGAGCGTATCGCATTCCTACCGACTAATAACCCCAGGGTGGCCGACATCAGCACTTTGGAGAGGCTCCGGGATCTCCGTATGGAACACACCAGTGCCCCTGTTGTGCCGCACTCTGAAGAGCCTGCCATCGGGGGAGACTTGATGACACGCTCCGCTCCGCACCAACGCGGTGCTCACGACGACGTGGGCCACGCCACGCCACCGTCGCGGTCGCTCGTGAAGAACGCTCAGGGCCCCTGCCCCTTGCGTCCGCGACCCCGTAGGCCCCGAAATTTTTCGAAAAACACGTTCGTGTTTGGTATGCATACAAAGTTAATCGAAAAGGGACAGTTGGGGTTTAATAAGCCGAAAGGGTTTTATTACATGTTTCCATATTATTAGAGTTTCAATATTAACAGCGTTCAAGTCGTTTTAAATTTATGTCAATTTCGAAAGCAGAAACGGACCAAATGTTTTTTCTTAACGATTTCATACAATAAAAGTTGTGCATATTCCACTCCTTTTTTATTAAATCTAGTCAAGATTATTTTAATATTAATCTATCTATCTATATCATCACGCCAGATCCCTTGCAGGGCAGGTAGAGGTACAGAGTTTCAACAGGTTCTTTCCTTACATACCTCTCTGGCTTCCTCCACTCTCATAGTTCGTCTTATACACGCTCGCCGGTTAAGGAGACTCTGACTTGTTCTTTAGAAAAAACACGGTCTATTTGGTCATGGTAAGATAGTCATTCTTTCTTCTGATATCCTTTACTTATTAAAAGTTTAATATTCTAGCAAAAATCTCACACACTAGCTTAAGGTGTTTTATTTCTATCGTGCTAAGCTAGAAGTATTGCATCAATTTATAAAGCGCGCTGTACGGGGCTAGGACACCAGAGTACAGCGTGCCAGGAAATCCTCTCAGCTTTAGCAAGGTTCAAATAAATAGCCTTATCGTGTAACGTGCTCCGTGTGCCGAGTACATTCTGAATTTCTGACTAAAGCGAACAACGCGGAACGGTTGGTAGCTTTGAATAAAATAAGGAAAAATTCTCCTGAATATAAACCGCTCGGCTACGCAACAGGAGCATCAGAGGCATATGATATTGTTGAAATTGAATAGGAATCGGTTTAGTATCGATATTTTTTTTCTATCCCTAACGGCCGGTTTTAATATTTAAGCGACGATAGATTTGTTGCTACAGGTAGAATTTATATGGTAAAACTGTCAAAATTCTATTGACAGTAAGCAAATCTATGCTTGAATTAAATATTGAAACTCGCCGAAAAGCAATTTCCTCTTTGTACCAAACTAACAATAGCTTATGTCCCTAGCCCTTTCCAAACATACCGAGGACGACTGTTCAGTCGAATCAAAATAAACTAAGGGAAACAATATTTACATGTAATCACCGGTTTAATCTCCGAAACCCATAACAGGAACTATGGGTAAATTAAAGTTAAGACAATATGTCATCGAATAAACAATCCGATGTTGACCTGTCATTATGGAGCTCTATTTATTAACCCCCGACGCAAAAATAGGGAAGGTTAACATGTATGTGTATCTGCGTGTCGGCTTGTAGCATCGTAGCTGCTTAACGGATGAACCGATTTTGATTTAGTGACGAGAGTGTTCTTAGCTATGATTCATTTGAGTCGATTTATTTTAATTTTTATTTTAAGTTTTCCTAGTATATTGTAATGGATAACAATGGTAAGCAAAGTACCTTGGAATTGAGCATGATCTCCGGCGCACGATACCAGCGCGTAGCCACGTACTCCGTGAGGAAGCCCGTGTGGTCGTGGTCGGGGTCCGCCACTCGCGCCAGACCAAAGTCACAAATCTAGGAAAAAAGTTGTAGTTAAGTAGAATAAAAATAACAGTATATACTAATTACAATAACATATGCGTCCCCTTTGAGACCGGTGGCCATCCCCTTTGAAATTTTAGTTCATCAAACCTCATTCACATAGTCCCTATTCACTTTCAATAATTCACAATAGTCCTTGAACCTGCTGGGGTCGGTTTGTTCAGTTGTTTATGTTTCTTCATTTTCAGCAATTCATTTCGGAAAATGACTAACATAACATTAACTTCTCACAAAGGCCCTCTACATGGTAAACCCATATCTCCATGCAAGCCTTTCAAAGGTCTGGGTAAAACCCGTAAATCTCACCGAGATACACACATAACAATAATATTTCCATTACTGGCCCAAGGGATCTATCGTGATATGTAGCTGGATATATGGTTTTCATTTTTAAAGTGACCTAGACAGACTTTATTTTAAATTTTTCTAGTCTAGTGAAACCTTGTCTTGATATCAAAAGAGAACACAACTTTCGTCGCCGATTTCCTAAGATAAAGAGAAGAGACGGGTCTTTCGTATCGCCTGAATCTCAGAAAATAGATTGAAAAAGTTATTTTAGAACTATTTACTGCAGAGTCGATTCTCATTGAGTTTTGAGAATCAATAAAAAAGAACCTAGGAGAGAAATATTTTCTCACATGTATATAAAATAAGAGAGCCTTTATCAAAGGAGCACAGGCCTTAATAGGTTTTTTGCATTTTAGGTATTTGGACTGTCTTAGATTACTGAAAGTTTGAGCGCTTGCTTAAAAATAAATTCATTTACATTTAAACCATAACAATAGGTCCCTCGCAGTGTCTGTCTGTTCGAGACGGATTTTAATTCGAATTTGACCATGGTTGACTGCCAGACACGCTGAATCCTAGAGAAAGTTTTTATGTATAACTTATGAACCGAACAATGTTTATCAAAGATTTGCGATAAAAATATAAAAGGGACTTTGTCATGCACGCCGCTGTAAATTGTATTAATCTTAAATGAAAGCAATGTACGGCAAAAAATAGACCTTTAAATAGTTTAAACCCACATAAATGTATGTCACCACGTATTGTCATCAATCATGCTAATTACGAATTTGGCATCGTGACTTGATTGTAAATAAACATGGTTCGGACGAAGCCGCGGTTAACAACTAGTTAAACATAAAATATAATAATGTTTTAGATTTGATAAAGATTTTCTGAGAATCACTTTGTTGAGCTCGTCTTCGCCGTATAAGAGGTTTTGGTGCTCCGGTACCGAGGGCTTATCCGAAAAGGACCACTAGAAAAGGTGTCAAAAATCGTATAACGATTTGCCTATATTATATGTGGGAGGTGGCTATAGTGACAAAAATACGATTACAATTCCTTTAACTATGCCTTCTAGAAACATAAAAACTGGATATATATTCAGAACAAAGGCTAAATAAAAAACAAAACCTGATAGTAATATCTCGGTACAGCATCGTTGAATCAAAATTCAAAAGGAATGTATGTAATTTTCAAATGAGTATCATATTACAAAGTCTCGTAGTGCAGAGCACCACCGCGAGACTCTTAGGGCCCTCCCCCATAGCGAGTACCCAAACCGAGGCCGTTCCTCCTTAAGACGCCCTTGAGCTAGTTGCCCCCTTGCCCTTAACTGGAGAGCAGTGGTTGGATGCTCCCCCTTATGGCCAATGAAATCGTAAAGGCCTCGCGGCCAACAGCGTAGATAATTCAATAAATAAGTAGAACTTTGGAACACTCAGGATCCAAATAACTAACAAAATTGAGAACATTGTCAACTTTTTAAAATTAGTTCTTATAATGAACGCTACAGACGCTACATATCCCTTGCTATACTATGCCTAGCGGGAGATAATACCTCCCATTATTGTGCTTCCATGTTTATTTATGACAGTGAACATGCAAAGCGATCACAATATTGCGGTCGTGATGTGGTTTCGCAATAACGCATGAGTTAACGAACCGGCGACAACAATATATGGGAAGCGGCTATGTTATTAATAGAGTTCATCCAGGCATGCCATACCTAGGAATAAAACCACAATGGATTAAGTCACATGGGCTTCCGATGTGAGTATTAGAAGATATGTATGGTTGGCTTTGGCCGCCTACGTAGCCGGAGTCTCGTAACCAGTTAGATAATGAATGGTTTGCGTACACGTAACGGGTTCCAAAGGAGGCATTATTTTTCTTTATATAAAACTGGCTATGTTTATATAAGTTGACCTTATCCAGGAATATACAGTTATTGCGTTTTTCTGGCAATTTCCAGATAGCTTCTCTAGGTGATTTGAATGTCACTATTATTATTAGTATTTTTGTCTATATTTGTGTATGGAAAAATTATTTCCCTATCGCAACTCCAATCTCATCTCATCATAACTGGTTAAAATTCTCAAGTTACATAGGCGACCGGCATGCTTTTAAGTAACTTAATGTCAAATAATTCTTTAAAGAAATACCATTCGTCACTTAAACCATACCTACTTATGTCCAAACGTAAGTAATTCAGAAACCGTACCGAACAAACATGTAAGATATTCAAGCTGGCTGTATATTACATGAAATTATGTTAATGAACTGCGAGAATAAATGAACAAAAACATGAAACAGAAGCCTTCACTATGAGGATCTTATGAAACTTACATATAAGATGATAAATATGTTAAAACCTCGTTAACTGGGAGACACATTTTACTAAACTGAAAAGTATACAATAAAAAAGGTCTTAGAAACCTACTAACCTTCAAATCACAGGTGGTATTGAGTAATAAGTTGGAGGGCTTTAAATCCCTATGAAGTACGTTAGCCGAGTGAATGTACTTCAGTCCTCGCAGAATTTGGTACAGGAAGTAGCAGATGTGATCGTTACTTAATTTCTGAAACAAAACACAAAGATGAAATGGAACTTAATAAAACGAGGGCTGAATAAATAATGTCAAACGTTAAAGAAGGTAATTCAACTGAATTTATTAATTGAACTTGCAATCAAACACGGTTTTCTAATTAAATAGCTACCATTCCAACAAGAAAATTCAAATCATCAGAAAGGGATAAACAGATTTTCTTTACGTCCGCTAACTTATATACTTGCTTTCATACCTGTGTTTTTAACAATTTGTAGAGGTCCGTTTCCATTAAGCATTGTACGATGTAAACATCTTTCATCTGGTCAATAGTTTCCGCTCTTAAAATATCCCGAATGTCTATTATCTGTAAAGAAAAGGCTGCGTTTCATTTCTACTATTTTGGGAAGGATCTTTAAACAAATTTAATTTCAAACAAATTTGATCTTACGTTTTCATGTTTAAACCGAGTTAGAATTTTGATTTCTCGTAGAGTCCTCTGGCAGTAGGTCTGGTGTTCGAAGGGTGATATTTTCTTGATTGCGACTTTACTTTTTCTCACGTTGTCGAAGGCGGACCTGCGGAAATAATAGAGGCTATAAATCATCGTGGTTGACGTACATTGTGCCTACCAATTTCAAAGGCTGTCGTACTAGCATAATTCAATACAGCCTTTCGATAAATAATGACAAAACAACCTCCGGTTCGGGTTTGCGTAAAAGATGTGGTATTTATAGCCCCGGGGGAAACCTGACAGCAATTCCCAAAGATTTGTATGTAGAGCCCTTACTTTGTCTGCTATAAATGTTAATTTTTCATCACCTTTGTTATGTATCACTTTATGTTATAGAGAGGTCAGAGGAAATGGATACAGGTTAAGAACGAGCCGTATAACATATTTGCTTACATCTGATTACAGCTCTTAAGAGTATGTACTCGATGTTAAGGAAACAATATTTATGCAAGAAAGCATGTAGTGTTTTAATCAGTACAACTACTGGCAAGCATATCGGTGGGTAAATTTCTAACGACACTAGTAAGAGCAGTATTACGTACATGCAATCCCATGAATCGCCACACTTACGATTTTAAATAAATAAAGAGCACATGTTTGATCCTCATTGGTATCAGATATGAGTAGATATATATTTTATGTATAAGTAGAGACTTAATTAAATATTATTTCTACTTGTGGCGATTTACTTTCTGGCGGCACAAGTAGAACCATTTAATTATATACCTACTTAAGTGTACTGTAGGAATTCTTGTCCGTTTTAAACTCTAATTGTCATTGAACGGAGTTCGTAAAATTTAGTTACGACGACTCAAGAACTCTTAATTACACTTGTAATTAACTACAAGTTCTGTTAATTGTTTGGAAGGGAAATCTCTCGGTTCGCTTAGTGTTGTTGTATATTATAGTTAACATAGAGTTAAATAGAAAAGTGAAGTTAAGTGAGCATAATAATTAGATACGAACATTTTTCAGATAAGAAATAATTCTCCTGATAGTCCTATTTTTACGCAACTGAGAAACTTACTAAACACGGCAATCAAATAATATCTGAACGATCGTTCTCAAAGAAAACACACAAAGACGGGTAAGTTATTTCTTGAATAATAGCTGGAATGATCCTATTAATACGAGATTACTTCGAAGGTGGCAGGGAAGCATATCGTCCCTGAACAAAAGAAAATACGAGAAACAACAAAGCAAAGAAAGCGGCTGACTTTTTCAAATAAGATACGAAAATAGATTTAACAAACGGTACTTATATTTACTTATGTTATCTACTAGGATATTAAAGTACTATGTATACTAGGCAAGTAAATCAAAAATTTTTAAATCAATTTAAAAATTAATGCAATATAAGTAATATAAACACCGTAATGCCAATATTCCCCAAGAGAGGGTGGCATACACTCACTTTTCGCCGACGATATTAGGTTCCATGTAATAGGGAGCGCGCCTTTTGCCATGTACTGCGATTCTACTGGACATTCATTTTAAATTCTTACACTGGACTAAAAATTCATTTCAACGTAGTCAAACGTACTTGCATGATCTGCATTTACAAAGGTTAAATTCTTGCTCTTATAGTGCTGGGACCACATTCACGTGATTTGGCGAATATTCGCGTGTTCGCGATAAGCCTGGACATTAGTACGTCAAATCGCACGTCAGCAGCAGCGCTGTCATCAAAAAGCGCGGCAGTTTTCTCGCGCCAAACTTTGCCCGCGTGGCTGAACTCCGCTGGTTGAAGCCCAGACTTAATGCACGTCATTTTAATATCTATGAATCATCACCCGAACATCGAAACTGCGGACAGCGAGATGATGGAACAAAATGCCGCGGACAAACGAAGACAAGTTTTTATCGCGACAACTTGAAATAAATGTTCATCCTATAAATGTAGCCCGAGCATAACAGGACATATTAGTGCGATTCGTTACGTCCGCTTACAGAACTATGCAAAGAACATCCCAACATTGTTTTGCCAATGCTTGAGACACGTACAGTTTTTCGTATAGTTGCAACCGGAGATGATATCCGCAAACTGAAGGCAAAACTATGACACCGATCAAAACGTCCACACAACAATATGGGTCAGATGTCGAGGCTACAAAAAGACAATAAAGGTAGCATTTTTTTTTCCTTTTGGGCTCCAGCAACATTCGTACCCACTCGCATGAAAATGTACTGAAAATACGGGAATACCTTTCGCCCTAAATAAATGTTTGTGTAACAACTTTCCGGTCGCGAAGTTAATACAGCCCTAGTGTTAGTAGTTCAAGCAAGTTAATTAGAACCGAATCACTATCACTATCATGTCCATGTTGACTAACTTTTGTTCGACTATTTGGACTAAAGTGGGAATAGTATAAATGTTAAATTTGCGAAGGGTGCAGTTGGCAACCGTATAAAGTTTAAAATATACCAACCCAGGCAAATGTTAATCATTTCGACTGTAATTATTATTTAACATAGTTTAAATATTAAACTTCGTTTCATATCACTTTCAATTCATACAGCTACTTGAGAAATCCATGAATTATTCATGACATTTAAACTAAATTGGGCGATTCATTTTAAAGTCAAACACAGAAAACGGTCGCTAGTTCTCATAAATACAAAAATAAGATAGTATTATGTATTAAAAAAAGGAAAGATGTGGGTTTGAAAGACGTGATACCTATTCAAATAATTAGCTTTAATAAAGGTCCTTCCATTTGTTAGAACGAATTAAATTATATATAACGGATATATATAACGGGTATATATAACGGGTATAATTATAACGGGTTTCCAGTAAATTTAGATGCAGGATACTTGCACGTATACTAAGAAGTGAAATAATTTGATCAGTCACATTGTCCCCTTGCTGAGCAAAGGTCAAAGAGAGACAAATGCTTAATGCAAAAAAAAAAGTTTAGGATTTTCACAAACGGTCTTTTTCTTTTATCATCATTATCTAAAAGACTAAAGTAAGCTAAGTCTTTGTCAAATAAAAGCAAGAACAATAGACAATCTAACTCAGATAGTTAAAGTGGGTTGATGGCGTTAAGCCAAGGGGACGGGGGAAGATTTCGAAACACGAGCGCGTGTTATCCGTCATCCTTTGTTTCGGGAGCCAAGGACGCACTTTAATCAAGAAATACTAGTGTTAAACTAATTATTAACAGTCCAATGAATTTAACAAGCTCCGAAGATAATTGGGCGGGAACAGGGGATGGAAGGCTTTTAGCGCGTCTTTGGAGACACGCATTTGAATATGGTATAAGGAATTAATAAATACCGCAAGATGTTTCAGTAGGTAGAAGGTGAAATAATGGAACCAGCACTTAGTTTAAGTAACGTACTCCCGGTAGAAATTAGGTGTGATGATGACTAAGAAAACAGATAAAAATACATGGTATTCGCATTCGCCAATATATCGGTAGTGAGTCTCAATTGTCAAAACAAATCGTTATATCGCATTCGTCAAAAGCTTATATCCCATGCGGCAATAGCTAGGTGTAAACCGACCTAGCACGGCTCAAGCACGGTTCGCGAGCCAATTTGCAGCCGAAGGTGTGGATGTAGCTCAGACTGACTCGGTCATTCGTTGCTACACCTGCCTCCTCATAAGCCAGAAAGTGAGTATGGAAAGTGGTCCGCAAGCCTGGACCCTGCTAATTTAGAGATTTCCACCATCGATATGTTGGTGATGAATATGAGTATTCATATTCGCAAATGTATAACATTTTCTAACATAGCCTAGGATATTCTAGGATATGGTTATCATCATCATGAGCCGAAAGTAGTCCATTGCAGAGCAAAAGCTTCCCCCAAAGTTCGCCACGACTACCATTGGTGCATCCCTATTATATTAAATCTATCAGTAATAAAGTTCTATCAGTAAGATACACGGGAATGTATAAATATCCATTCCCATCATGAATATCTATTTCCACTTTCGTATTTATTTCCTCCTTTAAAATATTCTAGTAAATTTTAAGTGTATAAACGAAAATGTAAAGGGGCATTTGTTTAATAGTTATTGTCGATTTGTCGCTTGTATTTGCTCCGTGTATCAAGGGATATACGCGAAAATGCGCATTCTTCGACCGCAGAGTTGTTCCGTTAATTTAGCAGTTAAGCTCAAGTTTCGGGCATTACAGCCAACCTATGTTCCACCAAGTTGCTCTTTATTTAACTTCTAAACGAGTTTCTTGTGGAATTATTACTCATACATTTCATTAAGAAGGCAACGAAAGACGAAACATAGATCTTTCACGTGCAGTGTAAACAGCGTGTATAAAATAAAATCCGAGCTATTCTGTGGTTTTATAATTTTAATACGATAAAGTAAAACCTGGTGAAAGCTCATTTTCCACGATTACAGGTGGCTCCAAAGGTAACGTACACTTTACGAGCTCGCATATTGAAGTAAATATATACATGACTCCGACTTATGAAAAATGTGTAATTCACTTGCACACTCGTTCGTGCATTGCTTTCGCGTTTTTGTGTTAATTTACTTAACATATAAAGTCAGTTAACCTTAAGCTAAGGATAATTCCCTTAGATGACAAAATATAGGACTGTTATAACTAACGAATATAAAAATAAGTAAAACTCAACCTCCGTTCAGTTTTAGAGTGTACATAATTTCTGTAACGTGTATTTACGAATTTGAATTGTCGCAAAGTACAATATACCATCCATCTGTAAATCTCACAACCTGGTTAAAAAGTGAATTAGTTATACAAACTATTTTATTTCAAACATTTGCATTCTCTTGAAAAATCCTAAACAGCTTAGGTTCTGCACAGCATGGACAGAGAACAGAAAGCAATACACAACTTGTAGGAAAAGAAAGAAAACACGTCGCTCAAGCAGTCACCCATTGATACCTAATTTAATAACCATAAATGAAATAAACCCCGCACGCCTATTCCCCATGCGGGGGTGGCAGAGGTCTACTGTGTACACCTACTTTTCGCCGACGATGCTATTTCCCATATAATAGGGGGCGAGTCTATTGTCATATACTTAGCACGATTCCAGACTCCGGACTGATACTGAGAATTTTTAAGATAGAAAAACTACGTTTGTCCGATTTGAACCCAGGACCTCGTGAAGGTAAAGCAAATTATTCGCCGATAGAAAAACGAAACAGGCAGATGATACTACTAGCCCAGGATCGATCTACATCGAAATGTCAAGGAAGGGTCTTTGCCATGCTGTGGGACATAGGATAGGCTATTAAAAAAGACATCTATATTCCCCAACCGGGGGTGAAAGAGATAGGTAGGTACACCGATATTTTACCAACGATGTTAAGTAACTATGTAACACGGGCGAGCCTTTCTCATTTCTGTTACAATTCCAGACTCTACACATTTTTTGACACTAAAACCTTCTATAATATCGCGCCTTTCAATAACTACCTCTGTCGACTCTCCATTCATATCCCAAAGTAAATAAGGAAAATGTATACCTTCCTGTACGTGAACATATTATAAAATAGAGTGACAACAACATTTATTGTACACAGAATCCGTCGCTTCATGCCAACCTACTAAACCATGATCCGTTTCACGGTACTGTAAACCCTTTCCAAAAACGACTATTGAATGGGATCCGAGCATAAATCTAATAAAAGTTCCATCTTTCATACTTTAAGGCACAATCCATAAACTTATGTACTGATGATTCATCACTATCGAATCGTATCAATTCTGAGGAAACCACTATTCCATTATCATTTGACAGCAGGAAAATTGGTATCTAGATACGCATTTGGATGATACTTTTAGGGAAATGTCAACAGAAATTATTACCATATGGCGATCGATACCTGAATATATATACATGATAGAATATATATACATGATAAAAGATATCTACATTTATGATACTGAGATCGAAATAGACAGACGATCTAAAGACAGCAGGAATTTATTAACAACCTAACTGCAGTGACAACAATAACAACAGAATTGCAAACGTGTGCTACAAACTACCCAAGTGCTTATGCAATGCGCTTGCAGTATCTATGCAGTCAGCAAACCTACAAACGGACTGCTTAATGCAAAATTTTGTGACATGAATTAAACCGCAAAAAGTTATGAAAAACCTTGCGGTAAGCAGCGCCGCGATGAACTCTACGCGTATCGAGCAGAGTGGCCACTATTAACAGGGGATAGAGATCGTTGAAGTAAACACACCGGATAGGTAAAAAAAAGAACTTGCAAGTCTTCGGCTGACACTCGATTTAAGTAAATTAAATCCAAACAACACACGTCTTTTGTCTTAGATGTTTACCAACCCTCCTCATAAACTCGTTTCATATTTCATAATGACGTCATAAAAAGACCGTATCCGATGCCGTGAACCCCTAATGGGCCGTTATTTTCGTCAGCCACACCTCTGATTGCCCGTTTTCCAACCACGCGATAGCAAAATTTATACACATTAAAGTGTCTTATGTCATCAATACTCGTATCTTATCAATAGGCCGCGATGAGCTATAAAATGCTACTTTTAAATAAGACTATCTTGCTAGAATAGCGGGGCATGGTGCGACTTACATTCACGAGATCCTGGCTTTGAATCCTAGATCGGGTAATATTATTGTAGTTTCTCATCTGGAGTCTGGAATTCTGCCTGGTATGTACAGTAGTCTCGCACCTTATGGCATCGGACAGTAACATCGATGTGAAGCGCACCTCCGCTACACTCTCTTAAGGAATGTTGGCGTGAAAATGTGTTTTTTAAATTTCAGTACAAAAATAATTTGTAAAAAAAAGACGAATTACTGTTTGCCGTTTTTCTGACGTGACATACAGATATATTTGAATAACACTCGCCAAAAGGCGTTCACATTCATGCGGCGCGTCCGCTGTTCGCTAATCGTAGTACGGAACGCATGATCTGGGTTCACTAATTGGTACACACGCATTTTTTACAGAAAATCCACTTAATCCTGCGGCAACACCGTACCGTTTTTAAATGCTGTACCGTTTGAAAATGCACTCGCTACTCAGTTGGACTGCACTCATGCGTAGAGAAAGTAAGGTAGCATATATTGGAATTGAGTCAAAAAACACTAGAAACATGCGATTTCTAGCTCTATGCTATTACGGCCATCTAATTAAAAAACAGATGATTGCATACAAGTGCAGAGAACGTTTATTTTTTCGGTATACAAAACATTGATCGCACTAGGAATTATTACAATAAGGCTTAACTAGTAAGGACCGTATTAATGAAGGCGTAGTAAATATTCAAGAACATTACTGTAAAAGCTAAAACTAGTCCGCCATTTATACTCGGTGTTCGGTATATTTCCTAGGAATTATTTTTGTTCCCATATCCGACGGAGTTTTTATGTGTAACACACCAAGCACCGCGGCAGGGAGGCTTTTGACCGCAAATATAAATCCACCCGTATAGTGAGTGAACCACCTCAGTGCTTGAAGTAAATAAATGAGCTCTAAAAATAAGCAGAGTAATGGCTAGTGCTGCTTATAAGTATCGTTATTTTAGTTACGTGTTACTGTAAAGAGTACAATTAAGGAATAGTTCTGATTCTTAGTGAATTAATAGAAGGCGGGCCAATACATAAACTTGAGAAGTTTAGTTTTATGAAATCAGATTTGAGTTTTATGAAATTAGAATGGGAATAGTGGATTCATCTAAGAGTGGCACATTATGCGGCTAGCACGGCTGGTCATGTCTTGAGTTCGAATTCTAGGTCAGACAAAGTGGCGTAAGTTATTTTCTATAGAAAAATATTTACTTAACTATTTGACTAAATAGTTAAGTTACAAATTGAAACTGTCTATGACATTGTAAGAAATCTTAGAAGGATTACAAACAATCGCCCAATAAGCAATGAATTAGGCATTAAACAAATTTGTCTTATTCTGTTTGAATTTACAGAATTCATCATCATCATCATCTCAGCCTATACTTGTCCACTGCTGAACATAGGCCTCCCCAATCGCTTTCCAGCGTAACCGGTCCGATGCCACCTGCATCCAACGACTTCCTGCGATTTTCACAAGATCGTCGGTCCATCTGGCAGGCGGTCGTCCCACACTGCGCTTGCCAATACGTGGTCTCCACTCTAGAATCTTTCTGCCCCAACGCCCGTCCGATCTACGCGCTATGTGGCCCGCCCATTGCCACTTCAGCTTGCTAATCTTAACGGCTATGTCGGTGACCTTGGTTCTTCTACGAATCTCCTCATTCCTGATTCGATCGCGTAGAGAAACGCCGAGCATAGCTCTCTCCATAGCTCGCTGAGCAGCTCTGAGCTTTTTTATGAGACCTATAGTAAGAGACCACGTCTCTGATCCATATATCATCACTGGTAACACACACTGACTAAAAACTTTAGTCTTAAGGCACTGAGGTATTTTGGATGAGAAGATGTTGCGCAGTTTCCCGAACGCTGCCCAGCCGAGTTGGATTCGTCGATTGACCTCTCTCTCAAAGTTGGACCTACCTAACCGGACTACCTGTCCCAGGTAAATGTATTCGTCGACAACTTCAAGAGTAGAGTTCCCAACGGTGAGTGCGGTGGGTACGACATGGACGTTACACATTATTTTCGTTTTGTCCATGTTCATTTTAAGACCCACTTGTTGAGATACTCTGTTGAGGTCACCGAGCATTCGTCCTAGATCTTCCAGCGACTCCGCCACGACCACAATGTCGTCGGCAAATCGAAGGTGAGTGATGTATTCGCCATTGATGTTGATGCCAAGTCCTTGCCATTCCAAGAGCTTGAAGGCGTCCTCTAAGGTGGCCGTAAACAGTTTCGGAGAAATGACGTCTCCCTGCCTTACTCCTCTTTTTATGGGGATCGCCTTCGTGCAATGCCCCTGTACTCGGACTGACATGGTGGCGTTATTATACAAGCACTTCAACACTTCAATGTACCGATAGTCAATGCGGCATCGCTGGAGAGATCTAAGAACCGCCCAAGTCTCGATCGAATCGAAGGCTTTCTCATAGTCCACAAACGCCAAGCATAGTGGCCGATTATACTCCTCGGTCTTCTGTATAATCTGCCGCAGCGTATGTATGTGGTCTATGGTACTAAAGCCTTTCCGGAAACCGGCTTGTTCGGGAGGCTGGAAGTCATCAAGCCTGCGTTCGAGACGATTCGTGATGACTCTCGAAAACAACTTATAAACATGGCTCAGCAGTGTGATGGGCCTATAATTCTTCAGTAAAGTGTTATCACCTTTCTTGAAAAACAGTACCACCACTCCCCTGTTCCATGCTTCCGGCGTTTTCTCTTCGAGCAAGACGGAATTAAACAGCCTCTGAAGGACTTTAAGTACCGGCGTTCCGCCCGCTTTCAGAAGCTCTGCGGTAATTCCGTCTTCGCCTGGTGCTTTGTTATTTTTGAGTTGTTTGAGAGCCATCGTAATCTCGTACAGGCTGATGTCCGGGATATCTTCAGTGTAGTGTCGGGTTAGCTTGGCTCTTGGGTCTTTTACCAAGTCAACAACAGGTTCAGCTACTGAGGTGTACAACTGCCCATAGAACCTCTCTATCTCCCTGAGCACCTCTGACCTATTCGACGTTACGTTTCCGTCCTCCGTCTTCAGCTTCGTCAACTGGCTTTGCCCAATAGACGCGTCTCTTGCGAACACTTTGGAGCCCTTGTTCTGTGCTATGGTCTCCTCAATACGCCTTGTATTGAAGGACCGTAAATCGTGACGCAAGGACTTCAGTATCTGTCCATTGAGCTGCCTATAGGACTTAGCATCATCGGAGGTTTGGAGCGTCATGGAACGTCGCTCAGCCATGAGATTTCGGGTGGAGTTAGATAGTTTTTGAGGTCTATTTTTACGGTGGGGCTTATAATACTTGGACCCGACCGTATGGACAGTCTCTACCAGCCTGTTGTTGATTTCGTCCACTGATGCGCTGCTGTCTAGCAATTCGAAGCGGTTTGCCAATTCGAGTTGAAAGTTCTCGGGGTTTTGGATGTGTGCATAAGAAGGTCGGAGCGTAGACTTCATCAGACGCGATCTTTCCATTTTGACATTAATATTTAATGTGCCTCTGACCATTCGGTGATCACTGCCGGTTTTTACCCTGTGAATCACGGAGACATCATTAAATATTTGTCGCTTGGTGCTCATGATGAAGTCTATCTCATTTTTTGTGGAACCATCAGGGCTTATCCAGGTCCATTTTCTATGAGGCGGCTTCCGGAAGAAAGAGTTCATCATAAAGAGTCCCTCCTTCTCCAGATATTCGGCCAGCCTCTGACCCCTGGGGTTGCGCTGCCCATATCCAAATTGCCCCACTCTCAACTCATCATCGCCCCGTTTGCCCAGCCGCGCATTGAAGTCACCCATAACCACTGTAAAGTGTGCTTTGGAAGTATGTATGGCTCTACTAATGTCCTCATACATTACTTCGACGTCATCATCTGAGTATGCCGAGGTCGGTGCGTAGACCTGTATGACCTTCAGCGAATATCTTTTGGATATTCTGAGTATCAGGTACGCTACCCTGCTCGACACACTAGTGATGGACACAATGTTGTCTATGAGTGACTTGTGGACGATAAATCCGACACCACCTTGGGACTGCTGTTCACCCTCCCGGTAGTAAAACAAGTTGCCGGATTTTAAGGTTATCGTGTCCTCGCCCTTTCTTCGGACCTCCGATAAACCAACAATATTCCACCGCAACTTGTTTATCTCTTCTTCCAGCTCAACAAGCTTCTCATCTGTCCTTAACGTGCGTGCATTGTATGTCACCAGGGCCAATTTTCGATGTTGGTGGTAGCCGAATCTCTGCCGGAGATTCTTAGCACCCCTTGTCTTGTCGTTACCATGGCTGCTACCGTGGCCAGGACGATCAGGACCGCCGGGGACTAGGGGCCTGGTTTTATTCTTATCTTCCATTTTAATAAATTGGGGGTGTTTGCCATACTCGCCACGCTTGGCAGGCGGGTTGGCGAGCGCAGTTTTTGATGGTAGAAGTGTTAAAGGAACGCTGCTGCCCATTCCCTAGTTTTCCCTTAGTCGCCTTGTACGACACCCGATGGGATGAGATGGGTTGGTCCTATTCTAAGCCGGGAACCACGCGGCATAGCCAGATAATTTACAGAATTGATTCACCATAATTGATATTACAGAATCACCAACCCTAATAACCACATAAAAATAATGCAGCTATATGTAATATTACAATATAGCAAGATGCCAACCACAGAGGAAGATGCTAAAATAGGTATATGTTGCCTTCACAGCACTGGCGGTCGAACCATAATATATTACTCGTATAACTACAACCACGGCTACGAATGTAAATGGGCTTTAAAAACATATTTGTTTGACATTTGTGTGATGATAATATTTTAAAATCAAACACCTTGATACCAATAGCCTGTGGCATAAATATTATAAGCAAGTTAAGAGTCTCCGTAACCGGCGAGCGAACTATGATAGTGGAGGAACCAGAGAGATCTGTAAGGGAAGAACCTTTTGGAACTCTGTGCTCTCTGCCTACCCCACAAGGGAACTGGCGTGATAATATAGGTAGATAAATATTATAGACACCTCCTGCCATCTCAGTATGAGGTTAATCATACATTGCACGTTCTACGTCAACCGTACCTAATCCGATTCCCATCAGCTAATGACTGCAAAAACAACATTTTCTCCGTGCTAAATTCATTCAATCAACTAAGTAACGCAACCCGGATTATTCCGAAACACGAGTTTATTATTAACCAAATGGTAATAATTAAACTTATGTGAAATAACCGTGACTGGATCCCTTGTAAGGATTCAGACCCTCGTCGGGTCCCAGTTGGCCCTTCTAATTTGACTTAAACGAAGCCCGTACCGCCGAGTAAGACGTTTTCGGTACCTTATTATTAATCAAATTAATGGTTATTACTTGGAAAAAGTAGTCTATTTTAGGTGCATTTTTTTAACAAGGTAATATTCAAATTATTCAATTATAGCTACTATTCAACTTCTTAAATTTTAAGATTGTTAGATGGTGCACTTGAAATGCCATAAAAATTATCATACGAATGCGCACTAAATTTCTCTATATTCTTACTAGTTTAGGGATTTATACATTGTGTACGAATTAGACGTTACGAAATGTGTGGAGTGCGTTCACCCAGTGTGCGAGCTTTACAAAGTGTTATATATTAGTGACTATTCGTTCGTGTGTGTGTATTTGTACGACGGAATGTAGAACAAGTGTACGATCTACATACAAGTTGTTACTAAAACGTAAGTTAGAAGCCTAAAAATATAGCTATTCAAACACATCCAATTCCAATAATCAACTTTGTCCTTAACCATTCGTAGAATACCAAAAAAACGATGAATCAACTTATACTGTGGTGTGTGTTCATTTACATATGATCAAACAATGTAACAGACACGGTTAGCACGTAAGTAGCATCCGGAACAGGATAATCGACACCTCGCCGAAGATCTGCGATAACTGATGATGTAATTGAGCAAACGACGAACATAGATAACACTACAGAAGATCAAGTTTTTATAGCTAGACAACGTCCAAATGAAAACGAATCGTCTAATTCTACATTTACAAAGATCACCGTTCTAATTTCACCTGAGTATTTGTTAAACGAACTTCTACACCAAATTGGGATCTTGTTTAATAAAATTTTCTTGGCATTAAAATTGTAAATTAAAATATTCATTTACTATGAAATGTATTTCCTAAGATCTATTTAATTTGTTCCAATTGCTCTTTAGCACGAACGTGACCTTCAATATTTACTGTTCGTAGAAAACAGACTGCAGCTGTACTACTATATTACGACTGTACAAGATGAGTCACCGCGCTACGGTCAAACGCACGACTCGACTTCCGTAAACGGCGCGGGGCGTGCAGTTCCCAAATATTGTCAACGCCCACGCCATAACGGTATTAAAATTGAAGCTTTAGTAAAAGTGGCCTCGTTATTAATGCGTAAGCATCGTTATTATCAAATTCCATTATGCTAAACTGCGATGACAATTAATTAAACGTCGCTGGTTAGCGCGCTCGGAATCCAGACGTCAATTCCGCTGGGAACAAAAGGCACGCCTCGGCGCAAAACCTTTCATAGGCTTAATAACCTGCCATCAGTGCCCGAATGGTGGACATTAGCCATCGCGAGGTGAACGCACCGCAAACATTGTGCGATTAGTTTAATTAAGGTTAATTGCAACCATCATAATAAAGAGACGTCTCAAATAAATTATTTGCAGAATAATTAGGGTGTTTAAAATACTTGTCATGTACATTTATTTGTAAATAAATTGCTGAAGATATTGAATTGAATACAATAAATATAAATTAAAAAATGAAGGTGCTACAGGTTAGGGAATGAATAAATAAAGGTTAATTTACACTTTGTAGAGTGATAAGCGATTTAATTAACAAGTTTTATGGCGACAAGAGTTAAGTATAAACACATAGTTCGCACGGTGCTTAGCAGCGTTTGCAGTTCCAGAGTATACGGTGCATAATGGAAGTTAAATAACAACCAATAATTTTAGAAGAGATCAAAAGTATTAGAACCTTAATATGATGATGGCAGAGTTGGGCAAAAGTTGCTTGTGAAAAATTAAATTTCAATTAAAATATTCCGGATTTTATCCCAGTTTTTTTTTTGGTTTTGAAGTTCCCGTTGCCAGTGCTCTAGAGTAGAGATGAGTCGTATTTATTAGAACAGATCCAAAGAACAGGCATTTTGCGAGAATAGGCGGCACCTAATTAGAGATGAGTCGTATTTATTAGAACAGATCCAAAGAACAGGTATTTTACGAGAATAGGCGGCACCTAATCCAATTCTGGCAATACCTAATCCACCTAATATTCATATTCAATATAATCTAATGTTTAGCCGTTAAGCGCGTTCACTCACACCTGCTCCCGCACTCTCTCACTCACTCATATGCTTATCGCTTTGCTATCCCGCTTACGTGTAAGGGAGCGAGACAGCGCTATACAACGCGTATTGATATAAAACAAATGTAAATAGAATGAATTGAAATCTTTTAAATACGCCATCTTGCAAACGCTAAACTTTTGCGGAATATTTAATATCGCAAGACTAAAGACTTCATACATTCGTAAGTTAAAAGTCCTAAGCCTGTAAAAAGTATGAAGAGAAGATACCAATTCATCACTAATATATCATTAAATGATAAAATAGAAAACAAGTATTAGTTTATTCAACCAATTTCGTGCAGAAATATCTAATCTAATCAAAAAAAAAATTTGATTCCATTTTGAAACTTCCATTTTCTTAAAAGTGTTATTATGACTCAATATAACAAAACAATTTAACATTAAATTAATTCAAATATCGATAATTCGATATCAGGATTTGATATAGAATAGGCGGATTGAGATCATTAAGTAACGGTATGGATATGAGATCATTGAGATTAGGTGGAATAGGTATTTGGATTAGGTATTTATGCAGACTAGGAACAGGTGTACTTAGTACCTGATTTACCTAATACAACCCATCTCTACACCTAATCCAATTCTGACAATACCTAATCTACCTGATATTCATATTTAATAAAAACTATAAACTAATGTTTAGCCGTTTAGCGCGCTCACTCACACCTGTTCCCGCGCTCTCTCACTCACTCATATGCTTATCGCTTTGCTATCCCGCTTACGTGTAAGGGTGGAGGGAACGAGAGCGCTATACAACGCGTACTGATATAAAATAAATGTAAATATAATGAATTGAAATCTTTTAAATACGCCATCTTGCGAACGCTAAACTTTTGCGGAATATTTAATATCGCAAGACTCAAAACATCATAAATTTGTAAGTTACCAGTCCTAAGCCTGTAAAAGTGAAGGAAAGATACCAATTCTTCACTAATATATTATTAACACGTTAACCGCCAACGCGGTCAATGTTGGGCGACACTTGATTATGCTACCAAGCCAAGCAAAAATCCCAGATTCTCTTAATTTTAATGGTCTGTTTTTTTACTATTTAGTTAGATTATATGCATAATTAATGTATTTAATTAACACAAAATAATTTTTGATCCTCTTTTATGAATTATTAAACGTCGGACAACATTGACCGCCATGGCCTCAGCGGACGAAAAATCGAAAATCCGTTCCATAGGGCCGCGCGGTCACATTGTCGCCCACGCCCATTGATGTCTCAACATAAATCAATTCTGGACCAGTAGTATCTATGTCTTTCTCGAAAAAGTATCCAAATTGACACTCCATTTTCATCTAGGTCGACCACGACACCTATGACCATCTTTAGGGTGCCGTGACGATATTTGACCAACTTTGCAGGTTCATACGCAAGACATGCCCCGTCCAATCTCACTACAGCTTTGCTGAATTTAAGCCTACATCCATAACCTAAGTGTGTTAGGCAGCCTGGTGTTTCTGATGCAATCCATCCGTTTAGTGCTCTTTGGTAAACCTTAAGTCTGAATTTCTTCTCTTCAGGTAGCGACAAAATTTAAGCACCGTAGGTTCATAATCTCAGCCTATACTTGTCCACTGCTGAACATAGGCCTCCCCAATGCCACCTGCATCCAACGACTTCCTGCGATTTTCACAAGATCGTCGGTCCATCTGGCAGGCGGTCGTCCTACGCTGCGCTAATCAATACGTGGTCTCCCTTCTAGAATCTTTCTGCCCCAACGACCGTCCGATCGTCGCGCTATGTGGCCCGCCCATTTCCACTTCAGCTTGCGGACCTTGGTTCTTCTACGAATCTCCTCATTCCTGATTCGATCGCGTAGAGAAACGCCGAGCATAGCTCTTTCCATAGTTCGCTGAGCAACTCTAAGCTTTTTATGTCATCTCTGGCAACACACATTGACTAAAAACTTTAAGTCTTGAGACACTGAGGTATTTTGGACGAGAAGATCTATGGCGCTAAAGCCTTTCCAGAAACCGGTTTGTTCGGGAGGCTGGAAGTCATCAAGCCTGCGTTCGAGACGATTCGTGATGACTCTCGAAAACAACTGATAAACATGGCTCAGCAGTGCGATGGGCCTATAGTTCTTTAATAAAGTGTTATCAATTTTCTTGAAAAACAGCACCGCACAGGGGTGTCCCTGTTCCATGCTTCCGGCGTTTTCCCTTCTAGCAAGACGGAATTAAACAGCCTCTGAAGGACTTTAAGTACCGGCGATTCGCCCGCTTTCAGAAGCTCTGCGGTAATTCCGTCTGCGCCTGGCGCTTTGTTGTTTTTGAGTTGTTTGAGAGCCATCCTAATCTCGTACAGGCTGATGTCCGGGATATCTTCAGTGTGGTGTCGGGTTAGCTTGGCTCTTGGGTATTTTATCAAGTCAACAACAGGTTCAGCTACTGAGGTATATAATTGCCTATAGAACCTCTTTATCTCCCTTCGACGTTATTTTTCCATTCTCCGTCTTCAGCTTCTTCAACTGGTTTTGCCCAAAAGACGCGTCTCTTGCGAACACTTTGGAGCCCTTTTCTGGTCTATGGTCTCCTCAATACGCTTTGTATTGAAAGACTGTAAATCGCGTCGCAAGGCCTTCAATATCTGTCCATTGAGCTGCCTATAGGACTTAGCATCATCGGAGGTTTGGAGCGTCATGGAACGTCGCTCAGCCATAAGGTTCCGGGTGTAGTTAGATAGTTTTTGAGGCCTATTTTTACGGTCAGGCTTCAAATTTTTGGACCCGACCGAAGAAGGTTAAAACGGGTCAAACACACATATCCATCAGTCTGGCTTGAGGGACAAGGTAAGGTCGTCCTTCATCATATCCCTCAAGGACCATACTCTTCCAGGCGTTCTCTTTCTGTCTATTGAATCATGCAGATGATTATGAAACGAGACAGTCTGGCCCAAATACGTATGTTCGTTGACCTATGAACTACGTATAGTAGTAATCTGTCCATCTATCTCTACCCTACATTTCGTGCTGTTGGTCATAAGTTGAGATTTTGATCTTTTCATGGATAATCTAGCCTCGAGGCTTGCTGTACACTTTTGGAACATTTGTTGTTGTTCTGATGGTGTGGATGAAAACAGCACGATATCATCGGCAAAGCGGAGATTAGTCAGTTTACCTTACAATAAGTTTTTGGAGAAGTTTTTAATTTTTTTATAACATGTTTAATTTCAGTTTTAATTTGCTCTAGAGAAGCCTTAATGATATGAGTATATATCTTTTTTTTAAATTTAACAGCTATTTCTTCTTTTAAAAGTTGGTTTAATTTATTATGATTCCAAAAACCGTACAGTGATTTACATTTCATAGTAGCGTCTCAAAAATCATATTTTTTTTCTAAGTGATAGTCTCTTGGAAGAACCAAGCTATATGGGGCCTTCCGTTATCGCGTCGAAATGACGCGCTCCACTTCCCACTCCATCAGTGCTGGAGTCCCACAGGGCTCAGTTCTCTCTCCGCTCCTGTTTAGCCTTTACACGAACGACATTCCTCGTTCGAGTAAGGCGCATCTAGCCCTATTCGCGGATGATACCGCTCTCTACGTCTCGCATAGGAATAAGGGTTTCATTACCAGACACCTTCAGGCATCTGCCAATTCCCTAGGGAATTGGTTCAGGAAGTGGCGTATTGAGGTGAACCCGGACAAGAGCGCTGCGGTGTTCTTCTCCAGAGGTGCCACCCCGCGCCACTCCCTGCGCCGCCCTAGAAATAATCTCGGCCAAGTGACCATGTTCGACCGACCCATTCCCTGGGTCAAAGAGGTCAAATATCTAGGGGTCACCCTAAACAGTACCATGTCCTTCGGCCCGCACATCAAGCGGGTCCGTCACCGAGCATCATTTGTGCTCGGTCGTCTCTATTCGTTAATCTGCAAGCGGAGTAAAATGTCCCTTAGAAATAAGGTGACACTTTACAAAACTTGCGTTCGACCCATCAAGACTTATGCGTGTGTTGTGTTCGGGCATTCGGCCCCCTCTCACATCGATAAACTCCAAGTGGTTCAAAACCGCTTCCTCCGTAAAGCCGTAGGAGCCCCCTGGTTCGTACGGAACGTCGACCTCCACTCCGATCTAGGTCTCGAACCTATTCGCGCCTTTATTAAAAAGGCGTCAACACGTCACTTCGCGAACGCATCTACCCATGCGAATCCGTTAATCGTAGCAACCGCCGACTACGATCTCCCCCCCGACCCCTGCCGCCACCGCCGGCCGCGACATGTTCTCACCGACCCCCCCGATGCTTTGTCATCCCTTCTTTCCGCTCAGAATACGGGCGACGACGACGACGTAGTAGTAGATCCCCTCCCATAGCCGGCGGTTGACCGGTGCACTTAGTAGTGCACCCGTCCCCCTACAGCGACTGTCCCAACCGAGGGCGCCTCTTCGAGGCGCCCTCGAGTATGTCGCCTCTTGCCCTTCTGGCTGGCTAGAGCGTAGTGGTTGCACGCTCGCCTTTAAGTCCGATGAAGCTGTAAAGGCCTCGCGGCCAACAGCGTACATCATTCACACACACACACAGCTATATGGGGTAAACTAGAGGGCCGCGCGGATCAGCTTATTAGTGAATTATCTCGGTGTCGGTGTCCGTCGGCGCAGCAGAAAGTTTTGAACACGGGTCTGCCGCGCGGTCAACGTTGTTCGACACGGCCTGAACGGAAAGTTTCAGTGTCGCCCAAAATTCTCCGCCATGGCCCGAATGAGAAGTGGCAATTTTTTCATTGGCAGCTAACGTGTTAAATGATAAAATAAAAAACAAGTATTAGTTTATTCAACCAATTTCGTGCAGAAATATCTAATTAATCAAAAAAAAAAAATATTTTGATTCCATTTTGAAACTTCCATTTTCTTAAAAGTGTTATTAATGACTGTACCCGTTCTTAACTAACAAAACAATTTAACATTAAATTAATTCAAATATCGATAATTCGATATCAGGATTTGATATAGAATAGGCGGATTGAGATCACTAAGTAACGGTATTTGTATGATATTAGGTGGATCATTGAGATTAGGTGGAATAGGTATTTAGATTAGGTATTTATGCAGACTAGGAACAGGTGTACTTAGTACCTGATTTACCTAATACGACCCATCTCTACTCTAGAGCACCCTTGGTCACGGGAGGGACTGAGGCGTTTGGCGTCCTAGAGTCTTCAGTCTGGAGTACCTTAGGGAAATTAATTTAATTTTAATTAAAATTTCAATTTTCTGACCCTACAATTTAAAAAATGATTAAATAATGCCCAAAATGGATGATGGTGTATATAGCCATCGGTTACAGTTAAATATAGAAGATTTATACAACTGAATAGCTCATTTAGTACTGGCTACTCTAGAAAATAAGGCTATAAAACTAACACATTTTGAATTATGCCCACCTTAAGATACGCCATACGCCTCGATCTTGGTGACTACTAATAATCTAATCTAATCTTTGCGAAAATTATTCGATAGTCAAGAACAAAGAGGTCCTTTAGCCTATCGATTGCCTATTACCGTACCTGTTGACCTTGATCGGACCGTGCTTGAAGTGGTCATACTAGCGTGGCGGAGCCGGAGGCAACACAGTTAGCTCGACATTAAGTGCAACTTGACAAACCGTTGCACAGCCTTCAAAAATATAAAGCGAAATTTTAAAATGTCAAATGATAAATAATGGCTAGCAGTAGGTCACAGCGTTCGCTGATATTTGTCACAATATATCTATTGATATTTTTCCTAAAATCTGTAGGTTTGGTGAATTAATCTGATGAATGAGTCTGAGTCTGAGTCATTTCGAAAGCATGTGCGTATTTAAAATTAATTATCACTTGCTTTAACGGTGAAGGAAAACATCGTGAGGAAACCTGCATGCCTAAGAGTTTCTCGAAGGTGTGTGAAGTTCGCCAACCCGCACTGGGCCAGCGTGGTGGACTATGGCCTAAAACCCTCTCAGTTTGTGAGGAGGCCCGTGCCCAGCAGTGGGACAGTTTCTTAACAGGGCTAATATTATTAATCTGATGAAAAAAAAGACAATATTGTAAAAAAAAGAATGATAAACAGAAAGCTCAGTCCAATTAAAAGTTAAAAGACGCACGCAGAGTTTTTCGCCGGATCTTCTTCGGTGGTAGTTGTAACAAATATAATAATTTTGACGCTTGTAAGAGCTTTTGTTGGCTTATGCAATAAAAAAAATTTGACTTTGAAAACAACTAATCGATCGAGCAACTCGCAATAATAATTAGAATTCATGTGTATCTCCGGGTTCCTATTCAAAAGAGAATGTAAACAGCAGTAGTGAGCAGGAAACATGCAATTGAGTTGCGCGAGCATGTAAAGATCACATACCTGCCCTCCCCAAACTACCTAGCGAATTAGCAGAATACACTGAAGGAGTAAAATTCTAAACAGATAAAGGTCTGTTTTTTCCTTAATATTTTTCTAAATTTAAAATGTCAAAATTACCATATTTAAAGCTCTGGTGTGTATTTTCCCGATGGAAGTTATGTATTTTATTTTTACCTACTTCCTCTCAAACAAATACGACCGTCTTTCTTAGCCAAATACTTCCTTGAATATGTTATCGTTGTAATTTGTATTACTTATACTGTTATATCAAGAGTCTTTGTAACTGGCGAGCGTACATGAGAAGAACTATGAGATGATGTGATAAGCTGGCGTGATGATACAGATAACTTACATAATGTTAAGGTATAGTTTTCTCAACGTAATAAAATAACAAAGACAGGACTAAAGTTTTAAGTTAATAAGATCAGAGACGTGGTATCTTACAAAAGATCTCATTAAAAAGCTCAGAGTTGCCCAGCGAGCTATGGAAAGAGCTATGCTCGGCGATTCTCTACGTGATCGAATCAAGAATGAAGAGATTCGTAGAAGAACCAAGGTCACCGACATAGCCCTCAAGATTAGCACGCTGAAGTGACAATGGGAGGGCCACATAGCGCGAAGATCGGACGGGCGTAGGGGCAGAAAGATTCCAGAGTGGAGACGACGTATTGGCAAGCGCAGCGTGGGACGACCGCCTGCCAGATGGACCGACGATCTTGTGAAATTCGCAGGAAGTCGTTGGATGCAGGTGGCGTCGGACCGGTTACGCTGGAAAGCGATTGGGGAGGCCTATGTTCAGCAGTGGACAAGTATAGGTTAAGATGATGTTGACGATGAATAAAATAACAAATTCTTATTCTCTCCCTACCTACCTCCTACCTCTCACCTACGCACTAGTACTACGTATCGTAACAGGTAGCCAATATATTGTATAGATGCGGATTCGATTTAAAATTGTATCAAGGAAAATATTGCTGTTTTGCATTACCAATTGGTGTTATTTAACGATGACGTTGGTGTTTATAATTAAACAACATTGAAGCATAAATATCGTCTATAAAACAGTAAAAATGTGTCATCGCCAGCCTAACACTTTCCAAATCGATACAGGTGACGCAATAATACCACAAATTATATAAAAAATTGTTACTGAGTGTTAGATACGCTATTATAAAATTGTTAAGAGCCGTCTTTACACTGAACAGATTATACATTAAAAAGATACACTGGCTTCCACTATTTAACGGAATCTGAGCACATAACAATGTCAGTAAAATCATTTTTATTTGCCTATTTGTTATAGAAACCACTGAACCGATTTTGATCGGACCTTGAACTTTGATTGGCATAATAAATTCTGGCTTAAATACTCGTATATCTTTGTATCGAAATTTTTAGGTACTATGGTAATCTCCCCTTAGTGCCTAATATGAGAGGTTCAAGTTATCTGGTTTTGAGTCAACATTTAATTAAGATTGAAAGTTTTTAATACACCAGGTTTATGCAGTACGAAGCGAAGCCGCGGGCAATATCTAGTTATATATGGAATCAGGACACGTCCACAATCTCTTTACAAAAGCTGTTATAACCTTACTTGACTGTAAGAAAGAGATGTAAATATACGTAGTTTATAGCTCTTTTTTGTTTTTTCACGGCAAAGTATGCTTAAAATATTTTTGCCATAGAGGTGGTGGTTCCCCCCCCCCCCGTTACAGACCTGAACTAGTTTCTATACAGATATATTTGCATCTATGTAGTAAAACTGCATAACTAAATCATACGATACCGGACCTACCGAAGTGACAAATTAATAATAAGAGTTTATGGTTCGGTGAGCATCATGGGGGCCTTGGCTGGTGTTCTGAGGTCGGCAACAGCAGGGAGGGCAGTGTCGTGGAATAAATAATGTACGCTCGACGAGACGAGAGGTGCGCCAGCCGCCGCACGATTCTACTGTTGGACTTGAAAATAAGGTTAATAGAATCGCTAAATAAAATGTAAATTTTAGACATAAGAATCTAGAAGAATTACATAATAGAATCTCGCAAAGCATCCGAATTAAGCATATGGCCAATTTTTTTTTTAAATTAATACGTAGCCTAGTAGGATTTATTTCCGTGTCGTGGGTGCGTTTACAAAACATGAAAATTCACATACACAAATACCCAAACCGGAACAAAAATTGTAGATCACACAAAGATTTGTCCCGTGCGGGAATCGAACCCGCGACTATTAGACACAGTGGACGGAGCAGCTAAAGCTCTTAACCACTACGCTAAATCATCCGTTTGATCCTTTAACAAGCAGTTAGGCATTTTAGAACTGGGCATTCATCACTACACCTGCTAAATTACTAACGCCCCTTCCGAAGTTCCACGCTCTATCCCTGAAATTCTTTATATACGATAAAATGTATATGGCCCCATATAAATTTTGGTGTTGTGATGACACCTTTAAAAAGAAAAAAATATTTATCTAAATCCGGCAGGAAATATGATTTTCCTCCTTTTTTGAAGTCAGTATAAAGCTATAGTAATTTGGATGCAGAAGTACCTGAGGTGTTTACAAAATTACATTTTTATCGTCTCTCCTTTCGAAACTCATTTTGTCAAGTAGAAATACAAAACACCAACCCTGCCGTACTTACACCCTCATTGATGCTAAGTCCCTCTAAAGAATACTTCAGAAAAGGGTCGTCCTTATTCAACACCCGTTATTACTTTTGTTTGAAAAAAGACAAAACACAGACAAAGCGGAACGTGATCGACCATCAAACTTGCTTAAAAAGGATTTACGTGATCCAGTTCGATGTAATAAATTACTTTGTCCAAAAAGAGTGCACGCAACTCAATTACTGGTTGAAAAAATAAGACGGAGTTTAGGGAAAAGTAATGTAACTTTTTGCGCCGAGTTTTCAAATCGCAATCAAACGGTGAGTCACAAATTATAGACGAAGTTGAAGGTAATATAAAATTCCGCGAATCTCTAAATCGTATTTGACATTAGATACGGGTGACTAACGCGGTCATGATAATATGACGCAAAATAACTTGAATTATCCAAAAGATTTAATCTCACTATTTTCGTTGCCTTTTCCTTAACTCGAACAAAATGCTTTTCCAAAATGTTACATGTGGCTTTTGTTTGCATTTTATAGGTGACTTCAGCAAGCAATTTTTATTTTACAATTTAAAGTGACGAGTAAATTATTAACTAATATTTATATACCGATATTTTATTATTTTGATGAGTTGTACAGTAAGGTACCCTACAGGATTGATATAATAACCATAATAACGGAATCTATACATTCGTGCTGTGCGCCGTTAAGAAGTCCCCTGGTGTATCTTCAAAGTCCAAAGTTCAATACCGATTTCATTAAAATGGGACCACCTCGAAACTATACTAAACCCAACGCACAAAGAATCATCAAAATCAGTTCATAAATAAAGACGTTATAAAAAAATAGACGAACTGTCAACCTCCTCCTTTTTTGAAGTCGTTTAATATTCTGATTAGTTCTATGGCACCTACAGGATTTACGTAATACCCATAATATCTTAATCTACGCATTCGTATTGTTAAGGAGTTCCCTGGTATATCTTCAAAGTCCAAGGTCCAATATCGATGAAATTAAAATGGGACCACCTTGGAGCTATACTGAACCCAATGCAAAAAGAATCCTCAAAATGGATTCATAATTAGCGGAATGATCGCGTAACATACGTATAAAAAAAACATACAGTAGAATTGAGAGCCTTCTCCTTTTTTGAAGTCGTTTAAAAACTGACTAAGATTCTGATGCGATATGTGAAAATCTTTTTAATAAAGATAATTAATTATAAGTTTGGAGCTCATTAATCAAGTTTGGATTTCAGCGCTTATTATTTATTACCGAAATAAACGTCTACACTTATTACAAATTTCGTGGAAGGTGTTCAGTATTCGTAAAACAATTTTAATGGATGTTTTTGCAAAATAGTTAATGTTTATAAAACGAAGTTACTTTAAATTTACAGTTACAATTTAGTAAAAAAAAGCACCTTAACGCCTAATGGAAATAAATGAGGGCCTCCATCCATTAACGTTCAAAAGTAACTTTCGTAAAACAGATCCTAATGTCTGGGTCGTGGCAAACTTTGCGGAGAAAATCATCAACAAACATTAACCTTCTCACTACAAATTTATGGCAGGAACGTTGGGGCAGGATTTGTCAAAGGGAAAATCTTCCAGCCAGACGGGTGGTGTGTCTGGCGCGGCCTGCCACTCTCCCCGAGAGTTGTTGTCGGGGGCCTGTATATATGTTACACGTCGTGCGCACTCTAATATCGCGTTCTAGACATGTATGGCGAATCGTCAGCACCATCTATTGGTAGGTAGTCGCAACTATGTAGCGATGTATGAGGGTCGCTACAGATTAAACCAAACATAGACTGGTCCCGTGTACACCATATATACGAAACATTTTGACATCTGGAATCTGCAGTGGTGGTAGAGTCTTTGTTACTTTTCTGACGATTCATAAATACTATAATGATTCTGCACTTTTTACCCTAGTGCAGAATGGTGTACTTAATATTTTTCTAGTGTAAATTGCGGCGGGTCAGTAAAATTGTCAAACTGTCCGTAATTATCAGTATTATTATAATAATCTATACATTTAATAAAACTGTAAGCGAGCCAAATCTGTACATTGAATATTTTTTAAAAATTTTATTCGCCTACACTTCCTTACCGATGTAGAGGCCGAAACATTTTTTTTTTTTTGGAATTATTGTCCGTCTGTCTGTCTCTTTGTGTTTAAATCACGCAAAAACTACTGAACGAATTTAAATGAAATTTGGTATGGCAATAACTTATACTCTAACTTAAAATAATAAATCCTTTTTATCGCGGAGAAATTAAACAATCTTGGATTATCGCGGGATAAACCATAAATCTTTATTATTTTTAATCGCAAGCTGCAATAGTTACGTTAAAATGTGTGATTTTGCCTACACATTAATTCCTCTATGATGTGATAATGGACTCTGGTTCGTCTCCTCATGAAGGAACTCTTTAGTGGTTAATAGCACGCACCCGAAATTGTTTATACACGTTTGATTTCAACACTCAAACATAATTTCAAGCATGAACCGATGATACATTCAGGATTCTCTCTTCTGCAAAAAAGTCTTTAATGATGACCCGGATACGCAACTATGCATATTTTCTTTGTTGAAGAAAAACAATGCATCATTCTTGCGGTTGCTAGTATTTATTTGTCCATACTTTCACGGCCAACCGAATTTAAAAGATACTTAGTGTGGAGGTGTCTTAGATTAGTACAGAATTTGCGCCATCCCGAAAAGGCGGGTCAACCTAATTATGTCAAATTACAAAACAAACGCGTGCGTAGCCGCGGGTAATAGCTAGTCTAATATAAATAGACTCAAATATTTATTTTTAGCGAAATATGAACTCATTATTTATTATCATATTTAAGGCCTATATTACAGAACGAAAATCAATTGTGAATCTAGTTTTAAAACTAACATTTTAGTACAAAAATCAGTTTCTTAAAACTAGATTTACGTTCTGTAATATCGTGATACCGGCCTTAATCTATTTACTGTTCCATTACACGAATTTTCTAATTACTATATTTCCTATTTTCCCATCTAGCGTCGTCGTCATGAATGCGTATAATATCTTAATAATATAATTAATTTCGACGACCAGCACTTATTATTATCTTTTCATCATACAAACAATAGAATTCGTTATTTGAAGATGATTATTGTGGCTGGGGTGAGTGAGCCGTGCGCGGACGTGACCGGAATGAGCCTAGTGATGGTTGCTCGAAGTCTCACCGGGAATACAGCCGTGTCCGACGTCCGCCCCTATATCCTCGTCAAATATCGACGGATATTCTCGCAATTTATTGAACCATAAAATGAGTCCGCAGTAGATGCTAGATTTATCAAATCACTGGTTAGAAAACAATTTTTCACTTTGGACTTACCTGGTTCCGAGATGGATCCCACACAAATAATGATACCAAAATCCTAACACCAACAATATTCATATATGAATTTGATAACGATGCAAAGAAAAACTTAGTATGAACATTAAACATATCTAAGAACTAATAGGACAACAAAAAAAATATATCGTTATCCAGCTGGTGATGATCATTTATAACATTCTAGATTACCATTCTAGATTATATAACACCTGCTAAAATGTTAAACAAGACATTTTAATATATATTGTCATAAAACCCTACAGACGATATCACTACTTATAAAAAAACAAAGTCCCCCGCCGCGCCTCTACTACCAAACGGATTTTCATACGGTTTTTAACCAATCGGCGGAGTGATTCAAAAGAAAGGTTTATGTGTATAATTCGTCCTTGCGAAGCCGGGGCAGGTCGATAATCGAATATAATTAGCAACTTGCATCAAAACATATCGATCTACTCTGTAGAGACGAAAAATCAAAAACGACCCATGGCACCCTATCCATGGCCACAACCCAGTGCAGCAACGGCTGAAGAGCCGTAAAAGAGTTATCAAGTGTTTCGACCCACTAACTTTGGAGCCATCAAAAGCGAGGTGCAACCTTTGGAGAGATGGAGTGCCCCTTCCAAATCCTTTTGTACCACCTGCTGAGTCTCTCACCTGAACATAAATTACCATGGCCGATTTGGAAGTCTTTAAATAGACTTCGGACTCGGGTCGGCCGGAGCAAGGAAAACATGTTCAGATGGAGAGTCACAGATAAAACCAATCTGAAGTGTTTGTGCGGTGTTACCCAAACGATGGCCCACCTTAAATCGTGCTTGACACCTGCACGCGGCAGGAGTTGATAAATGCCACCGACAATGCGGCCGCTTCTATATAGATTCGCCATGTCTGCCGACGAAAAGATAAGAAGAAGATAAAAATAAACATTACATAACCCGCTTCATGTAATAGTTTCTTCCACAGGAACAGACAAAGGACATAGGCTTCTCCTGATAGTAATGCAGACTGGCTTTGTGTTAAACTCTTTAAGCTTTTACCAGCGAACTTCACCAGTTTTGAAATCTTGATGTCATCTATGGAGGCCATTGTGATTCCTGGTTTACAGGAGATATAGTTGTGAAAATATGTAGCGAATTTATCCCAACTCGGTACGTGGTCGCCACTCAAGTAATCAATTTGTACCAACAACTGTCAGTTCTACGAGTGATGTGCTCAACCCACTACCTACCACCTACGTAAATTTGGTAAATCTTAGAGCTATGTCGATGATTTTAGTTCTCCTGCGACGAAAAGATCTACGTTTGTGATTCATCTCGTAAGGAATTAAGCTTTCATAAGACGACCATCGTAAAAGTTACCATGCCTCAGTGACGTAAGTCATCACTGGCAACTAAGTACCTTAGGATACCTTGAGACAGTGTGAAGTAGAATACAATTCGCCGATTCCCAGATTGTGCAGAGCTGTTAATAAATATTGCACAGACGCAATCTTACCCAACTAATAATTATTTGCCAAAGCTCACGCCATTAAATAATTTATAAAAAGATATATAATATATTTGCTATTTTATCATAGTGTGATTAATTATTATTTCTTTATATTTCATTTTATTATTATTCATTTTTCACCCTGGAAGTTTGTAAATTTATTTTTATTATGACTTATTTTCACAATTAATTTCATATAAAACACTAAACTTATTAATTACAATGTCTAGGTAATATTACTCGTATATCTGTTAATAATCTGTCAATGATATATAGAATAAATACTTGTTATGCATGCTGGATTCACCTGTAATTAGTTATGCAATTGGTCATGAACTCAAAATTTGTATCACTTGCAAATGAATTATTGTACATTACTGTTGGTGAATCTAATTAAATATATAAAGTAGTAAATTCCGAAATGTAAATAATATGAATTAGAGCTACCGAGTGTAACGCACATTACGGGTATACACATGTACCACACTCCTACTACCGAATCACTTAATACCGAATTTAAATGCTGCCGATTTTCTCGGGAAGTGAGGGCAGCTCAGTCATGTTAAACTGTCCGTCGCGTTGTCGATCCCTTCTCTCACAATGACATCTAGACGCTGCCTTCGATGGCGAATTTTTTGAGAGAGGTAAAGATCTGACAGCGTCAGCACGGTCGAACATTTACATACTTGTTGCAATTTAAATAAATAAAATTTTTTTTGGAAAAAACCTTGAGGGTAACAATATCAGGTAATATATAAAACAAAATGTGAACATGATGCAAGAGAAGCATGCGAAAGTATAAGAATTGCTTTGAGGTTGTTTTTATGAAAAACTATAATAAAAATTCGGAGAAAAAAATGACCTGGTGTGGAGAGATTACATATACAAAGAGAATCACAGGGCGTTGCTTGAAGATATATATCCACCATTCAAAATCAAAGTCGGTATGAGCCAGCAATATAACTAGTCTACACTGTCATGCAATTGCTCTATATTCCATGTGTAGAAGTAGCAATTGTAAATCACATACCAATTAATTAAATATTTTAAATAATATAGTATGTTTGCGAATCTAATGTGTGAGAATCCTAGGCAAGTAAGCACCTGAATTTTGTTTCATATCAGATCATTTTGAATTTCATAACCCAGCAGTCATGAGCCATCTTATATAGTTGATTATATCTTAATCTACTCAATTGAATCATTAAGATATCTGCTTTAAACAAAAAAAGGAAAATTCTTACACCGTAGCAATTTTTTGATATAAGTTACACTGGATAAAACTGTGTTTGTGTGTGTGAATGATCTACACTGTTGGCCGCGGGGCCTTTACAGCTTCACCGGACAAAAGGGCGAGCGTGCAACCACTACGCTCGAGCCAGAAGGGCTAGGGGGCAACAAGCTCAAGGGCGCCTCAAGGAGGAACGGCCTCGGCTTAGGCAGTCGCTATGGGGGAGGGCATATACTAGGTGTCTCGCCGTGGTGCTCTGCACCGGCCGGAGGGCAAGGGATTCTTCGACCTCGCCGGGGAGGTTGGTGTCTGATCCTGTGTGAGGTATCTGTATCCGAAAGAAGGGATGTAAGGGCATCGGGAGGGTCGGTGAGAACATGCCGCGGACGGCGGTAGCGGCTGATAGGAGGGGAGTTAGGTTCGTACTCGGCGGCGGCTACGATTAACGTATTTCTATGATTGGACGCGTTCGCAAAATATAGTGTTGTCGCCTTTTTAATAAAGGCGCGAATAAAACTCCCTAGAAATTGGCACTATTAAAGAATTACCTATCCTATCTATAAATAGCTTTTTATTTTGTTACTCATGCATACTTATTCTCTATTAGATCATCATCAGTCCTTCCAACTGAATGATGGACTATATACAAGACAATCCACCAAGCCAGTTAAATATTGTTATTGTATGAATGGAGACAATTCAATGAAGAGTAAAGTCAGACTCAAGAGCATATCATTTAATGCTCTATGACGGAATATATTGATTATCCATATCGGGGCCAGGATCCAAATGCTATTTGTACTTTTTATTATAATTGAAGTGAGATGCCTACCCTACAAGGGATCTGGCGTGATGACATAAATAGTAAAAATTCTTGATATTCACCTAAACATAAAACAATATATTTTATTTCAGCTGTTGTTATATTGAATTATTAAATGAGTCAATTACTTAAAATATGATATGTTATTTTGTTATCATAAAGATAAGGCACACCTCCATATTGATTTGTATTGAAATAGTGTATCTACATGCATTCACTTATCAAAAATCATTAAATTAATGAGTCTGTTCAGTCATACTTATAAACTTAATATTATCTTTTAAATTTGTAAATAATTATAATGCACCAGCGGTATTCCACAACTTTGTCTACATATGTATCTTTATTAATTACTAGTTTCTGCCCGCGACTTTGTCTGATTTGACTTAAGACAGGAATCTTATTTTTTTCCAGGATAAAAAGTATACAGATAGTTTATTACCTGCATCAACACATAGGATTTTTATCCTGGAAAATAAATTGTTCCTGTCTAAAGTCAAAGCGGACAAAGTCACAGACAGAAACCAGTAAGCTATACTGCTGTAAAGTTTCATCAGGATCCATTAAGTGGTTTTTGTGTAAAAGAGTAACTCACATAAATCCCTTCTCACAAACTTTACATTATTTAAAATATTAGTAGAATATTGTAAACACATTACATATGTACATTTTTAAGTAGGTTAGGGATAATTTACACATTATTTGTATAATTATCATATTATCAGGAAAATAATTATACAGTAACAATGTGAATTTCTTTCCCTCTTAATTATTGTCCCAATTGGTGGCAAAGATATGAAATATTATAAAGTACACAACTTTATATTTTTAACATAAATTAACAAACCAAACCTCATTGAAACACAAATAACTTGAACTGCATATGAGTATATAATTAAAATATCCAACAAAGTATGTAAATACCTACAGAATCATTTTCCTCATAGTGTTAAGTATTTACAAAATAGAATATAATGTTAAAAATATGTCTAACAGAATACAGATAATCAATCCATAGGTCTTTCATGCTACAGAGCCTAGTAGACATAGTTATCTGCCTATTTTTATGGGAATATGTAGTTTAGGTAATCGAAAAACGGCAACACCAACCTAATGTCCAGTTATCAAGTTATAATCATATCTTTGTGTATGAGGCTCTTAAAGATTAGCATAGTGCAAACAATTTTATCCTTATCATGATACTTAACATTATTTTCCAAGAATAAAGTATGTACAAATAATCTTGAGTACATTTACATTTATTATTACATGTGTTACTCAGCTGCAATTAGTTACCTACGTGAAATAATTACCTATTTACATGAATTATATTTTATTAAAAAAAGAACATGCATTACAGTAGGTTATGTATGTAGCGAGGTTAAAACTTGAAGATAGTGCCGAAAACACACACATAATTTATGGGAGAGTCTTTCTTAGGTTCAAAGTTTTCCTTACTTTTCAATGAGGTGCTAACTAAACATCATACTTGTAATGTTATGATCTTCGATAATGTTTCTAATATTCACACATAAAAATACTTACACAACCATGCCATAAGCTCCTTCTCCAATGTACTGGAGGTTAGTGTATCGGGGGCCCACTTCGAACACCTGGCCCCGAATGATCTCTGCGTTGGGGTTAGTAGTCGCGGGACTTGCAGCCTCGGCCATTGCGATACACAGGGAAGCCACTCAAGCACAAATGTTTAGACCATCAACAGCAACAATAATTGGTCCAGCATAAATTCCTCTCTTACAGTTGACACCGACTGACTATGCGTCCCTCCGTTACCAGTTCACATCTATTACCAAAACAAACTGCTACCCGACCTACATTATCCACTACCCGAACCAATCGTTCACTTGTCACTCGCTTATCATTCTCGTTAGCCTATTTGCCCGAGTTTTCATGGACACTCCCGTATAGACGCAGTACCGTTACAAAATGAACTCGATTTTTTCTTCATCACTAAAACCGTGTTTCGTATCAAAGATATTTTGAGCATTATTTAGAAAGACCGGAACGTTTCATTTCACTCAGATATGAAAGAGACAAAGCTTATCAGAATTACTACAAAATTATTATTAATTGCCTTGGTAATTTAATTTTAACTGTTAATGAATTATAATCTCGTGGGCAAAAGAAAATTTATGTATGTCTAATGATATGATTTAGAGAATTTTATGAGAATATCATCTTGCACATATGACATTGACAGCGGTGACAATAAAATTGTGACGTTTACGTACGTTTTTTATTTGTGAATTTAGATGGGTTTTTAGAACTAAAACTGGAAATTCATGAAAATTCTACAAGAGAATACAATTTTATCGATTGACCTTTTGTGTTTGGAAAGACAACGATGTGCTGATGTTATACGTAACGCATTTTATACGTTGAATACTTGTTTATCAGCTCAAAGTGACCTCGCCGCAGCATATCGAAGGACTATCGTGCAAATAATTTAGGTATGTCGGTTTGGTCAGCCAGTACAGCTGGAAATAATTACCACTGCGTATTGCCAGGCGGTCATTACGGTTCCTCTAATAACTGGTGTCCGAAATTAAGCAAGGTATGATATAACTCACTGGCATATATGTGTATCGTTTATTCGTTAGCTGCTTATACATAATTTGATTGCAATTGACAATTGTAATTACTGTTTACTAGTAGCCGTTGTATTTTATACCAGTCTTGTAGTGGTGCGGCGCAGTCCACACGCGCAGAGCAGTGAGGATTATTATTATTTTAAAATATTATACAAGTCAAACATATTTAATTTCAATGGGAAAAAAGGTTTGCATTTCTATATATTAGAAATAGTTTACTAAATAATAACTTTAATTTCAATTTATTTATTAGTTTAGATATTGTTTTAAATTGGGCATATTCTTTAGAAAAACAGTACATTGGTGTTTTTACTAACTTTTTTGTCAGCAGTAGTGCTGATTTTTCAGTCTAAAATTTAATGCAATTAATATAGCTATTTCGTGATAACTTAAAATTTAATTGTATTAACATTTCTATACTAACAAAAATTAAACTGTTTATGTATAATATATTATTTTATTTTTTGTGTTGCATGTATAAAATATTGTTTATTGATATAATTTGTTTATTTTGTCCTATGAAGGAGTGGATCACAGGTATTTAGCGAGTGTTTCACACAGTTTTGTGGCACACTGAGCCAGCAGAGAACTACTTATCACTTTGTAATAAGAGTGAGTTGCCTACTTACCATTTGTCATGGGTTAAGGGTTGAGTCATGTTGCTTCTGTAGTATTGAGTGTTATTCATACATTACACCAAATTAAGTGCTGAAATTACATCATAATCTCTATCTATATATCATTAGACCAGATCCCTTGTGGGGTGCAGGGGGTATGGTTAGCACCATAAGTAGCTTAACACTCAGTTTTTCAAATCAGTAATACTCTTTATTTTACAGAAGTTAGTGAACATTGCCAAAACCAAATCATTAGCAACAGATTGAAATATAGTTAGATCACGAAAAATAATGGATTTGATTTAAAACAAAAGTGTGAAAGCTATTTGAAAAACTGAGAATGTTAAGCTGCTTATGTTGCTAACTTTACAAAGTTCCATCAGATTACATCATAATAAAGGGTATAAAGTTAATTCTATCTATCTATATCATCACGCCAGATCCCTTACAGGGTAGGCAGAGAGTACAGAGTTCCAACAGGCTCTTTCCTTACATACCTCTCTTAAAGTTAATTCTTTATTTAACAATAAGTCTCCTTTTTTTAATATAAATGTTGATCACTGTCATACGTAGTCTTTATCTCTGTCTAGCTGGGGTCTCTTCTGTTATTCTGGGTTGTTTAGTAAATTTATTTTAAATTTAAATAAATCAACTAACATGTTTACTGTATTTGGATAACTATAGTTTAAATCTTTTAACACAAGCAATCCTTTTCTTAAAAGGGATTACAATACGGCAATGTAAAATACTATAGGTGAGTGAAATAACTTTTATTTTTACTACTCTCTTGTTGTACTAGATCCATACTCTCTACCTACCACAAATGGATCTGGCATGATAACATAACTTTCGAAATACTGATAGCCTCTATGACTTAATTTCGTTTGCAATTTCAATTTCGCTAAAGTCTTGAGATGGTATCAACATTTTATGAATATTTAAAAAAATATATTATCATAAATATTTACAAAAAAAAAATAACTTACATACATGACGTGTAATATATGAATGACCCTAGAGCTGTTTATAAAGCTTGTATTAAATGTACCAAAAGAAATAATATGGTGAAGGTAAAAACGGGAACCAGTTCACTTCTTCTTCATTATTATAATACTGTTTCATTCTTTGTATACTTGTATTTGCGAACTTTTTGTATGTAATTATTGTTATAATAAATATAGCCATGTTATACTTTACAGCCAGTTTCAATATAGATATAATGATATCATCAATAAATTTATATTATAAAAAATGTATGTAAATGTAAATATTTTTTGGTCTGGACATTTGTTTATGTGAATTACATGTTGGGAAACACACCCATGACACAGGAAAAATTTCTAGCGTGGCCCCACACTAGAAATTTTTAGTGAGGGGCTGTCTTTCGTTAAAAAAAAATTTCAAGTTTAAATACCTCAATGTTTTCCCATAATATTTGTTTTATTAGATAGCTAATGCTGTTATTTTAGAAATTTCGTGTTTGTAGAAGCTATGTTGTTTCTCTTATTACCTTTTTGGCTATTACTACCTTTGAGTATTACTTTACTACATACTAGAGAAGACAAGTCAATTTTTGTAGTAATAATTAGAGTGCATACACTCTGGTTCCCTTTGTTCCAGGTGCTTCCCGCAAAGTAACACCTTTGAATGCTAAGTTTTATTTCAAAATTATGTCTTCATGTGCACTAAAATACTGTTTAAACAACTCCAGAAACAAAAGATCTTATTGTCTACATAAACATCCCTGCTAATCCAGTAGTCACAACAATATATTATAACAAGTTACACTAAAAATATCCCTAAATCCACATGAGTAGTTATAGTTATAAATTAGGGTATATTGTACCTTACTGGTATCACTTTACAGTTGTATTTGCAACAAAGTAGAAGGCTGTTAATTTGCCTACCTTTTAGTGGTGCCATTTTTCGTGCGGCGAGCGAGTATATTTGATCGATGCGTGGTCATCAAGTTGCACGCCATTTTTTGTTTGATACAGTTTCTCTAGTGTGTAGTACATAATAACTTAAGGTATTTCTACATGTAAAATAAGCGACATTATTTTCTGAATATTCCTAATTGTTCTAATTAAAAATATTTTAATGCGAAAATGCGAAAGTGGAAGGATGTAGGTACCGGGGAAGACCTAGATAATCTTACCATGACCAAATAGACCGTGTCTTATCTGAAGGGCAAGTCAAGAGTCTCCGTAACCGGCGAGTGTGTATAAGACGAACTATGAGAGTGGAGGAAGCCAGAGAGGTATGTAAGGAAAGAACCTGTTGGAACTCTGTAGTCTCTGCCTACCCCGCGAGGGAGCTAGCGTGATGATATTTTGTTTATTTTGATAAAGTTGGTGACGATTATCAGAATGCATGTCTTACCAACACGTTGGGATAAAAAAAATAATGGATTTGATTAAAAAGGAAGGTGTGCAAGCAATTCAAAAACTGAGCATGTTCAGTGACTTATATAGCTGACTGTACACCACATAACTTGTACACAACTTTACAATAGGCCTTGAATGTCTTACTAATCTCCTGTTATTAATAAGAATATCTAAAATTTGCATATGGATGGCACCTACACGAAGAATCCCTTTAAACCTAAAACCCTAAATATCTGTACAGAGGACTAGATACTTTTAGTAACGATAAGCTACTAATAACTCTCTCGTCCTCTATATAGATAAAAGTGGTGAAATATTAATTTCTAGAATAGCTTCTTTATTGACAAAAATGCACCACACAAGTCAACATTTTGCATTATTGAAAAATTTATAAAAACGGTGCTATTCTTTGGTGCTTCCTTAGCAACAGCATGGCCATTCCCAAGACTGTTCTCAGTATAATTTTTAAAGTAACAAACTGCTTCAAAGCCTGCTCGGGCCATTCTTTGCTATGATCAATTAAAACCCGTAACACGGGTGGCGATAACTTCTTGAAATGTTTATCTAATTGAACTCCACTGGCATACAGAATACTTTGCACAGCTATTTCAAATAGCACAACTGCTGCTTAAGAGAGAAAGTAACTGCTCTTTTCCAGCTTTAAGCTGTACTAAAGCTGTATAAAAGTGCAACATTTTATAAGGCTGCATAGTGATAGCTTTACACCATTATTGAGTTCTTAGATTTACGCGAATATTACACATGAAATAAAACTATTTTACGGATTTTATCGCGGTTTATTTTTTTACACCATTATCCAACATATACTCTCTTATCGTATCAAGTCGCATTTGGTCATAGCGAAGTCGGTCCCTAAATGATTCTCAGTATCTCTTATATTTATTGCTTGTACCAGCAGCACAAGTGCGCCATGTCGGGTGAGACACCCATCCAGGCGTCGGACAGCTTCCACACGCCTGCCTACCTCTCCTGGAGAAAACTACAGCTCAGCCGTGCTAAGCTCAAGGCTTCAAGCAAAACGTCAGCTTTGCTCTCCGGCTTTGCTATGGTAAGATCTCCATTATAATACAAGAAGGTGAATATATCGTCTCTCAGGCAAGACCACTGAGGATTTAGGATTTCCTATCCAGATATAATCCAGAGGCATGTGTTTCATCTCTCAGGCCATTAAAAATCCCCTATAATACATATGAGGGGGACGCTTAAAGTTTTTTGGACATAATAAAGCAACATGGTGGCCATTTATGTCATTTATTATTTTTCAAAATAATCTTATTGACTACGCATCGTTTTATACTATAGAATCATTGGAAATAGCTGTGGGAACGCTTCTTCAGCAGTCTGAAATAGCATTCCTCGGATATTTTCCTTTATTTATAGAGATAAAACGTAGTCACATGGTGCAAAATCGGGACTGTAATAAATCGCCTGATATTTATACCTGACTATCTGGCCAAGTGTGCTGAGACGTTGTTGGTCCTGATGAACAAAGATACTACTGCGGGCAAGTTGCTCTCGAACTTTTCCAAAGTAACATACGAAAGATACTGGTGTGCCACTCTGCAGTAACTCTTTTTTTATTTTTCAAAACGATCATTGTACCCAGTCCATCTAAAAATGTCCAACTAACTCTCTTCTCGTATAAGATTCTTTAAAATTAGTAAGTAACTCTTTGCCTGAAACGGGAAAAATCACATCCTTTATACACTTATTGTATATTAATATTATGGTACTTCGCTGTTGTGACGCTCTGAAAAAATGCACATCGAAGCAGGTCTCGTCCGGAGACAGCGCCACCATACAGCGATAATGGTGTGTAATGGTGTGCGCCTTTATCGCATTAAATGTTTTGCTTGTTAATAAACTGATAAAGCCATTAGCGTTGAATGTTAGCATACGCCTGTTAATATATACAAGTCTTTCGAATTCTTTTAGTGACGGGAAAATTGTTTATATTAAGAAGACAAAGTGTCGAATTGTTTAAACTCACATGCCACTGACTAGCACTTTAATGGTAACTCTAGATCGCAGAAAGTATTATTGGTGAGGTTATCTACCGAAATATTTTTAATATTAGTCCGGAGTCTGGATTTCTGCCCGGACAATAGGCTCCTTTTCACGTTGGTACCTAACATCGTCGGCGAAATGTAGGTGTATACGGTACACCTCCTGCCACCCCCCTCGTAGGAAATCTAAATGTGACGATGTTCTTTTTTAATTTGTATTATATTTATGATACCAAATATACAATCCAGTCTGCACTATATATTTGAGCAATTTTCTTAACGTATCATGAACAAGTAGCATCGTAGGTAATGTCATAAGCAGACCTACTCCAGGTTTTTTTTTCAATATTCTATGATTTTAAGTATGTCCACAGCAAGTTAAATAAACGCTTGTAAAAATTACCGTTTTCTCCTCGCACCAACCACCTTTTGATAAGCGCATACCTGTGCAGTGATTGAGCAAAGCAATGTCTTTAGGTTCAATGGTCCGTATTAAATAATATCTGTATAGGTATGTCTATTTATTTATTGCCAACAGGTAGCGATGGTTGAAGTGCAGCTAAATAATCCAACTCAAGTGCCTAGCTCTGTGCTCGTAGCCTTCACCGTGTGTACTACGCTGCTGGTAGCCGTCCACATGCTAGCGTTAATGATTAGCACATGCATACTGCCCAACATCGAGGCGGTGGGCAACCTCCACAGCATATCCCTAGTCCACGAGTCCCCGCACGAACGACTCCACTGGTACATCGAAATAGCGTGGGCCTTCTCGACACTACTTGGACTTATTTTGTTCCTTATAGAAATAGCTATACTTTGTTGGGTGAAATTCTACGACTTAAGCGCAACGGCGGCTTGGTCGGCTTGCGTGCTACTTATACCGGTCATGATAGTGTTTCTTGCTTTCGCTATACACTTCTATATGTCCCTAGCGAGACACAAGTATGAGGTGACAGCAACGGGGATAAAAGAACTCGAATTGTTAAAGGAACAGATCGAGATGGGTGATCACGACGGACGTATGAACAATTTGACTTTATTGGACCAGAGTCGCATTGTGTGATCACCGCTGTATGTGTCCTGTGCCCGTTTTTGGAATGTTATTACCCTTTGTTTGTAAGTGAACACGATTGGTTATCTTTAGGTATGTTCTGTACTTATTTTAATAAAATTGTACTTATTAAAGTGCCAAAGGAAGTAGTACGCTCTGTACCTTCGTTCCTAACATCTTAATTTGCGATGAGTGTTACGTATTTAGCATTGGAATGAAAGATTTAAATTGGAAAATAAAATTATGGCCTGAAAATGAATTCCTTGCAAATTAAGTATTTATCGTTATATTTCTTTTTAGTACATCTTGAACGGAGTAATAATTCCTCTATTCATGAATTGTCAATCATATCTATCAATGAGTGAATCAGTTGAACAATGGTAGTAAAATATGCATGGAATGTATGATTTAGGTAAAATATTATAACGTTCAAAGAGTGCTAACAAAGTTGTTAGTTAGCCCTGTTGGAACTATAATATTTTGGATTTTAGTGTAGGAGGTTGGCGCTGAAATCTATTGGCAACTTTTTCTCCATTTTGGGCCCACTTGTACCAAATAGGGTTAGTGTTAACTATTGACTAACTCGAGGTCGTAACGTTAAATTTAACTTAAGGTCAATAGGTAACGCTAACCCTGCCTCGTGCAAGTAAGCCTTAGGATGTTAGAATCTTGGGTTCAAGACGTCTGCATAAGCTCGGCCGTGCATTTTAAGAATTTGTACACGTGTACCGCTTACGTCAGTTCTGAGTGTGCATACGCACAAAATACCAGTTTTATGCACATTACTTTTCATTTGTTAGATAAAGACTGACTTTGGTGGTATACTTGTTATGTCCGCTCAATTAAAATGTTAAATTTGTGGGTCCTATTTAGTAACCCATAATACTGGCTTTTAGTGATGTTTTCTTTTATAGATACTTATCAAGGATGCGTGTGCGCTGGCGATTCTCACACAGCGTCACGTGGGGAATAGTCACGTTATGTTCTACGCGTTGCGTCATATTGGCGACCATGTGTGATCGATGATTTCTATAACACCGAGTGTTATCCGCATGTTTCAGTCCTTGTTTACTGTAAAGAACGGGTGCGGAAGCGATGCCGAGATTGTTCAGTTCCACGATACCAGCAAGGCTTGCAAAATTATTATTCGAGTTCATTTTTTTTAAACGTAGGACACTAGGATTTATTCCTGTGGCGTGGGTGCGTTTACAAACAACCCAGACCGACACAAATAATTGTGGATCACACAAAGATTGTCCCGTGCGGGAATCGAACCCGTAACTATTAGACACAGTGGGCGGAGCGATTTAAGCTTCTAACCCCTGCGCTAAATCATCTGTCAATTTGCGGACTAAGTGTACAATAATATAAAATCTTAATATTATAATGTGCTTATGACTTAGTGGCCGTTTACGGGCATTCCAAATACAGTTGTAATAAAACTTTTAAGTAGGTATGACATCAATGAATGAAATACTAGTATTAAGTGATTACAATATAGTACAATTTTAATAAAGTTTCACAGAATATTATGATCGTCAATTTTCTGCGTGGGACAAATATTTTTATGCGCCCGCGATTTGAGTCTTGTACGCAAGTCAAAATAGTCTTGTCTATACGTCAATACAATACTTCGTCACGACACGCCTCGCTAGAACTTCAGACAAAACAGTTATTTACGCTTGGGACGACAAAATCCGTGACATATTGTCGTGTCACGCTTTCTCTGCTAGCCCTGCTGGGAATTTAAATATGACTAATGATCCCGAGAGTTTTATTGAGGTATTTCGCCAGCACGCACTAGTTAATAAATGAGTATTAATGCTGGTACCTAATAAACGCCAGTGTTAGGGGCACCTATCCTATAGTTTATACAATCCATCCTACAAGTACAGCATGTAATAAAACTTGAATAGTAGATCCACTGCTGAACATAGGCCTCCCCAATCGCTTTCCAGCGTGACCGGTCCGATGGCACCTGCATCCAACGACTACCTGCGATTTTCACAAGATCGTCCGTCCATCTGGCAAGCGGTCGTCCTACGCTGCGTTTGCTAATACGTGGTCTCCACTCTAGAATCTTTCTGCCCTAATGCCCGTCCGATCTTCGGGCTATGTGGCCCGCCCATTGCCACTTCACACAATATAATTTTCTCATACAAAATGTTAGTCGCCTCTACTATATAACTGTGAAAATTGCGAGTCGGAGTTAATAACGGAAACCATTATTTTTTTCTTGCAAAATATTATTTACCTATACTTATTCAATCTGTTTGCAATGCATTTTTTTGTGATCAATTTTGTAGAGACTACTTACTTAGCATTTTTTGGCAAACTGGCTTACTGTTCGTTGTTGTTGCTACCATTTTTTACACCCTATGTTACATTTTAAGGAGCAACGGTCTAAATGTATATATTGTATAAACTATGGGAAGGTATTATTATCGTGAAACATTGTATTAAAAACAACACTACTTATATTTTTACTTTAATTAAAATCTTAACGTGTTTCTCATATTAGTAGATATTCTGTTTATAATCTCATGTATACTACAGGAACCACATAAAAATAGATTTAGCATGACAATAGAATCTCTGTAAATAAAATCATTTTTTACTTTAACTGATTTATTTATACTATTTACACGCATCAGTTGGATTAAGTAATCAATATCATTTTTTACTTATATTTGTGTTTAAGTGTAACTTAATTTATAGTATACTGGATAGCATCGGTATACTTAAATTAATATTAGCAGCCTACACAGCGTAGGTTAAATAAAGTTATACTACTATAATAGTATCTATCTACAGATAGATAGATACTATTTGCCGATATATCTCTTCCGTCGCATAGTTCTACTTCAAAGCTGACAACGATTCTAAAGTACTTAAAATAACTCTTAATTTTCTGATTATCTTGACATCTAAATATAGACTGAGATGATAAGAGTGCCTTATCATATCATACTAAAATGACCATGTGCTCGTATAGTGGAAAGCAGAAAAAATAATTTCTCGTACTAAATTGTTTCTGTGTCCTTGTTTTAAACATTTGTATATTTGTACTTATTATTTGAAATATTTATTGAAAAAAGTGACTTAAACATCAAGGTATGTTGAAGCTACAGATACGTTATTAATTGTGATGTCCTCTTATTCTTCTAATTTCAAAAACCTATCCCTTCAGATTTGTTAATTGTAGTCTCAAATTTTCCGCACCTCAGCTTTTCCCTACAGTCCGTTGATGGTGCTAAAATGTCACTGTAATTAAGAGATCCTTTTCAATATCTGACAACGGCATTTCTACAAATTGTATTATATACACTACACAATAGTCCCCTAGTCTCAGCCAAACACAGGCCATTGTGTCAATAACACAGATTCCAATCTATAAATTTTCTCACAAGCGAATTCATTTCAGTCGGCAGCTCATTTGTTAATACCATTCAAGCTGTTAAGACCATAATATATTTGGCCAGTATCTCGCACTTAATACTCTCTTTTATAGTATTGAGACTTGTTGGCCATTCAGATCTTAATACTACTGTGATGAGAGGTTTGCCATTAAAGACCGGTCCCTATATTCAATAAACGACCCACTTACTGTTCCTTGAATTTTCTACGAGATGTAAGTGTAACAACGGATGTTAACTTTGAAAGTTCAATGACGCTAGTTTTTTTATACGAACACCCTAATTTATCATCTCTATACAAATTGTTTACGGAATGTAACCGGGACAACTTCCATCCGTTAGTAACAAACCTTTGGTAATTTGCCCCACGATTCATTTTTATAAGAACACTCCACGTCCACGCGAAGCTTTGAATTTTTCTTTCTATTTGAGTCTCTTCCATAATAACAATTTCAGCTTACGTCTCCTAGAAAATATTAGTGTTCATTGGATACTAAAACGAATCGTTTTATAGATGTAGGAACCGGGCATAATGTCTTGCAGCTTAAAATTACAGTTAAAAAGTTGCGCATGTTTAAAACACATAAAATTGGTTTGGCTTTAGTGTAGACACCTACCTACTTATTGGTAATTGAATAATAATATTACAGAAACTTGATCATACACCATCCAGCCTAGGACCAAAGGCAATAATAATATGTGACCGTATTTGCTTAATCCAATAAGTACTGTGATATAATAATGACATTTTAATAAAAAAATCTGTTATGTTTAGTGATAAGTATTTTATTGTTTATACAAAAAATTGTAACCTGTCGAGTTTTATAAATATAATATACAATATTGTTATACTTAAAAATTCTGTAAAAAAATACTTTAGTAATTACATTTGATCGATACAATATTTCAAGTGTTTGTCTATTTCGCCTATTTTCTGCCGGCGCCAAAACATGGTATCTTCTAATATTTTCACGGAATCCACCAATCTTTCCTGCGAAATAATTGAGGAAAATGTATAAAAAACGAAGGTAAAACAAGTATAAGATGACCAAATTTTTTTCCTTGAGGAAAATACTGCATCAAAAACAAAATGATTCTCTATCTTTAGTATTCGATTCCTTAATATTGGAGTATTCAATAAGAACAATAATTGTCTTGAGAATATTCGCAATAATTTGGGATATGAGAGAAGAACGAACCTGTTGGAACTCTCTGCCTGCCCCGCAAAGGATGTGGCGTGATAATATAAATAGAAGAAAAAAAAAATAGGAATACACACACATCACAAATATGTTAAATCAATCCCAATAACTTGACGAGCTTATGATAATTTTTCACTACAATACCAAAAACCAAAATAACATGTTCCATTCTAGAATTTGAACCCAGGACCTCGGGATCGCCAGTTGTACCATGCTCCATTTGACCATGAGGCCGTCAGTCCTGCCTAATGTCGTAAAACCACCGTTAATGAACCCTGGAAAGTAATATTCCACGCGATAAAATTAATAAAACAGTTGATTAATATGAAATTATCAGTAAAATTGGGTAATTATCGATTAGGTACGAACACTAAACTGGTTTGCTCAAGTTATGTTAATTACGCAAGTTATTTACAATGCAATACAAGTTTTGTAAGTCAATAATGAATACTTCTTCCAGTAATTTAATAATGACTATGTTACTTGTCAACCATGAAAAGTCTTCATAGACCTGCCTCCTCCATTTTTCGAGGAAAATGGAGGACTGCGGTCCGAATCACGGTAAAGTATCGATATTAACGATAGGTATATTCGTTCCAAGACGGCTTTTTTGTGTGTGAATGATCTACGCTGTTGGCTGAGGGGCCTTTACAGCTTCACTACAACCAACAATTACTCTTCAGCCGGAACCAAAACGGCAAATCGTTGACGTACTTCAAGCCGTTTCGGCACGCGTATAGTAGGGCTCATATCGATATTAGCCTAATTCGGACCGCAGTTGCCTGCGATCCCTTGCAGTCCTCGGTATCGGTTAGTATTGTAAAAACGCTCGAGTCGGTACTTAAAATGCTCGCGTCTTCTACGTGTTTCAACGCTCGTTAGCGTCGACCCAGCGCTAAACGCTCGACTTCAGCGCTCATTTTTACAACGTTGTCGCGAGAGAAATTTGTAAGGAAAGAACTTATGTAAAGTCTGTACCTACCCAATGCATACCCAGCAACGGATGACAAATATATGTTCCCAAAAAAGCAAAACTTAGGTTATCGACTTATAAATGACACAATGGCCTTTGTCAAGCCCTCTTTCGGCTAATTATGATGATTCGACACAATGGAGGTGATCTCAATGAAACACAAGACTGATTATGTTAATTAAACTACAGAACAAATAAATATTCTTTGAATTAATTTACGGGGCTGTCCGTTGGTCTAATGACAAAGTCATTGGTGCTTTGTGATCACAAGGTCCTGGGTCCAAATCCTGTCTATCTATATCATCACGCCAGATCCCTTGCGGGGTAGGCAGAGAGTACAGAGTTCCAACAAGTTCTTTCCTTACATACCTCTCGGGCTTCCTCCTCTCTCATAGCTCGTCGTTCAAATCCTAGGTCGAACAAATGTAGTTTTTCTAACGGAAACCTTCCCAGTATGAGTCCGGAGTATGGAATTGTGCCTGGTATATGACAGTTGGCTTGCCCCCTATTACATGGGACCTAACATCGTCTGCGAAAAGTGGGCGTACAGAGTACACCTCTGCAACCCCCGCTTGGGGAATATAGGCCTAAAGGTGTTTATAATTATTTAATTTATGGATTTGGACCTATTAGGATAGAACCTGTAAACACTATAATCAACTTAGAATGAACCATAGCTTGGTAATGCTTATTTATTAACATCTGTATCCCCAAGCTGGTGGTGGCAGAATTGTATTTCGATACCCATATTTCGCCGACGATGTTAGATCCGAAAAGGTGGCGAGTCTATTGTCATTGGACTGTAGTCCAGTCATTATAGTAAGTTCACCTCGGAATTCGAGATACCCAGGTGTAAGTCTGTAAATACTTGTATATTGACACCCTAAAAGTTGTCTCAAAACCTACATATGGTAGGGTGTAAGCAACTATTAAATTTCAAGGTCAAAGGTCACAAAAATCGTTTTTTTTGCGCTTTTTTTGGAAATATCTCATTTCCTATGGGTTTTTTGCTATTTGTATTTATTATCAATATTGTAGAATACAAAATTCTCTACAAATTTTGTTATATAATAAAAATTGACATATAAATTCAAATTCAAATATTTATTTGCGGACTAAGTGTACAATAATATGAGATCTTAATATTATAAAGTGCTTATGACTTAGTGGCCGTTTACGGGCATTGCAAATACAGTTGTAATAAAAATGTTGAGTAGGTATGACATAAATTAATGAAATAATATAATTAAGTTATTAATATAATTTAGTTATTATAATAGACTACAATTTCAATAAAGTTTCATAGTATATTGCAATCGTCATGTCAATGTAATATGTAATATAATGTAATATAAGTAGGTAGTTGTATGTAATTGTACTTTGTTCCAATGTTTGATGTTTGATATTATGTTATTGGGACAATTCTATTATATTTCTATATTTATAATCATTGATTTATCGATAGTTCATCAACTATATATGGCGCGTTTTCGACCGGAGGCACCGGTTGGCCTGAAGTGATCCTGTGACCGCGCGCTCTCCGCCCTCTATCTCAAAAACGGTTCACCGTATAAATTTTTTTTTATCAAAATTTTTAGAGAATTTCGTGTTCTACAATATTGATAATATATACAAACAGCAAAAAACCCATAGGAAATGAGATATTTACAAAAAAAAAGCGCAAAAAAACCGATTTTTGTGACCTTTGACCATGAAATTTAATAGTTGCTTACACCCTACCATATGTAGGTTTTGAGACAACTTTTAGGGTGTCAATATACAAGTATTTACAGACTTACAGCTGGGTATCTCGAATTCCGAGATTCTTACCTAATTTAAGCTTAAATGACTGGACTACTGGGCACAATTACATCTCCGTCCTCCGTCCAGGGGCTTAACTCTGCTAGTGGTATTTTAAATCAAATGTAGTTTCTTTGTCATTAAAGTTGTTGGTTTTAGACAGATTTGGTAATCCTCTATAACTAAATAATGTCACTATGGGTTTCCATAGGCATACCACTGGAAAATAATTGTTGTTATTTGGTAATCTGGTAAACAAAGACAATTTAATTGTTTGTATATTCGGTACTCTGTTATTATTTTGACGGTTTTTCACAACTTAATGCAATCATCGTCTTTTTCAAACAATCAAATCGTAATCGTTTATTAATACTATTGATTTGCTATTGATAACGTAGAGTGCGAACTTTTGGCACAATGTCAAATGAATGGTTATTACAGCCTGTAATAATGACAAATTACGTAAAAATAGCAGGGTTGAGGCCCAGGTTAATCCCAGACTTCTAAAATTGTATTCCCACCATTTCCAAGACTTTTATTTTTAATTCCCACGTCATCCAAGACATATGGAGTACCTACATTCAACCTTTTAGCGATTCGACGGCAAACATGACAACAGTCAACATGAACAAGGAGAGAAGGTGCGTAGTCGATAACTAGTTGGAAATCATTGGGTATATTTGGATTAAGTAGCCATTTTTATACTATTCATAAAGCATCTCTTGATGATAATCGCCAGTAGCACCCGTAGATTTTTATTTTTGAAACTAATGGTTATTAGTTTTGGCTTGGTGCTTGTTTTAATTAATATACATCAACTATTATTAAAAAATATTACTCCTAGAAGATTGCTCATCATCATTGATAATTGCTGTTTCATAAAAACATTGTTCTAGCTGACCATACTTTAAAACTTATTCATAGATCTCGTGGAAAAGAAAATATACTGTCGTGGAAATAGCGGAAACTTGTGTATGAAATAATATTTTTTCGAAAGGAAATGGATTTTGGAAGTCAGGAAACAACCCCTCCGATTGAACCCAGGACCTCGTGGTCAACGAGGTAGTCATACTTATTTACATACAGATATGTATTTTGACGAAAGATTTATAGGCAAACCGGTTGCAAGTGAAACATTTAAGTGCAAATAAATCTAGAGTAATACGGATCATAAAACGTTTAACTGTGTAACATAAATCTTTGGGTCCGTAGTACAGCCCCGAGCAAAAATATGTATGTGTCAGGTTTAGTTCAAATTTTATACAATTTTTAGAAACGGTAGCTAATTCACAGTCACGTCTGAGTCGCCATCTAGAAATTGTTTATACCAACGCAATATATATATATATATATATATATATATATATATTTTATTTATTTGGTTTACCAATAAATTTACGTCAGTGTAAGATTCCAGATAACATAGGCTATTCGATTAGGGTTATTCAAGATTGTTGTTGAAAATAGACCTTTGTTTCGTTAAAGAATCAAAGTGTACGTCAATTTTATCACTACACTTGTTCAAAATCTTGCACAACCTTGCACAGGGGGAATTGGCACCTAAAACAGTTTTTCTTAACGGTGGACAAAGTGGCGTGATAGAGTTAGGCGAGGTATTTTCCACGGGACCCGAAAGTTAAAAAGGGCCAGTAATTGTGGACAGTCAATTTCGTTATGGAAAACTTTACACGCGAACAGTCCATCATTCATATTCCTACGTTTGTCAAGCGTGTTCATATTGAACAATTTCAATCTTTTTTCGTATGAATGTAATTTTTTAGCCTTACCTATTGAGAAAACAAGGTGCCAAAGGAAACGTTTCTGTACTTGCTCCAAACGCAGTGTGTGTGTGTCGCATAATGTGGGCGCAGATAATGCTACAGTATTCTAAAATACTCCGAACCAAGCTGTTATAAAGTAATATTTTCGTTGTACTATCACGAAATCCTTTACAATTCCTCAAGAGAAATCCTAACATTTTTGATGCTTTTTTTGTGATATTGTCTATGTGAGGGAGAAAGATAAGTTTTCTGTCAAAAGTTACTCCAAGGTCACGAATATTGTCAACTTCTTTAATTTTATGTTTGTTAATAAAATAGTCATGATGTATGCCGCTCTTTTTCCTGAAATATTTGACATGGTAGTATTTTTTCGTGTTTAGGTGCATTCTATTATATTCACACCATTGGACTAGTCTATTCAAATCACTCTGCAAATTTGAGGCATCTTCGCCTGACTTAATAATTTTTACAAACTTGAGGTCATCAGCGTACGTGAAGACATCAGAAAATTGAAAACAGTTTGAGGATATCATTTATAAAGAAATTGAATAAGACGGGACCCAGGTGTGAGCCTTGAGGAACTCCAGAAGATATATTTTGCACTGTTGATTGATAACCATTGACTACAACGAAAAATGTCCTACAAGATAAGTAAGAGTGGAACCATCGTAGCAAGGAGCCAGCGATACCATAGGCACGAAACTTCACAATTAATATTTCGTGGGGCACTCTATCAAAAGCCTTGCTAAAATCTGTATATAAGACATCCGCTTGGTGGCCTGAATCAATGGAATTAAATAATAACTCAGTGAAAGTTATTAGGTTCGTTGCCGTGGACCGTGACTTTACAAAACCATGCTGATGATCACTTAGATATAATTTCAGATGATTTTGAATATAGGGACAGATAAGGGACTCAAAAACTTTTGCAAATGTTGATAGAATGGATATGGGCCTATAATTAGTAATATTAGCATTGCTATCCGATTTAAAAATAGGGACTACTTTTGCCTGTTTCCATTTCGAAGGAAATGTACCAGAAGAGAGTGATGCGTTAAAAATAACCATTAATGGCATGACTAACTCAGATGAACAAGATGTAATAACAATTGGAGGTATGCCATCTGGCCCGGGACCCTTACTATTATCTAATCTTTTTAATTTTGCCAGCAAGGTATCACAATCTATAAGTGGGTTAGTTAAACATAAACTATTATTATGCAAGTCTTGCAAGTACGGGGAATTGTATTCACCACCACAATCATCTTTGGGCCTGTAAATGGAAGAAAAGAACGTGGCGAATAACTCGCATATTTCAGTACTATTAGACGTAGAGGTAAGTCCATCAGTCATTGTCATGGGATACGCACTAGATCCACCGCGCTTACTTTTAATATATGTCCAAAACAGCTTGGGATTTACTTTAAGTTTACATTCAAGTAGCTTTGTGTAATTATTATAACATACAGTAGCTAAGTGATTACAACGCTTATTAAGAATTTTTAATTCAATTGCATCTAAAGGGTTTTTGTATTTATTGTGACGCTTTCTTATTCTATTTTTTTTCATTTAAAATTTTTATCAGGTTACGGTTAAACCACAACGGAAATTTATTACTTCTAGGTAATCGAAATGGTACAATTTTTTTTATAGCCACACTAAGAATCTCATAGAATACCTTTAGCATCTCATTCACATCACCCAATTCGTTGAATAACTTTTTCCAATCTTGTTCTTTCAAATAACTACGAATTTGTTGATAATCAGCCTTATAATAATTAGGTCTCGCCGCAGAAAAATTGTATGGTAGCTTCACTGGTGTGTCCAGAGAGAAAATAATGTCCAGAGGTGGATGATGCTGATCAATGGTACATAAAGCTTTAATACTCCTCACCACACTACACAGTGAATTAGTTGAAAGTACAAGATCTAATATGCGACCAGCGTGATTAGCTACATAGTTATATTGACTTAATTTGTTAACAAGAGTAAAATCTATAAAAATATCGCTTATTGTCGATGTTTTGGAGTCGCTAGTTGTTTTTTCCACCATTTTCCAATCTATGTTGCCTAAGTTGAAATCACCTACAATAAAGACGTGAGAATTTGTGATTTGTTCAAGTACAATATTACAATGATCAACATAGTGTTCTAGGAAAGAGCGGCGTACTGGTGGAGCAATGTATACCACACAGAGGGCTATTTGACATACACCTCGGGATAATGGTAGATCTATGGTTATCCAGAGATCTTCATAGCTACTTTCCCATTCTGCAACGCGTTTAAAACATATATTTTTGTTAATAGCGACACCCCCGCCATCCTTACCATTAAGTGCACTAGAGGTTTCTCTATCTCTTCTATATACAAAATATCTATCATCAAATAGCTCACTACTTAATACCGAGGTATTTAACCAAGTCTCTGTTAGAATAACAAGGTCATAATCATTACAACAAATATTTCGAACGACAGCATGGGTTTTTGTTCTGAGGCCTCGAGTATTTAGGTAATAAATTTTGAGATTGTTGAATTTTGGAACTAATTAAACTATTGCGTGCAAAACTATTTTAAAAATGAATAAATAAATGTAGAAAAAAGAAACTACACAAGCTGCGCTATAATAATTTGTTAAGAGTATCCAAACCTCTTATCAGTATGCAATCACAGTCCTCATTTTTGACCTCCTGACAAAAATCTTGCCACTCCTTATCCATACATATTTATAGCCCTTTTCCTTGGCCTTCAATCTTGTTGCAGCATGAAGAGCTTTGTTGCCGGGTGACAAATGTTCAGCGATGAAGACAGGGGTTTTATTGCCAGCGAGTCCAAAATGAGTACTATTAATTTTGTCACCGGCATTTTTTTTTATTGAATTCAATTACAGAAGCTAGAAGTTGATCACGTATCATGGGAGAGGCTAGTTGAACAACAATGGATCGGGGCCGAGTGTTATTTGTGTGCAGTTTGGCTATACGACTGCAATTATGAATATCGGCGTCTTTTACTTCACATCCGACCACTGAGCCAAGCTGTTTCACAACTGTGTAAAGATTCATTCTGGTAAACAACATATATAACATACGTATGTAACATATATAATTTAGGTCAACAAAATTTATATGAACTATGACGGCACCACTGTAGCGCTTCTTGAAGTGTCTAATTTAAGAATACCCTTATACTTTCCAAATCGTCATTTAGGAAATATCATTGTTAAGAAAAAATCATGTATCATGATGCCCACATCTAGACAACTAAATTGTCTAAGCCATAAATGTTTTCGAAGTCGATAGTCCTGGAATTAATTGTTCATTGAACAACGATAGGCTCGCTCCCTGTCACATTATGATCAAAATTACACTGGCGAAATAGCGAGGATAGTAGGTATGGTCAGTTCAATTCAATAAGCTCACTGGGTGGGATGATTTTTGACTTTATGTAGGAATCTCCACCTCAATAAATAACTTATACACAGTCTCGCTAATATTGCGCAAGAGGGGGTGGCAGAGGTCTGCTGTGTACACCAACTTTTCGCCAAAGATGTCTCTAGGTCTCATATAATATGGGGCGGGCCTTTTACCATATACCGGGCACAATTAAGGACTCCGGACTGATACTCCCAGTTTTTTTTCGATAGATAAACTATATTTGTCCCACCTAGGATTTGAATTTGATTGTCGCAAAAGATGACGTAGGCACCTATTTATGGCACGTGACTGTACCCTCGCAATACGAGACTTGCGTCGTTATCGTTTTATGCAAACACCTCCATATGCGTCGGCCTTCGTTTTACCTGCTATCCATCTGATTTAATGTAAAACCATAACTATGTCTGTGACATTGTCCAAAAACTACCTTAAACCAATCATTGATAAGCTAATTTTTGTATAAGGACTTGTTTCTGTCCTAACGCCTTTTTTAGAAAATGCAATATCAATCCATAAGTCATCCATCAAATCATCTCCAATCAAAGTATACAACATTTACAAATTAGGTACATTTTATCATTCAGGTCCGAAAAGAATTTGCAATATGTTGAATTCTCAGTATCTGAGTTTGATTAAATACGCATAGACCATGTATCTATACGCCTCTCAGTTGTAACTGACCGACTTCAATATTGTTAAGCAGTCGGCAAAACCCGACAAATATACCAGCTTCGCTTGTATAATATCATGTACAAACGATGAAGGTATGTCAATACCCATTCATTGTTTTACCTAACAATGGATTTCCACGAGACAAGGCCTTCAATAAATTTAACCAAGTGCCTAGCCTAAGTAGGTATAATAATATCATTATCTTTTTTATCGCTGCGAGAATGTATGTGCAGTTCATCGCCTTCAAATAAATAATTAACATAAGAAGTAACACAATTAAGCCGTCCTATTTAGGTAGCTATTAAAGAGTTTAAAGCATCGCAGAATATTACCCCGATTCATTGATATTTATTTACCTTTGTGCCGCGGGTTATGAAAGTTATACGGGGTATCTTTGCAAATTAAAGTTTAAAACGCCTCAGTATCTTCACTACATAGTCTGTCTAAACGCGATAAACTCAATAACTTCGATCGGATTTTTATACGGTTTTCATCAATGGACGGAGTGATTCTAGAAGAAGGTTCATGTATATAATTCACCCGTGCGAAGCTGAGGCGGGTCGCTAGTGTTTTATATTTTAAGATTGTAATGGAGAGTAATAATACCACGCTACAAACGTCTGTAAATTGGTATATAGAAAGTTTGTCGAATCTTAATGTATATGGACCACAGTACAGTTGTGAACCAAGGTGATACTAGTAGTTACTAGAATGCCAACGTCCATACCACGTTGAATACACCGGTTCTCGTCGCAACGTCGGGCTCGGTCCGTACTTAGATGGGTTACAAATAGTTACTAAAATTTTAATGAAACGCCAAACAGTTGTTTACTTCACACGACCACGGTAGGTAGACAAAGGCGAAGGACTGTGTCCGAAATGAACTGTAAAATTAGACTGGAAAGGCCCGGTAGAGGTACTTAGATAGAATTAGATGGTGTTACAAATATTAAGTTTTTGTGGACTCTGAAATAAAATCATCCGTAAGTCCTCAGGAGCTCTACAATATTGGCATCAATTTTGTGTGTGTGTGTGTGTGTGTGTGTGTGTGTGTGTGTGTGTGTGTGTGTGTGTGTGTGTGTGTGTGTGTGTGTGTGTGTGTGTGTGTGTGTGTGTGTGTGTGTGTGTGTGTGTGTGTGTGTGTGTGTGTGTGTGTGTGTGTGTGTGTGTGTGTGTGTGTGTGTGTGTGTGTGTGTGTGTGTGTGTGTGCGCGCGCGCGCGCGTGCGTGCGTGCGTGCGTGCGTGCGTGCGTGTGTGTGTGTGTGTGTGTGTGTGTGTGTGTGTGTGTGTGTGTGTGTGTGTGTGTGTGTTTTAGAATGATCTACGCTGTTGGCCGCGGCGCCTTAACAGCTTCACTGGACAAGAGGGCGAGCGTGCAACCACTACGCTTGAGCCATAAGGGCAAGGGAACAACTAGCTCAAGGGCGCCTCAAGGACGAACGGCCTCGGCTTGGGCAGTCGCTATGCGGGAGGGCGTATACTAGGTGTCTCGCCGTGGTGCTCTGCACCGGCCGACGGGCAAGGAATTCTTCCACCTCGCCGGCGAGGTTGGTGTCTGATCCTGTGGGCATCGGAAGGGTCGGCGAGAACATGTCGCGAACGGCGGTAGCGGCTGATAGGAGGGGAGTTAGGTTTGATTAGCGGAATTCTATGATTGGACGCGTTCGCGAAATATCGGGTTGTCGCCTTTTTAATAAAGGCCCGAATAGGTTTAAGACCTTGATCGGAATGGAGAATTGGCATCAAATGATAGGTACCTACGGGAGATGCTAAATTTTCTATTGCATTAGCAGTAGTTCTACAGAAGGTCTCAAGTATTTCTGTGGAGAGCGGTATGCTCTCAATGTAGAGAAATAAAACGATTAAGAGAAGAGATTCGTTTATGTTTGAATCGAACCCGTTTCGGAGATGCCTAGTCAACCGATGATGTAAGTTACGCTACAAGTAGTTACTTATGCGTCACGGGAAAATGCAAATTGAAGATGTAAGCACACTCATGTGGTCGTAGATGTATTAATAAACATGTTTAAAACAATAAGGTAAGTAGGTACTTACATCGATTTACTCAATCTATGATCAATTTGTAAAATTCATAAAGACTAGAGACATTAAACACATGTAGGTATACTAGTTGTATTCCAAATACCAGTAGGTAGACACTATCGGTGGCGGTCATGGTAAGACATGGACTCTAGTAAAGAGTCGACAGCTATAACATCGTAACATTCTATCCAAACGGCTTTAAAGTGGGAACACACGATGGTGGAAATCATAACTGATATACCTAAAGGACACACATTTGCAAACAAATCTTACCGGTGGTATAGGATACTCAGTTGGCATATCGCAGAACTGTCTTATGATGATGTCAGACATCTTAGACTTGACGCACACGTCGTTCACCCAACACCCCTCCTGCAGCTGACCGGTGTGCATATGGAAGAAGCGACCTAGGCCGTTCTTGATGTTCTTCTTCCAGTGACCTTCGTAGCGGTTGCCATTTTCTATATATATAATGATAAATCAGTATATCTATGCTACCCCACTACGCCAAGGCCTTATTTCACAAATCGAAGTTGGAGAGAACAGGTTTTACTCCACCGTTGGCCCAATAACACCATTATTACTACACTCACGATATTAAAATGCAAAATGTTTGTGATTCCGTTTCTATAACATACTACGCCAGCGCTACTCTTCGACCGAGTCAGGCTGACCGTATCCGATATGGCAGGCACATATCGGTCAGGGCGGGACTACCGACGGGACGTAAGTACTTGCAATGTGGTTGTGTTACTACCCTGGTGATGCCACACAGCTCGGCCTGGCTGTACTCGTCGCGCCCTGTCCGATAGGTATGTGCCCAAACCTTATCTAATCGTTGCACTTACCTTGCACAAACATCCCCAAACCTTCCCTAAGGCTCATGTTCCAGTAGCCTACATAGAACGTGCCGTTAGCGTACCACATTTTCCCGTAACCGTGCTGATGCCCCTTCTTCCAAAAACCGAAGTAAACGTCACCATTTGCGTAGTACCGCCATCCAACGCCCTCGGGCTTACCGCGCACCCAATCACCTCGGTACTCGAGACTAAATGTCCCGTTCGGTAGACGATTACTTAGGATGCCGAAACCGTGTCTGAAGATTGAAATAATAGGTTGAAAGAATAAGCGTCTCTCTTGCGGGGATACTCGGAGGGACATTTTAAATTCAGCTAGGTACTCTGTGCGACCCACGAATTTCTGTTTCGGTATGGTAGTTTCGTATTGGAAATTTGTACCTATCCGAATGCCAACTTTGTTATAATAAAGGTAATAAGTATATTTTAACTGTAATGTACATAGCATACTTAATAGGTATTTCATTTACCTGAAGCCTTCAAACCAATCTCCTTCATAAAACTTTCCTGCGATGGTTAAGAATGCTCCCTTCCCTGTAGATAATTGTCAAATAAAACTATTTAAGAATAATTTGCGAACCAATGAACTCGACCAATTAAACTACTTAAATAGATTGAACATCAGTCTCTGCCACGTTTTTTCTGTGTAGTTGCAAAAGTTAAATTTTACACTTGGCTTAACCTTTATAATAAGTTTGTATACAAGTAGTACAAAAGAGTTACAAAACATAGCAAGGTTTACCAAAATCTCACCCCACGGACGATTTGGCGCAATGGTTAAGAGCTTAAGCCGCTCCGCCCACTGGGTCGAATAGTCGCGAGTCCGATTACCGCACGGGACAAATCGGTGTGTGACCCACAATTATTTGTTTCTGTCTGCGTATTTTTGTATATGAATTTTCATGTTTATTAACCCATCTACGACACAGGAATAAATGCTAGTGTTGTACTACGTTTTCCTTAAAACCTAGAAAACACTCTCTCACACACAGCGATAAATAGTTAAACCTCTATCTATCTATATCACCACGACAGATCCTGGTTGAGTTCAGCACAAAGCCGGTCGTCGTAGCCATCTGATCATGCTGATGATGAGATTCTTTAGGGAGCACGCAGACAGTAGCACCAATAGGTTCTTTCCCTACAACCCTCTCAATTACGTAATTATTTTACGGTCTTATTTCTATGAACTTATAAGATTTGTGACTGAGAAGTTTCTTAGAATTAGCGTTTCTTCAGCCTGTATCTACCCACTGCTTAGTGTAGACCTCTCCACTATCCGTTTTGGTCCTATGCTAGTTTATTTTGTTAGTATAGCCACCTTTATAATGTTATCTAATATATATGTATGGTAAAATTGTTGAAAGGAGAATGTGCGAGAAGTCTGATGGAATGTTGTGCGAGGCACAAGGGGGTTTCAGGTCCGGAAGAGAATGTTCGGATCAAGTTTTCTCCTTTCGCAACATCGTAGAGAAGCATCTGGCAGTGGGCCGGAAGGTTTTCTGCGGTTTTGTTGATCTGGAGAAGGTGTTTAATAGAGTGGTGCGAAAGAGACTTTGGGACATTTTGCCTGAGTATGGTATAAATGGCACTCTGCTGCGGGCCGTCCAGTGCACCTATGTGGACTGCAAGGCCTGCGTACGGGTGGGTAGTAACATGCCACCCTGGTTTGACGTTGAAATCGGCGTCAAGCAGGGTTGCGTGTTGTCCGCTAGACTGTTTATAATATATTTGGATAAAAGTCTTCAAAGACTGAAAGCGATGAATGAAGGTGTACAAATGAGTGATCTAGTGGTAAATCATCTACTATATGCAGATGACGCTGTTTTGATAGTGCCAACAGCCACTGATCTGCAATCACTAGTCACAGTTATGAAAGACGCCTGCATGAAAAATGGCTTACATTTGAATGTGAAGAAAACCAAAATTATGGTTTTTGAACGGAAAGAAACCAGAATAAATGCAAGGATTGTGGTTGGGAACGATGTGCTGGAGCAAGTGATTGAGTTTGTATATCTTGGATGCGCATTCAGTAAGGATGGAAAATACACCGCTAACATAGAGAGAATAGTGAGTGCAGGGAACAGAGTGAATGGCGCGATGGGAAAGCTACTTGGGAGCCGGCACTTAAGCCGAAAGGCGCAGCTGGCCATACATAATGGAGTGCTTGTCCCAACGCTGTTATATGGTTGCGAGAGCTGGGTATGTAAGAAGGAGAATGAAAGTAGGATAAATGCGGTGGAAATGCGAGCTCTGCGGAAGATGTGCGGAGTGAAGCTGACCGACCGTATTCGCAACAGCGTAGTAAGAAAGCAAATAGGTATGAAAGAGAGTATCGGTGTAAAGATGAGAAAGGGTATGCTCCGTTGGTTCGGGCATATAGAAAGAATGTCCGAAGAAAGAATGACAAAACTGATATACAATGCGAAAGTGGAAGGATGTAGGTACCGGGGAAGACCTAGACTATCTTACCATGACCAAATAGACCGGGTCTTATCTGAAGGACAAGTCAGGAGTCTCCGTAACCGGCGAGCGTGTATGAGACGAACTATGAGAGTAGAGGAAGCCAGAGAGGTATGTAAGGAAAGAGCCTGTTGGAACTCTGTACTTTCTGCCTACCCCGTAAGGGATCTGGCGTGATGATATAGACATAGACATAGATATATTGTTATCTGTCCATCTGGCTGATAGTGTAGACCACACATGGATTGTCTTTTCTTTGTGTTACACCAACACTCAGTCGGGCCTAGACCGAGTGGTGGCCCAGAAATTGTCTGACGAAGTTGTCTGTACTTGGAGTTTAGCGTACCTTCTTTCAAATCCTTCTTCCAATCCCCAACGTATTTATCAAACCTCGACGTGAAAATCGCGTGGTGTAAACCTTTTTTAACCGCTTTCTTGTCTGCGATTTTGCGGATTGGCGTAACTTCGCGTGGCTTGTGATAAAACGGCATGATTTAAATAAAAAAAATCATAAACATAACTATATATTCTGATGATATAAATTAAAATGACATGAGATTTGACAGGGTTTATTTTGACAAAATCTATATATTTTTTAGAAACTAATGCAACCTAAGCTGGTAACATAAGCATCCTGGATGTATTTTTTTTAGATTTTATCTGTCCGTCTATATCATCACGCCAGATTCCTTACGGGGTATGCAGGAAGTACAAAATTCCAGCACTTTCTTTACAGTCATCTCTGGCTTCCACCGTTATCGTTGTTTATCTCATACACGTTTGTCGATTATGGAGACTCTTGATTTAACCTTCAGACAGAAGAAACGGTCTATTATTATTTTAAAAGACATTCTATGTGCATCATCAATCTAGATTCCTTGTGGGGAAGAGGCTATGGAGCTCCAAGGTTCTTTACTTTTCCTACCAAGCTCTACCTACCTCTGCCCTCATAGTTCATCTTATACAAGTTCGCCGCTCCGGTTACGGAGAGTCTTTCGACTTGTATTTCAGATAAGACAGTCGATTACTACTTTATAATTAATATATTAATATAAGAAACCTAGAGACCTAGGTCATCAATCTCATGAATGGAACGCCGAATTTGCATATTACGGTGCCTATAACTGTATTTAATTTTTTTTTTTTTTTAAACTTAGCCCTACACTAGGATTTATTCCTGTATCGTGGGTGCGTTTACAAACATGAAAATTCACATACACAAATACCCAGACCGGAACAAATAATTGTGGATCACACAAAGATTTGTCCCGTGCGGGAATCGAACCCGCGACTATTAGACACAGTGGGCGGAGTGGCTTAAGCTCTTAACCACTGCGCTAAATCGTCCGTCAAAATGTATGATGGAAGAGTAGGATTTTTGCGCTTTTACAAATCCGGTTCATGTATCTAACTGGTGCGGATTGATTGAGGCGCCTGCGCGGGTTAATTGCTTTGTCAAAACTACCGTGCTCGAGTCCAGTATTTAACCACAGAATAGTGCCTTATAAACCTTTTCTGTGCGTTTTGCCTGTGCGAATAAGCTTTATCAAAAGGTATGTGATTATAAAGCATTTGATTAGTACCGTATATAAGCATCTTTATAGGTTACAGGCTTTAATTCACTATTTTATAGGATGATGATATCTTATGATGTAAGGAAAAGAACCTGTTGGAACTCTGTACTCTCTGCCTACCCCGCAAGGGATCTGGCGTGATGATACAGATAGATAGATGATATCTTATTATCAGAATAATCGAGAACAGTACTACAAAACAATTCATTAAAAATATGTTTAATGCTAGTGTACCATCTGCGTAGTAATGCGTTAATTAACACGCTAACAAACATATTGCGCAGAAAAATCCAACGTGTAATGCGTTAATCCTAATGCGGCAACGTGTTGTTATTAGCTGCTTGTTTAAAGTGCATTTTAATGCATGCGTTAACACAGGTGTGGCAGAAATATAAGGAAATTTAAATAAACCACAACTCTAACTTAACTATACTTTAATCATTGACTAATACATTTCACGCTTTGCCATGAGCCTTCTGCAGGCCTCTGCTGAGTTCGATGAGCTGCTGGTAGGTCTCCCTGAACCCTTGCAGGGCGAGTTCATGCTGACTCTTCATCGAAGAGTTACTGACGATGTACTTCTCTATGCATTCCACGCATTTACTGTCGAGTTGGATGTCTTCTTCGGTGAGGTATTCGGGTTTGGATAACTGTACTGGTGTGGGCAGAATCTAAAACAAAAAGTTATTTTTATCATGGTCACGTTTTAATCCCTAGAACAGGGTAATAGTTTTTTTTTAAGATTGTCCCAGTCATTTGAATGGATTCAAAAAATTGTATAAGTCTCATGTATTGTGAATGTACTTATGTCATAAGTCAAACTTCAGACTTCCACTCGAGTAATGTCATAAGTCAAAAAAAACGACGACGTACAGTCGTACAAGGAACTTTTGGCCCGCGGCTAAAATCAAAACTAACACTGTCATCAAAAAAATAGCCACTTCATGACAGCCGCAGAGTTGCCGTTTGCTATGATATGAACGCATTTATTTTTTATTTAGTAACCCGGACCCACGTCTTGAAATATCTGCTCGGAAGTAGAAAAATGTTACTAAATGTTAACCCTAATTTCATACTAACGCCCCCTTCCCCCTTTTTAATGTCATTTATGAGCCAAAAGATCCTTGTCGCACTATACGTCGTCGTCGGACGACGTAGCGCGACACGTGTCACGGGACATATGTCCCCTTATGAATACGAGGCTTAAGGGAATAATAATATTATCCCTGTTAAAAATGTGACCCACTGTTGGACACGGGCCTCCTCTCAGACTGAGAGCGTTTAGGCTATAGTCCACCACGCTGGACCAGTACGGGTTGGCGAACTTCACACACCTCCGAGAAACTCTACAAACTTAACACGCAGGTTTCCTTACGATGTTTTCCTTAATAGTTAGAGATAGTTAATTTTCAATACGCACATGTTTTCGAAAAGACAGAGGTGCGTGCCTGGGTTTGAACCCGCGACCTCTTGACTTTGCAGTCCAACGGTCTAACCACTAAGCTATCACTGTTTGACACTTAAAAGAAGTAGATTTAATATGTATATCAAAAAACCTGAATCAATCAATCAATCAGCCTATCGCAGTCCACTGCTGGACATAGGCCTCTCCTAACACGCGCCATTGCACACGGTCCTCCGCCTTCCAGCGACCTTTTTGAGGTCGTCGGTCCATCTAGCTGGGGGCCGTCTTACTTTACGCTTACCAAGTCGCGGTCTCCACTCTAGGACACGCTTGCTCCATCGGCCGTCGGTCCTTCTGCAGATGTGACCAGCCCATTGCCACTTTAGCTTACTGAGTCTGCGAGCTATGTCGGTAACTTTGGTTCTTTGTCGGATTACCTCGTTACGAATTTTATCCTTCAAAGAGACGCCGAGCATAGCTCGCTCCATAGCCCGCTGTGCGACTTTGAATTTGTGGACTAGTCCCACTGTGAGTGGCCACGTCTCAGCCCCGTAAGTCATAACAGGTAGGACGCATTGATTATAGACTTTAGTCTTCAGGCATTGCGGTAAAGGCGAAGAGAAAACGTGACGTAGTTTGCCAAATGCAGCCCAACCTAATTGGATCCTGCGGTTAATTTCTTTCTGGAAGATGTTTCTACCAAATTGGACAACTTGTCCAAGGTAGGCATATTCCCGAACAACTTCGAGCATCGAACCATCGACGTAGATCGGTCCCGGCGTGACATGTTCATTAAACATGATCTTGGTTTTATAATGCCGGTTTTATCATGCCGAGACCGACACCCCGAGATTCCATTTAGGCTATGCAGCATTTCGCTTAACTGTTCCAGTGACTCTGCCACGATGACGATATCATCGGCAAACCGAAGGTGTGAGATGTATTCGCCGTTGATGTTAATGCCCCGCCCAGTCCAGTCCAGCGTCTTGAAGACGTCTTCGAGTGCATTGGTGAAGAGTTTGGGGGATATTACATCCCCCTGTCTTACCCCTCGACGCAGCTCGATCGGGTTGGTCTTTTGGTCCTGGAGCTGGACGGTTATTGTGGTGGTATCATACAGACATCTCAACACCTCGATATAGCGCCAATCGATGCCACATCGCTGCAGAGCATCCAAAACCGCCCAGGTTTCGATGGAGTCGAAGGCTTTCTCGTAGTCCACGAAAGCCATACACAGCGGCTGATTGTACTCTTCGGTCTTCTGTACAATCTGCCGAACAGTATGGATGTGGTCTACGGTGCTGTAGCCTTTTCGAAACCCGGCTTGTTCCGGTGGCTGGAACTCATCAAGTCTTCTGGCGAGGCGGTTTGTGAGTACTCTTGAGAACAACTTGTAGACGTGGCTCAGGAGTGAGATGGGTCTGTAGTTCTTCAGCAAGGTTTTTTCACCTTTTTTGAAGAACAGAACCACCGCACTCCTGCTCCACGCTTGAGGTGTTAAGCCCTGGTGGATGACGGAATTAAAGAGACTCGCTAGCTTTTTCAGGATTGGAGTCCCGCCTGCTTTTAGGAGCTCAGTGGTGATTCCGTCATCGCCTGGCGACTTGTTGTTTTTGAGCTGCTCGAGAGCCACTCTGACCTCGTCCGCGTTGACATCAGAGATGTCTTCCGTGTGGTGGCGTGTGAGTGGGGCTCTGTGGTCATCAGCGCTGGGTCTCGTGGGTTTAGTCATCCGTGATGCGTCCTGAACGTCTTTGTAGAAACTCTCAATTTCCTTGAGTATCTCGAACTTGGAGGTTACGGTTTTGCCACCCGCAGTTTTAAGTTTCGTCAGATGGGATCTACCTAGCTGGCGAGCGAAGACTTTGGTGCCTCCGTTCTGTTCAATCGCAGCCGCGATAGCGCGGGTGTTGGAACATCGGAGGTCACGTCGCACCCGCTTCCGGATCTTCCGGTTGAGGTTGCTCCCATCCGGCGAAGACGCCTGCGTGGATGACATTTCCCGTCTCTGCCTCATAAGTTCAAGAGCCTCGAGCGAGAGTTTAGACTCTCTGTTACCGCTTTTGCCGGGAAACACCCTTCGAGACACATCCTGTAGCGTTTTGACCACTGTGTCGGTTTTCTCGTCAACATTGCCTTCGGTTTCCAGCAGGTGGAAACGATTTTGAAGCTCCAGTTGGAACTTTTCGGACCCTAAAGCTATTTGAGGCGCAGTAGGTCTGAGAGTAGACCTCATCATGCGACGCCTTTCGGCCCTGAAGTTTATATTTAGAGCGCCTCGGACAAAAAACCTACTTCATTTATAATTTATATTAAGGAACCCTGGATTTTATTGCCCTTGTCCGAACGGGTGGGTACAGTCTTAAGTAATCAATAATTTTCTCTTTTTGACTATTCATAAGTGCCTTTTGGTCTACATAAATTAAAAAAAATGATTTTAATGTTGAAATCTACTGACCTGCTGTGTGAGGGCCTGCAACTGATCTCCATTAGCCACATCCGCAAGTACTTGCTGCCTTAGAGCAGTCAACAGGACTGCTTCTCGTACCGCACCATTTTGTAATAACTCCAGCATGAGGTTGTCGATATTCTGATGCCAAGTGAGGTAGAACACTAGTGGCCCGAAGTGTCTTGTTGATCTGAAGAAATAAAAAAAAATTTTTTGATCAGACATTTCATTATTTAAGTCACAATATATAATTTCCGAATGTGAAGGTATTATCACAATGTCTCAACGACTTTATGTGGCGAGTTAATGAAAACATACATACAAAATCGTTACAAAATTGTCTATCTATCTATATCATCACGCCAGATCCCTTGCGGTGTAGGCAGAGAGTACAGAGTTCCAACAAGTTCTTTCCTTATATACCTCTCTGGCTTCCTCCACTCTCATAGTTCGTCTCATAAACGCTCCCCGGTATAATTTTATATTAGTAGTAATAGTTTTTAAATATGTGTAATCCCAATTGGTCAAGACTTTTATAACAAAACTAGTTTCTGCCCGCGATTTCGTCCGCGATGACTTTAGACAGGAACCTTACATTTTTTCGGATATGAAAAGTATCTTATCCAGGTATGGCAATAAACTGTGTGCCAAATTTCATCCAAATCCGTTCAGACGTTTTTGTGTGACTGTGTAACAAAGACTATCTTACCATGACCAAATAGACAGAGTCTTTTCTGAAAGACAAGTCAAGAGTCTCCGTAATCGGCGAGCGTGTAATCGGTAAGCTCCGTAATCGGTGGCGCTGATCTATCTATCTATATCATCATATAGATAGATATATAGAGTAACAAACATCCAAACATATAAATATCCAAACATTGAAACATGCAAACTTTCACATTTATAATATTAGTAGGATTTACATTAACACAGAAGGCAGAATATCTTCTATTATATAATAATATCAGCCTATACTATTCCACTGCTGGGCACGCGGACCCAGTGCGAATTGGTGAAGGCAGGTTTGCGACCACCTGCTGTAGGAACTTATCAAGCCTCCTACAAGGCTTCCAACTCGGCTTAACGTGCCTTCCGAAGCACGCAGACGCTTAAATATGAAATTTCCGACTAAAGCATGGGACAATAGAACAAATCCATAGACTAGTAGAAACCATCTACAAATCATTCGAAGAAAAGAATTACTGTAGTGCTGCTTTCCTTGATATATCACAAGCGTTTGATCGAGTCTGGTATGATGGACTTTTATTTAAAACCAAAAAACACTGCCCATCAACTACTATAACTTTATAAGGTCTTATATAACAGACAGAGACTTTTTTTTAAGTATGGAGAAGCCATAACTAAGTTAACCCACATAAAAGCTGGAGTACCCCAAGGCAGTACCGTGGGGCCCATCATGTATCTGATCTTCACAGCTGACTTACCAACTACAGACGGGGTGATTATGGGTACATTTGCCGATGACACTGCTGTAATGTCCATTGCCAAAACACCACAAAATGCTTCTAAAAAGCTACAAATTGCGTTAAACGAAATATCTGCATGGCTTAAAGACTGGCATATAAAAGCCAATGAATCTAAATCAATTCAAGTAACATTCACTACCCGACGGGAAACTTGTCCTCCAGTTGTACTGAACAATATCCAGATCCCGTAATCTGAGGAAACAAAATATCTTGTAATTTACCTAGATAGTCGATTAACTTGGAGAAAGCATATATTTACCAAACGCCTTGCACTGGGCCAACAGAGTCGCAAAATGTATTAGTTACTAAATAGAAAATCACAACTGGGACAGTAGAAAATAAACTGCTACTATATAAAAGCATAATTAAACCAATATGGACATACGGAATACAACTGTGGGGCACATCAAACATTGAAATCCTCCAAAGGTTTCAAAACAAGACGCTTAGGATGATAGTTGACGCACCTTTGTACATTTTAAACGACAGACTACACCACGACCTAAACATTAAAACAGTGATACAGGAAGTCATGGCCCAAACAACAGCCTACAAGAGGCGAATACAAAACCACCCAAATCTACTTGCACAGAATCTGATGACTGACAGCCCAGAGATCGGAGGCTGAAACGTAAATACCACAAGATCTACTCCAGAGTAGATAATTGCCCGAGGGCTTGTCACTGGACCTGTTCCTCCCAAGACCTTACTACATCCTAACCAATTGCTAAATGTTCCCTGCTCGGACAGATTGCAATAATAAAAGAAAAAAAAAAATGAAAATGCCACAAACGCTCACCCATCTCAGACCTGTTGGAACTCTGTACTCTCTGCCTACCTCGCAAGGGATCTGGCGTGATGATATAGATAGATAAACCAATTCAATCCTTATCATCACACCAGATGATCAGCAGAAATTGTGTGCTACGCAGATGACACTGCTCTTTTGTTTTATGGTCCAAACTGGGAATGTGTCCGTAACGTTACTGAAATAGGCTTACTTTTGGTTTCCAAATGGCTTCAAAATAATCTCCTGACACTAAATACTGGGAAAACGAAGTATATGTGTTTTCATAAGACAGCCAGAAGTCAACCTCCACCTATGCCAGACATCAAAATTCATACCAGTAATCATAGTCTTTCTTCTGACCTCACATGTACATGTGACTCGATACAACGGACGAAGGAACTTAAATATCTTGGTCTCATTTTAGATGAACGCTTGAATTTTGAGTCTCATATATCTAACCTATCGACTAGAATACGGAAAGTGATCGGTATTATGAAAATTTTGCGCAACTCCGCCAGTATGCATGTTCGCAAACTTGTTTATTATGCTGTCTGCCAGTCCCTTCTTTCCTATTGCATCGGAGTCTGGGGAGCTGCTGCTAAATCTTTTATGCTAAATCTCGAAAGGGCTCAACGTGCTGTTCTGAAAGTTATGCTTCAGAAACCGTTCAGGTACTCCACTAATTCGCTTTACGAAGAAGTAGATGTCCTCAGAGTACGCCAACTTTTCATTCTTAAAGCATGTATGACTACCCATAAAACTACCTGCAGCTCACCGGCCTACGACACTCTGTTACAGAAAAGAGTTTTTCAGCTAAAACTGCCGACAGTTAAATCTACTTTCGCTAAAAGATTCCAGTTTTATGTCTTTCCTTTAATTTATAACAAAGCTCTAACTCTCTGCGATTTTAAAAATTCTTCCTCATCTCAAGCAAAGGTCAAAGTCACCAACTGGTTGAAAAGTCTTGATTACGAGGGCACTAAAGCTGTTTTGTTTTTATATTTTTAATAGTCTATAAAAGTTTCATTTATTTTCCCTGTGTAAGTTGTTATTGTGTGAATTGTTATTTTTATAATAGACATGTTATATTATTATGGTAATATATGTTTACTCGTGGTGGGTAGCTAATACTGAGCTGTGTTTTTTAAACCTTTTTTTTTTATTTTTTCTTATATTTTTAATGTTTCCGTCCTCTTTTATTACGTTTATTTTTTAAATCTTATTTCTTTTAATTGTAATCGGTATCCCAAGATACAGGCTGTGCCTAGTTTGGGAACCCCTGGTAAAAACTTTTTAAGGTATTGTAACGTTTTTTGGTACTTACTAATTTAGGAAATATGTATCTTAATTCAGAAAATAAACAATTATTATTATTATTAGATCCCTTGTGGGGGGGGTAGGTTGTGAGTACAGAGTTTTAACAGTATCTTTCTACCTTAGAACCAATTTAGTTTCTCTACAAAGACCTTACCTCAGCAAATCATATTTGCTCTTCGTATCAATGTGTTGGTATGTAATGCTTGTAATTCTCTGATATGAGGGTTCATCTGGCTCATATTGTACACACGCCCGGTCAAGCACAAAAATGTATTTCTCCCTGTCCAACAGACTGTTGAACTTAGCATCATCTGAGAACATTAAGGGTTCCCTTAGCTTGCGGCCATCTAATGGGAAATAGACCTGCAAACAAATAACAAAAAATAAATTTTCACTGTTTGAATGTAATAATGATGCAAATAATACAATTTCATTATTAGAATAAGCACTCATTCTGAGAACAAAATGCTTGATTTCCCTTGTCCATTCCTAGTTTTGCTACACTATGAAGGTAGATGCCACAGAGAAGACGGTTTCATGTTCCAAGTTGCTCCAACTCATTTACACAGAATATTTTTGTATAGCATGCAATGCGAATAAAAATTACTAGGGAAAGATCATAAGATAGAATAATTATTATTATACTTACTTGATTCAACCTTTTTCTAACATCATGATCACAACTTCGAAGAGTACCATCTGGTTCTCTGTAATAACATGTTACCAAAATGTTTGTTAAAGAATCATTGACATAACATATTGCCACAATAAATATATTTAAACAGTAGAATATCTTAGCACGCGATACATGACCTCCGCAGGTTTTAGTGTCAAAGATAGTCAGACGCCAAAACCCTCCGAGAAGTCGCGTAGAGCGCGCGTCTGTGTACATGATTCTTATTCGGACCGGTAGTACTAAAATGTTCTACTGTTCAGACATACTGCATATGTTTACTGTGATATTGCTAGCCGGCACAAATTGCGTTGAGTTAGCTCTCAAGTTTCCTAAAGGCTTGTTTTTTATCAACCAGCAATTTATTTAGACATATTTCGCTATGTAGCATTAACAATATAACATATAATATTGTTTATTAATCAGGTCTTCAGGTCCGGAAGAGGATGTTCGGATCAAGTTTTCTCCCTTCGCAACATCGTAGAGAAGCATCTGGCAGTGGGCCGCAAGGTTTTCTGCGGTTTTGTGGATCTGGAGAAGGCGTTTGATAGAGTTGTGCGTAAGAGACTTTGGGACATTTTCCCTGAGTATGGTATAAATGGCACTCTGCTGCGGGCAGCCCAGTCCACCTATGTGGACTGCAAGGCATGCGTACGGGTGGGTGGTAACATGTCACCCTGGTTTGACGTTGAAATCGGCGTCAAGCAGGGTTGCGTGTTGTCCGCTAGACTGTTTATAATATATTTGGATAAAAGTCTTCAAAGACTGAAAGCGATGAATAAAGGTGTACAAATGAGTGATCTAGTGGTAAATCATCTACTATATGCAGATGACGCGGTTTTAATAGCGCCAAAAGCCACTGATCTGCAATCACTAGTCACAGTTATGAAAGACGACTGCATTAAAAATGGCTTACATTTGAATGTGAAGAAAACCAAAATTATGGTTTTTGAACGGGAAGAAACCAGAACGAATGCAAGGATTGTGGTTGGGAACGATGTGCTGGAGCAAGTGAATGAGTTTGTATATCTTGGATGCGCATTCAGTAAGGATGGAAAATACACCGCTGACATAGAGAGAAGAGTGCAGGGAACAGAGTGAATGGCGCGATGGGAAAGCTACTTGGGAGCCGGCACTTAAGCCGAAAGGCGCAGCTGGCCATACATAATGGAGTGCTTGTCCCAACGCTGTTATGTGGCAGCGAGAGCTGGGTATGTAAGAAGGAGAATGAAAGTAGGATAAATGCGGTGGAAATGCGAGCTCTGCGGAAGATATGCGGAGTGAAGCTGACCGACCGTATTCGCAACAGCGTAGTAAGAAAGCAAATAGGTATGAAAGAGAATATCGGTGTAAAGATGAGAAAGGGTATGCTCCGTTGGTTCGGGCATATAGAAAGAATGCCCGAAGAAAGAATGACAAAACTGATATACAATGCGAAAGTGGAAGGATGTAGGTACCGGGGAAGACCTAGACTATCTTACCATGACCAAATAGACCGGGTCTTATCTGAAGGACAAGTCAGGAGTCTCCGTAACCGGCGAGCGTGTATGAGACGAACTATGAGAGTAGAGGAAGCCAGAGAGGTATGTAAGGAAAGAGCCTGTTGGAACTCTATACTCTCTGCCTACCCCGTAAGGGATCTGGCGTGATGATATAGATATAGATATTTCTCATGAGATCCATTTCTAAATTCACTATTATTTAACATTAGTTTTTGCCTGCGACGACTTGAAACAGGAACCTAACATTTTTTCGAAATAAAAAGTATCCTATGTGTTAATCCAGTTAATAAACTATCTGTTGGTACATCACTATGAAGAGAAGAGTCCTGGAGAGGGGATGGCTGGTAGCGATGACAGCCACGGCAAGCACTGCGTCATTGCCCGCCGTTCGAAGCACACATATTTAATTCTGTCTCCGTAATCGCCTTGTCACGCGTGTTTAAATTATTATACAGTCCATTGCTCAGTCTTAATTTATTTCCTACTAACACTCGTAGGATAATTCTCATCATTTCCACTATCAATATGCCAAATTTCATACAAATCCGTTCAGCCGTTTTTGCGTGATTGAGTGACAAACATCGAAACATACACACTTTCACATTTAAAATATTAGTAGGGAGTAGGATCATATGCCTTTTTGGTCTAGCGGCACATTATGTGGGTAGTTATCACAAAGTCCTGACCTGGACCACCATGTTCAAATCCTAGTTCAAAAAGTTGACGGTCGATTTAGCGCAGTGGTTAAGAGCTTAAGCCGCTCTGCCCACTGTGTCTGATAGTCGTGGGTTTGATTGCCACATGGGACAAACCTTTGTGTGATCCTCAATTATTTGTTTCAGTCTGGGTTTTGTGTATGTGAATTTTCATGTATGTAAATGCACCCATGACACAGGAATTAATCCTAGTGTCGGGTTACGTTTTTTAAAAATGATATAAAAAAGAAGACAGTTTCTTTTTCAAACCAAAAAATTCTGTCACAGTATGGGATCAGGAATTATGCCCCACATATCAGCAATAAGCTTGTCCCTTATCTTTTCATTGTCGGCAAATCCAAGGGCCGTCAAATGTATTTTGTCTATAGCAAAATTCCCAATATCCATCTAGAGTATGGAATTGTGCCCTGTGTATGGCAATCGCCCCCAATTACATGGGACATAACATTGTTGGTGAAGTTGGTATAGTACACCTCTGCCACCTCACACCCGCTTTGGCAACGTAGGTGTGATGGTGTGTATTTTTTTTTATTTAGATAAGTAAATTAAAATTGGATTACCTTTCAACAATCATTCTATGTTCATTAGGAACTCCAAATGAGATATCTGTAAACAGGTATTTGGCGCTATCATATCCAATCAAGGCAGGGTCTTTGGAGAGAACATCATCAATGTGCTGTTGAATCTGGAAGAAAAAAAGAATAAGAATTCAAAGAAATTTATTTTGAAGAAAAAAATTTCCAGAGTTCCAAACACCCTAATTGAATAAGACTTAATTTATATAATACTAATGTACCCGCTGTAATAAGCTGTATCCGCAACTTCGTGAGGTTATTTTTAGGCGCATAATTCACAACCTTAGGCTTTTTTTAATACTGTAGAGAGCCTTTGTCTTTCCCCTGAATAAAATTTATATTCTTGCCTAATTTGAAATCTGTTCAGCGTAAAAAGGTAACAGACAAACAAACAGAGTTAGTCACGAATTAAAAATATTAGTATGGATGTATATGTTCATACATAAAGGATTTATGATTATATTATCAAGTTGGTATACGATTTCAACTTAATATGATTGACTTGGTATCAACTTGATAACCACTTATGGTCAATTTTTGTGTAGGAGTGATCTACGTTGTAGGCCTAGCGGCCTTTACAGCTTCACCAGACAAGTGGGCGAGAGTGCAACCATTATGCTCGAGCCAGAAGGGCAAGGAGGCAACTAGTTCAAAGGCGCCTCTAAACTAAGAAGGATTGATGAGTTAACTATTTTCAATATACCTATCTTCACTTGATATGAAGTCCGCTATCTTGAACATTATACAATTAGGTAGGTAATATTGACATTTCTGTAAATTTCTATCGATCTATCAATATCATCACGCCAGATCCCTTGGGGGAAAAGTTATAAAGTGTGCGGCCATTAATTAAAATAAGAAGAAGAAGAAGAAGCCATTTGGTTTAATGGATATATCAGTTATTTTACCTTTACAACGGGAGGCATTTGTAACAGCCTATCCGCATTTTCATTAGCTTTTGCCATTTCCATTTCGAGTTCCTCAGAGGTCAAGAATTTATATTTTGGTGTCGGTAGCACGGTGAAACCATGGTTTGTTCTTTTTCGAAAAACTTTATTATAATCAGGCCTGGTTAACCGTTTCAACAAAAATTGGACGTTTGATGAAAAGAATTTGGGCGCCGGGTCCTGTTCTCCATCTAATTGAAGGAAAATAACAAAAATTATGAACTAATATGGATATAAACAATTTCATTGACGGTATTTACCTACCGTAGAGCGATGGTACTATACTTAATTTGCGACATGAGATAATAAGTAGTTGAGAATCGATTAAAACACTTCTGGTACTATTTTGGGCTAATTTACGAAATAAATACGCCATATTTTAGGTTGACATATATTTATAACCTACAAAAATAAATTGTATTTAGAATCAGAGACTAATCGAAATCCAGGTTTTCCAGTTTATTTACTATTGCTCTATGGTAGACCTACATAGAGAGCGTTCCGGTAGGCGACCAAAACGCTCACAGCGTACATTATACATACAGATATAGTCATCAGCTAGGTTCTCGAACTAGCGCTATGTGCCAACCGAGTGCACAATTAAATAATGTTATGTTACTACAGCTCGTTGTAGGGTGGTTTCTCTATTAATTCTTTAGTGCGCAGTGGTTGGTTACTATGCAGAACAAAATTCCTTGTTAGAGGAAAAAGGAATAAAGCGGCTCCGCATATCACTGCTTAGTGTATTAACATTTGAGGTAGCGAGCAATAGCTTAGCGTACAATAGCTTTATGAAAGTTACATGATTACTATAAATATACAAATACCGTTATTACAAACTTGGTAAAGGTATTTTCACCATAAGTAAACTGTTTGACTCGACTGACACCAAAGCTCTACTTTAAGTCAACAATAATTTTATCTTCTGCGAATAATTTAAATTAAAACATTTGTCATGTGTGCCATTAGTGAGATTACAAAAAAAACCTAATACATACAACCTAACCTAACCTAAAACCTAATAATAGCAAACCTCTTTGCGTCAACACTAATTATACATAGGTATGTGGGTAGCTATGTATAGAACTATAACTAGGTATACATCCATCCTGCGCCTATAGCTACCTATATCGACATATAACATTACTGTGACTTGTATCTATTTCATAGTTTCTGAATTCGTATTTTAAATGAAACACTGCATTATATTACATAAAATATTTTGAGGTCCGTCATTTAACTTAGTTTTACACTTTTCACACACACACACGCACGCACGCACGCACGCACACACACACACACACACACACACACACACACACACACACACACACACACGCTTTTTTCGACTCCATGAAAATGTCGATAAATTCTCCCCTTACGTCTATGTCATTTTTTCAGCTTAACCTTGTTGAGCTCGTAAAAAAAAACAGGTTTGTGCTATAAAATCGTGCCTCAATTGCAGAGGAAAACATAATTATAACAATAAGATTATTTTGCATCGGTTAGTTTCAAGATTTTCTTCCGATTTTTTACAAAAACTCCAATATTAATTTCGATATTTTATAGGTTGGTAAAATTGGCTGGTATTGCCAATTAGGAAATGGGGTAATTTATCAAAATAATGGGAACTTTCCTTGAAATTTGTTTAGGTATGGTTTTAATATTATCAAATGTTATTTTTACAATCGAAAATAGGGTCACGTGTTTGAGGTGATGTTAGAGTACTAGATTAGTGTAAATATAAACGCTGAAACATGTTGGTGTTTAGGGTCTGAATAAAAAAAAGGATAAAGTACACTTTGTTTCAATATTTAATAATATTTCGAAGAATTCTTAACAACTGTATTCCTATTAACATTCTACTAATATTGTAAATTTTTATGTTTAGAAGTTTGTTACTCAATCACGCAAAAAAACGACTGAAGGGATTTGGATGTAATTGGGCACCTGTATTAACACATAGGATTTTTATCCCGAAAATATGTAAAGTTCCTAGTCGCGGGCTGAAACTAGTAATATTATTCATGTAAAAGTTTGCATATTTAGACATTTTGTTGTTTGTTACTCAATCACGCTAAAAGGACTGAACGGATTTAGATTTTGACGGACGATGTAGCGCAGTGGTTAAGGGCTTAGCCCGCCCCGCCCACTGTGTCTAATAGTCGCGGGTTCGATTCCCGCACGGGACAAATCTTTGTGTGATCCACAATTATTTGTTCCGGTCTGGGTATTTGTGTATGTGAATTTTCATGTTTGTAAACGCACCCACGACACAGAAATTAATCCTAGTGGGGCAACGTTTATAAAAAAAAAAGATGAAATTTAGGAGACACCTGTAGTTTATGACCTGGATTAACACATAGGATACAATTTACCCCGTAAAAGTGTAAATATTCTGTCTAAAGTCAACGCGGATGAAGTCGTAGGCAGAAACTTAAAATTATTTAATATAATTCATCTTCTTGTGCTATTAGGCCGTCATAATTTAATATTTTGTACATTAGATAAAATAGCTGACGGATTTGACTGTAAAATTATATTCGTAATAAAATAAGTATAATACGTATATATTGTGTGTTTTATTACATTAACATATACGTGGTATTGTACCGAAAGTAATATTAACTTTTGGTACAATACCCCAATTCCGTATTATTCTGTTTACAGGTGCACTAAAATAATGTCGTTGGAAATGTATACATAATTGAGGCATAAATTGATGGTTACATAATTATTAAATTATAGATTGTACATCACTAACTAATTAAATCACACATTATTTAATTATAGTAATACACTTACACTTATATAATGTTTCAAAATTTTATAAAAAGTAGGCTAAAAAATCTTTTAGCTGGGATCCCCAAAACACGCAAACATGGTGGGTAACCATGGTAGCTGTTGCCGCTTTCCGGCGACATGTTTGTTAGCACTGGTGTGTCTAGACAAGTATCCGTTTAAGCGCGCAGATGATAAATGTTTGATGAAATATATATATAGGTAACACAGTTTGGAGTCACAGCCAGGGAGTCCAGTTAGACAAACTTTTTAAATAAAAAATACCTGTACCTCTTACTTCTTCAAAACTTAGAAAAAATAAGTTCCAACCACAGATTCACAGAATAATTATAATCACACAGATTATACACGGTAGTACGCATGAAGCTAACATTACCTGGAGGAAGTCATACGACGTTGCCGCTCCGCCGGTCATCATTCAACACATTGTCTTTTCCATTTCAAGTGAATGAGAAAGCTATTGTAAGGTTGGCAACGTCACCCTGTACGTGTGCTTGGTCTAATATTGTGACCTATGCTTAGGCCATAACAAATGCGGGGCGCATTTGTCCGTTTCAATGATTGAAATATAAATGATAATCATTGTAATAACAGAATATACTTTAATACAGTGAAATTATGTTCTGTTGTGCTGTATTTTGTCAATCAAGGACAACCAAAGGAGGAGTGAAAAATCCTGAATTATCATTTCACACGTATGTGTTTATTGCCTCTTATTATATTATAGGGAAGTTTTACAGCAAAATTATGGATTTAACATTAAAGATATACATCATTGACGTCATATAATTCGTATACGGTGATAATTAACTGTGGGTTTATAGCTTTAATTTATTTATTTACATACTAACACGGCAGATACACCATTTACGTTAGCACAAAGAAAAATATATATATAAAAAATAGAATAATTAAAAGTATGGAAGTGCAAGATACAAGTTCATTCATTCCAGTCTCTCAGAATACCTCAGACACTCAGACAAAATATCACTCCATGCATCCGCAAACAGATCACATCCAGGACTGCCGTCAAGGAGAGCGTTCAGTGCGGCGAGGGTGCGCGGGATTGGCGAACGAGCACGCGCTACTGTTCTACATGTTGGAACAGAAAACAATCTATGCTTCCTGTTCCGACAGTAGTTAATAGGAGCGCAGAGTCGACACAACTCATTATGCAGGTTAGGGGCATCCATTTTTCCCTGAAAAAATGGCATTGAGGTGACAATTTGATCCATGCTTCTTCTTACTTGCAAAGAATTGTATCCTAGACAGCCCAACAAGAACTTGGTAGGATACATAAAAGGATAGTTACCAAAAATGCGTTTATATAAATGCCTGAGGAACGCTTTCTGAACCTTTTCTACATGTAAAGTATATGAACTCTCATATGGATGCCACACCGATGCGCTGGCTTCCAGCTAAGTATGAACTAAAGTACTGTAAAGAGGCTTAATGACCCCATGATTGCAAAAGTCCCGAGAATTTCTCAGCACAAAGCCAAGCCGCCGATAAGATTCCCAGACAACTATGTTTACATGATCGTGAAAAGTGATCAATTTTCGATCAAATACACCTAAGACTTTTATAGTTGTAGATCTGGCTATAATATTGTCCCCTAACTTATAATAAAATTCAATCGGCTGCCGCATTCGATCAAACGACATCACATAACATTTATTAGCATTAAATTCCATTTTATTCTTGATGCTCCACTCGTTTATTAAGCCAATATCACGCTGAAGCATCAAGCAGTCCTCTACAGATTTTATTTCTTTATACAGTTTTAGGTCATCGGCATATAATAGACATTTTTCATGACGGACAACTGATGGCAAATCATTTACCATTAAGTTGAAAAGCAGAGGACCAAGTATAGACCCCTGACTAACTCCAGAACGCGTGTGATAAGGCCTAGACTCATATAGGCCGAGCCTGACAAACTGCTGGCGATCACGAAGGTAGTCAGCGAAAAGACTGAGTAGGCTAGGAGCAAATCCTAAAGCATACAGCTTTTCCAGCAATATGTCATTGTTGACTCTAGTCAAAATAGAGGACGTCCATTTGGCCTCCTCCGTCAAGACTGATAGAAATATCATTCACTAAAATGAGAAGATTGGTGTTAACTGAACGCTTTGTTCGAAATCCATGTTGTTCATTGCATAAAAAAACTTTTTGAGTTGAGCGTAAATACGTTTATGCAAAACAGCTTCAAATACCTTGGCAGGCGTTGATAGTATAGCAATTGGGCGGTAGTCTACAACATCAGTCTTAGTTCGAGTTTTATTTATTTATTTATTCTTTATGCACTTTTATGTACATAGGCGGACTTAATGCCTGAGGCATTTTCTGCCAGTCTACCTTGGGGTGGTGTAGAGACAAGTGTGGCAGGTGCGAAATTACACGAATTGGAGAGGGTAAAGAAAAAAAACAAAAAATATGTAAATAACAACTAATTAACTATACATAATACTTAATATATACAAATTATATATAACGATAATATACATATTTATATATATTTATATATATACCACAAATATATACATATATAAATAATTATACAATGTATACATAAACTAAAACTGTGCGACATAACAACGTGAAGCGACTAACATTGAGAGGGGTTCAACCTTTGGTGTAGATAGTCTTGTAGACTTTTTTTTAAAAGAGGAACGATTAGTGGCCATCCTGAGTTCCAGAGGCAGAGCATTCCAAAGAAGGATAGACTGCACAAAGAAGGAAGAATGAATGAAATCAGTACTATGAGGGGGGCACTGAAGAAGACGGTTATTTACAGAACGAAGATGTTTATCGTGGTTAGAACATAAATATTGAAATTGGGAAGTAAGATAAGCGGGCGAGACTGGAGAATGAAGGATGGAAAAAAGCGTAGTCAGTGCCCTCAGAGTTCTACGCTGCCGAATGGGCAACCACTTTAATAGTGATCGCTGCTCCGACACGTGGTCGTATTTACGCAAGTTGAAGACGAACCGAATGCAGTTATTGAGAAGGCGGTCCAGTTTGTTGAGTTGATCTGCATTCAGGTCGAAATAGCACACATCACCATAGTCGAAAATAGGAAAGATCAGGGATTGCACAAGCATTGCTTTTGTGTTGGTAGGAAGCAAGTTTTTCAACCGATACAAGTATCGTAACGTACCAGTAACCTTTTGACCGACGGCCATAACTTGTGTTTGCCAGCTGAACGAAGTGTCAAGGTGCAAACCGAGATCCTTAACGCTAGAGCTTAGGGGGATAACTGTCCTGTTGAATTTAAGTGTAGGCAATAAATCAGTATCCACTCTGCTCAAAATTCTAGAACTTCCCACAAGAATCGCCTGGCACTTTGTGGGATTCACCGTGACACCAAACCTGTCGGACCAGTATTTTATAGCCTCTAAATCCTGATTTAGTTTGATGATAATGTCTGGAATTTTATCAACCGTATTTTGCGAATATAATTGCAAGTCGTCAGCATATAGATGATACGTGCACTGAAGTTCTTGAGTTATCAGATCAATGAAAATGGAAAATAGAAGAGGAGAAAGTATACCGCCTTGGGGAACGCCAGTGTCGAGGCAGCACCAAGCTGACGATGCGTCATCACTCAAAACGGACTGCTGACGTTCTCGAAGATAAGAGGAAAACCAATCCAGCGACTTTTGTGAGCACAAACGGAAGGAGAGAATGGACAGAAGGATTTCGTGACTAACGGTATTGAAGGCATTCGAGAAATCAACTAACACGAGGACGGTAACTTTGGTATCTTCCCTGCCTGATCGGATATCACCAGTCACTTTAAGAAGGGCAGAAACGGTACTATGGCCGGGCCTGAATCCAGATTGAAGAGGGTTAATTAAATTGTTGATATATATAAAATGGGAAAATTGCTTGTGAACGCAGGCCTCGAGCACTTTTGAAAGAAAAGGGAGAATGGATATTGGACGGTAGTGGCTAGGAAGGGTGGGATTGGGGATCTTTGGCAGGGGGCGGACAAAAGCTTTCCGCCAGAGAGATGGGAATACACCGGACTCTAAAGAGAAATTGACAAGGTGAGTAATCGCCGGAAGGAGATAGTCAAGTACTGATATGATCATGAATCTGCAAATTTTAACACAACCCACAGCCTTGGATTTGATAGACATAATAATCTTTTTTAGGTATAGGGGTAACTCTAGATATCTTTCACGTTGGGGGGTAAACTCCTGTTTTTAGGGAAAGATTAAAAATGTGACGCAAGGGACAGCATAGGTGCTTTTTTGCTTGCTTGAAAACGTTTGGCGGAAGATTATCGGGACCTATGGAGCTGCTTAGCTTTAAACTATCTTTGCCAAATATGACATCGTCATTAGAGAATTCTTTAATATTGATGTAGTTGCTATTGTAAGAAACATCACGGCAGTTTTCAATAATGTTTCTTGCATTAAGGTTCGGTACGTCCATTAAGAAAACACTTGCAAAAAAGTCAGCAAATGCCTCTGCCGCCTCAGGACCAGAAAAAGACGTTCCTTTATAGACAAAATTTGGTTCAAATCCACCTTTACACCGCAAACTTGAAACGTGATGCCAAAAAATACGCGGGTTACGTTTTATATTGTTCTCAATAAGCCTCATGTGCCCGCTGTAAGCGGTTGCTACACGGGATTTAAGGCTGGCTCTAAGGACTGAAAATAATTTATATAGATCTGGGGAGCGAGTACGTTTCCAAGAAATATGTAATTGTATCTTCAATTGCGTATCAGTAATTAAATCTTGAGTAAACCAGACTGGATAGCGTCTAACCCTAAAACGATGGCGCCGTTTTTTCGGCACACAACCGTCAAATATTGTGCGGATAAGACCATAAAATTGTTGACAAGCACTAGGCACATCGTTGGCCTGAAGCACACAATCCCATGAAGTTATAGAGAGCATGTTATACAACAGATCAAAATCGCCCTTTTTAAAATTCCAATCTATTCATGGATCTATGTTGCTAGGTGGAACAGTTTCAGAGTTACGAGTTGCGTCGACGCTTACCTCAATATCCAACGGGGGATGGTAGGCATCGGAAGGAACTATGCCTTCAGTTACTACCACAATGGCCTAATGAACACTGTCGCTTTCCATAATCAGCACAACATCTAATATACCTCCATGCGCATTGACCACAGCATTCTTCTCAGACAGACTACAAAAAGATAAAAATATAACAATAATAATTCCTTACACACATCGATGCACTATTTAAATTAATATCACCCATGATTATAAGCGTATGTTTCAAAATATTTACAAAACTTTCAATTTTACAAAACCATTGCAATGTAGTCCGCTTCAGTGGCATTAGGTATTATATACATAACGCACACATAAAATGTTCGGCCACACTGTGAGATACTGGCCCAAAGATCTTCGCCAGTTTTAGTTTCTAAGTCACGTCGCCGGATCAAACCAATAGGCGCTTTAGCAGCACGCCTCCACACGGAGAGTCCCTGTCCCGCCGTAATACGCTCCAACCTCCTCCCACGAGTTCCATGTCTTCCGCCGAGTCGTCAAGAAAAGTTTCAGTTACCGCCACAAGACCCTGTTCTAGAACAGCCAAATTATTTCGCCAAACGCGAAGTTTAGATTTTAAGCCACGCACATTTTGGTACAAACATTTGATTGAAAATCTCCTACTGCGGGCGTGCTGAGCCACGAAAGGGCGGACTATACTTAGGCTGGCGAGATGGCCCCGCATTTGATCTATATGTAAAACAGGGTTTAATTCGTGCGTTTACTGGCCTAACGTCGATACAAAAGCAGGCATCATAATAGCCAATTGGTACGCCAATGTTATAGGACTTGTAATTGCTTTTCGGATTAAGTTCCTCTACAGTGCAGTCGCCGTTTGGACATAGTCTGCGAAGATAGTCAGAGATATCACTGGCAGAGGATTCCATGTTCCAAAGATGTAAGTACCTCCGCACTTCTACAGCTTTAAGGGAAGTAACAGCAGGACCAGCAGTTCCACAGAGTGACGTAAGACGCCTAGCCGTGGTCCAAGACTTAGAAGACTCAAGGTCCCTCGCCCTCGTAGAACTAGGTATGACGAGCTCTTTCTCTGCAGTGTTATCAAAGGTTTTATTAGAATTATTACCTGGAGGCTTATTTGTGCACTTTCTTTTCTGGTCTTTTTCTTTCTCTTTTTTGGTTTAGGCTCCTTTGTATCACGGGATGCATCTTTAGTGCCTGAGGATGTAGACAGCTGTAATTGTGTTTGAGGCTGATTCTAAGCTAAGGAGTGAAGCTGAGAATTAAGTAGAGGCGAGGGATGAACGTGAGGTTGAACCTGAGACTGAGATTCGCTAACTACTGCAGGATTGAAAAGCTGAGTTCTTTTTACGCAATTAGTTAGAATCTCAACTTGAGATGTACATTTCTCTAGCTTTGAGTCAGCAGTGATCAGAATCAAAAGTAAAATGGCATGGTTAAGTAACTCTGAGAGGGTTTTCACTTCCCGTCTTAAACCAAAGATTTCATTCAGCGGTGTATCGTTCTCACTCTTATGACATACATTTGGAACAGTCAACTTTTTACGGATGGTCACATTTGCATCAATACTTTCGTCCTCGTTGGCAGGCTTGCTGTAGCGCGCAGATTCCATTATTTTGCGTATTTTATAAGACAATTACATGACATATTTATGTATTTTATAAGACAACGCAGCACAGAATAACAGCCAACAAAGATCAGCTTCGGTTCTTGCAATGCGCGAATAAAATCAATCATTTGACGCACTCAGCGCAAAGTAATTTAAATATTATATTAAATTGTAAACTCAAGATTACATAAAATCACTAAAATAACAATTATTATTTTGAGAAAAAATATTTTCCATGTTACTTCAAAGCTGTCAGATGTCAATGTTTTCGAGTTTTAATGAATGTTTCATGTTTGATTCCATTAATAGTTATAGCAAAATCGCTTGAACACACGGAAATTATCCCGAATTTCTACAAGATCCGTGTAATAGATTACCCCAGATTTATTTCGCAGACTGTTTAACGCACGATGCAAATACGAAGGGAAGATGGCCTAGACAGATTTTTCTTTTATATTTCAAATATGCATTTTTTTACGCTTCTTCACTAATAATGTCCTACAGCGCCTATCGCTTACTGTCGATATTAATAAATTAATACAGAAACTTTAATCATTCCTATTTCACGTCATGATGACTAAACGAATTTCGATGAAATTTAGTAAGGATAGAATATCTAGATAAATACCGTCACGTCTATATTCCCCAATCGGGGGTGGGATATCTAGACCTATTTATGATTATTTCATCTTTAACTATAGTGGCGTTTTACCTGAAATAAAACGCTTATTAAACTACTTGGCTCACTGGAAGCTTTATATTGAGATGGCATATAGAGCCTCGGTTGCGAAATGAAAGTTTGCCCTTTGGGTAGTACTACTACTAGCTTTTACTGAAGATTAGAGGTTTGACCTCTATATGAGTTGGCATTGAGCTCTCCACCCCGCGAGGGTGGGTTGTATGCCATGCCCGTGTGTAGATAAATCTGAACCCTGAAAAGCATGTTGATATCCATGTGATGGAACTGTTGATTTTCGTGATTTAGAATCCGCGTTTGAGTGCTAAAACGTTTAGAAGGTACCTCCCCTTTTATTATCGCCGGCACGCTGTCGTAGGAAGCAAGTAGGTACGTAATAATAATACCCCTTTGTGGAATGCGCCGGCTATTGTTTGATGTGCCTCGACTTTTCTATCGATGTATTTGGAGGGTTTGCATCCGTTCTAGACCTTTCATACGAGTATAAAAGGAACAGCGCGGTGACGGACACAGTCTCTCTTCTGAAGCGACAGCAATCAAATCGAGCACAAGTAATCTTAGTGGAATACACCAGCAAACTTAGCAGCGATCAACGGATTCAACTATTGACTTAGCGACTTAAAAGCAATAATTGAGTACTAGCGAGAGTAGTACTAGGGTGTACTTGCATTCGACTGACTGTTTTGTGCGTAAAGTGCCTATTTAATAAATGAACATATTTACTACATTGATTCTCAGGATATATATTTATTCTCAGATTCTCAGGTAACTTAAGATTTTCTGTTCGGTGAAATAAATATTTTTTTAAATCATGAATTGTCTTTTACGTCGAGACCTGTCCTAGTAATCACTTCCCTATTAAAGTACACTAACACAGATCCACAAACTCACACATAGAATTGACACCCTACCTCAGCGATATGCCCTGACTATACATCCTAAGTTCATTACTAACGTGCATTGAAAAAGCGCTCGTGCGAACGTAGGATAAATGTGATGTAAAAATTATAACCACCGCTATGCCTATATTCCCCAAGCGGGTGTAGTAGTGGTGTACTGTGCACACTCACTGTCGTTCAACAATGTAAGGTCTCACGTAGTAGAGGATGAGTCTATTGATATGGTACCGAACACAGTGCCAGACTCCGGACTACATTTTTTTTATCGAATAATTACTATTTTCCGACATAGGCTTCGAACCGACGACCCCGTGATCGCTATGCGCATTACAAGACCAATGAGCCTTTACTATTGTATTCAATTGTACATACTAATATCGATGTTTACAGATTCGTTTTTAAGATTTGTATTATAATACGTATGTGTGAACTTATATAAATTACTCGCAGTAATTCAATATCATAATTTAGGTGAATCGTAATTGACTCATCTAAATTATGATATTGAATTTTGCATGATAAATATTTTTAATCATAAATTGTATTTTCTTATCGATAAATCCTGTACTAGTAATCACTTGCCTAATCACACACACTAACGCAGATTCACAAACTCGGTGTGAGTTCAAAAAATTGACATGATAAGACAAACCGACAATACCAATAATCACTTTTGAAATAGATTAAATATGACTTTTAATTTTAAATTGAAAAGTAATTAATAACAGTGTAATAAATACTCTAATGGGAAATAGGAAAAAATATAGTTCAAAAATATAATTAAACGATTAAAGTAAGATTTATACCGACATCTATAGGGAAGGTGTAAGTACTAAAAATCTTGTTACAAATCCCATACTTCCAGGACATGTACTAGTTTTCTGGGTGTGTATACACACCCTGAAAACGCTCTCGCTCGTAAGCGTGATATTTGCTGTTCTACAAGTTTGTTAAGTTTAAAATTAGCCAAGTGGAATGCACACATATTTTGACACCCCTTACGTCGATCCACCTCTGACATGCTGTGAGCGTATTGTAGACGAAATTGATAATGTATTTGCTATCTACGCCTGTAACGACTACGGTCGATAATTGATAAGTTTTACAGCTGAAGAGGTGCTATGGGTGATTTTAACGCCAAATAGAACGCACTGCTTAAATAGAATGTCTGAATCACTTAAACGGACGTGTAAACCATGAAAGAAAACTTCGGTGATCAAACGAGAATCGGTGTATCGACGTTGGCTCACTTTAAAAACCACACCAATAAACATGAAAGATAAGCGTATTTCTAAACAAACAAGTAATAAAGATATCATAATTTTCAGCATACTGACAATCTTAACGTTAATATTACAAAAATAACAAATAATTTTGTCACACATCCAATTTTGAAAATATTATGTGTTAACGTAGCGAATTGAATTTCATCGGGGATTAAATAGCATAGTGACTCGACTAAAATAACCAAAAACTATAGATTATTATTTAATTCGACTCACTCATTCAAGTGAGTTGTCGTTGTTGTTTGTCAAGTTCAATTGTCAAAATAATCAGCAATTTACTATTCGTATTATTTATACGATAATAAATTTAATATCATTTCAAGAAACGTGCTAAAGTGTGTTCAGAATCGCGGCTTAATGACTCGAGTTTGTCACAATGGCCAAAAGAAAGGCGGCCGTGAACGATATAATTTATGAATTGGATAATGAAGATATCGTACTCAGTAGCGATGACGAGGTTAAAGAACCTAAAATAAATCGTTTAGAGGCAGTCGACAGCAAAAAATCTGTTGAAAATGAGAAAAACACAAGGGAATGTTTCACTGAAGTTATCAATATTGAGAATTCATGCCAAGAAACTCTTGATATTGTGTCTCCAAAAAAGATACATAATGGAGGGAAAATATCCTGTGAATTAAAAAACGATGCTCAAGGAAAATCGTCGAGTCCGCAACAGACTGAAGTAGAAGTAGATAGCAAAAAACCGAGTACTGACAGCTCTAAAACGACTATTTTAAATGAAGACATAGTTATAGACTCTCCAGGTAATAGTGATTTAGGTGTGGAAGGATGCGAAAATAGAACACCATTGATCACAGTGCGATTTAGAGATAATAAACTGGCCAGTAGCTATAAAAAGCAGATAAAGGCATTTATGTTGAATTTGATAAAGCTTCATGATGGGGAGAGCTTAGAGTCTGAAAATGAGACTGATATTGAGCTTGATATTTGGCCGGAAGACTTGAATGACGAAGCACCAGATATGTTTGAGGAGAAAACTGAGAACAACTTGTTCTTTGTTGACACTGACCCATGTGCTGACGTAGCTGTAGACATACCTACTTATAGTAAAGTAAGTATTCATAAATTAAATTATAATTATAATCCAAAGGCAAGAAATACAAAAAGTCAACACGGTAGACCCAGGTGGAGATGGCGGGACGAACTGGACAACTTTTTGAAAGACTGGCCTGACATGGCAACAAACAGAGAGGAGTGGAAAAAGTGGAGGGAGGCCTTTGCCCAGCAGTGGGACACAAATGGCCCGTAATAATAATCATAATAATTATAACCCGCGAGGGATTTGGTGTGACGATATAGATAGATAATCAAATTTATAATTTGATTATGAATTTTTTATAAAGCTCAAAAAATTTGTTTCATATCCATGATTAGTTTCATTAACGAGAGGAGTCAATTATGGAGAGATTAATTTGACTAAATAACAATTTAATATAAATGATTCATCATTATGATTCATGAATCAACCTTCTGATATTGCTATCTGTGTGTCTGTGTCTGCATTCTTAAGTGTCAAACAAATATTCTATAATTACTCATACCATGTTGGAACTCTTTACTTTCCGCCTACCCTGTAAGGAATCTGGAATAGTGATAGAAATTGATAGATACACAAATTAAATGTTATTTGATTTAAAAAGGAATATTTGGAATAATGATGTTAGCATAATTATTTGTGTAGGCTTCCAATATATTTTAATTTTGAAAATAATATTTCAGGTGTCTACACTGATATCTAACATCCCTGACAAAGAGCCTTCACCTCCTCCAGTGGCCCGGAGAGGGCCAACCTGCTTCAACTGTGATGGTAACCATCCCCTGCGCGACTGCCAATTGCCTAGAGACAACGTCAGGATAGCAGAGAAGAGGAAAAATATGTCTGTTAGAGTTGGGTTGGTATTTGTTTTAAATGTGTTTAGTGAGGGTATTAATGAGTTAAAAAAAGTATTTGCTCCACCACATTGTCATGCCTATATCCCCACTGGGGTAGCAAAGGTAGACTATGTTGTTAGGTAAGGGGTGAAGCTTTTATACTAGGCACTGTTAATTTTATTTGTTTTAATTGCAAAAACTAATCTACAATAATTGGTTTTGAAAGGACTGAAGTCCTTTATTAAACAAATAAAACCCGCCATCCGCCATGTTTCTTTTATTTTTATCAGACTGTTCGTCTTTGTGATAGGAGCTAGTAGAAGTGATGCATTTCCAATTATAAAAGACACAAGGATAATATACAGTCCTACTCCACTCCGATCTCGGTCTACACTCTGATCTTGGTCTCGAATCTATTCGCGCCTGTATTAAAAAGGCGACAACTCGACACTTCGCGAACGCCTCTTCCCATGCGAATCCGCTAATCGTAGCCGCTGCCGACTACGAACCCATCCCCGGCCGCCGCTACCGCCGGCCGCGACATATTCTCACCGATCCCCCCGATGCTCTGACATCGTTTCTTTCCGCTCCGGATACGGACATTGACAACTAAGTCGTAGATCCTCTCCCCCCGTAGAGACTGTCCAAACTCGAGGCGCCCTTCTGGCTCGAGCGTAGCGGTTGCACGCTCGCCCTTATGTCCGGTGAAGCTGTAAAGGCCTCGCTGCCAACAGCGTATATCACTCAAACACACACACATATACAGTCCTACAATAATTTAAAAAATCGGAGAAAATCGGAACTAACGCTGTCATGAAGTGAAATGTCATTTTGTGACAGTCATGAAGTTGCCGTTTGCTCTGAAATTTATATAAGTTCTTTTTTTAATTAGTATCTGTGCAGACTAACCTGTTAAAACCTATTTCCCTGGAAATAGAAAAAATGTACTAAATGATAACCCTAATTTCACACCAACCCTCCCTGTCAGTATCATCCAACAGGGAAAAGATCCTTGTCGCACTATCATAGGACTATTTTCAGTGTTGTGCATTGCATATAGGCTATTAAACAGTGCCTACCTCAATATAAAACACTGAATGTAGGTAAACGTTTTTAATTACTATACTTAAGCAGGCCATAAAAACATTGCCTTTTTAAAATCCTTAACTACGTGTTTCATTACGCTCATAATCCTCATATAACATACAGGCACTATTTCAGACTCGTAATAGTAACAATTTTTCAAAAGAAAAACAGTAGCTTGACATAGGATTCAAACCCAGGGTCTACCCACTACTAAACTTATTTTTGTAAGTAAATTAGTTCTCGCACTCGTTCGCCCCCTGTAATTTAAAAGCTCCTTTCGCCCCTTTTTACGGTACCCGTTCGCCCTACAGCATGGGGCGAACTTATTTTTAATATTTGTGAAGTGCCCATTCCGGGGGCGAATCAATAAAAGCATTACTTTTTAAAATAAATATATATAGTACTACAATTTATTTTGAGTTGATGGTTTTAAGTTTTCCAATACTGTATGAAAACAAGACGGTTGACACTGACTACAGGAGGAGCGAACGGGACCATTTTAACTTTGAAGGGGTTTCATTTAGGTTATCACGGGCGAATGGGTGCGAGACCGAATTAATGAGACCAATGCACCAAGTCACTGGTGCTGGGGTAGCTTCCCTTAATTATTTTTGACAACACCTTGGTCTGATGGTGTATATACAAGGTGTAACATCATAAACGCAAGACCCGAAAGTAGTTTGTTCTAAATCGATAACTGTATTGATTCTAACTATTTTTAATGCATCTTACATTTTTATTAAATTTGCAAAAAAATGCTTTTACTCCTTCAGTGTGCTATAAAAAACTCAATTTATTCATGATTCATAGCAATAAGGAGATTACGAATGCATTCCTAACCCGTCACACTAGTCACAGTTATGAAAGACGACTGCATGATCAATGGCTTACACTTGAATGTGAAGAAAACCAAGATTATGGTTTTTGAAAGGGAAGAAACCAGAACGAATGTAAGGATTGTGGTTGGTAACGATGTGCTGAAGCAAGTGAATGAGTTTGTATATCTTGGATGCGCCTTCAGTAAGGATGGGAAATACACCGCTGACATAGAGAGAAGAGTGAGTGCAGGGAACAGAGTGAATGGTGCGATGGGAAAGCTACTCGGGAGCCGGCACTTAAGCCATAAGGCGCAGCTGGCCATACATAACGGAGTTCTTGTTCCAACGCTGTTATATGGTAGTGAGAGCTGGGTATGTAAGAAGGAGACTGAAAGTAGGATAAATGCGGTAGAAATGCGAGCTCTGCGGAAGATGTGCGGAGTGAAGCTGACCGACCGCATTAGCAACAGCAAAGTAAGACAGCGAGTAGGTATGAAAGATAGTATCGGTGTAAAGATGAGAAAGGGCATGCTCCGTTGGTTCGGGCATATAGAAAGAATGCCAGAGGAAAGAATGACAAAACAGATATACAATGTGAAAGTGGAAGGATGCAGGTACCGGGGAAGACCTAGACTATCTTACCACGACCAAATGAACCGAGTCTTATCTGATGGAAAAGTCAAGAGTCTCCGTAACCGGCGAGCGTGTATGAGACGAACTATGAGAGTCGAGGAAGCCAGAGAGGTATGTAAGGAAAGAACCTGTTGGAACTCTGTACTCTCTGCCTACCCCGCAAGGGATCTGGCGTGAGGTTATAGTTAGATAGATAGATATATCCTAATCCGTATTTTGCAAAATGCACACATACACATACAAGTTTCATTGTTCATTGGGTAAAAAGGGGTAAAAACCTTTAATTTTGGAAATTTGGTTTTCGTTTTGAATTTATGAAGCAATTCTCTAATCGGGGTGTCTGAGGTCTTGCGTTTATTATGGTACACCTTGTATTGGCCACTTGGCTCATAGGATGAAGTGGTTATGGGTTCCTTCTCTGCACAAAAAAATCTTGCGGCACCCACAAATACTTATTTTCGTCTGTTCATTGATAAATGTTAATGATTGATTCATGTTTGAATATGCAGGACACGGGTAATTTTTTTTATTACAAATATTATGGTATTTTTATGGTATTTTTAATGTAAATTAAAGAAAATTATACTTTATTCAATGGCAATAAGAGGCATGACCCTCTATACTTATGGTTTTTTGCCTTAATACCACTGAATAAAATATTAATTTCGTTTGGCTTAAGTGCCATACTGTTCATACTGTTATTTTTTGTTACTGTTATTTACTTATTCCATAAGCTTTGGAAATGCTAGCTTGACCATGAGTTTCAATCACCTTATAAACACACATTTAGCAGACGATTTAGCGCGGTGGTTAAGAGCTTGAGCCGCTCCGCCCACTATCTCTAATAGTCGCGGGTTCAATTCCCGCACGGGACAAATCTTTGTGTGATCCACAATTATTTGTTACGATCTGGGTATTTGTGTATGTGAATTTTCATGTTTGTAAACGCACCCACGACAGGAATAAATCATAAGGTGGGGCTAAGTTTAAAAAAAAAAAACACCGTCACGCCTATATTCCTCAAGCGGCAGAGGTGTACTGAGTACACCCACGATTCGCCAACGATGTGAGGTCCCATGTAGTACGGGGCGAGCCTATTGCCATATACCGGGCATAGTTCCAGACTCCGGACTCATACTGGGAATTTTTCGTTAGAAAAACTACATTTGTCCGACCTAGGATTTGAACCCAGGACCTCGTGATCACAAAGCGATGTGCTTTGCCACTAGACCAACGAGGCAGTCGTCAATCACCTTATATTTATTGTTTATTGCTACTACATGTATTTTAAATTGCTTTGCAGGCGTTATCATGTAGAAGATGAGCAGAAATATGGTCATTTAATACCTGGCAGGATATCAGGGCAGCTGCGGCATGCTTTGGGACTGAAGAGGCATGAATTACCGCTGCACATCTACCGCATGCGACTCCTCGGCTACCCGCCTGGCTGGCTCGAGGAGGCTAGGATATCACACTCTGGGATCACCATGTTTGATTCTGCGGTAAATGATTTTCTAGTTCTTCAGTGTAGTGTCTAGTTCTTCATTGACGGACGATTTAGCGCAGTAGTTAAGAGCTTAAGCCGCTCTGCCCACTGCGTCTAATAGTCGCGGGTTCGAGTCCCGCACGGGACAAATCTATGTGTGATCCACAGATTTGTTCCGGTCTGGGTATTTGTGTATGTGAATTTTTATGTTTGTGAACGCACCCACGACACAGGAATAAAACCTAGTGTGGGGCTACGTCTAAAAAAAAAGTTGGTATACATTCTTTAGTAGGTTTAAGTCATGAAGCTAATACGAAAAGAAGATGGCGTAAGATGTTCCTATACAATTTAAGGGCCTACCATGATCGACCATTTATCGACCGGAAGAGTTACAGTGATGCGATTATTTTACGAAAGAATAATAAGGGGCGGATATATTGCGCGCGCGCTCAGAAATAAACGACGTATGTGCACAAAATAAATTTGATAATTTCCTAAAAAAACGACATTTTGGAATAAAAAACTGAATTACTAAAACTTTGCTACAATTATTTGCTATGTTTTTAGGTAAAATCTATTGATTAGTTCTTATGTATTTCGCGTTGGAATCAGAAAATTTAAAGCAATAGTGATGACTTGATTTTGTCAAAGCTTGTGTAAAACGAACACTTTGTAAGCAAGCTTATTATTCGATAGAACATTATTTAAAAGATAAAAATGCTTGGATAGATGCTATTCCAGCTCCACTTGAGTCATGACAACCTATTCAACTGTTGTTGGTTAACATTCCCTCTCTTCCTTCTATTAATTTAACATAATGTCATTATTTCTGTGTCCTTTTTTTTGTAAATGAGGGAACCAAGTAGCCATTCTCATAAATAGTATTATTCGCTTTTTTAACTTAGACTCACCTGATGACCAACCTACATTGTTCTCCCATACCCCACAACAAAATGTAGATGAAAAAGTTTGTAATTCTTTATTTTAAAAGAGTAACCGTGGAGTTTCTTGCCCTTCTTCTCCACAGGAATGACATTCCGAAGTGGCGGTAGAGTCTTTGTTACTTTTCTGACGATTCATAAATACTGTAATGGTGGTACATGAAAAAAATAATTCTGATTCTATCGAAATCATTTCGTTTAATTATGTATTCCTTTTACCAGATTCTAAAATATACAGTCAAAAATGATATTTCGAATTATTAAGTATCTAATCCATATACTTCTTGAAGTGCAGGGAGTACAAAAACACGTTTTTTTTCTTCGCGGTAGCCCCTTAAGCGTGTTTAAAAGCGCTCGAGTCGGCGCTTAAAACGCTTGCGTCTTCTACGTGTTTCAACGCTCGTGAGCGTCGACTCAGCGGGAAACGCTCGACTTCAGCGCTCATTCTTACAACACCATGGCCCTCTTTAACGTTACTCGTAACCCATATTTGTATTTGCCATCTGGTGGAGACTGGTAAAAACTAAATGTTTCGTCCATGTCAATGTTACTTGTAAGTTCAATTATATTACGATAGATGGCATTTTTAATATGAAGTATTCTAATAAATTACGAAAAAATACAAGTGAAATGTGATATTATTTGTATGACCAGAATGGCGACTCAAATAATTTTTGCATATTAAGATACATCACATTATAAGGTTTTTTTAAAAGTAAAAATAGATAATATATAATAAGCTATGCGAACTCAATCGGACGTGTGAATGGAGCGAGTTGCGCTGACAAACTGAGGTAAACGATGCCCACTACGATGACGTCAAGGAATTCAAAAGGCTTGCTAGTTTAGGCCATCAATTCGTATTTGCTTCGTGGGTTAGGTACTGTTTTGTATCATATCGTAAAAGCGACTAATGCATTAGAAACAATAACATGTGTCATCATGGGGCCATCTATAAAGCTTACAACTCCATGAAGAAATCAGATGAACGTATTTTTTATTATAAAAAATGAGCCTCAGACTAGGATTTACTCCTGAGTCGTGGGTGCGTTTACAAACATGAAACTTCACATACACAAATACCCAGGCCGAAACAAATAATTGTGGGTCACACAAAGATTTGTCCCGTGCGGGAATCGAACCCGCGACTATTAGACACAGCGGGCGGAGCGGCTTATGCTCTTAACCACTGCGCTTCATCGTCCGTCAAATGTATGGGAATGAAAATGTACGCTATTGATTGTAGAAAAATTAGAAACAACGCTTGGAACTTGTTTAGGCACTCATGTTGGCAGCATCACTCAAAGCAACTCCACACTTTTGTTTTATGTAAACAGTTAAGCATGTTAGTACTAGATGTCTGAATAAAAATAATGCACACAACGCCTACTCTACGTGGCTTCTGGAAAGTTTTCAACAGGTAAGTACCCTCTGAAACGGCCGAGAAGCTGCGTAGAGCGCGCGTCTTTGTGCGTTAATCTTATTCGGACCGCAAGTACTAACATCCCTTATGGAGTAGGCAGAGTACAGAGTTCCAACAGGTTCTTTCCTTACAGATCGCTCTTTTTCTTACACTCTCACACAGAATCTGACACCGACCTCGCCGGCGAGGTCGAAGAATCCCATGCCCGCCGGCCGGTGCAGAGCACCACGGCAAGACACCTAGTATACGCCCTCCCCCATAGCGACTGCCCAAGTTATGCCCATAACGGCGAGGCCGTTCCTCCTTGAGGCGCCCTTGAGCTAGTTGCCCCCTTGCCCTTCTGGCTCGAAAGTAGTGGTTGCACGCTCCTCTCTCCTCCTCTTGTCCGGTAAAACTGTAAAGGCCCCGCGGCCAACAGCGTAGAACATTCACACACACACAAAAAATTCTTCCACTCTCGTAGTCCGTCATATACACGTTCGCCGGTCTCCCCGGAAGGGATCTGGCGTGAGTTATTCCGGTCCGATACCCTACTGTATATTATTATTATTTAATTCCTGTCTGATCTTCTAAATATATATTGCATTTCTCATCGGATCCCCCGACATTTTTGGAAGGTGGATCAGAACATCACTACTTATTATATCACAAAATCCCCCCCGCCGCGTCAGTCTGTCTGAACGCGATAAACTCAATAACTACCTAACGCATTTTTGTACGGTTTTCACCGATGGACGGGGTGATTCAAGGGGAAGGTTTATGTGTATAATTCATCCTTGCAAAGCCGAAATGCATTAATAAATTTACGCATGGATTCGTTTTACGTGTGGCGGACCTCTATGTATTATTACATGCTAATTCGCAAAAGAATAGCGCCTTTAACATTGTGATCTTATATTACAGGGCAATGCTATCTTAGAGCCAGAGGAAGAAGAAGGAGAACTGTGCGAACCGGGATCTAAGGACAAATTCGACATCAAGAAGATACTCGACTTTCCTGGTTTTAATGTTCCTGCTAGTCCACGGTACAAGGAGGTTTGTACTCTGCATAAACATCTAGAGACATCTTAGGATAAGAATTGGATTACTTCATATCATTATTTACGACCCCATATAAAACGAAATATAAGTTATGTAGGCTGCACGACCCAAGAGAAACATGTTTTTACGGCTGTCCGCATGTCCAATCGGTAAAAAAATCTATACAGGGAATTAAAAATTGAAAAAAATGAGATCTCATGTCAAATAAATAGCATCTTACATTTTTATTAAGGTGTTATACTTGCTCCGACTTTGAGAGGGTGACACAACATTACCTAAATAATGGCGGCTAGATTAACGATTCATAAAATATTCAGTAATCTATCTATATTTTAGGCAGTGATAGTCTAGTGGTTACACCGTTGAACTGCAAAGTCAGGTACGCACCTCGGTCTTTTCGAAAGCATGTGCCTATTAAAAATTAACTATCACTTGCTTTAACGGTGAAGGAAAACATAGTGAGGAAACCTGCATGCCTTAGAGTTTCTCAAAGGTGTGTGAAGTTCGCTACCAACCCGCACTGGACCAGTGTGGTGGACTATAGCCTATACCCTCTCAGTTTTAGAGGAGGCCCGTGCCCAACAGCGGGCATTTTCTTAACAGGGCTATTATTATTATTATTCATCTATATTATATAAATTCGGAATATCGGGGGAATATAGGCGTGAAGGTGTGAAATCATCTAAATTCAGTTATTTATCTATATCATCACACCAAATGATATTTTCAGTACTAATATATTAAGCATTTTATTAGTAGTATTTTTGTTATATTTCGATATTTTTCCACTACTCCTTCATAAATATGAATAGCGGAGTATGGTTACCGCAACCGACTTACTCCTTCCAGTTTTTTAACCTCTCACATCGACTTCTGAAAGGAACGCTTTGCCCATTAGCAGTATATTTCCAGGAAGCCCATGTATTCGGTTTACCGCCGATGTCGGAGCAGGACAGTAAGATGGCGATGCTGCAGATGCTAGCGCCCAACGCCATGAAAGCGTACAAACGCAAGAAGCTGACGTTCTTCCCGTCTGCGGCGACGGGTGACACCACGCAGACGGGGCAGGCCGAGATGGAACTGGATAGCGGTGATGGTGAGTAATTAATAAACCAGATACTGTTCTTTTTTATTTAAAAATAGGACAACACAATAGCAATTATTCCTGTGTTTTGTGTTTACAAACATGAAATTCACTTACACAAACACCCAAGGCGAAATACGACGGTCACAGCCGGAGGTTCCAAAAAATACGAAATTTCTTAGAAACTATTTATTACGAATAATTATTACAAAAGATTTAGAATTACAACATGTCACAGTTGGTCGATGGATGTACCAAAAGTGTCCGACGACACGGGGGTCGCACGTCCGGTGTCCAATGTTGCTGACAAGGTGCCTCGTGCCATCAGTGGTTGCAATGCGCAATATCTAGGGCAACGCATGTCAGCGTTTCCCGTTCTATGTTAATATGTAACAAGCCCTTATTCGCTGTAACACGTCATCATCATCTCAGCCTATACCTATCCACTGTTGAACGCTCCCTAATCGCTCTCCAGCGCAATCGGTCTAATGCCACCTGCATTCCAATTACTTTTTGCGACTTCACATAATCGTCGGTCCATCTGGTAGGCGGCCTTCCCACACCTAGCTTGCTAATACGCGGTCTCCAATCTAGAATCTTTCTGCCACAACGCCCGGCCGGCCGTCGTGCTATTTGGCCCGCCCATTGCCACTTTAGCTTACTACTCCTATGGGCTATGTCGGTGACCTTGGTTCTTCTAGGAATCTCCTAATTCCTGACTCGATCATGTAGAGAACCGCCGAGCATAGCTCTTCCATAGCTGTGAGTTTTTTTAGTTTTTTTATGAGACCTATTGTAAGAAACCACGTCTCTGATCCGTATGTCACGTAACGCAGCATACGTTACGTTTAATTCGTCAAATGATTTTGATAATTATGGTGATGCATGTCTGTTAGAACTTCAAAGGGTGGCGACAAAAGCAGGGAAATAGGGTTCGAGTCTAGTTTGATAAAAAGACAGGTCACTGTAGGACTAATGGCTCCCATGAGACCTTTACCAGGTAACTTATTACAGGTTACCAAGGTCAATGGTCATTGTTAGTGGTCGTCGGGTCTTTGACGGAGATTGTTAGCACCACCATTTATTTACTTTTACAAGCATTAATTTAACATTGCAAATGTTTGTTTAAGTCAGATCTTATAAGGTGAATTAGAACTACTTCATTTTATCCAACAGAGTTAAAAGGACATTGTTCTGCGCCCATACATGATTTGCCTCAGAACCAACAGCAATAAAAAAATACTTGTATGATTTTAAATCACCTATAAATTCTCTTAAGGCATATATTATTAAACGGTCAAGCGGGGGGGAATCGCAATATTGCACAAAAAGTATTCAATTTTGAGGTTATAATTCAGTAGCCATTAATACATATGAGGTTATATTGTGTGTGTTGACATTCAGTAAAGATGCCGGCGAGTTCGATATAAATACTTACAATACTTTGAAATATTCGTTTTAGATTGCAAATTGTCCGTTAGATACGGATATTTGCCATTATTTTAATAAAATAGATAAATAATGATGGCACGGCTCAAATGTTTATGGGTGCTGGGGCAATTTTAGACAATTCCCTTTGACATATTGATCCAGTTTTGACCCTTACCTGATTCGACACCCAAATAGTCTCCAGACTAAGGAAGGAAAACTCCTCGCAGGAACTCCAATTCAGTTCACTGCGCCGGATGTGTTAATTCACTTTTGAAAAACGTGTTTGCGCTCAGCGCAGTACCGGTAAATTCGAAAGGTGCGCCATGGCGCAATTTTGAGTAATTCAGGTGCAGTGTTAACGCAATTAATTTCTGCCACTCTTCAAGAGTTGTTATCAGGGGGCTTGTATATATGTTACACGTCGTGCGCACCCTAATATCGCGTTTTAGACATGTATGGCGGATACTCAGCGCCATCTATTAGTAGGTAGTCGCAAAGATGTAGCGATTAACGATGAATAGGGGTCGCTATAATCGTTTTAAATTGCACTGTTACCAATGTGCATAAAAGGTTAAAAAACTGTTTACTATAAATTTATTAGTATTTGTTTTGTTGATATTAATATGTTGACTTTTGTTATAATGAATTTCAGAAGTAGCAGAGTTCCCGTCCATCCCCCCACTGCCGGACGAGGCCCCGCCCCCTCCGCCGCCGCCTCCCCCCGCGCCCCCTGCTTCCCCACCTCCGTCGCCCCCGCCGCCACCAGCCGAGAAGATGGACGACAAAGTGGAAAGCTCCGACGAATTGGAAGTGATCCAAGTCATCAAAGTGGGAGACATACCCGTGCCCGTTCCAGACCTTATTACTATTGACGAAGATGATGTAAGTATAAAGGATATTGTCGAAAATTGCCCCAGAACCAACAACCATTTGACCCATGCCATCATCAGTTCTGGCTGTGCCGGCCCCGCGTTCGGTCGTGTCACCGCGCTGCGCACCCACTCGCTCTTGCTCGCGCATACGTATTTTCGTCTCGCTCGCGCGCACGTGTTTGCGTATTTACGTCTCCCTCGCTCGTACGTTATTACGTAAATTCGTTAGGTAGACGCGCCGTTTTAACGGCGTTGTCGGCCTTTCCCGCGTTTTTCGTTTTTCGGTTACGTCGTAGTTTGTTTTAAAACCACGACTTTTCTTCGTTCGTGGTAAGACTGGTGGACACTTAACGGTGTCGCTAAGCCATTCTTGAGCGGGACCCGAGCGCTCGCCTCCCTCCTTCAGAGGGCGGCCAACTCGGAAGGTCTTGAGCTCTGGCCATGGGGGCTTCCCTAGTCATGGCTCTCAATTTTACCAGGACCTTACCCTTACCCATCCCGCCATCCTATTCTCCGTGCGGCGGTTCTTTTCGCCCCGGAGCAGCTAGGGTTTGGTGCCCGCCCTTTCGCCCATAAGGCGATAGGACACACCTGGTCTCCCCGGTAAGTTCCCCTTTCCCCTTCCGCCACCGGTGGGGGGATCTGGGCACTATTCACCCCCGGGTCTTAGGACCTTCTAAGTCCACCCGCCCTGCCATTTCCCCTCAGGAAATGGCAGGAGTACCCGCCCGTATTCCTCCGGGAATTCATCAAGTACATCGCGTTGAAGTGCCCGGACATCATCCGGCAGTTCAACGCGACGTACTCGCCTATCTCGCCCGACGCATCACCTGTTCACGCGTCGCCCCTCTCTCCCGCGCTCCCCGCGCTTTCTGCGCGGCTCGCGTCCCCTTTCGCCGCGCCACTCACCGCGCCGCCCCCGACCCCCGCTGACCGCCCCGTCTCTGCATGCGGGTCCGAGCCTCACTCGGACTCCGATATGGAGGTTGAGCTCGCGTCTGGCCGCAGCGCAGCACCCCGTCGTCCCCATCTTCATCGTCATCCTCGTCGGTTGACAATTTCATTCCCATCTCAAATGGGAAGAGAGCGCGTAAACCGCGCGACTCATCGCCTCCCCAAATCCAGTCTCCGTTCCTCCCGCCCCCTCCGCCCCCCAGCCGTCTCCTAACGCGGCCGCGCGCCCCGCACGTCCAATATAACTCTCTCGCCGCTTGTCATTCAGGACAAGAGCGCCTGAGAGCGCATTTCTAAGGCGATTTATAATCGCCAAATCAATTATACGCATGCGCGTTCCACGGCGCAAGGCATAGCCGTCAAGGTGGCGTCCTCGGACGACCATCGCCGGCTATCCCTGTTCCTCCCCTCAAATAAAATTGCGTATCATACATACACCCTGGAGGAGGAAAGGGAACTTAGGGTAGTCATTCGCGGTGTCCCCAAGGAGCTGGACACCGCCGTCATAAAAGAGGACCTTCTGTCCCAGGACTTTCCTGTGCACCAGGTGCACAGAATGGTCAAAGGCCGCTAGAAAGAGACCTACGACAGGGTGCTGGTCGTCCTCGACCGCACCGAGTCCGGTCGTAAGGTGTTTAACCTTGCGGCCGTTTGCCATATTTCTAGCCTCTCAGTGGAGGCCCCTCGCATACGTGGCACGCCCGGGCAGTGCCACAACTGCCAGCTCTACGGGCACTGCCCGTAATTGTCACGCGCGCCCTCGATGCGTGAAATGCATCGGGGACCACGCGACATCCCAATGTACCCGCTCGAGGGAGACGGCGATCGAGCCCCCTAGCTGCGTCCTCTGCGGCGCCAAGGGGCACGGCGAATTATGGCGGTTGCCCCAAAGCCCCGAAGGGGAAGTGCCGGACTAGACGCGCCGCCGCCGCCCTCACGCGGATGCCCGCCCCTCTGCGCCCTCAGCGCACCCCCATTCGGTGCCTTCGGCGCCCCTCCCCCCAACGAACTCAGCTCCCCGCGCTCCAGACGCTGAAGTCCCCCCCCCCCCCGACTTAGGCCGTCACTCGGCGCCAACGCGTGGGTTAAGCCGCTTCCCTATACCGCGGCCTCCCACCCACCAGTAGGCCCTGCCCATCCCCCAAAACGCTCGCCGGTGTCCACTTGTCCCCCACCCGTCCACCAACGTTAGTCAGGACCTTAACCTGGTTAACAAGATCTCTGGCGCAAGCCTGTCCTCAGAAGTGACTTAGAGGCACTCTTCAAACTGGGAAGCGCCGTCATTCTGGCGAGTGACCTCAACAGTAAGCACGTGGCCTGGAATGGTCTCACCACTTCCCCTAACGGTAGGAGCCTTGACGCCTTGGTCGACTTTGACGTCATCGCACCTATGCACCCTACCCACTATTCCGACAATCCCAACCACCGACCCTAAGTCCTGGACATGGCGCTTCTGAAGGGTGTAACCTTACGGCTGCATTCCTTGGAAGTAATCCAAGAGCTGGACTCTGACCACCGACCCGTAGTCATGAGACTCGGTCCCCCCCGTCCGCCCCTCAGCAATCCAAAAATACGGTGGTGGATTGGCATGCGCTAAGCACAGCCTTGGCGGATGCCGAAACTCCCCCCCTCCCCCTCAGCTCGGACTCCATCCCGTCCCCTCAGGACACCGATCAGGCCGTAAATGCCTTCACTGACAACATCCAATCGGCCGTCAGTCGATCGTCTAAGCAAGTCCAGGCGGAAGATCTGAACCGCTTCAGACTGCCAGACGATGTTAGGGACCTCATTCGTTCTAAGAATGCCTCGATCCGAGGGTACGACTCTTACCCCACCGAAGCCAATCGGGCCCGGATGCGCGCTTTACAACGTGAGGTAAAGCGTCGTGTCGCGGAGGTCCGGGAGGCTCGGTGGGGTGACTTCCTAGAGGCCCTCGCGCCATCGCATCTGGCTTACTGGAAGCTGGCGCGTAGCCTCAAATCCGACTCTACCAAATGGGTGTGCTCATCATACGAGACTTCTTGTCAAATCGCGCCTTCCGATATCGCGTCGAAATGACGCGCTCCACTTCCCCCTGTTTAGCCTTTCACGAACGACATTCCTCGTTTGAGTGATGTTAATCTAGCCTTATTCGCGGATGATACCGCCCTCTATTTTTCCAATAGAAGCAAGGCCTTCATCACAAAAAACCTCCAGGCCGCCGCCAATACCCTAGGCGACTGGTTCAGGAAGTGGCGAATCGAGATGAACCCGGACAAGAGCGCTGCGGTGTTCTTCTCCAGAGGTGCCACCCCGCGCCCCTCCCTGATCCACCCCAGAAGGAATCTCGGTCAAGTGACCATGTTCGACCGACCCATTCCCTGGGTCAAAGAGGTCAAATATCTAGGGGTCACTCTAAACAATACCATGTCCTTCGGCTCGCACATCAAGCGAGTCCGTCATCGAGCATTCTTTGTGCTCGGCTCGGCATCCACTAATCTGCAAGCGGAGTAAAATGTTCCTTAGAAATAAGGTGACACTTTACAAAACTTGCGTGCGACCCATCATGACGTACGCATGTGAGGTGTTCGGGCATGCAGGCCACTCTCACATCGATAGACTAGGAGTAGGAGCCCCGTGGTTCGTACGAAATGTCGACGTCCACTCCGATCTCGGTCTCGAATTTATTCACGCCTATATTAAAAAGGCGACAACTCTACACTTCTCGACACTTTCCATGCGAATCCGCTAATCGTAGCCGCCACCGACTACGAACCCGATCCCTGCCGCTACCGACTACGAACCCGACCCCTGCCGCTACCGCCGGCCGCGACATGTTCTCACCGATACCCCCGATGCTTTGACATCGCTTCTTTCCGCTCCGGATACGGACGACGACGACGAAGTCGTAGATCCCCTAGCCAGCCGACTGGTGCACTAATTGCACCTCCTCCCCCCGTAGCTACTGTCCAAACCGAGGCCGTGCCTCCTTGAGGTGCCCTCGAGTATGTCTCGAGCTTCTGGCTCGAGCGTAGTACTTGCACGCTCGCCCTTAAGTCCGGTGAAGCTGTAAAGGCCTCACGGCCCACAGCGTATATCATTCAAACACACATCCATGCCATCATTATTTATCTATTTTATTAAAATAATGGCAATTATCCGTATCTAACGGACAATTTGCAATCTAAAACGAATAGTTCAAAGTATTGTAAGTACTTATATCGAAGTCGCCGACATCTTTACTGAATGTCAACACACAATATATATATGTATTAATGGCTATTGAATTATAACCTCAAAATCTAATATTTTTTGGGCAATATTGCGATTTCCCCGCTGGTCCGTTTAATAATAAATACCTTAAGAGAATTTATGGGTGATTTGAAATCATACAAGTATTTTTTCATTGCTGTTGGTTCTGGGGCAAATCATGTATGTCCTTTGTTTATCTATATTATCACGCAAGATCCCTTGCGGGGTAGGCAAGGAGTACAAAGTTTCACGCGGTCATAAATTTGTGTTCTGAAAAATTTAAAACGCATTTATTTAAGTACCAAATGATTAGAGACACATTAGATCAACCTCTATCGTGACTACACGTCAAGTTATTCTTCGAGTCTCTAAGGTCAGATAATACTTGATGTTACAGCTCTATCGATAAGAGCCGACGACGCCGAGAACTTTTTATTGCTTAAAATAAAATCATATATTTGTTTTTAGGACATACATGTCTCCTCCGCTTTCGTAAATACCGAACCTTAATGATGGGTCATTTTAGTAATGAAAAAAAAAACACCGTCACGCCTATATTCCCCAGAGGGGGTGGCAGAGGTGTACTGAGTACACCCACGTTTCGCCGACGATGTTAGGTCCCATAATAGGGGGCGAGCCTATTGCCATATACCGGGCACAATTCCAGACTCCGGACTCATACTAGGAATAGTCCGACCTAGGATTTGAACCCAGGACCTCGTGATCACAAAGCGATGCGCTTAGCCACCAGACCAACGAGGCAGTCCGTAATTATAGAAAGATGGTAACCTCAGGAGTCATTAGCGCGCTTTATTATGCCATTCTATTTGGTTGTCATAGATCACTACTTTGGTACAGTCCTACAAGGATCTTTGGCCCGCAGCCAAAACCGGAACTAACGCTGTCATCGAGTGAAATGTCACTACATGATAGTCGCGGGGTTGCCGTTTCTTATGAAATTTATCTAAGTTCCTTTTTAATTAGTAACCGTGCCACCTGTTGAAATATATTCCTGTAAGTAGAAAAAATTGACTAAATGATAACCCTAATTTCATACCAAACTCAATGGCATCCACGGGCTAAAAGATCCTTGTCGCACTATACTAGGACTATTGCAGTGTTGTGCATTGCATATGGGCTATTAGGCAGTGCCTACCTCAGTGTGTGTGTGTGTGTGTGTGAATGATGTACGCTGTTGGCCGCGAGAACTTTACAGCTTAACCGGACTTAAAGGCGAGCGTGCAACCACTACGCTCTAGCCAGCCAGAAGGGCAAGAGGCGACATACTCGAGGGCGCCTCGAGGCGCCCTCGGTTGGGACAGTCGCTGTAGGGGGACGGGTGCACTACTAAGTGCACCGGTCAACCGCCGGCTATGGGAGGGGATCTACTACTACGTCGTCGTCGTCGCCCGTATTCTGAGCGGAAAGAAGGGATGACAAAGCATCGGGGGGGTCGGTGAGAACATGTCGCGGCCGGCGGTGGCGGCAGGGGTCGGGGGGGAGATCGTAGTCGGCGGTGGCTACGATTAACGGATTCGCATGGGTAGATGCGTTCGCGAAGTGACGTGTTGACGCCTTTTTAATGAAGGCGCGAATAGGCCTTTTTTCGAGACCTAGATCGGAGTGGAGGTCGACGTTCCGTACGCACCAGGGGGCTCCTACGGCTTTACGGAGGAAGCGGTTTTGAACCACTTGGAGTTTATCGATGTGAGAGGGGGCCGAATGCCCGAACACAACACACGCATAAGTCATGATGGGTCGAACGCAAGTTTTGTAAAGTGTCACCTTATTTCTAAGGGACCATTTTACTCCGCTTGGAGATTAACGAGTGGAGACGACCGAGCCCAAAGATGCTCGGTGACGGACCCGCTTGATGTGCGGGCCGAAGGACATGGTACTGTTTAGGGTGACCCCTAGATATTTGACCTCTTTGACCCAGGGAATGGGTTTTTTTTTTTAAAATGTAGCCCCACACTAGGATTTATTCCTGTGTCGTGGGTGCGTTTACAAACATGAAAATTCACAAACACAAATACCCAGACCGGAACAAATAATTGTGGATCACACAAAGATTTGTCCCGTGCGGGAATCGAACCCGCGACTATTAGACACAGTGGGCGGAGCAGTTCAAGCTCTTAACCACTCCGCTAAATCGTCCGTCATAACACTTCACGTCACTTGGCCGAGATTACTTCTAGGGCGGCGCAGGGAGTGGCGCGGGGTGGCACCTCTGGAGAAGAACACCGCAGCGCTCTTGTCCGGGTTCACCTCAATACGCCACTTCCTGAACCAATTCCCTAGGGAATTGGCGGATGCCTGAAGGTTTCTGGTAATGAAACCCTTATTCCTATGCGAGACGTAGAGAGCGGTATCATCCGCGAATAGGGCTAGATGCGCCTTACTCGAACGAGGAATGTCGTTCGTGTAAAGGCTAAACAGGAGCGGAGAGAGAACTGAGCCCTGTGGGACTCCAGCACTGATGGAGTGGGAAGTGGAGCGCGTCATTTCGACGCGATAACGGAAGGCGTGATTCGACAAGAAGTCTCGTAAGATGAGCACGAGTCTGTCCGGCACACCCAATTGGTAGAGCTTGTAGATCAAGCCGTTGTGCCAGACTTTGTCGAATGCCTTCGCGACATCTAGGAAGAGGGCGCCCGTGTAGACGGGTTTGAGTCTATTGAGACCGGAGAGGATGTGCTCCGTGATGCGGTGCACTTGGTGGACGCAAGAGTGTTTGGCTCGAAAGCCGAACTGCTCGTCAATAAGGATACCCCTGGACGTTATGAAGTCTTTGAGCCGCGCCAGAAGTAGGCGCTCGTAGATCTTGGCCAGGGAGTTGAGGAGACTGATAGGGCGGTAGCTCGCGGGGAGATTGCGAGGTTTGCCGGGCTTGGGAATGCCTATGACGTCCGCCTCCTTCCACTTAGCGGGGAAGGTGCAGTTCGTCATGGCGGCGTTCAGTATGGCCACTAAGAGGCAGAGGAGTTGGGCGGGCAGGCATTTCAGAACGCGATTCGAAATGCCGTCAGAGCCGGGGGCTTTTTTAGTTTTGAGACCCATAATGAGATCTTCGACCTCCGTTTGGGTGATAGGAGGTAAGGAATCGGCGGGGGGTAGGGATGCCCTGCGCTCGACTTCCCTGTCGACCGCGTCGATGTGGGACTGGTCGACGGACTGCGAGCTGGGGGTGCACTGGCTCTCGAGGGAGTCGGCAATAAGCTCGGCCTTTTCGTCGTCGTCGAAGGCTGGGGGTGCGCCGGAAGGGCGGTTTTGAGGCTACGCGCCAGCTGCCAATTAGGCCAGATGCCATGGCGCGATGCCCTCTAGGAGGTCACCCCACCGTTCCTCCCGGACCTCCGCGACACGATGCTTTACCTCTCGTTGTAAAGCGCGCATCCGGGCCCGATTGGCTTCGGTGGGGTAAGAGTCGTACGCTCGGATAGAGGCAGTCTTGGAACGAATGAGATCCCTAACATCGTCCGGCAGCCGAAAGCGGTTGAGGTAGAGATCTTCCGCCTCGACTTGCTTGGACGATCGACTGACAGCCGATCGGATGTGTTCGGTGAAGGCATCTACGGCCTGATCGGTGTCCTGAGGGGACGGGATGGAGTCCGAGCTGAGAGAGAGGGGGGGAGGGTCGGCATCCGCCAAGGCCGTGCTTAGCGCATGCCAATCCACCACCGTCTTTTTGGGTCGCTGAGGGGCGGAAGGGGGGGAACCGAGTCTCATGACTACAGGTCGATGGTCAGAGTCGAGTACTACTTCCAAGGAGTGCAGCCGTAAGGTGACACCCTTCAGAAGCGCCATGTCCAGGACGTATAATACATATTACTTTAAATTACCTGAATGTAGGTAATTTAAAGTAGCGTAATTGCCTCGTTGGCCTGGTGGCAAAGCACAGCGCTTTATGTTCACGAGGTCCTGGGTTTAAATCCTAGGTCGGGCAAATGTAGTTTTTCTAACGAAAAGTTCCCAGTACGAGTCCGGAGTCTGGAATTGTGTCCGGTATATGGGAATAGGCTCGCCCCCAATTACATCGGACCTAACATCGTTGGCGAAACGTGGGTGTACTCAGTACACCTCTGCCGCCCCCGCTTGGGGAATATAGGCGTGTGTGTGTGCGTGTGTAATTGCATTGCTATGAGGTAGGCACTGCTTAATCGCCTATATGCAATGCACTGACTATTTTCTAGTAGCTCTTTTCCTTCCTTTTGGTAAGGGGCGATACGAAAATATACAATATACATAAACATACAACTAATTAGGTTTTATTGTTAGTGTATGTAATACTAGTTTATTTACAATTTTCTCCAGGATAAATCACAGAGCAGCGGCCACGTAAGTCCAACCCTGGACGATCTAGAACAGGAGAAACGGCTACTACTAGATGCTTTGGAAGGCGATACAACTCAGGGTTCCGCCGACATCTCCATATCGGACGCTACAGAGCCGGAGGAAGACATCAAAGAGGCAAAAGATAGCGTCAATGAATTGAAGGACCAGGTAACTATTGCTACTGAAAATAACAATCAAAATATAGCAATAGACTCAACAAGTGATGCAACTATAAAATCAGATCATATAGATGATAACAATAAAGAAGCAACATCTGAGGAATCAATTGAAAATGAACCGAAAACTATTGAAGTAGAAGTTACAGAATCCAATGAAAGTACAGTCCCAACCTCTTCAAGCACTCTGACAAACACAATTACCAGTAAGCCGTGTACTGACGTATTCAAAACGCCGGAACAAAAAACAGGGCACGTTAAAACTACTAAGTACGGCACTCCTGTTATGAACATTGTTTCATCGTATGACAAGCTGCCCAGTGACGATAAATTCGCTAAGGACATTTGTGATGTCATCAACTTCGAGAACCTACCAAACTCCACTGGCAAGTACAAACAAATCAGTGTGTTGTTAAGGAAAGTTAAAAGTGAAGTGGATAGGATACAGGAATCATGATACATGCCTCCGTCCTCTCCGTAGAGGCGACTGAACTATGAGCCGTGTCTGGTGCAGATTTAATATCACGCTATCTATGGAATTGTTAGTGCATAGTTTTGTAAGTTGAGACATCGTATTTTTGTACCACTCAATAGGTTAAATTCGTTGGGAACGTGAAGCAATGTTGAGATATTAGGATTTTTATGTTAGTTTTTGTTTTGGTGCTTCCATCTTTCGTGTAAATGATAAAGGTACATACCGTGAGTTTTTAGAGATTTACCGTGGACAAATTACATAATAACTATAGTGAAAGCAGTGATAGCCTAGTGGTTAGACCGTTGGACTGCAAAGTCAGGGGTCTCGAGTTCACACCCAGGCACGCACCTCTGTCTCTTCAAAAGCATGTGCGTAATAAAAAGTTAACTATCACTTGCTTTAACGGTGAAGGAAAACATCGTGAGGAAACCTGCATGCCTAAGAGTTTCCCGAAAGTGTGTGAAGTTCGCCAATCCGCACTGGGCCAGCGTGGTGGACTATGGCCTTAACCTTCTGAGTTTGAGAGGAGGCCCGTGCCCAACAGTGGGACAGTTTCTTAACAGGGCTAATATTATTATAACTATAGTGATTACTTTATCAAAAGTGTTGATGTTCTTTTCGAGTTTGCATTTTATGAAATAAAACAATTCAAGTCTCACATTATTAATATTTATTTTTCTTGATAAATAGAATCTCGATCGGTTTTATCATATAACAATACATAGTGACAAATATTAATAAGAAAAAAATATTCTGTAGTAGATATTACCCAACCCAAGACAAACCGTGAGTATAAACTAAAACTAGTGGAATATGCATCAGATTGACCAGAAAAATAAAAAATATTATTTTTAGAAAAAAAAACAGCTTATACATATTTTATGTTCATAATATTTCGAGTATAATAAAATTACTTTTTATTTTTCTCATCACTCTCGTTAATAAACTAAATGATGCAAACAAAAAAATAAAGTGCTTTTAAAATTATTATTCCTTGCACGCGTACTCTTTTATGAATTGGAAAATTTATTTTCCCATAAATATTTAAAATTTCATATAATATAATTGCAGACAAGCGTTCCTCATGTCGTGCTGGCAAACAATTGGCTGAGTTTTTTTTTTGGAAACATTTAACTTTAGGGAATACGCTTAAATATTAATATTTTTTTAAAAGGAGGCCCGTGCCCAACAGTGGGACTGTTTCTTAACCGGGCTAATATTATTATTATATTAATAAATTTAATACTTTCGAATTCAGATCTAAATTGGTGTAACATAATCGTTATGTATTGCACTTATGATATCAAAATTTTTGCGAAGATAAAGCTATTAAAATGATAATAGCAATTTACCATCTGTTATAACATGTCACGTTCGCAATGTAGCCGTTAGCCGTGTAACGAATTACGGAAAATATATAGCACCAAATTATTGAAAGTTGGGAGGTAAATAAAAATGTATGCAAAACACATGGGTCATGGTAAATACGCTTCTGAATCCAATATTTGAATTGTCATAAGTTCTATGAACATCTCTGCTGGCGACATACAAGGCCGAATATCGGCGACAGATCTCCGGTCCGACCTCACCTGGGTCATAATGCGTTAATTATCACGCTGACATTACGATGCAGAGATAAATTTGATATGAGGCGCCGTTAAATAATTTTGGCGTCTTTTTTAAAACGCATTATGGCGCAGGCACTAACGTTAACGCAGGTGAGGCACGAGTATCATCACACTACGCCCAAGGGAAATGTAAGACGCAAAAACAAGTAAGATCGGCAACAAATATCTTAGATCACGTACTATAATGGTGTCACCACGTTTTCCAAAGCATTCTTCAGTTGTCTACGTTTAAGCCCTCGTTCGCACGGCCGCTTTTTCAATGCGCTGTATTGAATGTTTTTCAAAAAATGTACTGTTAGCCGTTTTTGTTTTAGCGCTTGATTAACACGAAAAAGCGCTCGGGCGAACGTAAGGTAATACCTACAGGCAGGTATTAACACAGCAAAGAAATTCTAAGATATCTCCAATACTTTCCATTCATCCAATTATCGTTACTTATCAGTATTTTATACCTATACACAAGATCTTACACAGCTACGCTAGTTGTGATGGCGGTGGAGCACCACAACGCGGTGTTCGACGCCAAGTAGTACATTTTACTATATATTTATAATACAATTACTGGAATTCATTCATGTGACCCCGCAACGATGGACTTTAAATCTTCGTTTTGCAACAGGGATTAAATTCTTGGAGGTGTTGGCGGCGCGCCGTCGCGGTCCTGGGAGAAACAAAAAAGAAACAGTTAAACGGATTGTACCTTTGATTTCCTGTTGATGATTCGAATGATTATCCAAGTGATTTCTGATAGAAAGATATAGGTAAGCCAGAGAGGTCTCTAAGAACCCTATAGTCTTTGCCTACTCCGCAATTTTAATTTAAAGATATCTTTTTAAAAACAAGCTTTTATAACAAAAACACACCAAAGACTGACAAGTACTATGGTACTTGTCAAGATATATCCAACGAGCTGCAACACGAGGTTATGTTGAGTAGTTAGGTAGTTCCGTTGGCCACCCTCAGGCTTCATCATCAGACCTTGGATGTCATTCAGGTCTAATGAAATCGTCAAGACAAATGCAACGAGCCCAAACACGGCGGGGTCATGGTAAGTAGTTGGGTAGTTCCGTTGGCTACCCTCTGGCTCCATCATCAGACTCTGGCCATCAACCGGGTCTACGGAACTCGTCAAGGCCTTGGCCACCTTTCCTTTTCATCATCAGACCCTGAACATCATCTAGTTAGATAGTATTTGTAAACAAGATTTGAACCGGATATAAAACAAACGTGTTAAAATTGTTTTATAACTAGTGGTTCAAGCAGTTTCCCTGGTATCGTGTTTCATTGCAATTGCAGGAGATAATGTATGGTATCTGATCAAATAATTACGTTAAAATTAGTACTTTTAGGAAATAATGTTAATGCTAATTCAACAAACTCCTCGCATGTCATTTTTATTACCTTGTCCGGTGAAGCTTTAAAGGCCCCGCGGCCAACAGCGTAGATCAAGGATTCCTAAACTATTTTGAGCAATAGAACCCTTTTCCAAAATGAACTGATACCCCCATAGCCAAATTATTTACTTCCTATTGATACAAAATACTTACCAATTTAAAAACTTAGCGGTTGGTTAAGACAGTAAACTTGAAATCATTTTCTTATCAAAATTTAACAAAATAAATAGACATAAAATTCATTAAATACTAAGTGTTATTATTAATACAAATTACGTAAAAATACTAAAGGTAATTGTTTTTTGAAAAAACAAAAACATTAAATTATATGCGTCAAGTACAGAGCAAGTCAAAACGTGGCTGAAAGACTTGTACGCTCGAACACATTATATTGCACAAACTTGTCCACGCTTATCGACTTGTTGAGCTTTTTTAAAAGTACAACTATGATACTCACATACCGTCACGCCTATATTCCCCAGAGGGGGTGGCAGAGGTGTACCGAGTACACCCACGTTTCGCCGACGATGTTAGGTCCCATGTAATAGGGGGCGAGCCTATTGCCATACACCGGGCACAATTCCAGACTCCGGACTCATACTGGGAATTTTCGTTAGAAAAACTACATTTGTCCGACCTAGGATTTGAACCCAGGACCTCGTGATCACAAAGCGATGCGCTTTGCCACCAGACCGACGAGGCAGTCAACTATGATACTTCCTACTAAAATATTAGTCATTCTTATAACAAGTTAGTACACATAACACAACTTATACAGTATCTTCAAAGTTTCAAATAAGAACTTGTGTTAATTAATAGGGGTCTATTTTTAGACCTCTTCGACTCCCAAAATCAGTTTTCGTTTATGTCGACCCCTGGGAAACCGATAACCACTTTGGGTATCCCTGGTGTAGATCATTCATACAAGCATCTCGGTCTCGTTACATTATGAAAAAGAATTGCCATAGGGTCTATCTATCTATATCATCACGCCAGATCCTTTGCGGGGTAGGCAGATAGTACAGAGTTCCAACAGTATCTTTCCTTATCATACCTCTCTGGCTCCCTCCACTCTCATAGTTCGTCTTATACACGCGCCGGTTACTGACACTCTTGACTTGCCCTTCAGATCACGGTCTATTCGGTCATGGTAAGATAGTCTAGGTCTTCCCCGGTACCTATACCCTTCCACTTTCGCATTGTATATCTGTTTTACTTTGTCATAGCATCTAGGCTCCTAATTATTAGGGATTAGCATTAACGAACTCTCGATTTCTTTATATTACGAAAAAGAATTCTCGCTCGCGACGCCAGTTTGTAGCTCGGGTCTTATTTTTGAAAACTGGTTATCAGTCGACTCGGATCACGAGGTCACGGTAGAGAAGATTATTAACAAGCCACGAAGTAAATAAGTATACTAAACAAAAATAATCGGCGCTTACCGTACAGACATGTTTAAATTTTGCACGATTTTGGTTAGAAGGTACAACATTGTTGGTATTTACGGATATGAGAGAACATTTTATTTTATTTCAATACATATTTGGTTGAATTATGGAGGTAAATATGGTTATGGTTGAAAACGTAGGTGGTAGGTATTAAATTTTTTTATCAACTTGTTTTCTTATTATTGATAATTCGCTCTGCGGCGCATAATAGAAAACATACATTATACAAGGTGCAACATAATAAACGCAAGACCTCAAGACACTCCGATTAGAGAAATAGCTCCATAAAGTCAAAACGAAAACCAAATTTTCAAATTTAAAGGTTTTTACCCTTTTTTTATAAAGCACTTTTATACCCCAATTAACAATGAAACATGTACGTGTATTTGTGCGTTTTGAGAAATACGTTTTAGGAATGCGTTTGGAATCTTCTTCTTGCTATGAATCAAGAATAAATTTAATTTTTTATAGCGCACTGAAGTAAAAGCATTTTTTGCAAATTTAAAAAAATATGTAGAATACATTAAAAATTGTTGGAATCGATTCAGTTACCGATTTAGAACACTACTTTTAGGTCTTGCGTATATTATGTTACAGCTTGTATATCAGTTATTACAATATAATATGTTGTTAGTTGAGTCCAAAATTCTAGACGTTTTGGACGAATATTATTATACACGGCAAGGTAATTAATTAACAACCGGTTTATTCTATTGACAACAACTAAATAATTAAGGTTTGATACGATTAAAATGTAATAATGTAATAACTATCTAGTTAAACAACGTTCACGTCACGTCACGTTTTCTAATGAACTTGTTGACTTGAAGAGGAATGTAGGTAAATATAGTTCACCGTGGTGTTTTAATAACTCTTATGAAGAAGTACATTAAAACATGTATTACATTGGCTTTGCCATGACTTTACAAGCAATTTTCATTCGTAGATACATTGACAAAATAAAAAAAAAAAAACAAAAAAAATATCATTAAGGGTACTCTGTAGAGCACACGAAACGTCGTGGACTTTTAAACCACAAATAAACCCCGACTAAATCAGAAATATTTTAATTGTAACTTAATTTATGCCCAACTCTAAATATGAAGTACCTGTAGTTATTTTCTCGGTAGCGGGGCAAATGATTGTTTTGACTCCTGATTCGAGTCTGGTAAGCAAATAAATTTTAGTCTTGTATATACGTTAATACAATCTTATATCCTGGCCATGCTAGCGCGAACAACAGTTGTAGATAGATAGATAACACTCTGACTCAGTAACTCTCGTCGAACAATAAGTTTAAGAAAGTAGGTAACCGTGGGCGGCCTTCTCAGTGATAGTGATGTCTTCCAGGCAACCTGTTAACGTCTCTTTATCATGTCTAAAATCCGTAATATATCTCTTGTCGCGCTGTCTGAGCTATCAATACTTTGCAGATTCCCTGCAGATCAATAGTTCTCTACATATTTCTCATAATTCGTGTGCATCATGTAGTCTTCAACATTATTTATGAGGAAAACAGATGTCTGTTAGGCAGCTTTGGATTTATTTTAAGTAAGCTGTATATCTCCTTGGATGTTTTTCCTCAATATTTTCCGTAACCATACAATTATTTATTTTATTTATTTATTTATTCAGAATGGTTGTCCAACAGCACACATATTATTACATTCGTACAATAATTTATTAGAATACAATCCTGATACGTGATGATCCAACAATGATCCAACCTTTGTTCTATCTTAAACAGGATTTGGCGCAGTGGTTAAGAGCTTAAGCCGCTTCGCCCACTGGGTAGAATAGTCGCGGCTTCGATTCCCGCACGGGACAAATCTTTGTGACCCACAATTATATGTTTCGGTCTGGGTATTTGTGTATGTCAATTTTCATGTTTGTAAATGCACCCACGACACGACACAGGAATAAACCCTACTGTGGGGCAACGTTTTTAGAAAAATGAAAATGAATGATTTATCGTGTTGTGTCTATCTATCTATATCATCACGCCAGCTCCCTCGCGGGGTAGGCAGAGAGTACAGAGTTCCAACAGGTTCTTTCCTTACATACCTCTCTGGCTTCCTCCACTCTCATAGTTCGTCTCATACACACTCGCCGGTTACGGAGACTCTTGACTTGCCCTTCAGATAAGACACGGTCTATTTGGTCATGGTAAGATAGTCTAGGTCTTCCCCGGCACCTACATCCTTCCACTTTCGCATTGTATATCTGTTTTGTCATTCTTTCTTCTGGCATCCTTTCTATATGCCCGAACCAACGGAGCATACCCTTTCTCATCTTTACACCGATACTATCTTTCATACCTACTCGCTTTCTTACTACGCTGTTGCGAATACGGTCGGTCAGCGTGACTCCGCACATCTTCCGCAGAGATCGCATTTCGACCGCATTTCTCCTGCTTTCGTTCTGCTTTCGTTCTCCTCGTGTTGTGAATATTGTTTATCAATGACACGGTAAGCAAGAACTAGTTTTGGATTAAATTTTTGATAACATCATCTCACCAGAAATCTTTTATAAAATTACCAACATATTTATCTTCAGGACTGGCTTCTTGGTCTAGTGGCAAAGCGCATCGCTTGGTGATCACGAGGTTCTGGGTTCAAATCCTAGATCAGACAAATGAAGTGCAAACTTCCCAGTATGATTCCGGAGTTCGGAATTGTGCCCGATATATGACAATAGGCACGCCCTCATTAAAGGGGACCTTACATTGTCGGCGAAAATTGGGTGTACTTTGCCACCCCGCTTAGGGAATATAGGCGTGACGGTGTTATCTATCTTCAGCCGAAAGACGTCCACTGCAGGACAAAGGGCTCCTGTAAAGACCGCCACAACGACCAGCCTTGTAGCTGTACGCATCCAACTTCTACACGAGACCTTCAAAAGGTCCTCGGTCCATATTGTAAGGGGGCCTGCCCACTCTTCGTCTTACGGTACGAGGTCGCCACTCGAGAAGGTTTCTGCCCCAGCGGCCGTCAGTTCTACGAGCGATGTGCCCCGCCCACTACCACTTAAGTTCAGCAATTCTGAGTGCTATGTCAGTGACTCTGGTCCTCCTCCGGATCTCAGTGCCGTAAATCATCACTGGTCAAATAATTTTTGGTATAGACACTGCGGTATTAGGGACGAGAAGATGTTACGTAGCTTCCCGAACGCTGCCCAGCCGATCTGAATTCGACGACAGATCTCTTTCTCGAAGTTGGACGTACCTAATTGGATTCTTTGTCCTAGGTATTGTATAATCGTCAACTATTTCGACCGTAGAGGTTTTCTAACCTTTACTGAATCTAACTATAATAGATGGAATTTAAAAACTAGTTGCCTCCTCGTGGTGGCGCATAATGCGCGTAAAATGGCGATCTCCTGGGTTCGAATTCTGTCAGAAAAAGTGTATCAGTCTCAGTCGCACTATCAGTCTCAAGTCTGGTATAATGGCAATAGGCTATCGGCGAAAAGTGGGACACCCCTTCCACCCCCGCATAGTATAACTGGCGTGACAGCGTATATTCTTTTTTAAATTAAAAGGTTCCTCTATGCTACCTTTCTTGTCTCTTTATCGATTTCAATACAATTCGTTGCTTATTGTAAGTAGTCCAGGGTACCTATTTAAAATAGGCGAAAATTGGGACGGCTGTGAGTCGATTTTTAGTTGGTTAGGTGAATATAGGTCAGCTAAGTTCATGTCAAATACCTATTTCTGAAACTGGTGCATTTATTTTAATTTTAGTGTTAGCAATATCGATGGTTAGCAACATCCGAATTGTACTGAGTTATTATAAATATTGAGCGACTAAGCCCTGAATCAGACCTCTTTGGGGTCGAGGGAGAATTATCATAAGCCACTAGTTGAAAAATAAATACATTTTAATAAATTAGTGTATGTGCGCATACGTGCGTGTGCGTGTGTGTAAACACCAGCTGTCAAAAACACCGTCACGCCTATATTCCCCTAGCGGGAGTGGCAGAGGTGTACTGAGTACACCCACGTTTCGCCAACGATTTTAGGTTCCATGTAATAGGGAGCAAGCCTTTTGCCATATACCGGGCACAATTCCAGACTCCGGACTCATACTGGGAAGTTATCGTTAGAAAAACTACATTTTTCCGATCACAAAGCAATGCGCTTTGCCACTAGACCAACGGCCAGTATCAAAAACATAAAGTGGATGAATTTCTAAAAAATCAATTATAGCTAAGTGATGGGTCTACCCGAAACCGAAAATATGGCAAGTGGTTTTGAAACAAAATGTTTTGTTCAGAAACCGTTCAATTCGCATATGCAGTAAAGACCATTGATGTCATCCCACCATTTACGCTTTTGTAATTCACTCTACGAAACGAATTAAGCTGTTTGCGTAGGTGAACAGACATATTTAAAGTCATATTATTATTACGATAAACACATCACAGTATGTTATAATTGTAATTAATTTAGAGAAAAATGACACCTTTACTATTTATCGACTGTAAGTTACGAGTACATTGCAAAGTCACATTCAATAAAAATATACATAACTGATGTCATGCTATAAACTAAAGTCAAAGGTACATAATAATATGTTGTCCTTTGGATTAACATACTGAAAGATAGGTGTTATTTAGGCTTGTGTTATTGCTATTTGAAAAAAGCTACTTTCGTGATTATTTATCTCGGATAAATTCATCCATAAACCTTCTTGCCAAGTCATTGCGAAAGTTTATCGTTTTTATCTAATGATCATTGGAAGGTGTAGACTTAAGGGCTGATTATTCAATCATCAAGGTAGGGTTATCATTAAAGTTATCAAAAACCTAAATTATTACTTTACTTACTATGAAAGTGAAATGATTGAACTATTTTACTAATACCACTGTTATATGTTTAATTTATCTGTTATATTTTATTCTATAAATCAATTTTATCACATGATTGAAAAACCAGATCATAATAAAAGATCTAGGCTGTGGTGCGAAGGAGTCTTCTTCTGTTCATGTCAATCATATTTCTCCAGCCCAATGAGAAGCCATTTGTGGCTGCGCTCAGCCTCGAATGAAACTAACATTGATATTATCGCTTATACATGCGTGGCAAAACGGCGTAAGTGCGCAAACGCCGTTTTGTTTGTCTGTGTGTGTGAATGATCTACGCTGTTGGCCGCGGGGCCTTTACAGCTTCACCGGATAAGAGGGCGAGCGTGCAACCACTTCGCTCTAGCCAGAAGGGCAAGGGGGCAACTAGCTCAAGGGCGCCTCAAGGAGGAACGGCCTCGGCTTGGGCAGTCGCTATGGGGGAGGGCATATACTAGGTGTCTCGCCATGGTGCTCTGCACCGGCCGGCGGGTAAGTGATTCTTCGACCTCGCCGGCGAGGTCGGTGTCTGATCCTGTGTGCGGTATCTGTATCCGAAAGAAGGGGTGTAGGGCATCGGGTTAGTGAGAACATGCTGCGGACGGCGGTAGCGGCTGATAGGAGGGGAGTTAAGTTCGTAGTCGGCGGCGGCTACGCTTAGCGGAGCGTATACAAATGCTAGTATCAATCAATATTAAGAGTGATTCAGACTGCAGCTCTAGAATGTGGATAGAAGTCTCACCTGGGAGTTGCTTGTGGGCTTCGCGGCATCTTGTATTTGGTTGCGGCGCGGGCGCATGGCGTACATGGCGAGCGCGAGCGCCATCATGAGGAACATCATCAAGAAGCTGTTGGCAGGCGACTCCGGCCGCGGGAGACCAGGGAGTTGCTCGAGGCATTCGCTGTCCGTGCAGTACGATTGGCCTTGACGGAGCTGGGATATAAACAAGGTTCGAAGATCAGATTTTGGATTCCGATGTGTTCGTAATTTTTCTCTTTCTAAACAGCTTGACTAGTTTTCATGTTTTTTGTACTTGGGCCAGATAGGTGGTGTTGTTGTCGATCGGGTGAAAACCGCGGGAAACTGAGGGTAGGCAGAGCCAGATTTTGCAACACATTTGGAACATGAGACGACGACAGACGAACTATGAGAGTGGAGGAAGCCAGAGTACGTAAGGAAAGAACCTGTTGGACCTCTGTACTCTCTGCCTACCCCGCAAGGGGTCTGGCGTGATGATATAAATAAATAGATTTAGAACACCCGCATTTCACTATCTTGATGTAAAATAAACCACATAATGATTTGATATGATTTTAAGCCGACAAGTGACTTTATTTGTGCTTAAAAGTTATATCTTTTCCGTGTGAATGTTTAGATTTTGAGAAGTCTTTTTCTCTTTCGTTGCCCTAAAAGACACAGTACACAAGCACACACCCAAGACTACAAGAAATTTCTGTGGGGTCATTATGTTTCGTGTTGGATCGAACCTGCGACAGTCCGATCAAGTGCGCCGAGCGTACAGCGCTCCATCCACAAAACCAAGACATCGTCAAATCCTATCAAAACATGGAATAAAGATTTATACATATTATCTACCATGATGTTCTGTGACTACGGAGCTAGTATAGTTTTGCATACTCGTGTGGTATTCGCAAGTTCACAACAGGAATACAAACCACAAACCTCTATCAACAACATTTCAATTCTCATTCAAAAAAAACCAATACCGCTGTATATAACATATTACGTAAAGACCTGTACGAAATAATTGTGTGGCCATTTAGTTATTTCTCCAATCAATATCGGTACAAACCAATTTCCTGCGTTTGTTTGTAAATAAGTTTATGTACGACTGCTTGGCGCATTGAATAACTTGTTGATAAACTTGACACTTGGGTGGCCAGCCCTTGAATGGCCGTACGAGGGTTACATAACATGCATTAATAGAAACGCATTATTTAATACAATTGGAAGGGTCCAAGTTGATTAGGTTACATTAGGCATTCAAAGTACTGTACATAATGGGGTGTACCATATATCACTACATCACTATATAACTTTAAAAAAAGGGAAACCGACTTCAAAAAGCAAAAAAAAATAATATTTGAATTCGGTGCTGGTTGGTGCAGTGGGTTACTTGTCACCGACTTCAAATATTTATTTTTTGCTTTTTTTTTAAAGTTGGTTATTTTTAATTTTAAGTAATGAGAATTTAATTATGTATATTTATATACCTATAATATATTATTATACAAGGTATGGTACGGTATGTAAGGTACTTACAGGATTGATATAATCCTCATAGTAACTGATTCGTGCTGTTTGCGGTCAAGGAGTTCCGTGGTGTATCTTTAAAGTTTAAGGTCCAATACCAATACCCCAGAGCTATACTGAACCCAATGCAAAAAGAATCATCACATTCCGTTTATTAGCAAAGAAGTTATAAAAATCATAAACGAATGATGAACCTCCTCCTTTTTTGAAGTCGGTTAATATTTTGCTTAGTTATATAGTAGGGTATCTATAGGATTGACGTAATACCCATCATATCTCAATCTACACATCTGTATTGTTGGTCGTTAAGGAGTTCCCTGGTGTATCTTCAAAGTCCAAGGTCCAATACTGCTGAAATTAAAATGGGACCACCTTGGAGCTATACTGAATTCAATGCAAAGAGAATCATCAAAATCGATTCATAATTGGAACTTTAATAAATTACACAAAATGGTACATGTTTCAAAAACCTTGTTTGTATTAAACAGCCAAGGCAGCAATTCATTATTTAGGCTAAGATACGTATTTATTAGCGCTGCATGCATTAATTAAATGCTTATTTACACTAAGTACTTATGTAGGTTATATCATTAGGTCATACCTACTAATAACTAGAACACTTGAAAATCATCTTATCTAAGATCTTATCAATGTAATTAGTGGTATATAGCTTTCAATATTGTGCTGGCCATAATAACCTAGGAACATACAATTTAATATCCCGGATGTACTAATCATCGACCGATAAGTGCCTATACAATATAGACTCAGTTTTTAAGAAATATTGTCCCATATAATGTCAGCCTATACTGCCCACTGCTGGACAAAGGCATTCTCGCACAAATCGAGGTGAGAGAGATTAGGTCATACTCCACCACGCGGACCCAGTGCGGATTGATGGAGGCAGGTTTGTGGCCACCTGCTGTTGGAACTTATCAAACCGCCTTTAAATCTTCCAACTCGGCTTAACGACTACCACACTAAGTGGTAGCCGGGACCAACGTCTTAACGTGCCTTCCGAAACACGGAGACGCTCGAATATGAAAATGCCACAAACGGTCACCCATCTCGGGCCGACCGAGACGAACGCTGCTTAACCTTGGTAATCGGTAAAAACACCGCGGTCGCACAGCGCTACGAGCGCCTCCACCAATCCGCACTGGGTCCGTCCACTTTTCGCCGACGATGTTAGGTCCCATGTAATAGGGGAGAGCCTATTGTCATATACCGGGCACAATTCCAGACTCCGGACTCATACTGGGAAGTTTTCGTTAGAAAAACTACATTTGTCCGACCTAGGATTTGAACCCAGGAACTCGTGATCACCAAGCGATGTACTTTGCCACTAAACCAACGAGGCAGCCATCTATATTGTGCTTTTTATAATAAAAAAATAAATATCGAATGTTTATAGTGCATTTACTCTTTTAATTCACGACACGATTGCGGTTCAGGCAAATTTAATCTGCACTTCGACATGGCAAATTTTAAGAGCAATGCCAATGACCCCATTTCAGTATTCTTGTTTATTGTCCAAACTAAAAAGACTTATTGTACTGAGAAAAACTTAGCGTAAAAAATATTCTATAATAAAAAAGTAAGTAGTTTTTTTTTTACTTACATTGCAGTTTTTTACATGGCTATAACAATATCGCACACAATTACAAGCTCCGAATAATTGGCACATCATTTTTGATAAGGCTCCTCGTTAACACTTCTACATATTAAATGTTTTGTATAATGACATTCATAGAATAATCTAGGTACATTTTTTTATGGTTTTAGGGGAATACTGACTAAATAGATGTCTATTTATGAATACATAACAATGTAAATACCTATTATTACTTGGGTTTACGGTTTATCTCTTGTAATTTTGGTATTGATTATGCAGACTATTGAAGATTAATAAATGAGATGGTCAATTAATCGATCAATATTTGAAATTTCATTTGCAAAATTTAATAAAATTGTCAAAGATGTCATTTATGCTACATAATGTCATGCTCTGTAATATTATGTTACCCATCCTTTTAATTATTAGTGTTTTTATGTTATTAGATGTGTACCTGGTCCTGTATTTCTTCTTAGGAAGTGTTTACTTCTTTCTTAATTGTTCGCGACTAATATGATTGTGTTCGCGACGAATCATAATTATCCGAAGTTAATAATGTGTAAAATGTACTATAGATTAAGTTTGTAAGAAATAAAGCAAAACGCTGGGCTCAGTACAGCCCTCACTAGTTGTGACCCCCAAAAATAGGACATAAGCGAGAACAGAAACGGCCTCGCTCTCAGTTGCGTCTCAGTTACATCGCGTAGCCAGCTCAGAAGTCCGACTAGTGGAGGCCCAACTGGGACCCAGTGTCCTGAAATATTGGTGTACTGTTCTCATTTGTGAAGAATCGTGGCGAGATACTTAGACCCAAGATCGAGGCAGGCGAAAGTAGGTGCTACGGCCAGGAAGAATTGAGCGGACCCGCTATTTGTGCCCCTCAAGAAAACTACCTAAGCGATAGTAGTTACCGGCAATAGCCAGTGTGGTTCAATAGAAGGACCACATTAATTTTTTGTTTGTTGTTAGTTACTCAATTTTATTTAGCTGAACGCATATGTTTTTACAATACAGATCTATGTCATTACTTTAGAAATAAGTGTTATGTTTCGATTATAATCTGTGATAAAATAAAATAAAATATAAATATTTTATTTGTCCTGTCAGTATATTATGTTTGAAACCCAAATTGTCTATAGTTGACCTTCACTGCATATTATAAAACAAAATCCTACCGCCGCACCTGTCTGTCTGAGCGCGATAAACTTAATGGATAGAGTTCAGCATAATATTCAGTCATCATTATTACTTCGAGCCCATTCCACCCACTGCACGTAATAAGCCTCCTCTTATACCACACTAGTTTCTGCATGCGACTTCATCCCCATTGACGTTTAACAGGAATCTTTGTTACGGAACGGAATACTTTTAAATAATAACAATTACGGAATAAAAAGTATCTATCTATCTATATCATCACGCCAGATCCGTTGCGGGGTAGGCAGAGGTACAGAGTTCTTTCCTTACATACCTCTCTGGCTTTCTCCACTATCATAGTTTGTCTCATAAAAAGTATCCTATGTGTTAATCCAGGTAATAAACTGTGTGGCAATTTCATCCAAATCTGTTAAGCCGTTTTTGTGTAATTGAGTAACAAACGTCAAAAATCCAAACATAGAAACTTTCACATTTATAATATTAGTAGGATATCCCTATCCCAAGCCAATATTGGCCAGGTCTTATCTATGCATTTAACCACATCAATACATAATATACAGTGCCATTCCCTTAATGGTTTGCTTGCTGTATGTTTATTTACAGACAAACTCTAATCACTTTATGTCACATCTTTATTGTAAGCAGTTTCCCGCGACTTGGTACCTGGTCAACAACAGCGCCTCCTACCGGGTCTATGTTTTATAGCCTATGTTACTTCTGGATAATGTAGCTTCCTAATGGTGCAAGAATCATTAAAATCGATCCAGTAGTTTTTTTATTCATTACAAACCTACAAAAATACAAATCTTTCTTCATTATATTAGTGTAGAAGTGTAGATTGTATATTTTTTCTGTAATCTGTATGTATAATTATATAATTGTATTTGTCATAAATAACAAATATATGAATAGTTGACATCGGGAGTTAGATATTAAGGTTTTCACCCCTTCCAACTTCTCATAGGGATAATCATCATCATCATCATCTCAGCCTATACTTGTCCACTGCTGAACATAGGCCTCCCCAATCGCTTTCCAGCGTAACCGGTCCGATGCCACCTGCATCCAACGACTTCCTGCGATTTTCACAAGATCGTCGGTCCATCTGGCAGGCGGTCGTCCCACGCTGCGCTTGCCAATACGTGGTCTCCACGCTAGAATCTTTCTGCCCCAACGCCCGTCCGATCTACGCGCTATGTGGCCCGCCCATTGCCACTTCAGCTTGCTAATCTTAAGATTAGCATAGGGATAATATCTTCGTCCAAATTTTATGCCTTTGATTTTTTTCATCCATATTATATGTATATGGATATTGGTATTCTACTGCAGTACGCAAACATGTCTTATCAAAATAATTCATTGAATGGTCCATAATTGCACTGATGTAATGTTCTTGAAGACTGATTGCTTGTGTTCAAACTGGTTACATAAATGTGATATATCTACTCTGTTTTCTATTGGGGAATTGTGACATAAATTAAAATTGAGTCCTATTTTATATTTTTGGTCTAGGGTAACACATTTTAAGATCGTGATCACTATGGTAAGTAAAATTTTTGTATCACATTGGGTGTTTATATACATGAATTCAATGTTTGTGAATTCACCAGCAACACACAAATAAATTAGTGCTTTTAGGTTTTTGTTAGATAAACCAATCATACATTGTTGCAATTTCAGACTCCAAAGTTTATAAACATTATAAGATACCTAATCCTATACTATACTCATTGATGAAATAAAACTATTTTACGGATTTTATCGCGGTTTATTTTTTTATTTTTAGTTCCCGACGTTTCATACTATACTCATTGTTTAAAAAGTAACTTAAATCTCTGTAAATTAGAATCTATAAAGGATTCAATGCAGACATTGATAGAACAGTTAATATTAAAAGGGAAAGTTAGAGAGGGACATAAGTAGGCAGGTGCTTTTAAACTTTCTACATCCTGATTTATATAGAACAAGCGTAACATCTCTCAAAAATTAATTAGTACAAAAAAAAATAACATTCAAATACGTAAATAATTCTAAAATTGAAATAATTTAAGTCACAATAACAAATTAATCATTATTTGAGGACGTGGAAACTACACCCACTTGATTACACACTACAAGGTCGCAGATAACTTACCAGCGAAATAAGCCGACGCATTGCCAGCTCATGGTTCCACAGGCACTCGCAAGGATCCATTTCGTCAGCCATATCTACGAAAAAATTTGCACTCGAGATAAATTCCTTCTTAGCAATAACTTTTGACAATCATTAAAATTTACGTAGGTTGCGAAACATATACACATATATTTATAAATAACGTGATTACGTCAACATATCACTTTTTTGTCGGGGTCAACATATCGCTGTCTGTATTATTCCACATCTTTGTTTTTATTTACAAATACAAAAACACTGGTCAAGGATCATCTGTCACAGATGCAAAGAGAAAGTGATAATTTCATAGCCGTACCTGCAGTTGTATTTTACGGAACCGTCAATATAATAACTGGTACTGTAAATATTACAAGTTAAAGCGAGTGCAACTACGTTTGGGTTGTCGTAGGAAAGGAAATATTCCCAACAATTATCTACACTTCAGACGACATTTTTCAGTGTGCTTGGAGCTATCTGATTGGTTCACGTGAGTCAAATTATCGCTTTGCCGTGACCAATCAATGATTAGTGTGGCCAACTTTTGGTTGAGCAATGTTACCATCTATATAATTTAATTTTGTTTGGTAGAATATATTAATTTAATTAATGAGTTTGCGTAGTGCCATATCAAAGAAAAGAGAAAAAAAAACAAAATAATCAGGGCATCCAATTTTTTTACTGGTTTGCTTAAGCTGGTTGGGGGCGCTGTACAACCTTTTTTTAAATAGAATACGTTACTATCAAAATTGTTATTTAATATAATTTATTTATTAATTTCGTATATATTCTAGTATTTTCTGAATAAATCTTCTGTTAGTAGCATAGGTCAGTGGGGAAACTCAGAATAAGTAAGATTTGTCGCACTTACATAGACAGATGTCGCTACAGCGCGATTTTCATGATTGTACGGCGGACGGGGCAAACCATTACTTTACTCTATGGGGTAGACGTTTGCACTTTGTAATTGTCCAGTGAAACTGTAAAGGCCCCGCGACCAACAAACAGCATAGATCATTCACATACACACACACACACAAACTTACAGTTTGCACTCTGTCTTATCTGGTGAAGCTGTAATGGTCCGCGGCCAACAGCGTCGATCATTCACACACACGTTTGGGCTCTGGCCAAGCTTAGGCCAATACTGTATTATTATAATCTTAGGATTAATATAAGTAAATTCCGTTCTCACAAATATGCCCCCTCTTTTTTGTAATCCCCTACTTACCGTGCATGTGTGCTAGCGTAAAACTTATCGTTTCGAGAGGGACTCGAAGCCATGTAATCAGTCATGCTTGGGCAATCGCTGTAACCACTGAACTACCGAAGGAGGTAGCTGAAGCAATTAATTATTTTTCCTGTATTTTAACATTATTAGAAATCAGATGTGGTGCCATCTATCAACTTTATTATCTACGCGAGTGGGATTCCCACACGAAAGGATAAGTTGTCTTACTATTTAGAATATTTATACTGTCCTATAGTATCATAGGGAGTTTTGTGACAAAAACAAATCGATCACGAGGTCCTACGTTCGAATCCTAAGGGTAGGAACACGCTAGGAAACAAATTTCTATCTAGGTACTGTCGCTAGTTTAAAAAATTCTCAGTAACAATTCGGCGCCTGGAATTGTGGTTCTAATAATGGCAATAGGCTCGATTTTTACATCGATACCTTTCATAGTTGGCGAAATGTGGGTATCCATAGTACACCTCTGCCACGCCCGCTTCACGTATCAGGTGTCGTCACGTAACAATCAAGTAACAAAATGTGTTTAGAATAAAATAAGAATAAGGAAAATCTGCGCGACAGAGCAACCACACAACATACAAAATGGAAGAGGTTTAAATAAATAAACAGGTGTTTCTAAATGTATAGTCCTATCAAGTTCCATATTACTTTCAGTTTTTGGAATATAAGGCTTAAGAGAGGCGATCGGTCCACGAGTGTCCCCAATTAAGATGTATTGTATAAGATGATGCCTCAAAAGCCTATGACAAAGTGACCGAGAGGTTAAGTATGCGAATTATTGTAGGTTCTTTCATCAGAAGGTACTTAGGGGCTACCTATTAGCGGTACCTATTCATTATTGAAATTATCCTCCTTTGTGTTGTGTGAACATTTAGGTACAAGAAGGCCTTTTAGATAAGCCTTATTTAGTAGTCTTCTAACACCAGCTCTTATTTAACTTGCAATGTTCGTATATCTGTCTGTCTTTTTTCAAATCTTGTAATGCATTTCTCAAGCACTTGCGGCGATCCGATTGAGCTTAAATTTGGTATACGTATGTAAGTTCAGTCATCATGCATTATTATGGTACCATGGAGCTGGTCTGATGATGGAGTCGGAAGGTGGCCATAGGAACATGTGAACAATACAACGTAATCCCCTGGTGTATAGGCTTGATAGATTGGTATTGGCAAGTTATATTTAACCAGATAGTGTTCAGGATCTGGTGATGAAGCCTAAAGGTAGAAAACCACCCAACTACTCAATATAACCCAGCCGTGTTTGGGCTCGTTCGATTTGCCTTGACAAGTACTTTAGACCCAGATCGTGCCCAGGATCAGATGATCAATCATCTGATTCTGGCTCAAGCCGGAAGGAATCCATAGGAACTCCTCAACTATGCAAGATATGTTCGTTGTGGTTTTACTATAAAAGCTTGTTCTTAGAAAGGTCTAAATTAAAATTTTTCATTTTGAATACTTAAAAAGTTTATATTCCACTTAAACACCCGAGTCAAAACCGTATTGACTGGAATTTAAAGCTTCTGGGTTTTTACCCATTTAGATAATAATATATACTATATCGAAGTAAGTAAGTAGGTCAGTAGATACATAGGTATATATTTCAGTTTTTGCACCTACTTATCTATATAGCTCGTTCTTTCTATATTTTTCTCCCTGACTCGCATGGACGTCGTATGGAAGAACGAAGAACAATGTGCCTATATAGAAAATACTTGTGAAACTCATTTTTAAAAAAGAATTGGTAGATAGGTAATCTTGGAGTTTACGGGATTCCTTCCACTAGAATAAAATTTGAATGGGTAGCAGAGTTTTAATGAATTTCTATTCTTTTGATATAAAAAAAAACTTGATATTGATATTAAAGATTTTTGGCGTACATACCTACCTATCTAGATTGTCGTATTTTAACGATTTTATAACGTTTTATTTTGGGGATATGCTATTGTTTGTGAATCCCAACAATCGTATAACTTAATCTTACTTTTACTGAAATCGCTTTAATACTAATCACAGCCACTTAATCAATGTGTAAATGGTATACTTATAGGTATACTTGCAAATTAAGGAATTAAAATTCGAAAACTTTAGTCTTAAAATTTACACGTGAATTTCATTAAAAGGTTGGTAGCTACTTCGAACAAAACAACCAACTCGAATAGATCGAGTTTGAGTTATGAATTAATTTATATTATAGGTGCTTATTAGTACTAAATTAGATCTTATTGAGTCGCGTGTTCTTTGAAAACGACAAATCTTGATTGGCGTGACGTGGGCGGCCCACCTTGGGCGTGGTTCTGAAAGACCCGCCCACCGCTATCTAGGGCGGCCCGCCCGCCTCCGTTAATTGATAACTTATATGTATTTTTTATTCAAGTGTGTGATGACTTACGGCACTTCAAAATTATCATTCGCAAAAGGCCTCATAAGAAGCTTTAAGGTCACCTAAAGAGCAACAGAGAGAGCTTTACTCGGAGTTTCCTTATGAAATTGAAATAGAAACGAGAAGATCTGTAGGAGAACCAAGTTCACCGACTTCTCTCTCAGATCGCACGTAGAATCAAATGGTCGTTGCAGTAGAAAGGTGTCGACCACCAGAAGACGTGGAAAGGGCAAAACGAAGTGGCAACACCATTCACAGTTGAACACATCCATGGTTAAGTTAGTGGTAGGGATCAAATTTACTCAGAAAGCTATATAAATGATATGTTTGGAGACTATCTGTACGATAACATCCAGGACCGTGTATCTTGACAGAGAACTAAGGTCGCAATATAGCCCACTTCATTAGTAAGCTGTAATGGTTTGGCCATATTAGGCAAAAAACTGACAACCGCTAATAAATGAGTTGCTGAGTGGAAACCAGTGAAAACCACGGATCGTCAAACATAATGTTGGATGCCCCCAGGCGTGTTAATCTTTGTAAGGCGGTTGACATAAATTGGATAGTGCGATGATCATACCCAGTGGCATTAAAATGCACTTACCTATGACGAGCAGTGGACTGCTATAGTCTGATCGTGACAGATTTACAAAATAACGTTCCTATGTGAATCTATTACTGACGCAGTATTTGATTTAACAAGAATGGGACTTAGGCAAATACTTTAGACCGATTGATAAAAAATAAAAACTATTTAAAAAGCCATCACGGCAGATCCCTTGCAGGGCAGGCAGAAAGTACAGAGTTCCAACAGGTTCTTTTCTTACAGTCCTCTCTGGCTATAGATCGTCAATGAACGCATAAATAATACTTATTTTGGTCGACATGAAAATTACTAAGGAGGTAGGTTAACTGAGAACTAAATGAGCTGGACACCTTTATAAATAGTTAATCCTCAATAGCCTTAAACAGAGTACAATGGATACGATGGCGTGAGGCCTTTGCCCAGCAGTGGGATATCAACGGTTTAATAATAATAATAAAAGAACCTGGTAATAGAGCTCATACAACATATTACCTCGATCCTCGACCTCTCAGGTCTGACTGAAACAAATATGTGTAACCCTTGCGGGTTACACATTTTTTTTTGTTGTGCGAGGGTCGAACCCGCGACTGCTTGATCCAGTGAGTGGCCTCCGCTCTAACCACTACAAGAAATCATTGTTAATGTACTAGGCTGTTTATCGGCTTTTAACCGAAAAACCGGGCTTACCTAGTGATTAACTATCAACGGATACAAATTATACGTAGCATCTTTCCTTTCCATGACCAAATAGATCGAGTCTTATCTCAAAAACAAGTCAAGAGTCTCCGTAACCGGCAAGCGTGTATGAAACGAACTATGAAAGTGGAGGAAGCCAGAAAGGTATGTAAGGAAAGACCTGTTGACACCCTATACTCTCTGCCTACCCCGCAAGGGATCTGGCGTGATAATATAGATAGATAGATAGATCTTTCCTTTCTGTGGCCCACATTCTGCTCTATCTTTGTACTGGTGTTTTAATGATCTATGTATCTGGGTACGATTATGGCATATTTTTACATCTCATACCTTATTTAGTAGAGTAGTACCCAGATCTAGATACCTACGTATAAATATACGTAGGTATCTAGATCTGGGTCACGCATAAGCGTGGTATATAGATTCCCCAAACGGGGGTGGCAGAGAGGTACTGAGTATACCCACTTTTCGCCGACGATGTTAGGTCCAATGTACGACGATGTTAGGGCATAATTCCAGACTCCGGACTCATACTAAAAATTGTCGTTAGAAAAACTACATTTTTCCGACCTAGGATTTGAACCCAGGACCTCGTGATCACAAAGCGATGCGCTTTGCGCTTTGACCAAGGTAGTATAAATATAGATAAAGATTTTATGTAGTGCAGTGTTTTAATGGCTGTGCCCGGATGATCGACTTAATATTTTATTTCATTTCTTAAACAAAAATGCGTTTTCGATTTCATGAAATTTCATTTTATTTCAACAGACATCTACATAGGCCTACTTACCTATTACGAATGCTCTGTTTTCCTAAGTCAATATCTTCCAGAAGTTAGTGGGATGGAGGCATTCTGCGCAGGCCGCGCTAGGCGTGGTGACGCCCGCGGTTCCGCCCAGCGCGCCTCTTGCGGTGTCTGTGTTCCGTCACTTCGGGCCGGGCACCGCGCCGCGCAGACATGGCGCCAAACTTGCGTCCGCCGAACCGCAAGTGAGTACCAAGCTTAATAATATATATTTTAAAATTTTGAAACAAGTTATTGTTTATTTTTTTCCGGCGTTGAAATTATGACTGAGTACTTTTTCCATTTATTTTTGTGTGTGCTTAAAAAAAATAGAAAAATGTACTCAGTCCACTCCGTAGTCCAGTCCAAAAGTACCATTCCACTTTTTTAAATTACTTGAAAATTAAGATTAGGTACAGGTAGTTTTTGTAACTTTATAAACGTTGATAATTGAAATATAAAGTTTAATCGCGATAAAGTATGTACATAAAATGAAATTGAAAAAAAAGTGATTTGAATTTCTTGACCTAAAAAGTTACTAAATACATATGTTTTATATTTAGATAGGTATTTTGTGGAATAGATGTGCAGTAAATTATACGTTTTTGTACTGCTAGGTCTAACAGTTACAATTTAAATAGGCAGGTAGGTTGCCTACTATTCATACATTAAAGATCGATTGGAAAAAATGTCGTCATGACAATGAAGTTTGTCTTTATTAAGCAATCATTATTAGCCCGTGTCCGTCCACTGCTGGACGTAGGCCTCTCCCATGGCACGCCACTGAGCTCGATCTTCAGCTCTCCTTCTCCAATCCCTGCCCGCTGACTTACGAATATCGTCGCCCCACCTAGCTACAGGGCGCCCTATACTGCGTTTGCCGACACGCGGTCTCCACTCAAGAACCAGTCTGCCCCAACGGCCATCGGTTCTGCGGCATATGTGACCTGCCCACTGCCACTTCAGCTTGCTAATTCGCTGAGCTATGTCGGTAACGTTGGTTCTCTGACGAATAACTTCATTCCGGATTCGATCCCTAAGAGAAACTCCGAGCATAGCTCTTTCCATAGCTCGCTGAGCGACCTTGAACTGGTGGGCAAGCCGCACAGTGAGTGGCCACGTTTCGGCTCCGTATGTCATTACAGGTAGGACGCACTGATTAAAAACTTTCGTTTTTAGGCATTGGGGTATGGGCGATAAGAAGACATACTTATATTTTCCTACTGTCGCGACTTTTCGCGTAGAGCAGTTCCGGTTATACTGTCGCTTCATACACATACTCACTTCGCATTGCAACGGCGGATTACTTCAGGCAACTCTCTATGCTACTCAAGTTAGTGACGAAATCTCCGCCACATCACATGTTTCCTACTTTTTTTTATCAAATTATCCCCAAGGAATTTTTTTGTTAGCTCTCCCATTCTTCTACTTATGTGCCATGCTCACATTTATTAAAATTTAATATATTTATTTAAATTTTTATCTTAAAGTTTTTCCTCAAGTAAATATTTTCTTCCTCAAAAACGACTTAACTTCTGACCCTGCTCGCGCTGTCAGTTTTTTACCTTCCATAAAAACGGTTACAAAAAGAGCGCAAATCGGGTGGTTAGCCCCAAAGCGGTGATGGTTAAGACAAAATCAGAATTTTTTATTTGTATAGGCCAATAAAAAGCACTCACGAATGTCATATTTAATAAGAATTTTTACATTCACCTCTGATCTGAACGCGTCTCTCAATGAGAAGATCCGGCGAGAAACTCTGCGGGCTAGGGAAGAGAATGACAGCGCGAGTGGCGACTTTACATAACTGAGTTATTACCGCATGCCGTGCGAGTCGGCAGCGTTTTTAAGTATTATACTTAGATATTCAATCTATTTTCCGAAAGGCATAAAACGATTACCTGTTACACCAACCTTTTAGGTACGAAACTGTTTAGGAAGTCGAATCGGGCAGTGCCGTCGATTTCTGCCAAACTGTTGTGCATAGTTGGGCAGAATTTGGCGGGTAGAAATCCCACTTTTCAATGATCAACAAAATTGAGTTGGTGCCAAATGCGTACTTCATCATGCGTACTGCTTCATGATTATTAGCAGCTTTTTAATCTGATTTAAACTGTGATATTCGTAAAGAGACTTGTATAAAAGAAAACTGAATAGAAACAATACATTTCAGTGGTAGGATGTAAGTACCAGGGAAGATGTAAAGTCTCCATTACGACCACCTTACAATGACGAGTGTCTTATCTGAATCGCAAGTCAAGTCTCCATAACCAGCGAGCGCGTATGAGGCCAATTATGATAGTGGAGGAAGCAAGAGAGGTCTGTAAGGAAAGAACTTGTTGGAACCTTGTACTCTCTGCCTGCTCCACACGGGATCTCGCGTATCTCAAGTATATTGTTTGGATTATCTGCATATTCACCCCTTTTAGTGGATCATGCTGGTGTACCATAAGTTAGATCTTCCCGTAAATATTTAATCGATATAGGTTTAACCTGTGACATATGTTGTCACATAAAGCTTTTTTTTATATTATAATATATACATTTTGACGCATGTCTGTAAATGATTGTGGCACACGAGTTAAAAGGTGCCAAAACTCGAACTCCCCTTTTGCCCACAGATAAACGAATTCGTATGCGTATGTCACGGTTTATTTAGTTTCACCAAATATACTGCTTCGTTGATCTAGTGGCGCCTGGCTGTTACGACCTACGAGGTTCGAATCGTAAGATGGACACAGTTTTTCTATCGAAAAGAAATTCAATAGCAGTCCCGGGTCTCGTATTGTACATGGTATGATGGCAATAGACTTGCCCCTATCACCTGGGGACCTAACATCTTTCTAGAAAAGGCGTTGCGTAAAGTAATACAGTGCCCGTCGAGTTAGGCGTAACACTTGCAGTGAAATACGCAATTATTTGAATGAAATGTCGATTTATGGCTGATGTATGATTGCAATGTATGAGTTCTTTTACCCCGTTCAGGATGAATCGCGCGTCGTGTGTGCCGTCTCGAGTATCCTCGATTCGTAAAGGGGAATGTAGAGCATCGCAATGAGTAACACTTTATATTGTATGTTACTTGCAAATAAAATCTGTGTTTGTGAAAGAGTTATGTATGAAATCCTTCACAAAATATCTCCATCACGAAATAAAGAAGTGAGACTTAATTGGCCAACCTCGTCCGTCAATACGCCTCCTCTGCGTAAACGATGTTTTTATAAAACGTTGTTTTTTGTTCTTTGATTTACTTTTTTTATATTATTTATTTCTGGGAAACATACAATATGTAATACACCTTAAATTATAATATATTAACTTATACATAGATGAATTAAGTTTCCACTATTAATAAGTACATTTAAAAAGGCTCTAAAATAACAAAAGTTATAACTAAAATTCCAGTTAAATCAAATAAATTATTAAACTATTAAGAAAAATTATAATTTAAATGATGAACTGAAATTAAAATAAAAACTAATAATAAAAGTAACATATTCCTATGATTACTTAGCCACATTCATATTTATTTTTAATATGTTTTTAAAAGCATACAATTGACAACTATACATATCCAAATTAGAGTAATCGATATTTGTTATTTATTTATTTTTTTACGATCACAACTTAATGCACAATATAAAAATCATCGCCCCACAAAACTGTGCCACCAGTTTGACTGTGGGGTCAGTTGAATCTACAAACTTAATATAATGGTAACACTAACTTAACACAAACTTAGGTGTTTTTTCAGATTTCTTTTAATTTTTTTTATATTTGTCTCGCCCCTTATGGCCGCCGGCAGACTATTGTTATTATTTCTACACACACGGTACAAAAAAGTATTATTTGTGAATTCAGATTTACAAGAAGGTACGCGAATACAAGTAACACATGATGGTCATGGTCACGGAAGCTCCAAACATTGGGAGACAAAATGAATAAAAACGCGTGAAAATTCTTAAAAATAGTTTTAGTTTACGTTGTGTTTAGTTTTTGCCGCTCCTAGGAAAAAAAGTATAAATATTAAGTTATGCATATGTATAATCAAGAGCCGTTTTATCTTATCTTTGCTTGTACGACTTTTCGAAAGATTTAGACCTGAAGAAGATTCAACGTAAATCTTCCATATTAGATCCTTTCATTACCAGGCCGAGACTCAAGTGGTGTCTGCAATTCATGTTTGTTCATCCCTTCTATATAGGTTCGTTAACACTATTTGGTAAAATATATCCCTCGGGAATGCAACCATGATATTAATATATCTGTAAATAGGTACATAAGTATGCATAATCAAAAATTCTTCACCAATATACCACACCACATATCGGTGTAAAGATGAGATAGGATATGCTTCGGTGATTAGTGCATATGGAAAGAATGTCGGAAGGAAGAATCACAAAACAGATATACCGGGAGGACATAACTATCCTACCATTACCAAATAGACCAAGTCTTATCTGAAGGGCAAGTCAAGAGTCTTCGTAACCAGCGATCGTGTATGAGACGAACTATGAGAGTAGAGGAAGCCAGAGAGATCGGTAAGGACCTGTTGGAATTCTGAACTTCTACCTACCCCGTAAAGGTGTGATGCTAATGTACCTACAATGGTAGCTTTCAACAAATGTCAGCCCGAGTTATCAGTACACGGTATTTGAGGCGCAAAACCAATTTGTCCACTATGTGCAGTTGCAGTGACGTGATATTTTTCGCGATTAAATCGTCGGCGTGTCGGACGTTAATCGAAGCGGCGCTGGACGTGACAGCCACTTCGGACGCGTGCCCAGACGAGACCGAGAGCCATGGTAGGGCTGATACTTGTGAGGTTTTTAGTTGAAACACCAGTTTGGTATATGGAGATAATGTAGCGAATATCGTTGACCTGCTCTACCTCGTTCTGTTGCCTATTCATCTAGTGGTTGTTGCTCTGGTAACATATGGTGTGGCTGGCAATCATGAAATCTGCTTTCGAATTCGAGGTCGCATAAAAGTGTTATTGCTTTTTTTTAGAAAAAAAATTAGGTAGTTTGGAGATTGGAACTGCGCCCAGTATTATGAGATAGGCTCGCTTCTTAATACATTGAGATCATTCTCAGCGAAATCTAGACTTGTAAATATTACTTGCGTTAAGTAACATGTTTTAATTATTACTATTCCGCGAGACGTAGAGATAATAATATATTCATTTGATTTTCGAATTTAACTAATGTTAATCTAAAAATGCAGTGCAGTGATACTAATATTTGTATATTTAATACAACTCAAAGTTTCAGGAATTTTCGTTTTGATAAAAATATTGCTCATCTTTTACCATCATCAGAAATATTTTAAACGCCAGCCGTTGTCTTATTAGGGTGACCGTTGACGAATGAGGGTACTCATACGACGAATGAGTACCCTCATTCGTCTATCAATATTGTTATAAATAGATACATCCTCTTTTCACACTTAAAGCTTAATTTCATATATAGGTAGTACTTTTAGAAGTACTCAGAAAAGCTTTGAATTCCTTTTATACCTCAGAGGTAACCCTACAACGAAATCGGGCGGTCAGGGCACTCGAGTGGCGGGCCCTCTGTCACGGCGTTATAACATTTGTCACTTCATTATTTGAGCCTGTAATGGAGGGACAACGAGTTTTCGCGTTTATTCCTGTCCGGTTAATTAACACGCGGGCTAAAGGTCAAGTGAGCTCAGGTCTTTAAGAATTGGGAGCGGGATTTGTGGAGTAAAGAATAGAAATTTTGTTGAGGTGTTATGCCGTCTTCTCAATATGCAGAAATATTGCTCTTAATATGGATTTATGTAATGTTCCGATTGGAAATGACAGTTGAAAAATAAATCTATTAAAGAGGTTTCTTCTTCGATTGGAAAATGAAGTAACTAGTTCTAGTTCTGACTTTCTTATATATTACTTCTGATTGCATTATTATCTACAAGTGTATAGTTTGGTGGATCAGTACAAAATCAATTTGTTGGGGAAGTTTACATTACTGTACCTCTATTCTTCTTCTTAATGTTATTTAATACGCTATTGAGGGTAATGAGACTAATAATTTTACTTCAAAATCGATCATATTACAAGATGCCATTAAGTGTAGGGCTCGACTCAATGTCACATATAACCTGCCCTAAACGAGTCTTTTGGATTGTATCCTAAATAATATCGATGGTAGAAATCTTAATTAAGGGAAGGAACAAATAAATGGTGTGTTTTAACAAATAAATGCGTTCCCTTAAACCGTAGGCTGCGAAAACACGCAAATCTGCGTCAAAATATGCCAGAAGTTAATCTAACTCTCCCACGTCCATTACCTATCGTTGAAATCCGAATAGAGGGAAGGGATAGGGAAACTTAACCCGTAGGCTTTGGAAACACGCGAAATCGCGTCACAAAGAAAGAGGCTTAAACACGGAGTACCGTAGTTCGTGGACTTAAGGCTGCTTGCCCATGTCCAACGATTGGTGACAGATCGGCTATCGATCGATTTATCATCGATGTAATTCATAAGCAATTAAGCATCGCTTGTTCGAAAATGAATTGACGGACGGCCGGACGGCTTGTTCCAGTGGTAAAAAGCTTAAGTCGCTCTATTTATTGCATCGAGTCGTTGCGAGTTCGATTCCCGCACAGGATCAACCTTTGTGTATATTAATTTTATGTTTGAAAACACACCCACGATACAGGAATAATTCCCAGTGTGGGGCTACTTGACGCCTATATTCCCCAATCGGAGGGCTTCGTTTTTTATTTAAATGTCTATAGCTCCATAATTCCTCGGCAGTGTGTGGCGGCTTCGTGTAGACGGGCAGTAGGATGGCGCTGAAGACACCCACGCCGGGCGTCGGCGAGCGCGAGACATGGGGCAAGAAGGTGGACTTCCTGCTCTCCGTCATCGGGTTCGCCGTCGACCTCGCCAACGTGTGGCGCTTCCCCTACCTCTGCTACAAGAATGGCGGCGGTGAGTCACTCTTCTAATAATAGTCCCTACGCTCTCTGTTGGGTTGAATGGGACATGGGGCAAAAATATATACGTCCTACTTTTGTTATCAATTGCTGTCGTTCTAGCCATCGCCCGGTGCTTATTCTGTTTCACAAAAAGTAGCGGCAAGTCATTCTACACAAGTCTGTAAAATATTCTATTTCCTGTAGACTTCAAGTGCTACATTGAACAAGATAATGGTATCCCTGTTCTAATACTTTGTCATGCATAACCATATTTCGGTGCGACTTCGATGTAATAATGCACAGGGCACACGGTGTTCAGGACGCATAGTTTTTTCTTAAAAAAACACCCTACACTTTCGATGATAACTAATTAAACTCATAATTGGCGCTCTCACAACTGCGAGATTGCGATGTTTAAGGATCATCGAGGTTAGGCAGTTAAGTGATAGTAATAGGGTTTGTAGCAATTCTATTGTGGGGCACTCCGTACTCCGGGAGTTACAAACTATTTATGCTAGTTTATGTGGATTTAGGCAGATTAATAAATTTAAATAGCAGGCGGCCACATCCGCCTTCTACCAGACCACACTGGGTCCTCGGGGATCTAATCTCCTCATCTCGATTTGTGGGAGATGACTTTTGCCCAGCTGTGGGACAATATAGACTATATATTTATATTATATAAAATATTAAATGACTTTTAAATATTTCAGCTGATAATGAGAGGATTGTAGCAAGGACTTTGCTCTCTTAATCCAATATACTCATTATCCTTTCTAGAGTATATCATAGGGCGACGCGTCGAGTGGCGCGGTTGCGCCTTGAATAGAGCTAAGTGCCTCTTGCTGAGGTAATTGTGTGCCTCGCTTCGCGCCGCACAGCCTCCGTCATGTCACGATAATCGCTTAGATAGAACGGTGTAAAACGAGAAAATTAGCCTGATTTTATCTAAGGATTACTGCGATAGGTGAAATATTGAATCTAGAGAAAATTTTAAAGTTTCTTTCTCAACTCATACTGAGTGACGCTAGTTTTTATATCAGGAATTGGGGGCTAGACGATATATTTGGTCATGCTATTGTAATAACATTTTCGTATCAAAGTTTTTGGTCTTGTCTAATAAGAGACGACAAAAGTAGCTTTCACACTGTAACTTTACGTCATTTTAGATGCGCGTGAGTATCTAAGTGACGTGACAGAAACGTTACCGTGATAAAAAGACAGCAAGTGGGCCTAGCGGTTTGAGCGTGGCCTATTCATTGCGCTAATTGTAGATTCGATGCCCACACAAAACATTTTTTTATGTAACACAAAATTTTATTTCGATGTAAACCGTTTTTAGAAACAAAAAAGAAAGCGAAGAGAGACATTGAAGTATAAGTACGCTGTAATCTACAAAATGTTGATACGGGAAATGTTTTATCTTGAACATAACATAAAATAACTTACCTATGAACGTACGTAACAAGAGTAGGCAAAATTCCAAGACATATTTTCCTCACTATTCGTGAATTCATTAGAGCCACGGCTTGCGCCGCGTGTAGTGCACTCGTGGCATAATATGCGGTTAACAATCGCCTTGTGCCTCGCCCCGGGTAGCGGCGAGGCGCCTCGAGTGGTGCGCTTACAGCGCCCCGCTCTAATTGAACGCTTCACATGCCTCGGTTCATGACCTGTGCATGTAATGCATGCTAACGGATATTTAAATATTTATCAAAAGTCGTAGAATGGTTACTATCTCCTATAATAAAACTAGTTCAGAAGTGTAGATGTAACGTAGGTATATTATTTCATAAAAACATTCCAGTTACTCATTACAATGTTAAATATTAATAAGTACGCTATTATTCAAATCCCGCCATAATCCAATCGTCACTCCAGAGCTGCCAACCTTTTTTTTATGCACTACCGTGCTGCCAACGACTCAATTGTTTATTATGCCAAAAGAACCACAGATAATAAAAATAAGTTATATAATTAATAAAATGTTTACAGTCGGCCATTCTGAAATAACAGAGTCCTCTCGTAATGTCTTGACACATTATAACAACCTTTTTAATGACACATTCAAGCAACAAAATACTTATGTACATTGGTGTAACAATTTTTAGACTCTACCAAACTCCGAAGATGCCTTGAAGCAACTAAACAGAATAAATCAGAATTATGTCGGCACCATTTCTTAATAATTTGAATTCATAAAAACATATCATTTTTGATAGCCAAAAGACAACATTTCTTCTTCTCTGTTCAAATATATGTTCTAATCAAATTGAATTTATAAATACATACTATTTTTAATAACCAAAAGCACCCTTTGTTTTTATTCCATTTTGAATCAAATCTTTTCTAATCAACACGTTCGGCCATCTAACAAATTAATTGTTCCATCAATTATGTTTTGAAATACAATATAAAATAAAGGAACAACAACTTGTACGATTACAATATGAACAAAATGTATTGTTCATTAAATGTATTTATGCATTATTGCTGGATCATGTATATTTCAATTCCTTTCTTGAAATCTCATTAAGATTGAATACTCTTATGACTCCTCCGTGTAAAAATTTTGCCAGCAAATTCACTTAAATCATTTTAATACAGGTAGTTACAATCCCAAATTCAATTAATTTTTTTTTTGCACTACTTTTTTCACAGAGGCATTAAAACTCATCATCATCATCATCATCATCTCAGCCTATACTTGTCCACTGCTGAACATAGGCCTCCCCAATCGCTTTCCAGCGTAACCGGTCCGATGCCACCTGCATCCAACGACTTCCTGCGATTTTCACAAGATCGTCGGTCCATCTGGCAGGCGGTCGTCCCACACTGCGCTTGCCAATACGTGGTCTCCACTCTAGAATCTTTCTGCCCCAACGCCCGTCCGATCTACGCGCTATGTGGCCCGCCCATTGCCACTTCAGCTTGCTAATCTTAACGGCTATGTCGGTGACCTTGGTTCTTCTACGAATCTCCTCATTCCTGATTCGATCGCGTAGAGAAACGCCGAGCATAGCTCTCTCCATAGCTCGCTGAGCAACTCTGAGCTTTTTTATGAGACCTATAGTAAGAGACCACGTCTCTGATCCATATATCATCACTGGTAACACACACTGACTAAAAACTTTAGTCTTAAGGCACTGAGGTATTTTGGATGAGAAGATGTTGCGCAGTTTCCCGAACGCTGCCCAGCCGAGTTGGATTCGTCGATTGACCTCTCTCTCAAAGTCGGACCTACCTAACCGGACTACCTGTCCCAGGTAAATGTATTCGTCGACAAAACTCATCATAATATAAATAGTATTAACAATGCACCAAATCAGAGAACACCTTTACCTGAAGTACTCAGGCAGTTTTGAGCTGGGTTATGGGAAAATCCGGTTCAACATGATGCGAATGCAGAGTAGATAATTACTGCTAAGGAAAACACAGCGCACGTTTCAAATATGCATTTCGAACATATTCCAATAGAAACTTTCACACAAGTTCTCAAATGCACACAACTGGAAATCTCCTGTATCTGATAACATCCATTATTTCTGATAGAAGAAATTAACACCCACTCACTCATTACTGCATAACCATTTAAACACGTTTATTTAGACACCACATACAATGCCAGAGTACATCATACACATGGAATAACTTTTATACTACCTAAAGATACTAATACCGAGGATCCATCTAAATATCGACCTATTACTTGCCTTCAAATAATAAATAAAAAACTTACAGCCTGCATAAGTGAGATAATTTACAAACATCTTTCCGAAAATCATATACTTGCAGAACAACAGAAGGGGTGCCGGAAAAATAGCAAAGGTTGTTAAGAACAACTTATAATATATGCAATCACAATGAACGAAGCCTATAGGAAGAAACATAGTATCTACAGCATATTCACTGATTATAGGAAAACCTACGATTCTGTTCCACATAGTTGGTTTCTAGAAGTGCTTCAGCTGTATATAACCTACCCCACCATTACTATGTTCTTGAAATCATCAATGCAAAATTGGCAAAGCAAACTAAAATTAAAATGTTATTATTCCAATTACTACCGACACGATCCGCAAGGGGATGCTCTTAGTCCTCTTTGGTTCTCTCTGTCACTCAATCCTTTCTATGTTTTTCTCGACAATAGTAATCGTAGCTAAAATTTGCATGGATTCGACTCCTCATTTATTCATTCTCACCTTTTTTTTCATGGATGATATTAAAATTTATGCTGGCAATAAAAACGATCTATTTCACTTAGAAGATATCACCATAAAATTCTCCCTGCAGTTAGTAATATAGTGTATACAAATATTTAGGATTTAATCAGTGTCGAAAAATCCACAGAAGGAAACAAAGCAAGAACTAACACGATAATTTTAATATCGCGTGAATCAGAATCCAAAAACATGCCTCAATTCTAGAAATATAATAAAGACCAATAATACTTCCGCCATCCGAATACTCACTTATTTATTTGGAATCATAAACTCAGGTCAAATACAGATCTTAAATAACTGAAGCGTATAATAAACAAAATTATGACAACACATCGGAAGCATCACACAAAATCCTTCATAGAAAACCTTACAGATATGCGTGACACAATAGAAAGATAGGCTCGGAAATCACTTAGCGGGAGACACCGATCCGATTTGGGTCAAAGACACGTGGATAATGTAGTCAAACGAATGGTTTTACGAAGATAACTGTTTCCAGAGACTAACAGCTTCATTCTTGCAATACAAAACAAAATTATTGCCACTCGCAACTATAAAAAGCATATTATCAAGGACTCAAACTTACCGATAGATTCATGCAGAAACTGTTACTCTGCCTCCGAAACCATACATCACATCACCGGCGCATGTAAATCCCTCATCCAAACTGATTACAAACACCGCCATAACCGAGTGGCAGCAATAATTCCCCAATATATGGCCCACCAATACAATTTACACATAAAAACCCTTATTATAAATACAAACAAGATACAGTGCTTGAAAACAAAGACGTAAAAAAATTACTGGGATATTAGACCAGACATATCTCTTCACGTGTAGGTCAGTAACATAGTATATATTATTGATATAGTCATTCCTAACCCCTATAATATTTAATCAACAACACCTGATGAGCTCACATTATACCAAAATCTTGCATTAGAATTAAAAACACGGTGGAAAGCAGACATAGTGCATATTGTTCCAATAGTAATCTTACCAACTGGTGTAGTCTCTAAAAGTCTTCTCCAATGCCTCAATATACTAAATACATCAACTTATACATTCAATTTAGTACAGAAAACCATCATTCTAAATACTTGTCGCATCACTAGAGAATTTTTATCATCGTCATCCATACTTTAGAATAAATTATTTAGCCTGTCACGCTTGGTTTAAGAAAAAGAGAAAAGAATCTTAAAATAATAATAATAATGCAAAATGTTTTCCCTTAATTCAATTCTCCAGATTAATCTCACTCGCATTTGTCTTATGACTCTTTTGTGAATAGATCCCTTTAATAAACTAACATCTCAGATTTAAAATTATTCTGTAACATATCCAATTCATTAAAAACAATACACCCATGTTTGTCTTACAAGCCCTTTGTGCATGTAGTTCACCAGAGAACTTATACCTTTGTCCTAAGTTTATAAAAAATTTCAATTCATCAACAATACGCAGATCCAATTCATTGAAATACAAGACACTCATAATTGTATTAGAACTCCTTTGTGCGTGTATTTCTCCAGAGAAATCATACCTTCATCATAAATGTATAACAAATTTCAACTTACAAAAATAAGCAGATCCAATTCATTGAAATACAAGACACTCATAATTGTCTTAGGACTCCTTTGTGCGTGTACTTCTCCAGAGGAATTATACCTTCATCATAAATGTATAACAAATTTCAACTTACAAAAATAAGCAGATCCAATTCATTGAAATACAAGACACTCATAATTGTCTTAGGACTCCTTTGTGCGTGTACTTCTCCAGAGGAAACATACCTTCATCATAAATGTATAACAAATTTCAACTTACAAAAACAAGCAGATACAATTAATTGAAGTACAATACATTAATAATTGTCTTAGGACTCCTTTGTGCATGTACTTCTCCAGAGGAATCATACCTTCATCTCAAGTTATAACAAATTTCAATTTATCAACAAAATATTCATTATGATGTCTACTCAACCTCCTTATGTTCCTGATACGACCCACGGCCTACAACACGTCTTAAAGCGCCTCCATCCACGCACTACAGCACCCTTTACTTCCGCCGCACAGCGCCTCCACTCCGCCGCAGAACGCCTCCACACATGCCATAAAGCGCCTCCACTCACGTCCTACAGCCCCTTTACTCACGCCGTACAGCGCCTCCATTCACGCGCTACTGCGCCTCTACTTCCACTGCGCAGCGCCTCCACTGACCCACAGAACGCCTCCACTTATGCCATAAAGCGCCTCACTCACGCCGCATGCCGCGGCGGCGCCTCCACTGACGCTGTACAGCGCCGTGACTGCGCGATGATACCAACGTACGATGTTTCTACAAAATCTATTGACATCGTGTCTGAAATCAGTTTGGGTGGACACGTTAGTTATCAAATAAATCTATAAACATACCACTTAGTAGTGGTACTACACCACTTAGTAAGTAGGCAATTCAGATGAATAATTTTAATCTACAAAGATCTTTTATTTTGAAGCAACTTATTATAGCCAAATCATAAATGGGATATCTCCGATCCTTAACTGCTTCCTTAACTGAGGAGATCCTTGTTACTTTTTGGCTCGATCATGTGGCCATCTCTACGGTACTACCATATTGCATTGTCACCATACTTCGCTTCATATGCGTGGCATATCACAGCTCAATCAGCCATCCACGTACTTGTAAAATGGGTCAAAATAGACAAACAGACGCACGAAACGAACAGTGCAAGTTAAGTAAAAGCTTGCAAATCAGAAATAAATTCATTTATATTATCAACTAAAATGTATATATCGTCTGTATGTATCGTTTTTTTTATTCATTGATTCAGAATCAGATTTTTTTTTTTGTTCATGTAAATCATTATAGTATTTATGAATCGTCAGTAAAGTTCAATTATACGTCAATCTCTAATGTTTTGAAAAAAAAATCATCCATATTCTAATGGATTAATATCAAATTACCGGGCTTCTCTACCACCTTATTTAAAAGATCTGAAATGCTAGTGGTACCTACTAAAATGTACCTCTGTTGTTTACCTTGGTCATTTAAACAATTTATCACAGTATTATCATAAAACTGATGTTATACTGACTCGTCTCTTAGTCTTCATTATATTACTTTTAACATTACATACAAATATACCCAAGAATATTTAAGAATATTTATTTAATATAAGATAACTACATCAGTTTCACTTGGCATCATGTACCGTCTTTATACATTTTCGTCTTTATAGTTTATATATTACCACAATAATTTCTCAAACACAAGTACTTAACTGTTATTTAAGTACTTATTCGTCCCCACAATAGAAACAAAATTTATATGATATATTCCTGCACTAGTGCACAAATATTAGGTAGATAATATTTAATCATTAATTACTTGACCAACCCTGCAGGGGAGCGTGATGCTCGGATGAGATCATACATCATTATTTTTAAAGTCATTTGAAATCGACAATCACTACTTTTTAATTAACCAAGATGCGACTCACCTGTTTTAATCGTTTTTTTTTACTATATTTACCTTTATCCTTTGTTACCTGAAAGCCTTGTGGGCGTGATGTTGATAGTAATATTTCTATCCGAATCCCACTTCTGAACTATAATAAAACTAGTTCAGAAGTGTAGATGTAACGTAGGTATATTATTTCATAAAAACATTCCAGTTACTCATTACAATGTTAAATATTAATAAGTACGCTATTATTCAAATCCCGCCATAATCCAATCGTCACTCCAGAGCTGCCAACCTTTTTTTTATGCACTACCGTGCTGCCAACGACTCAATTGTTTATTATGCCAAAAGAACCACAGATAATAAAAATAAGTTATATAATTAATAAAATGTTTACACTCCAAACCTTTAAAAACAGATACTTTTCATTAGAATGCTTCTAATGTAGAGTATCCGTTTTATACGTTTATCTCAGATTTGTTTTCTAAAAAGGTAAGAACAAAAGATAAGAACGTAAACCTACGTAAAAGCAAATAACTTTCAACAGAATTTCAAAAAATGGGCACCTATTACTGCACACCATAAGATACAAAATCACGTATAGTTGAAACCATAGGACTTAAGAGATAGTTAAACCGACTGAGCAGCTGCTCTACGCCTGTCTCTACTTAGATAAGTAAAAGTTAAATAATCTAAGGGCCCCTTTCACCACCGTCGAGTAAAGTCTGAAAATACTAATTTAACGTTGCACAGTTAAAGTTGCAAGTTAGCCTAGGCACAAATTTTATCATCGTTGAGTAGCCCTATCAGAAGGTTTAACTAATAAGTCTTATTTCTCGAGTAACGCTAATAGAGCAGTAACTAACCAGCATTTTACTTGAGAGTGGTGAAAGAAGTCCTAAGAATGAAAATATAAGAAAAAAAATAACAGAAATTGAAACACTGCCTCGTTGGTCTAGTGACAAAGCGCATCGCTTTGTGATCACGAGGTCTTGGGTTCAAATCCTAGGTCGGACAAAAGTAGTTTTTCTAATTAAAAATTCCCAGTAGCAGTCCGGAGTCTGGAATTGTGCCCGGTATATGGCAATAGGCACGCCCCCTATTACATGGGACCTAACATCGTCGTATTCAGTACACCTCTGGTACAATCGCTTGGGAAATACAGGCGTGTTAGTGTTACTTTATAATAATATACACATAATCGTAGAACGTAGGCGCTCGTAGCGCTGGGGAGGCGCTCGTAGCGCTGTGCGACCGCAGTGTTCTTACCGATTACCAAGGTTAAGCAGCGTTCGACTCGGTCGGCTCGAGATGGGTGATTGTTTGTGGCATTTTCATATTCGAGCGTCTCCGTGCTTCGGAAGTTGAAGGCACGTTAAGCCGTTGGTCCCGGCTACCACTCAATGTGGTAGTCGTTAAGCCGAGTTGGAAGCCTTAAAGGCGGCTTGATAAGTTCCAACAGCAGGTGGCCACAAACCTGCCTCCACCAATCCGCACTGGTCCGCGTGGTGGAGTATGACCTAATCTCTCTCACCTCGATTTGTGAGAGAAGGCCTTTGTCCAGCAGGGGGCAGTATAGGCTGCTTATTATAATCGTAGAACATCACAAACTATACACCAAAAACGATGGTCATAGACTTTCGGCATACTGTAGGCCTATAGGCACATAAATACTTGTGCAGATAAAATTATGACCCATTAATGTTAATGGTCAAAAGTATGAAAGTGTAGGTAATAACTGATGTGACTCAAAATTTCATTTTCTAGACTTATAAGCACATATTATTTATCTATAGAGATTATCGTATCTGAATTGCATATCACAAACAACACGGGTTGTAGAAGAACAAGATGTCAAGAATTGCAAGAACGGAAATGAGTAGCTCGGGGCCAGCCGAGGCGAGGGTATGTTTGCGACCGGCAGTCTCCGGAAACGGCTAAAATTAGATTTGTTTGATCTAGATAGTTCGCTTCACAATCAATTCAAATATTCCTATACTGAAGTGCGGACTAGAAATCACAAATACGGTTTTGAAACCAGTAAAAGTTACGAACCAACAAAGTATCGTTGTATCGTTAAGAAAGAAAATTGATTGATCCGTTTTAGTAACTTTGAGCCCAACGACAGGAAAAAGGTATCTCTGTGGCCTGTAAGATCGTCCAGTTTATCAGCCTATACAAGAACACTGTTGTTAAATATTTGGATAGTATATTAAATTTATTAATAGTATATTAAATTTCAAAACATACACTAGTTTCTACCCGCGACTTTAGACACGTCCGCGTTGATTTTAGACAGGAACCTTACATTTTGTTACACCTCATGTGTTAATCCAGGTAATGAAGTATTTGCGTGGCAAATTTCATTAAATTCCGTTCTTCCGTTTCTGCATAATAGTCTAACAAACGTCCAAACATCTCAACATACAAACTTTCACATTTATTAAAAATACTAACAAGAAAATTGAATGCTATAAAATATAACATACATATTACTAAAGAAAACGTTCAAAAACAAAAATAAAGTTTATAAAACAACATTGCTAAGCCTTTTTCTTGGTCTTTGGTTTCCCTGTTATTGAGTTTACTATTGGAGGAGCAGGAGGCGCGGGTTCTTGTTCCACTTCCGGCGGAGGAGTCGGTGGCAGCTTTTTTTCAGGCCATAGCCTATGTATGTACTCGCATATCGCCTCCACATTCACTGTAGTATATCTCGCATACTTTTTTCCCGGGAAAACATTGGCAAATTCATTCACTAAATCATCATCAAGCGGGAGCCCTTCATCTTCAAGTCGCTTAATAAAATCTTTCAAAATAATGTGCGTCGGATATTGCTTGTTAAATTCGAGGAAAAACAGTGCTATGTCTACTTTTTGTTTTTTACGTGCATTCCCGAGAAAGTATGCACGGCGTAACAACAGTTCTCTAGGGTCAGGCCCTTGTATAGTCCAGTTCTCCACCACAGCGCCATGAGTAATAGTAAAGTTACTGCGAAATTTGAGCTTTTTTACTTTACCCACTAAAGCTGGGAAATTCTTATTAACGAGAACGTCATCCATAAGAAGATTTACTATTTTGACCCGAGGTCTTAACATCTTCTGTAACACATCATAGGAGTCGGCAGGGGTCAACGGATTAAAGGAGAGGTCTAAAGTCACCAGCTTTTTAGCCTTCATCAAATGGGATGAAATTAGGGATACTGCTTCTCCTTCCAATTTGTTATGACTTAGGTCGAGAATCATTAAATTAGGGGCCAAAAGAATATCTTTTATAGCTTCCCCTATACGTTCGCCACCTAGCGTATTCCAAGATAAATTTAATTCTTGCAAATATTGCCCCACTGCTAATACTTGAAGCATTTTTACTGTTGTAGGAATATGATAGAAACTATTCCTCGAAAGATCCAAGTTAGCGATTCTATTTTGGAATACTAATGATTCTCCGAAAGCATGAGCTGTATCCCGTCCGAGGTCATTACTGCTGAGATTTAATCGTTTAATCGTGCAACCGAGATCGATCTGTTTGGCAAAACACACTCCGCCCTCATCGGATATCTTATTTCTAGCTAGATTTAGCATGTCCAAGCTACGATTGAGGTATATATCAGCGAATAATCGTTTCGCTCCTGAAGCCCCTATCCGACACCCAGTGAGAACTAATTCTATTAATGTAACGTTCGACTTGAGCATCTGATTAAGATGGTAGCAAGCATCGTCGTTAAGGAAATTGTCCGTCAGATTAAAACGTTTCACAAACTTATTGTACTGTAACGCTATCGCCATAGCGCGAACTCCGCGTGGATCGACGCCATAGTAACTGAGATTGATCTCGTCACTCAGCAATTTCCTGACGAACATCCTCACGGGGCAGATATCCATTTCTGAACATAATCTTAGATATATTTCCCGGCCATCGTCTGGATATATAAGCGGTCTTTCTGGAGCGAAAATAGCTTCTCTTATACCAGGATCAGTAACCCCTGGATAGTTGTATAGCGGATGTTTCTTAAGTGAAGTGTCGGAAACAGTTACGTATTTATTGCATATGTCACCACTACGGAGGACGGATTCCCCACCATGGTGTACACGCATTTTTGCCAGAACTAAATCTTCGAGTGACGACCACTGGCTAATAGATGGTACGTCTGAGAAGCATTCCAGGTCTGATTCGGTCATATTGTCAGACGCTCGTTTGTTCTTCAGGCTATCTGCCTTGACGATATGTTTTTAAAATTAAAATGCTACAAAATAAAACTAGAATAAAACAAGAGACAACAAAAATATGCAAAATGTCTAAGTGACTTCGTTAATACGAAATGATGTATTGACAAGAAAATAAGGTAAAGAAATTATTTATAGAGAGGAGTATGATAGCAAAAAGGTGGAAGGCTTATCCATAGCGTTTACTCAAGAGGGCTTATCAACCACGATCATGGATTTGCATACTAAACGGATTGAGTATCATCTATCTATCTAATAGCAACAACCTGGAGCCCGGTGTCTCGCTCGCACTAATTATAATGCAGTAGGGTGACCATAATGAAGAATATATTATACGGACTAAACCTATTTATGACATGAATTAAATGCGCTCTTATATACTTAAAACCATTTATTCAGTAATGTGTGCAATGTAACGATATACAGACTTTAACAATTATTTACGCGTTTTTTTTAAATATGACCCCAAACTGGAAATTATTGGTCGTGGGTGCGTTTACAAACATGAAATGCACACACACACACACACACCCAGACCCAAACAAATACTTGCGGGACGCAAAGATTTGTCCCGTGCGAGGATCGAACCCGCGACTATTTTATCCAACTCCAATGGGTGGAGCGGTTTAAGCTCTGAGGACTGGATCAAACCATCGTCCGGACAAGTTGAAAGTATTATTAATGTATATTTAGTACTTTACGAGTATTATAGCATTATAAATTAATCAATTAATCCGTTATCATACGAATGAATGGTCATCCTACTTAGAAAAAGACATAGGGCTCTTAGTAAGTATCCTTGTCGTCACGTTTTTTTGCAGAGTGCGCAGTCCGTTTTGTATGAAAATCCAAGGCCACGATAAATGTATTTTATACACTAGACTTGTAAATTTATTGTAAATATTACAATAAATTTACAAGTCTCTGATTTGTTTAAGTACTTTCTTTATACTCTAAGGAACTTTCACAATAAGCAATATGAAATGCCAAATTCCGTTGCGCATATTCCACACTGTCAACGAAGGATATACTTGGGCTCCTAAACAAAGTTTCTCTCACACATTAATTGCATCCTGGTATTTGCTTTGAGTCCGCTTCGCAGCCGCCCTTTGCCGTCCAAGAGCCAGTAATTGACAATCAAAACGCGCCTTTACGCCGACAGAAACTTAGTTAGTCGCCCGATGTGCAGGAAAATTAGTAACGCAATAATGGTAGAGGGTAATAAGATAATGGAGAGGGGAGGTCATCCTTTCTCGAAGGCTAGGACGATCTGTCGGATGTAATGGAAAGGTGATTCTGGGTGAATTGAGAATAGAAGAACGGTGTTTAGTCGGCATTTATCGTAAAAATGGAGGTGAAGATAAACTTATGACAAAAGGAAGCACGTATTGTCTTGCTTTATCTTTGTATGTCCTGGGAGAGTATTAAGATTACGAGTAAATGACGCGATACTAATGTAAGCTTCGTATTTTTTATGTCAATGCTACCGTCCTTTAGGGAACAAACTATTTATAACGTGCAGGTTACCATTTAATGTGTTTACATACAGTATTATTATACAGACTGCCTCGTCGGTTTAGTGGCGAATAGTGTGCGTACCGATCACAAAGTCCTGGGTAAGAATCTTTGGATGGACAAAATTTGATTTATTCGATAACAAAATTCCAATATCAGTCCGGAGTTATTCCGCTCGGTATAATGGAGGCTCACCCCCCCCATTACACGGGACCTAACATTGTGCACACAGTACACCTGCGGTACTCCTGCTTGAGGAATATAAGCGTGACAGTTTTATTATTTTACAGCCTGCAATTTTCATCTGTCCAAAGACGAATAACACTTTCCTCCAAAATTAAATACACCAATGAAATCAGATTTAAGAGTCCATTATACCAATCATAATCCGTTACTGTACCTCCGACCTGATTTATCACAAGTGGATTCGGTCCTAATTGATATGTGGGGCACTTCATCATGCGGCCCTTGCCATCCATCAAATGTGACAGCTAGTGGACGGAGCGCTTCAGAACACCATAATTGTTTAGTGGAATTATATTGCAATGGATAAACTAGATTTCAATCCAATCGATAATGTTATGCTTACATTGCAATAGGTATAAGATTAAATTTGTATGTTTTTACTGTCATTTGGAACGTTTGGTTAGAGATATTTGCTATGTATTTTACTTAATTTGTATGTTTGTTACTCAACCACGCAAAAACCTCTGAAGGGATCTGGATGAAATGTGGCACACAGATAGTTTTTTACCTGGATTTACACATACTACTTAAACTTATTATCCCAAAATAAAGTTTAGTTACCGTCTAAAATCAACGCGGACGAAGTCGTTAGCAAAAGCTAGTTCTCAAATATTCCATGTTAAAAAATATCGCATTTAAGCATCTAGTTATATATTACTACACTATTATGATTTCTCAACAACATCAGAGTTATTCTCAGTAGAAAACTATTGATGTTGTTGTTATAATGGACTTTTTTTGTAAAAAAAACTATTTTATTAAGTTATTTCTGTTACTGTTGATCCTCGGATCCTTATCCTCGGAAGAATACGACAAACTTTTATCGTGTACAATCGGCAGATACTTGTACACGTTTTTACAAGAGATCAGCTATCAATCCGAATCAGGAAAATAGAATCTTTAATTGGCGGTAAGGAATAAAAAAACATCAAAATATACACTTGCAGCACTCCTGCAATGTTAACGAACCACGCCTAACTCAAACAAACCATCCCACCCACAGAAATCATTATAATTATTATTATGATTCTGTGATCGCACCAAATTGAAAATGAACCACAAACCGTCTGCAGACCGCAAAACCATCAACACATTTCCAAAACAATACCGATAAAGTCGTCAGTTTCGAGATGATTTACTACCGAAGCTCGCCGGGGCTTGCCGGTCCGGTAATCTCGTAATACCCAATCATCCGGACGGCCCGCCGGGACCGGATTGTATCGATTCCGGACGATTTGATTACGCACCTAGTGCTGTAACAGATTCCGAGAGGTAGAATGTAAATTCAATCAATTGTAAGCCGATTATGAGTTTCTTTTGTTCTAATTTTAAGTTGAAGACCTTTTAAATTTCGAGGCGTTTGGACTCCTTTTGTTCTATTTCATTTGTTTGTATTTCTATAGTAGATATTATTGGCATTACCTTTAATCTCTTAAGGCTAGTTCTAAATAATAATTATTTATTATCGACATGCTTTGCGTAAACCTATAGGGGCTTTGTCACTTTGTTTCTATCTATCTATATCATCACGCCAGCTCCCTTGCGGGGAACGTCGCTTTGTTTGATGGAAGTTAACTAATAGGAGTATCTATCTATCTATATAACAGAATTCCAACAGGTACAGTCGTTTTATACCTCTCTGGCTTCCTCCACTATCTTAGTTCGTCTATACACGCTCGCCGGTTATGGAGACCTTTGACTTGCCCTTCAGATAAGACACGGTCTATTTGGTCATGGTAAGATAGTCTAGCTCATCCCCGGTACCTACATCCCTCCACTTTCGTATTGTAAATCTGTTTTGTCATTCTTTCTTCCGACATTCTTTCTATATGCCCGAACCAACGGAGCATACCCTTTCTCATCTTTACACCGATACTATCTTTCATATGAGTAACAACTTGCTTATTAAGTGTTTTAACTTTCACTGACATCCACGAAAAGTAAGTACATAATCACGCCAGATCCCTTTCGGGGTAGGCAGAGAGTACAGAGTTCGAACAGGTTCTTTCCTTACAGACTCCTCTGGCTCCTCCATTTTCATATGCTTGCCGGTTACGGAGACTCTTGATTTGCCCTTGCGAACACACCCTTGACCGAGAAATAATTTCTAATGTTGTGCAATGTTTTCAAATAAAGAAAAAAGTTAAAGGCATGAATAATATCCGATGGTTTTAAAATAAAATGACTCCTACTATAATAATAATAAGTGGCATACGAAAACCAAGATATCACTAAGCCGCTGTAGATATAGCTCTCTATCTTGCTATTATAGCGTAAATCCCCACAATTCTACAGAGCCCCATTATCCCCTCACTTAAGCGACACGGAGACTAAAAGACTCAAGTCTTGCAGGCACTTCGGCAAGATGCCGCCCCCAACCCCCGACCTGTTGCTTCCGGCAATAAAGTATATCCCAGCCATTTCACCCTAAGAAGGTAGTCTTGCATAACTTGAGTTATTGTTATAGCTTATTGTATGATCTTTAGAAATCGTGAATTAGCAAGATTATATATAGATTTTAGTAATTGGTCGTTGGGTAATTTTCAGGGAGACAAAATTGTATGTGATAATTATGTAAGTAAATTAAAAATGTCATGTAGAGTAAGAACTTCAAAGCCTCTACTTACACAGACTATTTATACAGTTTTAAACTTTATTCAGTATTATTGTGCATGTAGATATAGACCATAATACCTATTTTAAATAGGTATATTCCATTCATGATTAGGAATACAGATTTCAAAGATTTCACATAAGTACTTAGCCGTAGATTTCAAAGATTTGCTATTGGTCCTTTAGGTAGATAGGATTGAATGTGTAATTGATCAAGTAAATAGAGCTAATCCTCTCTTTACGTGTTAAATTAAATATTTAATCCACGCCTCTTGTGGTATTTGATGCGCATATTTGGTACGCAAATATATGCATCAAATTCAAAAAGTTGCCTTCTTTGAAAAATCTCGGTGCATCTGATTGATTCACAAATAGATTTCCCTAGTACTGCAAACCGTCCCGTACTGCAGCTGTGTGGGTATTATACTTACTCAATTAAACTCTCCGGAAGCTAGTCGTTTACCAATTGTGTTCGTTATTCATTAATGTTTACTTGGAAATAGCCGGCACCACATGTGCTCTACTTATTTTTGTATTGTCCTTTTAACCACGTGTCTCTTGATCTAAGGTTTAGTAGTAGGCACTAAACATTGAAACCATTACAAATCTCACAGTTTCTATGAAAGCCTCTATAAGTTATTTTTTAGCATTGGTGGATCCATTATCAAGGGAATGGTGACAACTTACTAGAATTAACTCAGTAGTAGAAAACAGTAAGATACAAAAATAATCTATAGTACACCCTTAATTTCGGTTTAGACTTTTTTGAGATCAAGACCATATTTAGGGTGATTGATTGAATTTAAAGAGATTTAAAATAATTAAGTGCGTTGTAATCTGCTAGCTTGTTAGTTAAATCTAGTTAAAAATCTAATATCTCTTTTCTATAGAGCTCGTACAAAAGGTGCCATCAGAAAATGGATTACGAAGTCGCCTAGCCTTTATAAATGAGTCAAAATGTCTCAACTTTCATAAAAGCGCACTGGAAGCAAATGCGGGAGTCTTAAAAGGCCAATTACTGTACCATTTGCGCCTCTCTCGGGGCCGCCGATATGAAATTATTGGCCGGAGTTCGACCAGCTTCTGAGATTGCGACACTCTGCGACAAATTGAGTAGAAAAATGTACATTATTACAATTATTGGTTAAATTTTAGGTTCGGAATTGAACTGGAAATATTGGAACTCTGATGTCGCAGTTTAGTAATTGGCGGGGTAATATATGTAGTTGTACATTAGCTCCTTTACAGGTTGAATAGAGATTGTGCATATTGTTTCTATAACAGAACATGTATTCCTGTGCAACTATTCCCATTTCTCCAATTTTATTTCAAAGTAATATTAGATTACGCCAATAACTATAGAATTAAATTATAGGTTAAAAAAGTAGTTACATTATTTTGGATTCGTGGAGTTTATTATACTTGGACACTGACCACTAATTTTAAACACTGCATCCCGGGCAATCCAACCTACCTTTTTAGTTTCCAGGTTATATTGGTGGTGTACTAGATTGTACGAAAGTTTTTTTGTTGAACACTAGTTAGCTATTGACCCCTATCTTTCCTAAAGGATAGGGACGATTTGGACTAAGATGTCGCTCGCTGATTCAGTAATCGCTTATTCAGGTTGAAATAGACTGAGAAGACTGGAGTACGGGAGTTAGACCGAGATCCGAATCGGTATGATTGGGCTAGACCCGCCTTCTCGTATAGCAACTCGACGGACGATTTAGCGCAGTGGTTAAGAGCTTAAGTCGCTCCGCCCACTGTGTCTAATAGTCGCGGGTTCGATTCCCGCGCGGAACAAATCTTTGTGTGATCCACAATTATTTGTTTCGGTCTGGGTATTTGTGTGTGTGAACTTTCATGTTTGTAAACGCACCCACGACACAGGAATAAATCATAGTGTGGGGCTACGTTTTAAAAAAAAAAAAATAAAAAAAAAACTCCGGGCAACATGTCAGAACACGACTAGGTTGCTTAACAGCATGATTTTGCTGGGTGCTCAGTCTACCGCCGGTGAAGGTTCTGCTCGTCTAGCATGGTTTATAAACCGTGAATCAAGCGTAAATCATATCTTGTCATACTTATGTGTGTTGTGCAGGCGCTTTCCTGGTGCCGTACTGCATCATGCTAGTGGTGGGTGGGATCCCGTTGTTTTACATGGAGTTGGCGCTGGGCCAGTTCCATCGGAAGGGCGCCATCACCTGCTGGGGTAGACTCGTGCCGCTTTTTAAAGGTAAGAATATGCCAACACTTATGTATTTTGTAATAACATTTTTTCGTGCATTAATTACACCCTGGGATACTTTGTTACGGTGGTCCCAACGGATAAATATTCTATGTATAATAATATAAACTATTGAGTAAGTACTTAATAGTACCCATTAAGTAATAGTATGTGTTCGTTCTGCGTCCCTTCCTCGAAAGTGGATCCATCGATAGGTCAGTAAAAGGAAGTTGAAAACTATTAGACATATAGATATTTGTGTCATGTAATGGTAAAAAACGGAGATGAAGTTAGGCATTTCTTTTTTATTAAATACTATTTTCCTAAGAAAAACAACATCATGGTTCCCCGAAGCACATCTCTATCTCTGATAGTCGAATACTGACCGAACTCAATGGAATACCCTGTATAGACTGAAAAATTACCTATTTAAAACACACTTATTTTCGGAATACCTAAACATGCACTTTAACAAATTATATAAACCTCCTATACTCTCGCTTAAATAATTACATCCAACTAAATCGGAATCTAGAAGGGCAGAATCTAAGCTCAGTCCAACTGTATAGCTTAAAATTGTTTCATCTTCAGTAACTTAAAGGTTGTAAAATGTATTTAATCACTCTAACCGAGTTTTAGTGCATCACGATCGCGACTCGTATCCCAGATTTATGAAGTAAGCAGTCACGTAGCGCCGGCTAATGTGTTCGGAATGGAGACTCCGAGACGCACTCACAATGTCCCGGCGAACTTGAAATATAGCTGCCTTACAGACAGATATTATTGCTACTGGTTTTCTGGTACCATATTTTTAAACTTTGACAAAAGAATTAGGAGTATATTATTTAATATGAAGCTTTAGGTTGCTCTAGAAGAAACCCAATTTATTTTTGTTCAAAGACTTATTGAAAACATGTTTCTTTGTGGTTTGCTTCTGAAGTTTAATATACGTACTTTACATTTGTAAAAGATTTTCTATAGTGTATATAAATTTAAGTCGTTCGCTGCGCCTTTTCTTTTAAAGCGCTGATCTTATAAACTACTAAAAGGATTTTCATTCAGTTTTCACCAATAATCTGATTCACGAGGTAGGTTTAGGATAGGGATAACTAATTTATATTTTGTGAAAGTTAACCAAATTATGGTGATGTGATAATTATCCCAGCTACCTGTGTAAAGCCCTTCTCGGCTTCGGGTCGCCACTAAGTAATATTAAAAGTTAAGTAAAAATGCCACTGGAAAATATAACTATTATTTGGATGAGCTGATTTATCGTCCTCCTTAAAACAATAATTTCAACAATTAAAACTATTTTACGTAAATGATTTCAAAAAAAAAAAAATCGAAGATATAATTTTTCAACCATTCGGTCAACCGAAATCAAGGCTTTCCATGCAAAACACGGTGTCGTGATCCAGGCGACCGCGCCGCCCTCGCACTTAACACCCATAATTGACACCATTCCCGGGGCTCCCCTTAAGTGCTCCTCGCATACGGTCCTCAAAAGGCTCCGTGGATCCCGAGGCCGGCTTATGCCCGTTGATTTCATTTAGCCCGATTGTCACGTCGCCGCTGAGTGGTGCGTCGCGTCGCTATGTGATTTTCTCACTGGAATAAAACTGGTAATGGACTGGAAACGCGACGAATCCGTTTTGAGTGCGAACGTATTTTTTATTGAAATGGTTTTTAGACGTACGACGATTGACCGATATGGTTTTATGATGTATTTCGTAGAGTCGCTACTTACTATATAGTTTCTTTAGTAAATAAAGAGCTTTACTCGCACATTTATCACAATTCAATAACAGTTTTTATCGACGTGAATATATTGTAATTACTAATAACTGAAGAATATACAATTATATTGTTTTTCGTCTGATGGAAAAGTCAAGAGTCTCCGTAACCGGCGAGCGTGTATGAGACGAACTATGAGAGTCGAGGAAGCCAGAGAGGTATGTAAGGAAAGAACCTGTTGGAACTCTGTACTCTCTGCCTACCCCGCAAGGGATCTGGCGTGAGGTTATAGATAGATAGAGATAGATAGATAGATTGTTTTTCGTTTTATAATCGTATCCCCACACTAGTGTACAGTGTAGTGTAGGACATAATTTTGGTGATTTCGCTTGGCATGGTTTCTTTAGGGATTTGAGATTGGTTAGTTTGGATTATATTTGAGTTTTAAAACTTTTTTCTTAAGATTTGAACCAGCGTTATAAAAATACTTTTTTATCGGACTTTTTGGAGAGTTAATTACGACTATTAGAAGAATTCGAATGAGAGGTAGTAATTTCTACAGGCGTTAGTTACTACTGTCTTTTTCTCTTTAAATTTTTAAGACTGTTTCGTTGGTCTGCATGCTGTGACTGGTGATCGCGCCCTAAAGATGTAATTGAGGTGTGTGTGTGTGTGAATGATTTACGCTGTTGGCGGCGGGGCCTTTACAGCTTCACCGGACAAGGTGCCTTAGTTGATTACCTTCTGAATACAGATATCAGTACTACTGTACTACACTCGGTTGGCATATAAGATCGTGAAGCTATGCTAAGCCTAAATAAAAACCTAATTTTCATCGTCACTTTACTATAGGAAGCTCTGAAAATCTGTAACTCTTTCGTTGGTTTAGTGACTGGCTGACATACGGCTGGCTATTACGAGGTCGACAGATCTATTTCCAGGTCAAAATAAAGTGTTTTTAAAATGTGGTGTTAAGATTTTTTGTGTTGTAAAAAAATATTAGTATACCGGGCACAATTCCGGACTTCGAACTGCTAGGTAGTTAGCAGTTCGAAGTCCGGAATTGTGCCCGGTATAATGACAATAGATTCGACAGTAATTACATTAGGACCTAGCATTGTCAGCGACACATAGGTCTATCTATCTATAACCTCACGCCAGATCCCTTGCGGGGTAGGCAGAGAGTACAGAGTTCCAACAGGTTCTTTCCTTACATACCTCTCTGACTTCCTCGACTCTCATAGTTCGTCTCATACACGCTCGCCGGTTACGGAGACTCTTGAATTTTCCATCAGATAAGACTCGGATTATTTGGTCGTGGTAAGATAGTCTAGGTCTTCCCCGGTACCTGCATCCTTCCACTTTCACATTGTATATCTGTTTTGTCATTCTTTCCTTTGGCATTCTTTCTATATACCCGAACCAACGGAGCATGCCCTTTCTCATCTTTACACCGATACTATCTTTCATACCTACTCGCTGTCTTACTATGCTGTTGCCAATGCGGTCGGTCAGCTTCACTCCGCACATCTTCCGCTCGCATTTCTACCGCATTTATCCTACTTTCATTCTCCTTCTTACATACCCAGCTCTCGCTACCATATAACAGCGTTGGGACAAGAACTCCGTTATGTATGGCCAACTGCGCCTTATGGCTTAAGTGCCGGCTCCCGAGTAGCTTTCCCATCGCACCATTCACTCTGCTCCCTGTATAGGTGTTTACAGTAAACCTTTTCTATTGGGGAATATAGCGTGATGGTGTTCGTCTTTTATTTTTTTAACACTACGGTCTGCACCTAGGTATCGGGTACGCGGTGGTTCTGATAGCGTTCTATGTCGACTTCTACTACAACGTGATCATCGCGTGGGCACTGCGCTTCTTCTTCGCGTCCTTCACTACCATGCTGCCCTGGACCAACTGCAACAACGAGTGGAACACGCCGGCCTGCCAGCCCGTGAGTTACAATTCAGTTACAATTTGATATAAGGTTGGGACCTTATGAACTATCACCTTATTTTTAAGAAGCCTTCTGTTTGTTGTTATTTCTGTAGTAGGTACAGATAGCTTTACAGAAAGGATTATTATTACATCATGTTCCTATGGTTTCGTGACAAGTTAAATATCTTAAATGCAATAATAGCTGGTTAAAGCTACACATTCCTAAAATAATTGTGACTGTGACATGAGTCGTTATGAAACTCTTCTGGAGATCTGGGTTATTATATACTCTCAGAGATCGACCTGCCAGCAAGGTCGAAGCATTCATTGTCCGCCTGCCAGTGCAGGGCAACACGGTGAAAAGGCTTCCTTGAGCTAGTTACTTATTGTTGACCCCCCCTCCCCCTGCTACAACATCAGCAGGGGGCCTTCGGGGTCGCGGACGCAAGGGGCGGGGGCCATGAGCGTCCTTCACGAGCTACCCCGAGGAGGACGGCGGCGTGGTGTGGCCCACGTCGCCGTGAGCACCGCATCGGAGCGGGGAGGAGCATGTCATCAAGTCTCCCTCCGATGGCGGGCTCGTCAGAGCGAGGCACAAGAGGGGCACCGGTGCGTTCCATACGGAGATCCCGAAGCCCCTCCAAAGTGCTGATGTCAGCCACCCTGGGGTTTTTAGTTGGTAGGAATCCGACACGCCCCGCGAGCTTCCTCCGAGGCTAGCGGAAGTCCTATGCAGGTATTGCCCAGGTAAAAAAAAAAGTTACTTATTGTTGCAGGCTTGCTCTTTAGTGTGTTAAAAAGCTATAAAGGCCGCTCTGCCAGCAGCGTTCAATTCATAGAAACATAACAAAAGCATGTGCTTTATACTTCGGCTATGTTCACAGTTCGAACCTTACTGGGATACTTCTGCTTCTAACAAGACTCGCGTACGTCATAATAGCTCTTCGGTGTCTATCGGTCCGCCTTCAAGCACTCCGTTTACCTCTGCCGCTTCTGAGTATTTCAAGTAAGAACCTTGTATGATTATTAAAATAATAATCTCTATTGGATGAACCTTGTGTATATTTCTACAGTTATAATTAGATCAATAAAATTGGAACTTTGCAATACCTACTAAACATTGCCTGGTCAACAAGAAGATCATGGTATTGGTACGTAATATAGGGTGACCGATTGTGGTGATGACAAATTGCTTCATCCATATTAAAATAGTTTTCTCTCTTTGCAACGCGCAACTGCAACCAAAATGAATCCTTTTGAGGCTAATCGTGAACCAACCTTTTCATGAAACAGAAATGATAGTTTCTGATTCTCCTTCCCTTTAGATCTACTTAATTACCTACCTGTTTCATTGGTTCTAGCCGGGCAATTCTAGAACTCCAAGGGAGCGAGGGTCTTCACGATTTGGGAGCTATCAAATGGGACATGGCTTTGTGTTTACTTGCCGTTTACATCATCTGCTATTTCTCTCTATGGAAAGGCATCAGCACTTCTGGAAAGGTTTGTAAAAATTCTTACACGTAAAGTCTTCGTCAGTACTTATTTTTAAATAATTTTATTGTCTGTCCGTTTCAGGTGGTTTGGTTCACAGCTTTGTTTCCTTACGCTGTTCTTTTGATTCTCTTGGTGCGTGGGATCACACTTCCAGGCTCAGCAACAGGCATCCAATACTATCTCAGTCCCAACTTTGAAGCTATCACGCAGCCTCAGGTATGCAAAATAATATATATTTTATACGGGAAGTTATTTTTTTTGCCCACAGTTATTATTTATTAATTCTTACTGCCATAAAATAAAAAAGAAACAACTTTATTTGCAAATCTATCACAAATCCATAATAGTTTTTACAGACTTAACTATATTTTAATTGCTACTAAGTTTACAATTTAAATATGGGAACTTGGGAAGTGTGAGCTGGTTTTAAGGGGCGAATTGCACTGTCCCGTGATAACTGTATTACAGTAAAACAGTCCTCCTCAACCATTATAACCATAATTATACACATTCACTCATTTTTAATTAAATTTATTTATTAACATTCCTTATAAAAGTAAACCGTTTGAACCTAAACCTCAAATTCATATTAATTTAAATTAAATGCCGTTACTTACAACTTACACTCATTATTACCTCTAAAAATTCTTAATCTTATTCGGGGAGAACAGATATATTTATAGTATAAGCAAGATTTATAAATTAATTATGAATATGCAAGGAAAAATAATCTATTTTTAAATAATTATATGCCTTGTATATTATATACGCAAGTAGATTGTGTATGTAGTAAGTATGTGTGAATGTGTTTATGTAGATATTTGTAGTAGTCTTTCAGTATCTTCATAGTTCAACTTTATAAGAAGTTACTGAGTTCTTCGAGATTAACGCGAATATTACACATGAAATAACGTTTCGAGTGACCATGGGTGCTGCAAAGCACTCGAAACGTCGGGAACTAAAAATCAAAAATAAACCGCTATAAAATCCGTAAAATAGTCTTATTTCATTTATAAGAAGTTTTTTACTTTTATTTGAAAAGTACATTCTTAAATTAATATGTTTTTTTTTCACGTTTTATGGCGTAAATCTGGCTAGCGTCATCCCCAAACCAGTCTTTTCGGCATAAATGAACATGTACAGAATAATAATATGTATCGGAATGTTCCTGTAAGGTGTGGGTGGACGCGGCGACTCAGGTTTTCTTCTCTTTGGGACCAGGATTTGGAGTGCTTTTGGCTTATGCGTCGTACAACAAGTATCATAACAACGTATACAAGTGAGTCAATTTAATTTTGTTCTTGTCAGTAGTTACAAAAAGCAAGACTGCTGAGTTTAGGATTGGTTATCCCCTGACAATGCTGACATCACGTTTATCTCTCTACTTTACAAATTAAAATCGATTTTGTCCATTGTTCCTTAAAGCAAAAGATTAGGTTGACTTCCAAAATTTTTAATGGAACCCCAAAGTTGTTAATGGAACCTCAAAACCCCTGTTCTTCACAGGGACGCCATCTTAACCAGTGTGATCAACTCCGCCACTTCCTTTGTGGCTGGCTTCGTGATATTCAGCGTGCTAGGCTACATGGCCCACGCCTCGGGTCGGGACGTACAGGATGTGGCAACTGAGGGCCCAGGCTTGGTATTCGTGGTGTACCCCGCCGCTATAGCGACCATGCCGGGCTCTACCTTCTGGGCGCTTATATTCTTTATGATGCTGCTTACTCTGGGATTGGATAGCTCTGTGAGTAGTTGTAGTATATTTAGCAAGTAGTTTAACGCCAATAAAATGTGCTTAAGTTCTTTATCTAGCCCGCCAGGACTGCAGTGTTCTTAGCGGTTATCAACGGTTCCGAAGTGGGTGGCCGTTGGTAGAAATTCATTTTCAAATGTCTCTATGCTTTGAAATGCCGAAGTTGGCCAATCAAAACCTGCAGGAGTCAACCTACTTACTTGTGACTTCCATATTAGACTCAACTAAGATTTTGCTTAGGCAATTAAAGCACCCCAAACAAAAACGATGTAGAATTCAATTAAAAATCGCTGCCAAAGTCCCGAAGATCTTGAGATATATTTTTCAAATTCATTCTGCTTTTTCAGTTCGGTGGTTCAGAAGCAATAATAACGGCCCTTAGCGACGAGTTTCCCCCCATCGGCCGCCATCGCGAGCTATTCGTGGCTGGTCTGTTCACGCTGTACTTCTTCGTGGGTCTGGCTTCTTGCACCAAGGGCGGCTTCTACTTCTTCCAACTGCTGGACCGATACGCCGCCGGGTACTCTATCCTGGTAGCTGTGTTCTTTGAAGCTATTGCTGTTTCTTGGATTTATGGTGAGGAATCAAAACATAATAATCCCTAATTACATCCATCATCCTTTTATTAAAGGGTTTCATGAATTAGTTGGTAATCATTTTAGTAACAGAGTAGGCTGTACCTACTCACTATATTTTGAAGGTTTCATGATGATCTACCGGAATTCCAAAACCAAGCTGTGTAGGGATATATACTTCAAACACTATTAAATTAACAAATAATTTTATGAACATATACAATATGTTAACTAAATATTATGAGTACTGGTTATTGAAACGGTGGTCAACGTCGGCTGAACAAATAATAATTGGATCAAGAAAAATAAGGGATTTGACTCAAAACAAAAATGTGCCAGAGATTTCAAATGCTTAAAATGTTAAGAGAGCTATATCACTGTACACGCATAAAATTGGATGCACTTATGAAATATAAGTTTGTAGTTGCCAAGATAATCGACAATTTATCGCAACTTCAGCTAACCTCTTATAACCCTCAAAAACCCGAGCTCTTTAAGTCTTAATTGCTAGTGTTTATGGTATCCTTGAAGGTACGGAGCGCTTCTGCGAGGACATCCGCGACATGATCGGCTTCAGGCCGGGCCTGTACTGGCGGTTCTGCTGGCGTTTTGCTGCCCCGGCTTTCCTCCTATTCATCACGGCATATGGTCTTCTGGACTACGAGCCACTGCGATACGAGAACTATATCTACCCAGGCTGGGCCAACGCGCTGGGGTGGGTTATTGCGGGGTCTAGCGTCATGTGCATTCCTGTGGTGGCTATTTACAAGCTTTTGACAACTAAGGGAACGTTTGTTGAGGTAATGCTACTTCCTACTTATACTCGTATGCTGTAATGGTTGGATGTTTGTTTAAGCGACTGAACCATAGAGGCTGAACGGAAGGTGGCAATACCATGTACTAGTATTATAAACTCTATTGCAAGCTGTCAAAGGTGCCAAGTATCAAAAATGGCGCCGTTAGATCAAATCATCTAATATTGATCGCGTTCATGAGGCTATACAATCCAAATTTTCAGATCATATATAACTATGGTCTGAGGTTGATCCAATAACGCATGGTGTGGCTAGCGATCATGATGCCCTGGGTTCAAACCTTAGTTCGAACCTACAAAGTGATGTTAGTATTTATCTATTGAAATAGTTTTAGTACCAGCCTGGATTCTAAAATTGTACCCTCTATGATGGCAAAGGCTCGTACTGTATTATCATACCATAGTCGACGCTTGAGAAATATAGGTGTGATGATGTCATTTTTATTAACCGTAGTGTTCCCACGTTTTGGTGTTCTCAGCGCCTTCGCCTGCTGACAACTCCATACGCTGACACCGAAGGCAACGGCACTGTACACAACGGCATGGTGGTCTCCGAGAGCGGCGGAGTCCGGCTGGCGAGCACCGCGCAGTCCCCCGGCAGCCCGCAGGAGCCCCCCGCCCACGCCTCCACCACCCCGCCCCTCGCTTCCGCTCCCGCGCTAGTCTGAGCACAACTCTCCTTCGACGTCTATTACGTCTAGAACACCGAGCCTCCCGAGTTTTATTTTACTGTTTGGGCACGGGGTATTTTTTACCGGTACTAAATATTTTTGAGTCTAGTAATACTGAGGCTCCCGAGTTTTTTTTACTTTGAGGGTACGAGGTATTTTTTTGTAATTAGCGGTAATATTTTTGAGTCTAGATTGATAGCGTATGCGGTTGTACTGCATAATTAATGAAGGATTCGAAAGGGTTTGTCGATAGGAGTAAATAGCTAAGAGTATATTATAATCACTACGTTTTATAAATGATATAAAAATATAACTTAGTAGGTATGTTTCAAAATGTAGAGTGATTACGATCATTTAAAAGTACTTAGGTAGTAGCTGTCCAGTACACATTTTAATGTAACGTAATTGTGTATCTTGTATAATCTGTATGTAATTTAAGAGATATCTCATTAGATCATAAATGTTGTAAATAAAATAGAGTTCAAAAATAATTTGAGTAAAACTAAATAAGAACTCTGCTGAAAATATTTAGTTTCAACTAAAAGTTAATAACTACCATTATAATGCAATAGGTTTAAACTTAGGAAGGTATTTTAAATATTGCGCGTTTATATCACGCCTTTAAGGAGTCATTCATAATTCAGCAAACCGTCAATGTTATAGTTGTAGTGTTAGACATAAACCCATCGAGCGTTAAGGTTGAAGCTGGAACAATTTACATTATAATACGCTATGCAAACTCCTGATTAGTTTGTAAATTTCTAAAAAAATATTTTAAAAATAAACCTTGCACCGTGTACAATGTCTTGATAAATATAAAATATACGATTGACTTCCTACAAACACGTTATTCTTTAGTCGATTTGGTTCAAATTTTTCTTAGTCGAGTTCGAATAGTACCTTACCTAAAAGTTATCCGTACGATTGATTATAATTCTTATTACAAAATTATCAATGATTATGTCTCACATTGTTGTAGTAGTTAATAAACCTAGGCCGTGTAAGATTGTACATTTGGAGCTCGGAACGTGTATCGTAGCATTAATAAAGTAGTACTTCGACATTTTATCTACTTGTACCTTTAGGTGGGTAATTGCAGCTACATAGCTGTTTATATATTATATTTAACTTTACAATATTCTCTTGAATTTTAAATATAAAAAATATTTAGTAGTGATAAAAATTTTCTAACGTATTATAAAATAGTAGAAAGAATGCTTTCATTAGCGCAGTAGGTATAACAATATTTGCGCACGTATTTAAATTTTAATCGATATCGTTAATATTCTATTAATACTATGTCTTAGTATTTAATTTAGATTATAAGAACACTGAAATGCTGTGTAGATAATAGAAACAGTAGACTATTCAAATAATATAATAATCGAAATTTGATGTGTTTATAAAATAAAGTTCATGTACCCACATGCTAATTCAACTTTCGGTTGACATTAACATAATCTATGTATGTAATTGTGACTTTTTGCGGGTAATACCCAAATTTAAAATTTTTCCATATAAAAAGGTTAATCATATTGATATTCTACATTGTTCTCTCTAAATGTTGTGGTTTAATGTTTTCGTGTGCTCCATTTTTTATCAAAAATATTTTTATTTTGTAATTGTCTAGTTACCTACTATTCATCTCTCCGTCCTGGGCAATGCGGATTGATGAATTGTATGAACATACTTTCAATTTATGATTCAATATCAAGGGTTCTTCCAATATGATAGGAATGCAAAGCGCTTCACACGCTACAATACATCTTACAGGATGTGTAGTGTAGAATGATATCAATGTGCTTGTTTACGTAATTTTCACGCTATTTTACTATTCTATCACTATAAAAAATACTATATTATTCATAATAATCTCAATATTATTCATCATAATTATAATAAAAAATGGTATTTTACTTAATACCTATGTCATTTTATTGACCTTTTCAGTAGTGTGGTCTAAAATGTATAACTTTAACTTTTAAGTGTTAGTGTCGATGTATCAGAAATGTTGTATCATTAGTCATAGCAGCCATTATGACTACTGATTTTTAGAATAAATTTATACTTACTGTAAATATGACTTTTTTTCTTTGACACCTTCACCCTGTTATACTGTTAAGTTGACTAACTGTGCGTAAACTATACACCTTTAGTAAAACAACTCAAAGGCGTCGCCCAACAGGCCATGAGAACCAAGATAATAAATAAAAGATGGATGAAGTATGACTACATCATCAAGTCAGATCTCTAATGAGACCTTGTACACAATTCGGGTTTAAATAATTTCACAAGACATCTCCAACAACCCCAAATATGGCGGGATTATATTCAGTTGTTTGGTGGTTCCATTAGCCACCTTTTAGTTTCATCATCAGACCTTAAATACCATCTGGTTACATAGTGATTATCATTACCAATCCAACAAGCCTAATCACGAGGGGGCTACGTTGTATAGTTTACATGATCCTATGGGCATCTTTCGACTTCATCATCAGACTAGCTCCATGGTACTACATAATTGCATCGTCACCGACTTGACGTATTCCAAATTTCACCTCGATTGAATACCCGCAATTGCTTGAAATTCAGACAGACATACGAACATTGTAAGTTAAATAAAAACTTGTTAAAAAGAATCCCTTATAATATCACTTATGACGACGACGTTTAGGGCGATCAAGATTTTTCCATACCATTTAAATATTATTTTTCATATCTTAAGAGTTGCACATTAGGCAAATTCCAACGTAGCAGTAACTGTAATAGTCTAGTAGATTAATCAATGACCTTGTAATGACAAGGTTATGAGTTTACCATACCAGCGCACACCACTACGTTTATCAAAACTATTCAAAATTGATTAGCATTTATCAGCGGAAAATGATAAAGGTAAATAAGAGGTTTCTATGAGGTATCATATAATCTATCTATCTATATCATAACGCTAGATCCCTTGCGGGGTAGGCAGAGAGTACAGACACCAACAGATTCTTTCTTTAGATACCTCTCTGGGATCCTCCACTCTCATAGTTCGTCTCATACACGCTCGCCGGTTACGGAGACTTGACTCTGTTTGTATCACATAACATTATTCATTAATTAATATTATATCAATCGACTAAATAATAATTGAAATCGTTTTGAAAATTCATGAATTCACTAGCACCCACAACTCACATTTTTGTTGCTCATCACTGCAACTGTCATATTGACATTTCCGATTATAGGTTGTTTGTCCTGGTAGCATCGTATTGTACGATTTCCTAAAGTTCGCGAAAAAATCGATATGGAGACAAAAAGCGAAGAAAAACCTGCGGCAGAGAAAACAATTTTTGATGCCATCGGCCAAAATGACTTGGCCGAATTCAAGAATATTCTGGCTCAGCACAAGGGGAGCGTTGATTTCTTTGACGAAAATGGTATGACTGCGCTGCAACACGCCGCTTATAAGGGGAACAAGGATATGGTGCAATTGTTGCTCGATAGGGTAAGTACTTTCTCTGTACCATAACTTGTTAAAGGCACATACATTAAGAAATTTTTCTACAACTCATATGAAACTGAAATCTTTCAATTTCGAATTTAGTGTCCAGTTGTAATTAATTGATGTTTGTAATGTGTTACAGGGAGCAGACGTCAATTCTGGAAAGCATGAGTATAATTACACTGCATTACATTTTGGAGCATTATCTGGGAGCTCTGAAGTCTGTAAGCTGCTTCTGGATGCTGGAGCTAAGTCAATCACCACTAACTCTGTGGGACGCACTGCTTCGCAGATGGCAGCATTCGTTGGCAACCACCACACCGTAGCTACTATCAATAACTATGTTCTGAGAAGCGAAATTGTTTATTACAGTGCTATACAAGGACAGCAGATGGAACCTTACTTACCCGCTTTTCTAGTTGATCCCCTCCATAAGTTTGTTCTGGGTGTCAACATCCACCCCGTAAGACTCGCACTAAACCTCCAACATGCACCTGGCCTTCTAGACAACGCTGAGAAAGTAATCAAAGTCCTTGAAATGTTATGCAAAAAAGAAATGACAAGGGGAAGTGAAACTAACGAAGTTATGGCGTTTAAGTACCATTACCTAGCTTATATTATTAGAGAAATACATAACATTAGAGATAAACAAAAACCAAATGTAGAAAAGGATGACAAGAAACATGATATTGTTGAGATGTTCTCTAAGAAACTACTTAAACCGGGCAAGGATGGTGTATCTTTAGACTTAATGGATGCATTTTTGAAAGATTGCGTAAGAGAATTTCCATTTAGAGAATGCACTACTTTCCACCAAATGGTGTCATCGTTGACTAGTAAAGACCCTCCACCAGCCTTGTCTGTTATCAATTGTACAATCAATGGTCAAAGAGGATTCGTTGATGCTATTCCTTACTGCAGTTCTTGTGGTGAAGAGAAGCCTGCAAAGAAATGTTCTAAGTGCAAATCTGTGCAGTATTGCGACAGAGAATGTCAGCGTCTCCACTGGTTTGTGCATAAGAAGGCATGCAACAGAGAGTCCAGCGTTCCTGCATCTACCTCAAACTCTAAAGTTAATATTGATGCCAACGAGTTGAGTTCTGAGCTTCAAAACCTTATAGCGGGGTAGGGTTAACTCCTTTTAACATTTACTAGTTTTAAGATTAAGATAATTCCACATTTAATTATTGTGAATGTATTTTGTTCTGCTTTAATATAGGTGTAAAATCAGGAATGGTAATACTTTCTATCTTTTTGGGTGTGCAATAATGTTTTATTATCTATCACAAATGTCCCATGAATTGTTGGTGTAGTTTACCTGAGAATTGCTATCATTGGTCATAACACTATTAGGTGAATTTTTTGTATATAATTCTGTGTGTATGTATCCTATTCTGTGAAATATAACGAAATTATTATTGGTTATTGTTGTATTTTATTTTGAAAATACATGCCAGTTTGTGTAATTTTCACCACTGGTATGCTACGGCCGTGGCTGTTCACCACCCTCTTAGCAAAGTCATGCCGCCAAGGGAACCAGTCGTGTTCCAGCATGTTGCGCAGAGTTGCCTTACGAAAAGGCCGTGTAGCCCGACCATACCGATTCAGATATCTAGCTACTGTCTCGTCAGCTTATTTCAGAGTGATTAAGCTACTTATTGAGTCAGTGAGCTATGTCTTGACCCTATTGTCACTTTCCATCAGGTAATATACAGATTAACCGCTAGCTTAACCTCAATAACACAAATTATATAACATTAGCCCAGTTAAGAAACTATCCTACCGTAGGGCACGGCCCTCCCTCCTCTCAAAGGCTTAGGCCATAGTCGACCACGCTGGCTCAGTGCGGGTTGTTCAACTTCACACACTTTCGAGAAACTCTCAGGCATGCAGGTTTCCTCATGATGTTTTCCTTCACCATTAAAGCAAGTGATACTTAATTATTAATACGCACATGCTTTCGAAAAGACAGGTGCGTGCCTGGGTTTGATCCCGAGACCTCTAACTTTGCAGTCTAACGGTCTAACCACTAGGCTATCAAAGCACACATGATAACAAAAATTAAGAAAAATAATTTGTTTTTCCTATTTATAGGACCGGACGACAGCATCGTTTTTAAAGAACAAGTTCTGGAAACTGTTGAATGAAAAACTAAAGGAAAGGGCTATTTTTGTAAAATGTATAAAAATTTAGAAATAAGCATGCATTAATAGTTTTATCTATCTAATATCAACACGCCATATCCCTTGCGGGGTAGGCAGAGACTACAGTTAATAGCTTTATTTTTCAAAACCAACGGGTTTTATTCTCGACTGGGGAAATTATTTTCTCTATAATCGAATTATGTTCTTTTGGTTCCAATAAATTTCGACGCCTATGGTCACCATTCTGAAGGCACCGACCGCCACTCAGAGTACTATATTTCCCATATATTTCCACTATATTACTTTACTCTATGGTACTATATACAAACTGGACCGCCACGTCCCATGAAAAAGCAAATCATTTACTCTGTGATGTCTGGTGACGGTCTCAACTACATAGTGGTACGCATTTACTCCGATAGATGGCGAGACTTACTTGACTTGACGTTCCCACTGTTTAGGTAGTCGGGTCACGAATCACGATCAACGGATAATTAAGGATACGCAAAGAATTTGGAACGAATGTTCCACTAGTTTGACTATCAAGCCAGTACGGATTACCCTAGTAGCAAGGGGCAGACCGCTGGGGGACCGCCAGGGGTGCACACCAAAAGTTGCCTTGTTTCATTTCCTGTGGTAAATATTGTATTATATCCCTTTCTACAATAGGTATAAGCTATAGGGGGCGTAAAATCTAAATCTTTGCAAGGCCTTCACAATGCTAACTGTCTGTGGATATTATAGAAGGTCTCATGGATGTAGCCACACAACAAATACAGCTTTATTTATTCCAAGCAAAATGATTATGATTATTATGAATACCGTCATACAAAGTCGTATATGTGTATTATAAATATAGTCTTATTGATTTGTGGGATACTTACCAATAACATTAGATATAATAGGGAATTGGAGACTTCTAGGAGAATGGTCTTATTCAAAGTAATTTTGGCTTATTTTCTCTTATTCAGTGTTTTTATGTCATAGATCCCCTTCTGATGACACGCTCGCGATGTACGATGTGATGTTTTAACAAACGTACCTACCTACATAGGTAAGACACGCGCGCTGTTTGTACTTTGAAAAGATAGATCTTTGAATATGATTTTTAGCAATTATAATTCCTTAGTGTAGGGTTCCGATCTTGACATAACTGCCCATTCATGTGATGTAACTTTAAATAGCCCCTGTTTGCCCCAAATTAATAAACACAACAATATTAAATATCCTGGTATTACTGTTGTACAACTGAATGTTTCAAGAACAATTTACCACACCAGTAAATAGAATCCGTGAACTTATTTTTTTTTAATATTTCAAACACTTCACCATGTAGCAGATACCACTATCATCAAATCAGTTTACTTTGCGCTATGCCAGTGTCTTTTGATGTATTGCATCCCCCATGGGGTGAAGCTGCTAAATGGTATCTATATATTTATATATTAATACGTGAAGCAAAAACTTTGTACCCATTTTTACGAAAATTGCGCGGACGGAGGAGTATGAAATTTCTCACACTTATAGTTTATATAGAGAAGGAGTGCAGAATGCTAATATATTTTTAAAAATTATACATGAAAATACATTATACAATAAAAAAATATTACACATACTACTATGTATTTGACAAACACACACGCATATATACTCTTTTGTTTATTGTTAAAGTCTGTGGTCAAATTGAGAATAGATTAATATTGTTTGTCTTTAATATTATTTGTCTATAGTCTTACTGAATGTCAAACATAACCAGCAAACGATGAAAGTTTTTACAAAAAAACATCGTTTACAGAGAAGTTTTGTATCATTAATTAAATTATCGAAATATGTATGTCAAGTTCAATGGACAGCATTTTCTTTATCGCATGGTTTTTTGTAAAAAGCTATTCTTTATTTTAATAATTTTTTGGAATTTATTAAATTTAAATTGTTTAAAAAAAAAGGCAAATAGTGTAGCTTTGGCGAAATCTGTGATTATAGAAGTATAGTCTTTGACAATAGAACCTTAATAATGTTCAAACTTTTAATTTAAATTAATTATGGTCGAATTTCGACCAATGGGCGACCACTAGTTTATTTAAATTCTACACTCTCAAATATGACATTCTCAAAGTAAGTTACTTTCTTCCCATGTTACATTCTATTTACGAACTATATCAGCAATGTGATATTTTAACAGTTCGACAACTATTTATTCTAATAATAAAAATCTTTAAAAAAAACCGAATTCAAAACGCAAAAAATAAATATTTCAAGTCGGTACCGGTTAGTGCAGTCGGTAACTTGCCACCGACTTCAAATATTGATTTTTTGCTATTTGAAGTCGGTTTTTTTTTAATTATTTTTATTTTACAATTTTAAGTGACTATTAAATTATTTACTAATATTTATATACCTATATTATATTATTTTGCTGAGTTGTACAGCAAGATACCTACAGGATTGATATAATAACTATAATAACGGAATCTATACATTCCTGCTGTTCGCCGTTAAGGAGTCCCCTGATGTATCTTCAAAAGCCAAAGTCTAATACAGATTTCATTAAAATGGGACCACCTCGAAACTATACTTAACCCAACACAAAAAAATCATCAAAATCAGTTCATACATAAAGACGTTATAAAAAAACACAGACTAATTGTCGACCTCCTCCTTTTTTGATTTCCGTTAATATTCTGATTAGTTCTATGGGAGGGTACCTATTGGACTGACGTAATACCCATAATATCTCAATCTACGCATTCGTATTGTTTGTCGTTAAGGAGTTCCCTGGTGTATCTTCCAAATCCAAGGTCCAATACCGATGAAATTAAAATGGGACCACCTTGGAGATATACTGAACCCAATGCAAAAAGATTTTTCAAAATCGATTTATAATTGGCGAAATGATCGCGTAACATACATACAAAAAAAGCATATAGTCGAATTGAAAAGGTCCTCCTTTTTAGAAGTCCGTTAAAAATTAAAAAACAACTTTCAGATTAACCATTTAACTCCCAAATTATAAGTGATTCCCACAGGGTCTACTGTTTCCCCGGAACATCTCTCTACAACATAATAAAAAAATGAATCCATTGCCATTTATCATATATTTAATTTTATGAATAATAAAGATGTGTTTCACACACACGCAACAGTTACCTGATTTTTTAATAATATTACTCAAATATTTAACTTTTTTCTTTTAATATTGTTATTTTTTATATAAAAGTATTGCTATTAGTTAATTTGTCATTTTTCATTCTGTGGAATTATTTCAGCTAATCTTAAACTTTACAACTATACTGTGCTGTAACAATAATGTATCTACAAGTTCGTATAAGGTGTGTATACTATATTTCGGTATTGATGTCCAAATCAAACAATATTATCGTAGACCGAAATCGTGTGTCGTAGCCTCTAGTGAAACAAACGCCCTTATGGTCATATCAGATAGAGAGTGTCCTCTCGTACGTAATATATTTAGCGCCTAGGTAGTATGACTAAGTATGGTGCAGGTGTTATATCAAGGCGGATACTTGCTGAGAATAATTATACTACTAGGTTTATGGTACCAAACTGATAAGAGTTTAATACGGATAGGAATATTACAATAACATCTTAGGAATTTAGGAAAGTAGGAGGTATACTAGGCATGCCTTTTAAGTTCTGTTGTTTCCATATTTCCCGGCAATTTTGAATTTGGAACTGTTCTATATTCGAATGTGTTTAAATTTTGAATCTCAACACAGTTGAAAGTATTATGATTAATGCTATTGTTTAGTCACAGCGTCGATTGGAATCTGTCAGGTTACGTACGAAAATGAATTTTTCTAAGGAAAATGTACGTGCAATAATTTTCTACAAGTTTAGAAGAGGCCTGACACGGCTTCAGTGTTTTGAAGAGCTAACATCTTTGTTCAGTGATGAAGCCCCATGTCTGCGGACTGTCGAACGCTGTATTTAGAATTCCAGCGTGGACATACTAGTGTTAGTGACAAATCTCGCGAAGGACGCCCAAAATCCGCCTTCACTGAAGATAACATCATTGCTGTGAGACAACTAATTCTCGAATATCGTCATGTGACATATCGAGAGATAGAGGCTCTATTAGGCATCTCAGGGACAATCATTCAGAAGATCTTGCATGAAGCGCTTGGTGTGAGAAAGCTAGTTTGCCGTTGGATACCGCATCTGCTTTCCGACGATCACAAGGCGGCCCGCGTCAGATGGTGTAAGAAAACTCTGCAAAGGTTCAACCGAGGAGAGTCAAATCACGTCTACGACATCATCAGTGGTGACGAATCTTGGATCTATGCCTACGGTCCTGATTCCAAACAACAATCTACAATCTGGGTCTTTCAAGACGAGCCAAAGCCGACTAAAGTCGTTCGTTCTCGAAGCACTTCAAAGAAGATAGTGGCCACGTTCGTTGGAAAAACCCGACCATGTTGCGACTATTAAAGATCGTAGAACGGTTAACGCAGAGTGGTATACCACAGTTAGTTGACCACAAGTCATCGCCGAACTTCGAAAATCTAACTCAAAGCGACGCATCATCCTGCACCACGACAACGCAAGCTCACACAGCGCTCGTCAAACGATTGAGTATTTGAAGCAGGAAAAAGTAGAAATTCTTGACCATCCTCCATACAGTCCTGACCTAAGACCTAACGATTTCTTTACATTTCCTAAAATTAAGAAACGTCTTCGTGGTCAAAGGTTCCAGTCCGGTAAAGAAGCAGTCGACGCTTTCAAGTCAGCCATTTTGAACACCCTCACTTTAGAGTGGAATAAATGTTATAATAACTGGTTTGAGCGAATGGAAATGTGTATTGAGCTACGTGGTGAATACTTTGAAAAACAATAAAAAGTACTATAAGGTTCTAGTTGTTTTTTTCTTGAAACGACAAAACTTAAAAGGCATGCCTCGTATTACCTAACACTTATTTTCGACTCCAAAATATTTATGAAGCATCTAAGTATCTATCATCACGTCAGTTTACTTGTAGAATAGGCAAAGAGTAGGCGCAGAGATCCAACAGGTTCTTTCTTCACAGAAATTTTCGCTTTCTGCACTTACATTGTAGTTCGTCTTATACACGCTCGCTCGAACCCGGTTAGTATCTACAGATACTTTTGACTTATTTGCCCATCAGTTAAAACACGGTCTATTTGGTCATGGTGAGATATACTTCTAGTCACCTGGAGGTCCTTTGTGTGATTCATTTATTGAATCCACTGTATTGTCCATGTAAGAAACTTGATTGTCTTGACTCCACTAGGAACGAGAGGAGTAGGTATAGTATAATTAAAAAAAACATATTATTACTTCAAATAAAAAATATATTATACGGACCTACTTAACGACTGACTGGCATATGTACACTATCTTTATACATAATTTTAAAAATAATAAGCCGTTTTTATATTTTTGATCTAGATATAAAAAGTATTCCAATTACATAATAAATGGGTATTCATGTTTTTACAGTGGTAAAAAAAATTGTCTAGACATCTACTAGTAGGTAAATATAAAATTAAAACTAACACGTAACTAATTATTTTACACAATCTTAACAATAAGGCACTGTTATCACAATATTCACAGTATAATAATAACAAATTCAATACAATATATTAACGAGGTAGGTATACAGTAAGGCAATGCTGACAACTTACAACTAAATATTTACATTAATTAATTATTATAATAAGTATTGCGAATATCCCCGTCGCGTAGGTAAACGAAATATTAATCTCTTTTAATAATTATTTTATCATTAATTTAAGTACCTACTAATTATAATTAATATTTACAAAGCGCAAAGGAAAAGTCTTTATAATGGTAAAGTTTAATCTAATAATAGCATAGTTTACAATTGACAATTTATCGGCATATAGATTGCATGCAGCATTACATATTAGGTACCTATAGCAGTTTGGACCTATATAAATAACGTTCAATGTTACTATAGGTAGGTATAGTAATAATATTTATTGGTTTACTAAGATGCGATTATAATACTAAAGTTACAGCAAACTTGTTAACGGTTATAACTGTAAATCGAAGAAATAGTTGTTATTCAATTTAGAATTCAATTAAAAGCTATGAATTATTTCACTCAAAGTAATAATTTAATTAGCTCGATTGAGAAAATGTTCCTTTGAGATAATTAATTACATAGTTACATAATCAACTGTTCTTAATAAATATAATCGTTAAACAAATTACATTTCTGAAAGTACTTTTTCAAATATGAATACCAATATTCATCCGTTATATAGGTAGTCAATCATTTAGCTTTTTAAACGTCGACAGGAGTGGAAGAAAAAAGAGACAGGCCATTGCCAAGAAATAAAAATTAATACCAACATATTTAAACTTCCAATAAAACAACAATCAGCCTTCGCCAAGAAGTGCACTGATTGTGAAATTTTTTACCCTTCGGCATGGTGCAGGCGCGGCGGCGGGGGGCGAAGGGGCATGGGGTGGAGGCGGAGGTAATGCAGGGCCCCATGAGAACCCACCAGCCATCGAACTGCCAGGCCATAGCCCTAAAGGTATAGGCATATGCAGTGGACCTAGATATGGTATCTCTGGGGGGTAAAACGCTGTGGGGGGAGGGGTAACATTCTCAGGAGGGGCTACGAGAGGCGCAGGAGATTCGACTAAAGGCGGAGATCTCGGCGAAGACGACCTTAGACTCCCCTCTTCGGAGCACGACGACGCTGCGTCGGAACATGGCCGTTTTGCTTCACTGGATTCGGTGGAAGGTTCTGGATTGTCGCTGGGTTCCACATTCTTCCGTTTGCATTTGGATTGCCCGCACGCTCTGAAGCCTTTCGCAAATGGGTTGTTGTCGATCTTCAGTTTTGTTATGCGGTCGTTCTGTGGACAATGAAAATTAATTTATTAAGTTTTTGATCTCGGCTATTTAGTTAGAAACCTCTTCTCGACGGTCGAACTATTTATACTAAAGATGAAGAAGGGGTTAATATGAGTCATGTTTATATGAGCTAAATTCTATTTCGTAAAAAAATTATTTCGTCTGTATCTCTACTGGCTGCCTTTTGTTTCTAATATTGCCTGTTTTAATTTTTTAAATCAAGAGGAAGTTTTCTTATAAAGTACCTTCCTAATAGGTATACCAAGCAGCGTGCATTGCATATAGGCACTTTAGCAGTGCTTTCCTTAGAATAATATACTAAATGCTAGTATACATTTTTAATTACTATACTCCAGTAAGAATCGTGATTGGTATTATTTAATTTATTATTTAAAATATCTACCTCATAAAAATTTAATTATACTAATAATTAAATTATTATGAGGGAGACACTGCTTAATTGCCTATAAGCAATGCACGCTACTGTGTATATCTACCTTGTAGCATAGTCGCCATTATTGAAAGCTTTTATTGTATCCGATAGGATCATAAGATCCGCCGTCTCGTCACACGGAAATCTTCTTATCTGTTTGGGAATGCAATTTAAACATCCGTTTCCGCATACATCTCTGCGTCACTAATAGCTTGTAAGGGATAATTGTCGCACATGTGGCGTGCCAACTTGGCGACAGCCCAATTAGTATGGCACGCAAGCGCGTCGCCGCTGAACTAGGCGCCGGCCCACGCCCGCCCGTTGCGCTAGCGCACACGATCGGCGCCTAACTTAAAAACTACATCCCACAAAATGCTGTTCGAAATCCGATACAACAAACATCCCTTCTTCTACTTTGCATAAGTGATGTCGACATTTCTGATGTGTAAGTGCTAGATTTACAAGAAAGGTTTTTTCACCTAATCTAATTGGAGCAGACGTTTGAGTTTTTTCCGTGTCTCTCTCAAAAACGTGTTTGCAATCGAAAAGTTTCGAAGTCGCCAGTTATCTAGCGAAATCCTGAACGCAAATAGTGCCCTCGAGATACGCAAAGTCACTTGTAAATGACTGTTTACATGGTGGTGATAAGGCGGCGCCGGCGGGTGCCGGTCGCTCACCAGATAACCGCCACCCCAGCGAAATAGCGGAGAGTGCTAAAAGCCTGTTATTAGCGGAGCAAAGTGCACTTTTTAAGTTCGTTGGTTAGCAAAACGTGATGCTCGAGAAGTGCTAGGCGCCGCCCCCGGTCCGCCCTGTCGCTCGTGACGTCACGTTACAAACTCTCCGTCGATTTTACTTTTTGCGTGACTATTTCACATATTGGCGACTGTCGCCGGTTTTTTTCGGTGTGTAATTAGGGACTGTGTATTTATTTATCTAGCGGACAGGACGAAATTATCGGTTCGCAGATTGCAAACAAACGATGACGGACTAAACGATAGTACGTAATTGAATTTACGGATCGCAAACTTCGGCCTTTGTGTATTTGTAATTGAACTAGTATGCCACCTAGTTACGCTCGGGAATAAAGAGTCGGCGTTCGTAAAAGGTAGTTTCTAATTCGTTGATAATTCGCAACAATAGTTTAGGCGGCGGGCGGTGGTCTGTGCGGGGATAATGCGCAATGATACGCCGCCGGCCATTGTCCATCTGTGGGTCCCGTTAGCCGGACAATTGAGGGATAATCCTTCAAAGCGACCGGTGGTATAGATGCGAGAAAAGTTACGCGCCTCGATGCAGGCCCATGAAGTACAGAAGCAAAGACGCCGCGGCTAATTAAGGAGGGGCAGATTATGCAAGGGTCCGCCACGCTGCGCTGCCTCCCAAAGGCCATAGTTTAATGTTTGGTTAACAAACAGCGGGTGGGAAGTTTTTACTAAGTTATAGCGGCAAGGTGGTTCAAATAAAATCGAATTAGACTGCCGTAATAGTTACTAATGTCATACCTAATAAAAAAAACTACGAGAATTTGCTTTGAGATGGCGTAAATGATTCATTTTACTACATGAATAAAACAAAAAATTGTGTCTCGCTTATATCCAGCAGAAAATCATACTGTATTTGTTGCATCACAATTAATTAACGATTAGACTGGCTTGGGCACTACTTGGGCTACTAAAGTTGTTTTCAGGAAATTTGTTATTACGATAGGTAAGATTAAAAGTAATCTACTCTTTTCTTTCCCGCTCGATTGACGATATCTTATAGAATCGTTCAAAATCGCTTCTTCTGCACCCTTAGATTACTCATAGAGTATAGATATTGTTATGTTTTGCGATCACTTTGTTAAGTGGACGCTAGGGACTCTCACTCCCAGAATTCTGCAGCCGCTGGGACCTTCGCTAGTCCAAATCAATTCGTATACAGAAAATATATATTTCTCGAATACATTTGTACAATATTTAAACCAAGCCTAATTGGCAATACTTTCTGTGATAACTAGGACCTTTGCTAGCCTTAGCCAAACATATGCTAGACATATATTTATCAAAGAAACTTTCAAATTCCTAAATCAAGCAAGATTAGCAATACTTTTACGAACTTACAAATAAGTACCATTGTTTTCATCATCAGTAGCCTTTACATAATTCGTCACTTTACCAGTTAAAGCTTTAGTAAACCACCGTTAATTCACTGGCTGCTGCACTTCCAAGAGTTACCCAATACTCCAACAATACGTGCAAAGACACCGCTCAAACAAAAACTTAAAATTAGCCCCTATTGTTTCGTTAAGAGAGCTTACACAATGACCACTTGAGTCGTCGCGATCACTGCATTTTTTTGTATACGCCACATGCATCGTAAAAGCTTTGGCGCCTCTGGTGAGTGGAAAAAACGTGGACGGTATATGTGCGAATCGGTGCGTATTCTTAGAAACCGAATGGGTATTCTCCGAAGATGCAAGATGAGATCGTATCATATAGGGATTCCCTTTATTGCTTACTATCGTATTGTACTGTACACACAATTTTCACACACCCTGCAACTTGTAACGTTTTATCATCTATGGTTTGTCAGATCCTTTATCTCATGGTTAAAAATCAGACTCTAAGTTACTGAAATAATTTTAATTACTAATCAATAGAGTTTTTCGGGGGAACCATAGAAACAATCGTAAACTATATATATATATATATATTATATATATATATATATATATATATATATATATATATATATATATATATATATATATATATATAATATATACAATAACTTTTAAGCTCCCATAACTACAAAAACTAAAAACAGTAAGTATCTAATCCTGTGAGATCAAAATTGATCCCTGCCTTAGCTAATATTAGTAAGTAAGTAAGATACAGTAGTAAGATTTTCTTTTCCAATTAATAATTACAAATGTTATATATAAATCTCATGAGATACTGACCTGATAAGCTGTTACAGCTATGAACTCAGTCTCCGGGAAGGAGAAGGAAGCGTGGGGCGCGCCCCAGGCCAGCGCCGCGGCGTCCCTCGCGCGTACCACCATTACGCGGGGCCGGTATTTGTGCATCGATGTTAGTACCATCTAGAACAACAGAAACAATCTATCTATGTTTATCATCAGGCCAGTTCCCTTGCGGGGTAGGCAGAGAGTACAGAGTTGCAACAGAAACAATGTTTAGTATTATTTTATTTAGCAAATGGTGCATCTGCCTAGATACTATACTAGCGATCGAAGCTTTAAAGAAATTAAAACTTATTGCTTTACAAGAGAAGCGACCGCTTTTTGCTCTATAGAGATTCATTATCATACACATGTAATGTATCATAGGAAAAGACAACATAAAACATCAGAGAATCACTATTTTTCAATATTTTATCTATCTATCTATATCGTTAGGCCCGTTCCCTTACGAGGTAGGCTAAGAGTACAGAGTTCCAACTGGTTATTTCCTTAGAGACCTTTCGGGCTACCTCCACTCTGATATTTCACTATTTTATAACATATAATAAATAAAAAAAACAATGTATAAAACATCTACAAGAGAGTTTGGGATCAAAACTGATCTGTGGAAACTGCGGACTGCAGAAACTTTTATAGGGTACATAGCTATATAATATGAAAAATACGTATTCTTAGAAAAAAACTCTGTCAAACACAGAAATACTTTTCTTAGGTAGGCAGTGAACACGAAGTGTAAATAAAACAGTCGTATTACAAATGGAGATAATTGCTTTACTTCCCCTTAGTAAAACGGCTTCGAAAATTTGATATAACAATTCAGTAAAAAGGTAGACGTATCTTACTATATGACAACTTAAAAAGCCAATCGAGACCTAAACTTCAAACAATTTCAGTCAATATGTTACCGTATCATTATATTATATCATATCCCAGAAATATTTTATGTATTTTATTGTTTCCATAATAACCCCAAAAGCAATTGAACGCAATCATAAAAGAATATTACAATTCGAAACTAATAAAACCACGGGAATACGAGTTACACGTTATTTGTCGCCAATAAAACAACAAAATGTTTTCGTTCACGAACCACCTACGTCGATACATCGGATTAGCCACTTTAAAATCGCACATTTTGCCCATAAGACAATGCCGTGACTAACCGCCTTTTGTCCGACGTAGATAAGATATGAAATGGTACGAAATTTACACGGTCTGTGGAAAAGTAACAGTATAGATTGGCGACGCGGCTGTCGCGTCGGACTGGCGACAAGCGGCGACCGTCTGTCATATGTACAAGGGCCCTTATCTGCGGTACTTGACGCGAATACCGCTACCTGCGCCTGCGCCGCCACTGCCGCAACCACTTAACGTTCAAAAGGGGTTTACAACTATTGTTTCATACTGTTTTCGGTACAGTTATTAAAAAGTGAAAAGACAGATTATGTAAGACTATAATGTTCAAAAAGGAATTAGGTAGTTTGAAAAATCAACGGCCTTTTTTCTGTGATATAAATTGTCTTTGCAAATTAAAACTTTTTAACTTCAAATTCGAATGAGTGTGAAGAAATAAACAGCATCACGCCAACACTCTCTAAGCGGGTGTGGTAGAGGTGTACTGAATACATTCACACATATTTAATTAAAGATGTCAGGTTCTGATGTAAGGGGACGAGCCTATGTAATGACACCGAGCACAAATCCAGAATTTGAACTTTTACGATGGTAAAAAATGCCAACCTAGAGCAATGAGCCCATTATCATTATCATGATCCAAAGAATCATATAATTACCATACAGAATGGAACCAGTAGGTATTCAGAATGATTTTTATTATAATTAATAATTAAAATAAAAGATACATTCAACTTTGTCTAAATAATTAAGTAGGTACATAATTACATTTTGAGTAGGTATCATTATTAAATAAGAAATTAATTGATAAAATATCTATTGTTATGAACAGACTTGCACATTATGTCATTCCGTAATATGCAAGTCTGTTCAATTCTCAAATCAAATCAAATCTCTCGCAACTTTGTTACAAATCTAATAGTTATTGCATTTGCCCAATCTGTTCACGTCAACACTAGGTGTTACGAACTCTCCATATTCATTGTTTAAGGTGCTCGCACACAAAGCGAATTACTGGCACCGAGTAAATAATCTACTCGGTGCTACTGACGCGGACAACATTGCGATATTTGTGGTTCGTCAGAAAAGCAACAAAAACTCTACCTAATAACATACTCTAAATACTGGAACTAGTTGTTATACAGAACCAAATTGGCCGTTTTGTATTACGGCAGATTCTATAATTCTGTTGTGAAATACATGTCCTGTCCATGAGCGAGCATTGGACTCGCGCACTTATGGTCGTTTAAACTATTCGATTGACTCGCGCGAGTGCACCTCGTAACAGTTACTCACATCGTGTACAAGTGTCATTAAATACTGACAACCTGGACACGGCGCAGAGATAATTATTAAGATACAGTGAATGGATCAATGGATCATAGAATGCATTGAGAACGAATGAGATAATTCGTATGCAAATAATTTTCTTATGATATTTATTAAATTAATAAGGATGTCCCTCTGCGGATGCTACAATACTTACTAGTATCAGATACGTAGATTAAATCTTTTTTAACATGCAAATCAAGTACTGAAAACTTTTTATATTGAAATATTTTAAGGGCGCGGGTTGGATGTCAGAAGTGTTCTTAGACCACAGTCAAGACTCTCCAAAACCAGCGTGTAAATGGAGTGGAGTGGAGGAGACATGGCAGGTCTTTAAGGACCTGTCTATATACTATTATATATTCTGGACTGGACGAATCTCCTAACGTAATCCAATATATATATATTGGTCATGTTTATGTGACCCATATAAAGTATTTAATCCTTTAAAATAACTATATTAATCAACAATTATATCGCCCGAAGAACTGAGTGCCTTTGGGCCAGAAACGCGCTCAAGTTGGGCCGCGTATCTACGGAAGTCTTGGAGTAGGCAATCCCTTCACAAGATGGACTTACGACCTGATAAAGGTGGCGGGTATAAGCTGGATGCGTACAACACAAGATCTTGGCGAAAATTGTGGGAAGATTGTTTTACAGTAGACGTCTTTAAGATGATATCAATCACGCCCAATGATAGGTAACAGTTTAAAAAATCATTTTGCATTTCGATGCTATCCCTGATAGGTCTGGTTCCATAGGTGTGTGACACAGACGGATTGACAGATAGACAATACAAAGGCATCGCCGCATTCGGAAGCTCGTCGATCAAACCGACGTGTCTTCAATCAAATACGATGAAGGCACCAGATAGAGAGATATTTGACTGACTCGGATTTTTTTGCGGCTGACGTGAATATGTGAACGTGAGATTTAATATATGAAGCTTTAATACTAAGTAGTGGTAGTTTGTTTTAATGCAATTGAATGAGTACTGGTTGGGAGCAACTGGCTGTTTAATGAAATTGTATGGATAACAATTTTAAAATTTAAACTTTCTCCCAAACTTAATAGATAAGAAAGGAAAGAGAGAGCGAGCTTTTTAAAATATCGTAACCTTGAGGTAGCAGCCTTGCCTATCTCTTGGATGATAGCGCTGTCATCATCATCATCATTACTAGTTATAAGATATTCACTGCAGAACTGAGGTCCTATTCAAAGATCACCACAATGTCTAGCTTTGTGTAGTTCGTACCCAACTTTTTGATAACGTGCATGAGCGTTTAAGCTCATTTTATGTGAAGCATCGTCATATCGAAGATCAGCTTTATCGACTAAAATAAAAAAATGTACTAACCTATCTTTCAGTAGCGCAAATTTATGATGATTCAATGTTATTTAAATTGCAATCATTATTACACATTTCATGATTTTATACGAACTTGCACGAATCAATATAAAAGACTTCAACGGATACCGTGGTGTATATAAATTGTGAAAAAAAATTTAGCTTTGTTTCGCGTTCAGAGATGTAAATACGCGAACTCAGTATTTGTTTCTAGTTCTTTAATATATAGACTGAACACCTTTACAAATTTATAATGCCATGGGCAAATATAAATTATAAAATAGGCGGAGAAATAATAGCTTTCCTGACATACGTTACTTATTTTATGGACCTACAATTCTTTCCTTAAAGGGCAGGTGACATCAAGCTAAGCTTCAGCACATTTTTTGCGAATAATTGCTTTGTACATACATATGTCCGAGCATAGTTATTAATTGACATTTTATAGATGTCAAATGATGATAATTGTTGTCGCCCATCCTTTAGATTCTTGCGTTTGTCAGTTTTTAATTTATCGTAACGAAGTTTCACGGATGATCACTCGTTTGGTTACGGATATTTACTTTAGCATGTCTGCCTATTGTGCCTCATTTTTATATAATATTTTATATATTTTATAATACAAACGGTGCCGTAAACTAGCAATTATTATTCCTAAGTTGGTGCATTTACAAAGATGAATTTCACAAACAAGTTACGCACCGAAACAAATAAATACCGTGCGAGGATTGAACCCGCGACTACTCAATTCGGTAACACGGCAGCTAACAAGTTCCAACAGTAGGTGGTCACAAATCTGCTTTAGTGGGAGCTTTTCTCTCGCATCTGCACTTCTGAGAGTTCTTTCCAGCAGTAGGATAGCATTGTCGCCCCTTTGCTGGTCAAAGGCCTTCCCCCCTCCCAATCTTCTCTGTTATTTACTATCTCGCGCCAGTTTCTAAAAAAGGTGTCCTGTCTATCCCTCCAGAGGCTTACTTATTATATTATACTAGTTTCTGCCCGCGACTTCATCCGCTTATACTTTAGACAGGAACCTTACATTTTTACGGGATAAAAAGTATCCTATGTATCCTATCTGTTAATCCAGGTAATAAAGTATTTGAGTGTGGTTTATGCGTGATTGAGTAACAAACATCGAAACATACAAACTTTTCTCATTTATAATATCAAGGATTATTGATTTTAAAAAAGATTTTACGATCTATAAACTTCAGCAACTTATCTATGAATCTACAAACTACACATGTTTGTTCATTCCTAATTAGTGTGCGTATGCGACAATCACGGCGTGACAAGATGTAGATAACGGGGTGACGGCGGTTTCCGCGCGGACTCGAACCTGGGCCGTCACTCTTCCGCACCACTGGACCCGATCCTTGTACCGATAACGTTAATGTGTCGTAAAATCTTGACGTACACGTGTTTTTGCTGAAGTTTTTATATTCTTCTTATATATACGAAAGAAATTGTTGTGTTATAATAGCTTCTTTCCACGTTAATGTTAAGCCGTGTAGGTATATTATAAAACGCTTATATACCACTCACATATCACGGAATCTTAAGATCTCAAATATTAAATAAGAAGATGATGATGATGATGATTGATCCGACCGATTTCGGCCATGGCGACCACTTTGACCCCTAGTCAGAGTAATGCCGCTGATGCGCTCGAAGATGGCTTATGTAGCCTATCTTCGCGGCGAAACTCCGTGCACACTGAGGGCACGTGAGTACGCCGTTCTCATAGTTGTATGATATGGCAGCAGGTGGGCGGGCCTTTAACTGATTGCGTTTGGCGTCAAGGTCAGCTTTACGCTGAGCCTCGAACTCGTGTACTTGGCTGTTCACCATCCTGCGCCATTCTGGCCGCTGTGCTGCCAAACGTTCCCAACGAGAGGGCTCTATGTTGCATCTCTTCATATGTCGCTATGTCTCTTAATATTAAATAAGAAGATATCAAGATATAAAAAAGTATTAATTTTGAAATTGGGCACATAATTACGAGTCTAGTCTAGTGTTCTTGACAACGTGATATGGACAGTTCCAGGAACAGTTCTAACTGTCCGCTTGTGGAATGCATCGCCTGCATCAGTTAGACGTGCACAGGCGTCAGCTTCTTTCAAAAAGATGGTCAAAGACCACTATCTCTCTGCTTGTTGATAAAATAAGATGCGTCATAGTCAGTCCCTTTTTGTTATACTTATCTGTGAGTATGTGTGTAACTATATATGTTTTGTACTTATTTACGTATACATGTATTTATTTATCTTTTACGGACTGACGGACGATTTAGCGCAGTGGTTAAGAGCTTGAGCTGCTCCGCCCACTGTGTCTAATAGTCGCGGGTTCGATTCCCGCACGGGACAAATCTTTGTGTGATCCACAATTATTTGTTCCGGTCTGGGTATTTGTGTATGTGAAATTTCATGTTTGTTAACGCACCCACGACACAGGAATAAATCATAGTGTGGGGCTACGTTTTAAAAAAAAAAAAAAGTTTAAATATACCAATAATAGCGTACGCTACCTACTGTCCTGATTACTTTTCTTTCTAGTATTTTGTATTTAATCAGGTTGTCTGGAAGAAATTGCTCTTAACAATAAGACCGCCTATTGTATCAGTGTCTTATTTCACATTTTGTTTTATAATTTTGTTGGTGTACAATAAAGTGTAATTCTGTTCCATGGAATATTCGATAGAGAAGTCTAAAGATCCCCTCGACGTCTCGTACATGTATTTACGAGAATAGTGATTAATTTTCTATATAGTAGTAGGTCTATCTCTCCGTTGTTAGCAGTTGTAAGTATTATAGGGTATGTAAGCTAAAGTGTTCACTGTCATAAAATGTGTATTTATCGATGTCAGAATAGATGAGGCACCACGAACGAATTTATAATTTATCTACACTTTGGTAACTCCATCACTTCTCGAGAGTTAACTGTTACAGCACTTCACTTAATAAGATATTAATCTTAATAAACCACAATCATAAAATATCTTCAAACTTAATTGCCTTATTACTTCCAATTTTCTTTAATAACCAAATAAAAGATATTCCCCGAAGTAGTCTTTTTACTATTCATAATTGCGTGAGTTTAATCCTACGGTAATATCTCGTTTTAACTATTAAGATAATGAACTTAGTTCTTCAAATGCATTTCTAATCCTTTCGAAGTAATTGCCTTTTATTTAAGCACTGATCCTTTCTGTAATTACGAGAACTGCCTTTTCACACGATGCCGTCTTGAGATTTTCGAGTAAAAAATTGCGAATAAAAAGGGTGATATAATATGGAATGGCAGTGCTTTTTTCTCAGGTGGTAATCCTCAAGTGCGCAGTTAGCGATGCGAGGATATTTTCCATGCGAATTGACACGCTTCCAGTATCGGTAGCTCAGCTATTGTAAAGCTTGGTGCACAAAGACGCCGCCCGCCGCGCCATGCTGCGGCTTGAGAGAGCAGCAGAGGTGCCTCAAACGAGGCGCATTGCCCACTGATGCATGACCGCCTAAACTTTTTGCTATCCCAACCCGTCATAATAATATGTGTTATGATGTTTTGTGAATGATAGCCATAAACGTTGTTTGTTTTGATAGATAAATGAACCTGTATGTAAACTGCACGTGTTATTATTAAACTTAATATTCTGTGTTGGTATATATTTATGAAAAGTCACAAAGAAAACTGATTAAATATCATTTGGCCATTTGAATGACTTGCTTACATAAAACTAATTGACGTAATCATAGCTTACAGTTATTTATTAAGCTATTTATGATGATATCTAAACGATTTGACGAATATTATAAAAATAATCGATGTAATATTAAATCTTTCCGCTTCTAAATATGTTATTAGTATCTCTATTTATATTACACCTGCAACGTAGCGTGGCGTAAAAAGCTTAACTTTGTGGTTTTAAGCGTATTAAAATTCAACAGTCAAACATCAAACGTTATTAAAAGCAGTCGTAAAACTCGGAGACAGTTTCTACAAACACGACAGTGTCAACAGCATATAAAACCTAGGGTGAAGGCATCGCAGCCGTCATTAATCGAGGCGTCAAGCGCCCTGTCTAAACACACCACCCGGATAAAGGAGAACAGTTACTTGCCGCTACAAAGCCACTATACAATGCCTTTCAGCGTATTTTTTCGAGTGACGAAATGCTTATAGAAGTCTTTGAGCGCGAGCTCCCGCGGCGCGTATGAGCTGACGCCTCGGCCGTTGCAGTCTCACCTTTATAACGACGAATCAAGTTTTATATTTCAACGAAAAATCGCAAGGAACTAGGGTTTTTTTACCTCATCGCAGTACGATGTGTTTGTGTTTGAATTTTATGCGCATGAATATAAAGTTGAGAACGGGTCGGTTGTTCCAGTTTTATGGGGAAGTGGTTGCGCGAGAGGCGTTTCCTTTCAACAATATACGAGACAGAGTCACGATCGGGCATCTCCGCCGGCGAAGCCTGCGCACAGATAGTAACTGTATTCATATTGAAAGTTTTTGTTACAAGATAATTTACAATAGCCTCAATGTTTGCTGTTTGCGTCATATTTTTATTGTTTGAACGAGTTTTTATTTTCAATTAATAATTCGTAGGATTGGATTGTAGATTGGTTTGACTCGCGTTATGGAATTTCTTTGCAATTATTTCGAGCTAAAAATAACTTTGAAAACGTACTAATTCTTATAAAAATGTTTTTTACCAATTGTGAGTTCAGTAATTGTAAACTAAAAAATTGCTGCCAAAAAGTGTGATAATACTGATGACTAGGTCAAAAATTATCTTCAAATGCTTTCATAGATAATTTAGTCATTAACGCCACATTCCTGGATGCCAAAGTCGCAAATCACTGCCGCCCTGGCGGCCCTTATCTGCGCAAGCGGCGACGAGAGGCGCGCCTATGTTAACTACTTGGGGATGACAATGTGTAAACTAGTCAAGTGTCCCCGAAACCGGCGAGCCTGTATGAGACGAACTATGAGAGTGGAGGAAGCCAGAGAGGTATGTAAGAAAAGAACCTGTTGAAACTCTGTACTCTCTGCCTACCCCGTAAGGGATCTGGCGTGATGATAGATAGATAGATAGTAATAGATAACTTATGATAACAAAACCTTAATATTTAATATATTGTATCCCACAGTATCAGTAGTCAGTTGTTAGATTTATGTATATAAAATCTGTTGTCTCCAAAGTGTGGTTTGTTGTCTAATTTAATATTGTATAGTATTCTCTTCTAGACGTTTGTAGGTACATACATGCTTTACTAAAATCTCTAATCTTAAAAATCAGCTGACCCACTGCTGAACCTTCTCGCAGAAAAGAGATGAAAAAAATATGTCATATTCTACCAGCGAGCTTTGAGCAGATTGGTGGGGGCAAGCTTTGGCCAACAAGTCTCACTCGATAAGGCTCTCAACTCAGCTTAACGTCTATCATATTAAGTGGTGTCTTCCGAATCTTCAAGGCACTCGATACACTCGATACATACAGTCTTTGACAGCTGATATCATAATGGTCTCTACAATGAGGTCCGTCTCTACAAAAAATGCGCTCTATACGGAATATATTTGGAGTCACTCTTGCTGACCGAATGAAGAATAGTGTGATTAGAATGTCAGTTGAAGGATGATGTGGTGACTACGATTGAAAAAGGTATGTTGAATTGGCATGTGCATGTGGAGGCGGCTGAGAAGAGGAATATATCGAGCAAATGTGAGTGGAAGCGTCGCAAGAGGTCGCCCTAAGAGAACCTATAACGAGCGAATTATTAGTGCCTTGGAAGAGGGTCAAGTTCGTAGTACTCTTAATCGACGGAAATGTATGAACGTAGATGAAGCGAAAGAGGTGTGTCAGACTCGTAGTATGTGACAAAGTGCAGTCTATTTCTCAGATACGATTTTTTAAAACGCATTCAATGCATCGTAATCTCATACGCAGTAAAGATAAAATAACAAATACATAATCATTATTTGTGTATTAATTCTCTAAACGTTCTAAGTTTTTTAACCAGAAATCAAATATCGTTCTTTTGTCTAAAGTTCTTGAAGGTGTTGTCCAGAAACAACTATCTTTCTTTCTTTCCTCTAATAGCCTGCTTAGTCCTTACCAGTCTGGTTTTCGTACTGGCCATAGTACAGTAACTGCACTAGTCAAGATTACTGACGATCTACGATTGGTCATGGAAAACAAACAACTTACAGTTCTGGTTCTACTGGACTTTAGCAGTGCCTTCAATACTGTCAATTTCGACCTTCTTCTGGGAATCCTTTCCTCATTTAACGTATCTTCCTCTGTAACTGCCTGGTTTAATTCATATCTTTGCGGTCGCTCGCAGTCGGTCCGCTCTAATGAGGCCTCTTCAGGATGGTGTGACCTTTCTGCGGGTGTACCGCAGGGTGGCGTACTCTCTCCTCTTCTCTTCTCGGTATTTATCGACGCGATCACTAAAGTTATAGCATCACAGTATCATCTCTACGCAGATGACTTGCAGCTTTATCGTCATTTTAAGGTCGAAGAACTGTCAGTAGCAATTGGGGCCATCAATAATGATCTTGAAAATATCAATCAGTGGGCTAGAAGTTTTGGACTTTTAGTCAATCCTATTAAATCGCAAGCGATCATTATTGGTGGCAGGCATTTCTACAATCTCCTGGACCATCAGTCTCTCCTCCCAATTGTCTATGACTCTGTGCCTATACCTTATACCACCAGTGCGAAGAATTTAGGCGTGTATTTAGACTGCAATCTATCCTGGAGCACTCACATTGCGGAAGTCAGCAGGAGAGTACATTTCTCGTTTCAATCTCTCAACCGTCTCCAAAAGTTCCTACCCTTTCAAACTAGAACAATTCTTGCTCAGTCCTTCCTTCTATCACTTTTGGATTATGCCGATGTTTGTTTTCTTGACGCTACAGAGGAACTTGTCAATAAACTCGAACGCCTGCAGAATTTGTGTACCCGCTTCATTTTTGGCCTTCGCAAATTTGATCATGTTTCCGAGTACCGAATGAAACTGAAGTGGCTACCTATTCGGCGACGTCGGGATTTACACATTCTCACTCTTCTTTACTCTGTTCTTCATAACCCTCACTCACCTGAATATCTTCGTGAACGTTTCGAATACCTTATTCCCAGGGGCAAAGCTTGTCGTAAGGCTACCTCTCTCCTTCTACGTACTCCTCTTCATATTTCCAGCCTTTATGATGGCTCTTTTACTGTACGTGCGGTGAAACTATGGAACTCCCTTCCACATTCTATACGCGAGAGCTGTTCTCTAGATGTCTTTAGAGGAAGAGTTAAAGAGCATTTCCTTTCAAGTTGATACAAATTCTATTATATTCTTTATATTATGGTTATTTATACTTATAGGTATATATATATGTATATGTGTATATATATATATATAATGTGTAATATTAGTATTATTTATGTATGCAGAGATTTTGATTTGTGTTTTCATACTCATCTCTACTTTTTTCCTTTTGGAATTATCGAATAGTTGTACAATTGCCTTCACTTACAAGAAATATTCTCCATGCACTCCAAGGTTAACTGGAAGACAACTCAAATTGAGTTAAGTTCGCCTATGTACATCATATGTGTAAATGTACTTACAATTTTTGTTTTTATGTACAATAAAGCTAAAATAAATAAAATAAAAATATAGTAATGTCAGATTAGTTAATTGGTTAGAAAAAAACTGTCATTGAGAAAAAACAATAGATTTGTATCGATTTCCCTCTGACTTTCTTGCATTTATTGTTAGTAGCCCATTCAGGCTCTATAATTATAAAATAAAAATAAACAATGGAAATAGTATTTAAAAAGATATGGCGAGTTAAGTAAAAATATGTACTTACTTAATTCTACTATAAATTAAACGTGATATGTTGTAATTCCTATTTTTTGGATTACAATTTATAAGTGATACTACTAACTATATCATCTTGCGGGAGTCTACGATACTTGGTAAAATAATTCTTTTGGAATTGTTTAGTCTCTTGGAAACGCGGCGCAGCTGCGGCGGGTAACAGCTAGTAACTAATAACAATACTTACATGTCCTAGTGCATCCATAGTGTTATTTGTCAACTTGAGTTTGCTAAAGGACACCGGGTTGGCGGTCCAGTGGTGTCCCGGGGCTGGAGAGTCGGGGTGCAGCATCAGCCGGCGGGGCGACTGGGGTTCGGCGCCGCCCGCCGCCGCCCACGCGCCGCCCGCCCAGCGCCAGCGCCGTCGCCCCACCAGCGACAGCTCCAGGAGAACGCAGTACTCCTCCCGAGGATCAAGACCAGCGAGTGATATGCGGAGGGATGGAAACATGCGCCTGTGGAGAAAAAGAACTGTTCAGTGAATTTTGCCTATGATATGAACTGTAAGAGTAGAGGCACCGAAAGAAGTCTACAAGAAATGAAAGTTATTATTGGAACTACGTGCTCCACGTGCCCAACTCGCAAAGGTTCTGCTCTAAACAATTTTTATCTACCAGCTTGCTTTTCAAGCTTATGAATTAGAAAATAATCAAAATCACAATGCTTGTTTTGAAATTATCTTAATTTTGCGTTAATTTTTTAACGACTGATTATGTAATTCGCAAGGGCTTTACCCACATGCAGATGGAATTAACGTATTCTTCAACCCATGCCATAATTAAGTACCAATAGGTACCTAGATTAGATAAAGGCCAGCGTTGTTTTGTTATGTAACAATTCTAATTGGGCTCGTATTATTTTTTGACGTCCCGACTCCAGCTGGGTTTAACCCAGCTTAAACTTTTCTCTTTAGAGATACATTTTCTGATAACATATGAATGCTCTTAGCTCTTAAGAATCAAATAAAACACTCCACAGACCCATCAGCAAATCATGCAATAACAATTTAAATGTAAATTAACACTACCCAAACACAAAACAATGTTATGTGATCAAACCAAACAGAAACAAAGAAGCCGATAATAAAATTAAACCGGCGACGTGTGACGGTCGCGGTCGAATAGGCTAGTTTTTTTGGTTACTTTTAACATTTTATCGTGATTATAAAAGTACGTGATAGGGAGTAAAAGTGTCGCCCAACGAGAGCTTTTGGCACCCGTTTGGTTCGACGTGACCCGATAGGCTGTAAACACACTGATACATGTGGCGCCGACTTATCTCGCGATGGGACCGCCGCGGTCGGTGCCGTGCCGGTAGCCTCAGAACAATTCCACTTCGTTAATGTAATTATGGCGGCCGAGACTTATGGTTTGTGCCTACCGCGCTGTTAATCTGTGGTAGATGATAGGGTTAATACATTTTATGTGTGCCGTGGATTAGTGACCTACATTGTTTATTATGTTTTTAAGCTATTTAGGTCGCGTACCAAATGACGAGATATGTAGGTAAGTATAGATAGGTAACAATAATAATGTATGTAAAAAAGGTATGTAAACTTAATACTTATCTAGCAGACACGAAATGATAAACAGAGAATACGTATAACAAGAAAATAGATTAAAACATTTTTTCAAGTACTCTCAGTTTAACAGTAAAGAATTTAGTAACAAACAACATCAATATAATTTGAAAGACCTATAAACCGAAATCGCATTAAACACCCCTTTACTACTTAGCTCTTAAAGAGGAATGTTGACGGCCCACAATAAAATCATCGGAGCGACTTGATTTGCGTATCTGTCAGTCTGTCGGACGAGCCATCAGTCATAATAGCCGCGTTATCAGCCGCAGCGAAGTCTGAGGGCGGCGGCCACAGGAGGGCGCGCTAATGCAGCCCGCAGATAACACGCCGACAGAAGCTCAATTAACAACAAACTAAATTAGCCTCCATTTAAAGTTTACGATCGTCGCTACCGCCTTACGTGGCTGGGACCCTGGTACCGACAGACAAAGTGATTGTGATAGCCGTTCCGTAATAGACTCGAACCCCGATATATTTCAATAAAATATAATGATACTCAATTCCATCGAAGTCCCATTTAGTTACCACCAACGCTCTACCTACACAAGTCCTAAATGTCTTAAACAAATTGAATAACTGTAAATCTTACAATTTTGATGCGGTCACAAAATGTGTTTGACATGGATTTGTTATCATGATAAATTGCACCCACGCGAAATTATTGAAAATATTATTGAGAGTTTTTTTTTTAATAATCAAATTTGAAATTAATATTGTCTTTTGTGTTTTGTGAAATGAATACACGATGTGTATTTATTTGTACTGTGTTATCTTTTACTTTCTGGTAACCGTACACACATCCTCTGTTGACAATTTGTCCCGCGTCACATGCCAAGCAACAAGTCGACAGTACAAATATAAATACATGGAGAATATTGTGTGCGCTATCGACGCCTCCTGTTGACCGTACCCTGACAAATCCCTTCACTCGGCTACCGTTCGGTAAGAAGACCCTTTTATCAGCGCGCGGGCACTTATCGAGCCGTTTGAGCGCCGCGCGCCGACAAAGAGGTGAGGAGCCACGCGCAAAATATATTTTATAATGAAAAGTTAGCCGCCTGAATACCCTACAGCTAACTATCTAAACCACATTTTTCACCGCTAAAACGCATTTTGTACGTATTAGCTGTTTAAAATTTAATATCTCCAATGACGATTCGAACGGGTATCCTTCTCAGATCTTTAATTTTAAATGTTTAATGTTACGGAATTTTGTTTACGATATCCTTTAAACAAGAATGCAAATGAAATAAATACACTATAAAAAGTCGGGGCCGTCATAAAAGGCCTCTCGAGAGCGCTAAGCTGGAGGCTTCGGCTCCGGTGGGAAGGGACTTAGTGAACACAATGGGACCACCAAAATCGCGTTGAATAAACTTTAGAGTGGGTCGTAAATCGGTAACAACTCGCCAATTGACGCACGGAGGCGCTAACAGCGAGGAAAGAAACTGTCATATCCGCTCTAGCATCCGCACTCGAAATGTAGAAACGACTCGATTCGTTGCGGATTATTTAGCGGCCGGCAGGGACACTTTTAGCGTTTACTCTCCCACGACATAAATGCTCTAGCTGGGGACAGATCGCAGTCTACTAACCAATGTATAAACAGACGTCAGTCAAAGTGTTTATGAGCACCGTTTAATGTTCGTCACCATAACCTACCCCTCTCGAGGCCCGGTTATCTTTACTGCCAACTTCATTGGTGTTTTATCGCTCAAGTTCAATGTTAAGCGGAGGATAGTCGTTAACGCGACAACGCCGCGTTGTCCTCCCACGACATCTGCGCTTTACACAGCTAGTAATTTGTACGATAAACAAAACTCGAGTGTATAATACTCGGCGTTGTATATCCAACGTCTAACCCGCGCTTATTAGCGTTCATACGAGAGGTCCGGCCGGTTTTTCCGTCTGTCCAGATGTGGCCCTGGGTAAACACCTCCGCCATTGTTTGGGGGCATAAAAAATCATACACCTGGAAGTGTCAAATTGTTCACTCAGACTGTGAGACCGGCCCGTGTGAATCTTACTCGCCGCGCCCGGCTCGCTCACATATGTATTCAAATATTTAATTTAGACTGAAATAATTGTATAGGCGGAGCCTTCTACGCTGTTTTAAAGTCAAATTTTCGCATAAAATTCAGCAAACGCCTGGTTATTCATGATTTTGACCCGTTATATTTTACAGTCTAATGACAACGGAATCAATAAGTCTGTACTTCACAGGTACCTTACGAGTATGTTTGTAGGTCTCGATAGGAATATGTACAACAAATTACTTGGCCGAATTTTTCGGTGTTCCGTCTACATGTTAAGCCTCGTTTGTCTGTGATATTTGCATATAATGTTTGCACAAGTAGTATCTACCTACGTTACTATCAGCGAGTTCAGCGGTCAGTCGTTTCGTAATCTCGACGTTATTTACGGTTATTTTAATAAGAAAAAACTAAAGATAAAGAACGTACGCTATGCATTCATTTTATTGAGAATACCCCGGGGCTCTGTTGGCTACGAATAAACATTCAAAACAGTGGAATTATCTTAATGGATTAACGTCGGTGAGCAGTTGACGTGCCGCGATAAGGCCCGCTACTGTTAAAAGACCTTTTACGGCGCGATTGTAACCGCGTAAACTGCGGCGTACGATGCAATTGACGTAATGAGCAGGACACTTATTCGCTATGGCTTATTAAAAACGTTACGTGACGCGTTACGACAACTTCGTGAAATTATCATTTAATGGTACTCTCTTGCAGTTCCTCATTAGTAGCAATTATACTACCATTAAATATTACTTCATCTATCATCACACCAGCTCCCTTGCGGGGTAGGCAGAGAGTACAGAGTTCCAACAGGTTCTTTCCTTACATACCTCTCTGGCTTCCTCCACTCTCATAGTTCGTCTCATACACACTCGCCGGTTACGGAGACTCTTGACTTGCCCTTCAGCTAAGACACGGCACTTCATAAATAAAATAATATCAAACATCACAGTACCCACTATAATCTTTGATACCGTATTATTACGTACACCAACAATCAGTATATTATACTGAGGTAAGTACTGTTTTATTGCCTATATGCGATGCACGCCACTGATCCCGTGGCATATAGAACACCGTTACATTATCATTACGCAAAGTTATCGTAACGCGCTGCGTTTGGTCATAGCGAATAAGGGTCCTGTGTGTTCTGCACAAACACGCTTGACCACTGACGCCCGTGACACGCGCTTGCGCAATCACAAATTGACGCGACTTGCGCCCGCGCCCGCAGAGCCCTCCCGCGCCGCCCTCCATTGTTACTTCACTTAAGTGGGCTGTAATACCAAACTGTAGCCATGATTCAGCAACACCGCACCGATAACACATTAGGGGCGGTTCGGGATATAGTAAACACATAATCTATTCCGACCGGAAAGTATCCTGTTGTTACAATACAAATCCTTTAGACGTTCTGAAAAAAAATTACAAATATTTTCTGTTTCCCCAATAAAAAAAACCTGCACCACTTCCATATGCTACGAGCCTTCGCCTCCGCAAACCAAACAAACTACACTTATAAAGAAATACACTGGTAACAAAACAAATAAACCAATTTGGGATCGGCCACAAAAAAGCCACGGAATCGTCTCGGGAGATGTACCGTCGTATTAGCATATTGATAGCCACCGACTATCTGTCGTCCTTTGTTTAAAATCAGCGACAGCACCTTCAATCATAATGATCGCGACCAAAAAAAGATTTATTTTATTAGCTAGTTTTTGCCGGGGGTGGCCGCAGGTGGCAACAAAAAACATTGCGGAGACTACCTCGTTCGGCGATCCTTACACTATCGTAAAAGTTGATTGAATTGCTGTCCTATTATTGAGAAAAAAAACTTTGATACGACACTAGTTGTATACCTAGCATCACGCCAGATTCCTTACGATTAAGGCGGAGGTACAGAGTTCCGACGGATTCATTCATTACCTCTCTCGCTTTCTCTACTCTCAAAGTTCTTTACTAGCCGCGGTTAGTAAAATGTCATATGAGTACTTCGTACTCATATGACATTTTACTAACCTAATGTGCTTTACTGTTGGTCAAAAGGTTCCTCCTATTTCCTCCAATGATCTCTATTCCCTGTCAATAAGCGCCAATATGCGGCGAGGTCATGGCGTCATAAAAAAATTCTAATAAAACGATTATATGTATACCGTATCTGGTGTGTGGAGTTGTTGTCAATGTTAAACACTTGCTATAACCAGTTATTTCAATGATAATGAGGTGTGGGTAGTTCCAATTGACATGTGCGGGAAGTAGGAGGACAAAGCACACCCGCCGCGCACGCGCACCTGCCCGCGACCAGTTTATGCGCATCTCCTCGCCAAATTTACAACCGCCTGGAACACGGCTTTGCGGAAATTGGAAAATTTTAATTACCGAGTCGGCACTCCTTTACGCAATGGGGGTAGCATAGAGATTCAATTGGCCGGTCAGTTAACAGCTACATTCGCAGATTGTAAAAGAACTTTAAAGGTAACCGCCTCAATTAATTTCTGATGCTACGCGAATCGCCGATTGGTTTTATTGCCGCGTTGGTAAATAATTTCTTTTGGTTTAATATTGGACTGAGGTCTTTTTTTATTGACTCTATTTATTTTTATTTATTCACTGACAAAGCAATTAATTTTGGATGATACTATTACTCCGTTATTTACCTTTCAAATCATGAATATATTTATATCTAGCTGAATGTGTGTCTGTGAATTATCATGTTTGTAAACGCACCTACGATACGGGAATAAATCCTAGTGTGGGGCTACGTTTTATTTAAAGTAAAAAGTAAAAAAACTGTGTAATAGTTCAAAATGTGAAGAGTTTTATATAATCTGATACCGATTTAGATAAAAGCACACCGACAAAACTTTACAATGTATCTGGCACACAAAAAATCATAACGAATATCACGAATGTGACCTCAACAAAATGTGACGAGACAACCAATTTGGAATATTATCAAGCTCTTCAAAGAAATAAATGCAAATGTATAATATAATTTATACCTGCTAAAAAGTGGCTATGAACGACGTTTTCGGGCTCAATCATTGTATAAACACCTCAAAGTATGTGTTTATGTAAAAAGCTCAAGTATCAAATGAATATGGATGTCGTTCCGGTGAAAGTACGGAATTAATTCAGCACCTTTTTGGGCGCCGGCGCCGCGGCCACGCGGCATCCTCGCGTCGCACAAAGCTCGGTGCTCGTAAATTGCGAATGGAAGGGCCGACAAACGCGCCGTAATTTAGTTGACAGTCGGTACGAGCGGCGACGGGCGACCGCCGAGATGCCCAGGACAAAGCTTATCTACCGGCCGCATCTAGAGCCTATTATGAGCCTGACGCCGCGCCCAACAACAGATCGTAAAGATACGGGGTTTGGTAATCCATGCTGCATAAACGATCCGAGAATTTGCCGACAATTAAAAATTAATTAGAGATATGATACCGCTCCGAGCCAGTACGAGTACAAATAACTCCGCCGGAGCGTGGCACTGACGTACAGTATTCATTATTGTTCGACATTTTTTGTTGCACGAATGCTAATTTTATTCGGAATATCAAAGTAAGCTAGTCATCAAACTGAAACAAAACCGAGTTGAATTAATAACATGCAGTCGAATGCAATGCACGTGGAGCTTAATTGTTCGATCAACAACTCACGGGTCGGCCCGTCGTGAGTTTTGATGATACTAGTCTTGTGTGATTGGAATAAAGTTAAAATTTGAGTAGAGGTCAAGCGGAGGTTGGTGCGCGCCTTAGTCCAGTGGCGATGGCTCGTTAGCTCCCGAGCCGGCATAAATCACACCGTTTTATGAGATCTCCCAATTTTTTAACGTTCCGAGTTAATGAAATGCGAGCGCAGTATGGGACCCGGCTAGCGACATTAAAAACGACAACCAAAAAGGACGGACAGTTTCTAATTATAATCCTGTCAAAGCTGAGATATAAGCAAAGAATTGATGATCGACTGAAAACCAGTGATTTTTATCTAAGATAATAGCGATCTTGTTGATAGTAGCCCTTGAATTTTAATATTGTCATATTTTTTATTCGCTAGAGAGTCGGCTTGTAACCCCTGCGATGAAAGCTCGTAAAACTACCACGAGTTTACATCGTTAATTATCTTCAAATGATGTTTAGCAAATATAATAGATGTTGTGTTTATTACTCATTATAATTATTAATACTTTGATCTCAAACTGCCTTTTGGTTTTACGTAGTTCACTTTAAAAGGAAACCGACAGTTTGTCGGGTAACTATAAAATACTATTTTATGTGTTATTAGTTATTTCGAAATAAGTCGTTTTAACTACTTCACAAGACAATCTTGAATTTACTGTTTATTGAAACTTAGATATTGGAGAAATTATTAATTTGCTTTATATTATTACATTGAATATTCTCAATTACTCTTTATTCTTTCGAAAAAATGAAAACGGTTTCTGAAACATATTCCAATGCATTTTGAAGAGGCAAAGAGCAGTAAGAAAGAAACTTAGGGCCACTGAACAATTTGGGGATAATAACAGTAAATTTGTGTCTGGAATGGTACGTTTTGTCACTTTGCAACTGAGACGTACTATCTGTTGCTGATTAACAAGGTGGATAACCCACTGGTACGGGAGTGTATCCACTTGTATGTGCCCGATCAATATATGCGTGGCGTAGGACGGCGGCAACACTCCTAACTTGCCCTCCAGCATGGCGCTCTCCTCATGGCACTAGCGGTCCCACAGCCAGGGCAACCACATTGATAAACGACTTCCTGCAAAATTGCCCAGATGCGAACATATTTTTTGATGCGCACTCTTTTATGAAAAGAAACGTACTCTTATATTTAAACGAATATTTAATTATCTAATTTTTCAATCTAATTAAACAATTTCATAGATATTTATAACATTTTTGTTATATAATATATTAAGGACATTATTCTTGTAATTTAATATTGTAAAATTATGCTTGTGAGTAATATTGTATGACACGACACATACCTAAGCGCTTTGGTTTCAACTGTAAGCTTATTTGTTATGAATAAATAAATAAACGGAAATAAAGTGGTATAATCATATCTCACCCTCAGACTTAAGTACAGGTGAAGAAAATTCTCAGAATCTTACAAAGTAGCATATCGTCGTTGTCAAATGAATTTCTGCTATGTGCAAAAAGTATAACTTTAAGATGAAAACATTCTGTTAAATGTTATATGAAACATATTTTTGTAGCGACGACAATTCACCGTATAATGCTTAGAGTCACATAGCAGTCTTTTTATACGGAAACTTGTTAGTAAACAAGTCATAATAGTCAAAATGTCGAAATCTCCAAAAAGTGCACATGGCAGATATTCATTTGACTACGACGATATGTTCCTTGTCACGAACTCATAACTACATTAAAACTATCAGTACCCAGTAGGATCCCTAGATTCCCTTTAACTTCGACCTTTGTACCTACACTACACCGAACCAAAATTAATTGCCCCTTGAATCGTATTATTAAAACATACAATGAAGTTAATAATGTTGACATCTTCAGCAATTCCCTGGTCATGTTTCGTTGTGAATTGTTTAAAATATTTGGTGACACCTAATTATTTTATTGTAAATCTTATTTTAATTTCCATTATTCTCCTATTCTAAATTGATTGCGACTAGAATTATATACTAGAATTATATAATAAAAATGACATAATAATAAAAATGACATAATAATAAAATGATTAAATACCATCCATTACAATTTTATTATATAATATCTAATCTCCATAATCTTGACTTTTTCATGTTTATTTTTTTTGTATTCAAATATTCTTATCAATAGATTGCATGTTCCTATAATAATCTTGTATTCTTTTCTGTAAAAGCTGTACACTCCTGTAATGACAGTTCACACTGTCCTAAACTGTTACAATATTTATACTGTGATATCTGTGATCCTGTCGATGGTGTGTCTTTATCCTAAATAAAATAAATAAACTACATACTGGAACAGCTTGTAAACATTGTTCAATTATGTACAAAGTATCATCACTTGGCGTGAATAACAAGAACCATTAACCGCGTAAGTAGAATAAGTGAACACGGTAGTAGCAGTCAAACGAGCAGCAATCAATCAAGCACAGGATCTTCGCTCGTCGTACCGTGATGCCGCGATCCCTAGAACCGACCACCGCTGTCGTAATTAATACCATACTTCATAGTAATACAGTTCATTATCCTCTACCGGAAGTCGCGAAGAATGGCGCCAGTATTTTAGGATTTTCGAAGAAGCGAAAGGGTTAGGCTGCGAATTGAAGCTGAGCGTACGCAGCCGTGAGTAGGGGGCTTCACTAGCGCCGACAAAGGGGCCGCCGCACGCGAACCGCGCCCGATTCACAATTAAGCCCGCGTGTGTTAATTGATATTAATTCTGTGTGGATGGTGCAAGCAGCGGACGGCCGGCGGTATGCCGGGCCAATTACTTGTATAACTGTTCAGATATCTAGCAGTGATTACCGTCTGGACGGATTTGTAATTGCCTCTGACGTCATGCGTTACAGTTAGTTCCATTACAAAAGTTAATTCGTATTGTTCGATGTATCGTTTTCCTTATCGAAACCAGTATTGCGATTGTTTTCCTCATGAAATTGTTTACTTTGGATTCAAAAGATTGAAGCCAAGATTTCTAAAGCAATTCTTAGCAACTGTAACTACAGGCAAGGGTCTGTAGAGATGTTGACTTTCTGCATTTGTTAATGCTAATAGAAACCGGTAAAATTTATGAAAATAATATGTTACTAACCAGTCACGTGTTCAGAACAACACAAAGAAAATAAAAACAAAAGGTTTGGAACTTTCCTTGACTCTGACGCTGGCGGACCATCTAGCTATTATATAATAATTATCATTATATAATGATTACCTCTAAATCATAAAATGTATCTAGGTATTAGGTTCATTTAAAAGTTCCTTCAAGTAGAAAAGCAATTCTTTAATACTGAGTTCTTAGATTTACGCGAATATTACACATGAAATAAAACAATTTTTCGGATTTTATCGCGGTTTATTTTTGATTTTTAAGTTCCTGACGTTTCGACTGCTATGCAGCACCCATGGTCACGGGAAGGACTAAGATGTTAGACATACAAAAGGCACAGTTGTTCCGAGGTACCCTCAAACTTCTCACTCGAAACGTCAGTAACTTAAAAATCAAAAATAAACCGCGATAAAATCCGAAAAATAGTTTCATTACATCCTTAATTCTCTTTATTTCACCGCACTTTTTCGCTTCTTGGACCGATTTCAAGCGTAAGTAGAGAACCGTAGAAGTTCTCTATTCGCGAATCGCTCTCACAATTCACTGAGACAGTTCCCATGTACCAGGAATCGCGTCAAGGCTGGCCGTAATGTGTTGAGTTCAAACGCGCCGCGGCCGCGTCATCGGCACAATTAGTGGGCGTTGCGACGTGGCGACATCGCACCACACTCGCGATATTGACATTGAACACTCGTTACATATTTCACAGAAGTTTGTTGTGATGCCGCGCCTGCATCGCTGAGTCTCGGCTAATTTGTGTGGACTTTAATCTCCATGTTGTTACAGTTCAAAATTAATACCCATGTAGCAATGGCCTTTTGCCTGGGAAAATTAAAGCTAGTGTTACTGCAGTCTTTAGGTCTGTTCTTTCATTGCTGGATAGGCAATTTGGTCACAGTTGTGCAAGATAACTTCGAAGTATTAAGCGTCTAAATTATCTTCTGAAGCACAAAGACGCTTCAGTATTATCCAGATTTTTTCTGTCATAAGCAACCCGGGAACCAAGTTGTTCAAGTCAAACAACTGCGACGCATTAGGCCTCGTTATCTTCTATGATATAAAGACGCTATAACTTATTCCAGCTTTTTAATGTGATCAGAATTATCATGGATTAATATTGCAACGCACCAAAATGGCCCCAAAGCAAAATACCCAACATATCTCCGCACTACCGCAATCTAGCGTTAATGTAAAGTGTTTTGCTGCCGCATTGTCTTCTCGTAATCTGTCAAGATGTCGTCGCATAGCTCGTTATGAATTAATTACAATGCAAACAGTAGCTCTGTCAGTTATGCTCTATTGTTGTCAATTTTCCGCGAAACCCTTTGATTGATATTAATGTTCTCTTTGAATGCAAGTGTAAGTTGGAAAGAGTTATGTGTTCGTACGTTCGTACATGTATAATAAATAATTTTTTTTTTATAAAAGCTATAAACATTTTAGATACCGGTCTAGTATACAAACATACGAGATGATATCTTTTCCTCTATTGTATGAGAATCTAGTCTATCTTCTGGATTAACCTTTATTATGATCGCCTATCTAGATGCCATTTTGATCTATGCATCTTTTACCCTCAACAGTAACTGCAAACGAGCAACTAAAGTTTTATTAACTCACAACCAAACTATCTGTCAGCATCTCGACGCTGTTTACGTATTCTCTGGCAGCGTTTCATGTCTAAATGTAGAGTGTTCTCACAAGCCCTACTTGCGGTGCGACATTGACGCGACACATTTATTCGAGAATCGTGCATCTGTCTGCACCCAGAGCCCCATTCCATCGCCCATTGGGCTTATCTGTGGTTTCGGTAGCGTGCGCCGATACGCATCGGCGCGTGATGTCGCGATGCGCAGGCGCTGTGCGGCGCGGCCGATGATATCGGCGCACGAGCGCACGGGTGGCGAGCTGCCGCCCCCGCCCCTGCGCCTATAACCACGCACGTCATTGTCCAAAGGGAAGAGTCTTTTGTTACTACAACTATCAAACTGGTGAGAATTGGGCACTAATTAATGGAACATTTTGTACTGTGAGTATAAGGGTACAATGAAATGGAGATCGAAGAATTTCGGTGAGATAGACTTGGCTGGATACCAAAACTGACTTCTGACTTCCTCGTGTGCTATAGTAGGAATTGGTGATGAGAAAGTAGCTAGAGATGGTCGAATATGTGACTGTCGTATATGGGTATAGAGAAATAACATAATATTACCGAACTATATCGCATAGTTCAGTCTTCCATATAACAATTGAAAAAGTATATATCAATGATGGATTGGATAATAATAGGTTAGTTACCGTGACAAGTGTCCATTATACCATCAATTCAAATTTGTTCCTTCCATGAACACAGATTGTATGGTTCGTTAGCGACAAATCTTGCGTGAAATGTAACAAATTTGGATACTGCACAAGTTTTTTTAATCCGCCGCTACCATTGTACGTGCGTTCCCATGTTTTTATGATCGTTATGATTGACGACGCACCCCGAACTGAGTCCGGGCTATAATGATCATGGTTTCTGGGAGACGCATTATGGACACGTAGGAGTTATACTAAGCACGTAGAGAACATTGGATGCTTTCATGTCTTGGAGTGTCAGATGGAATCTCCTCAGACTACGTTATCTATTGATACGACTAATATTGGGTTTGGATACCAACCCTCGTTTACAAAAACCCTACTCAAAGTTCCAAAAACATCATGTTATACACCTGATTACTTTTTTTATGCGTCAAAGAAGTCATTTAAAAGAATGCGAGTTGTCTCATTCGCTCACATTACAATTTGTTAGGTAGCAACGCCAGGGCCCGTGAGAATAATTCCCGAGTTCCGAGTAACATGGGTTAAACGCTTGTATCGAGAGATACCGATCTAACCCGGGCTGCTCGTTGGCGCCATAAAAACAAAACATCTTCAACACGACCACTTTCTTCCCTAAATTATTCGTGGAATTTACGACGATTCGACCGACAAAAATGTTATAACCTAATGAGAAATTATCATCAGGCTCCGTGGTCTGTCGTCCGGCAAAAAATCAAATCGCCGCGCCACGATGATGTCCGGACGCATATTCTTTATTATTCTAAATTCGAATTATCGTTCTCGTGTTTGTTTTTTACTCGATCGTCGATTGTTTTAGGTTGTGGCGGGACAAAAAGGCGCGGGAGTCGGCGATGACTGTGCGATTCTGTTGATCGCTCAACTTCGAGCTCTACCAGCGAGATGACGGGCTTGTCTTAATGCACGAGTTACATCGACCGCTGGCCTAGTGATCTCTTCTCGTAGGAACATTAGAAACTGTTGTTGTAGACGCGTTGCACGTAAACACGTATCGTATTCTGTGTGGTTTATTCCCAGGAGATATTGCGATATGATCGTCCGCAGGCGGCGACCAGCCGGCGCGTGCTTCAGATTCCTGCTCCACCTCTCCGGAATTACCCATTACATTCAATGACATTACGTTTTTACAGCGACAATTTTTTACATGAGTTTCATCTAAGCCTCTATTATTGTAAACGTTTTCTTTCAACTCTAAATTGTACAAACGTAGTGTTTTACAGTTTAAAGGGTCGAGCAATTGTGTTTCACTTCGGGAAGATATGTAATTTATGTTGTAAAAATGAAGGGGTTATTGAATTCAGTATGAAAGGTTATGATCTAATAAAGTTCCTGTTACCTACTATTTGCACTTTCATGGAGTAACCAAGACTTGATGTTGAGTCGCATTTGGGATATTTAATCTAATGGGTGCCTAATAGGTGCCGATGCCTACAGTTAGGACATTGTTTCATTTAACTTTTCCAGCTAACATTAATTTCCCCAATGACAAATAGATATATAGAGACCTGCTGATATAGAACTTTAAAACAAAGAGGCATTATGTCAGCACTTATCGACGTGCAGAGCTAGCAGTGCGATATCTCTCAATCTGGCACGTCGGGACGCGGCCAGATGAAATTCTAATGCCAAGTTTCCACGAGACGTTGAGGAGTAACGAGTGGTGGAGTGCAATCGGAAGACGGGCGGCTGTCATAATCTGATTATTAGTAGTCTTGGTGCGGAGGCGGGGCGGGCGGGGCTGCCGCGGCGGGCGGCCGGCGCACCGCAGGCGGTCGGCGCCCGCGCACCTCCCGCTTGCGCGCGCCGCCGCCCGTGCGCGCCCGACAGGGACGGCGACAGCGCGCAGGCGACAAACGACCCGTGGTAAAACAAAAGGAATGTTGCCGGCGACGCTTTGAGGCGCCGGCGCCGTTCCCCGCGCCCTAATCACCCATTTTAATTACGACACAGATCGAATCAATTAATCGGTATTCCTGTTAAAACAACCGGCGGAATGAGCTTACGCTCGTTTGTTGAATCCGTGGACGTCACAGATTTTGATGATTACAATTTTATCTCGTAAAGTCGGCGGTGAACGTATATTACGATAGTTAACTCGCGTTACCGCATCACGGTGAGCGGTGCTGCGAGTATTTGGTTCGGTCGGATGGATGCGTTTCCTTGCCTCTGCATCCCACCGTCAGAGTCGTCAGACGTTTTTAATTATAAGTTATGATTTTTTCAAGCGAATTCGGACGCGCCCTTTCCGTCGGATAACACGAGAATAAATAACAAGTTTTTGTGTCTGTTGTGTGTTTGTTTTTAAAATGGCGGGAGGTCCGCGCGACGACACGCGAGCGCTGCGCGGCCGCCGGCCGGCGCGGCGGCGCGGGCGCTGCGCCTCGCCCATTTGTCATTTTTCGGTTTTAAGAAAAAATAAATAACCTACTCTATTCCGACCAGTGTTTGTTTGTAGGCCGATTATTGAGGGTTAAGTATTATCTCTAAACATGGACTGGAACAGATGGGACGTGTCACTCTGTTGATATTACACAGTTTGTTGTTATACTGTGCACGCGGACGGCTTACTTGTTGGCCTACTAGTAACATATTTCATACCAATCACGCAATCTAGTAGATCAGTAATATATTATAATTTAAAAAATAAGCGTTAATATGAGCTTTTTTAATATACCATTCTGAAGAAAGAAGTCGATAGGTCTAAAACGTATACCAAACAGGTTTAAACAATGAACTTGTTCGACACGAAACAACGGGAAACGTATTCGGGCTTAGCCTTCCTATATACAGAACAATTTACATCTCGGGGAACAGGTGGTAAAACTAGCATGGTTGTTGCCACAAATCCGAAGTCTAACACATAAGGTAAGAGCATGGCCGCCGAGCGCAGGTGATAACCGCGACTAGCGCGCCGCCCGGCCCCGCTTGCACAAACGAACCGCCCAAATCCACTATTTGCGTTGTTCATTATCCCTTCTAACCTCCCCCCCACTCCGCGAACGCTCCTAGATAAAGAACAGGAACGGCTTTTAACATGTTTGAATAACAACTAAAAGCATCGAGTTACACTCACCAATTTGACTAGTTCCCATACCCGATAGTCGCTCGTGGAATAACTCAATTACTGCGCACACGCACCGCCCGCGCGCCCGGCCGCGGCCGGCTAGTGTTCAATACGAGAAATGCATGAAATATTTTTGACCCATTTCGATTCGTATGGCGCCAGGATCGGCGCCGGCGCGCCCCCGGCCGCTCGCGCAGCGTCGTTATACAAAACAAACAAAAGTGACCTCTAGACGGCTGCGGCCGCTAAGCTAACGAGATTCACCAACCGCCGGATAAAGCGGTAAATTATCGGAATGTTAGCCGAGCGGCCGCGCGGTGGTCTGCGCCGGCGGCCGCCAAAAAAACGTGTAGGAGATGACAGGAGCACGGATGAACCCGACTAATTATCGGGCGCGCAAAAACCGGGACAGTGCGCAGGCGCGCCGCGACAGCCATCGCGCACGACAGCTATTCCTTTGCGAAAACCGTGACGTTTTTGCCGATCATTTTAATAAGAGCGATCGACAACGACGCGCTCCTCCAACGCTAATTACACGCCATTAATTACGGAATATTTTCATTTTTAATTCCTACAGAATCTGTACGGACGTGATGTACATTATTGATTGAACTTTCTTTTGGCGGTGCGGCGGTGGCAGTCGAGGTGCTCTACCGTGAAATTATTTGATTTCTAACCTCGAATTGTGAGCCGCGATCACGATAATTGTAACTGCAATATTTGTAAGCGTATGCGAGTTGTGTCGTCAAGAGTCGAGTTGGACAGTTCGGCTTGGTCACGGTCGCCTCGGGGCATGGCATCTGCTAATAACGAGCCGGAGCGAGTAATGAGCGGGCCCGAGCGGAGCGGCGGGCCGCCAAGCGCGCGGTGGGTCGCACTCCTCTCGCGGGAAGGGCGGAGGCGCCGAGCTCGCGACGACTGTGTAATTTCTTCACTGCTCGCACCCACATTATCGATCACGAAAAAAATATAATTGTAGGGGTACCGTCGTAAAGCAAACAAGCTTATAATAAGCTGTAATTTGTGCTCGGCCATTTAGAGAAATGCACAAATTGCCGTCCAGGCAGCTGTTTGTTTTGTCTATGACGGAGGTCCGGCCCCGTCTCTCGAATTATCCGTTAACAAGGGCCGCGTCAGATTCAGCAGCCCTAATGGGTTTTCGTTAAGTTTTTGTTATTATTTTGTAATTTATTACAAGAATGTTTTTGTGTTTTCGTTTCTTGGATTCCGACAGCTGCACGGTTTAATTGACTGGATAGTTGCGGACAGGGTTGTTTTATAATTCTAAATATCTTTCGCGATGTTGCGGAGCTGTGACAGGCGCAGGGCGGGCGGGTGGCGGCGCCTGCGCATGATTCCCTTGAATCGACGATAATAACTAAGATAGGTGCCAATTACAAAATTCTTTACTCTCAAATACCCCGTAAAACTGTGTATTTTAATCTAAACTGTGATAAATAAATAGAGGCTACAATGTTATGGTAAATAACTGTACTTATTGTCTCGTTTACTACTAACTTAATTAATTATGATTTGTGTGTCGATCACGCAACTACATCTAAATTTGTATTGGTTAATGTAGATAATTCAGGTTGCGTCTGTAATATTTCATAATAATTTTCTACTTCTTCTATTGATTATAAAAGATTATTCTCAAATTCTTATATTTTTAAACTTCTTGATTCCGAATAGATCGTCTTGCCTAGATTCTCTAAACAGGGTTGACAAAGGTGTTCTATACACACCCATATTAGAGTGCGAACTCACTACCATGAAATTAGGTACCTTTCCAAACTCCGATTTACTGCTAAGAATGTTTCTATAGAAAACCCTAAAAACACTGCGAGCACGATTACGATCTGGCGGAATATTATTTTGCACTACGAATAATGCCAGAAATACATACGTATATCAGACATATTTATTTTCTATCTATCTATATCATCACGCCAGATACCTTGCGGGTAGGCAGAGAGTATAGAGTTCCGGTAGATTTTTCTATACAGACTTGGCTTCCTCCACTCATAGTTCATCTCATCTACGCTAGCCGATATAGGACGATTTTGGGAAATAGGTGGTATAGATGACTTACCGTCCGCCCTTAGTGATGATCATCTCTGTGCCGATGTCGTGGAAGCGCCGCCAGAGGTCGCCATTGAGCAGGCGCGCCTCGCACGCCGGCGGCTCCGCATCGGCGCCCACGCGGTGTTCTGACAACATTATGGATCCATAACTTAATGCATTGCTTACAAACTTTAAAAAACCTTTACACATAGAGAGATGAGAGCTTAGCACGAAAAGACTGACGTAGCGTGACGCTAGCGAGGTATTGCGTTTATATGCCATTCTTGTCACATTTACTAAATAAATTTATTTATTTATTTACTTATTTATCTTTAGGATAACAAACAGGTACATAATAACTATGACATAGATTATTATAATCTAGATTAATTACTAATTATATACCCAACACCATTACCCACTGAATATTTGAATCCAAACATTTAAAGCTGCTAGTTCATACCTGTTAGGCAAGTAGGATAAGCAATAAGCAATACATAAATTTAAGTTTGAATATAATATGAACGTGACAGCACGATTATTCGCAAGCTTCACGCTCAGTGGTGTATTTACTAGCAGGCTGAGTAGGTTGGAGCCTAAGGCAGCAAATTTTTGGGGGGGGCGGCAATTTGGCTCCATTTTTTTTTGTCTTACAGAAATAAAAAATAACATATACACGTGTAAGTAGTTTTCAGGCATACCTTACCCCGCCTTATAAGTAGTACATGATTGGGCATTTCTTAGCTTAAAATTATACCCTAAACCCTATATATTTCTTGTGTAAACTTGACTAAATCGTGAGTTGAAAGAATAATCTAGGAACTGACACAACGATCCCTTGGTTCACAATCATATTAATAATGGGAAAAGCTGATGTAATGATGACGATTGAGCACAAATCATAAAGTTCCAATTTCATTGACAAAGAAAATATAATTAATATGATAGTGAACCAGGGTATTGAATTGCAGAGGTAAGTAGGGGCGGCAAAAATTGATTAGCCTACTGGCGGCAAATGTGTAAATCCGCCGCTGCTGACGCTACATTATAGATCCATGACTTAATGTAGTGGTCACAAACATGTCAAAATCTTTAGATATGTACTGAGAACTTAGCACGAAAAGATTGACCTTACCGTAACGCCAGCGAGGTGATATGCCATCCTTGTTACACTACAAATTTATTATATAAACATTAACGTGACAGCACGACTCGCTAGCCTCAGGATAACATCCAAATTTTTTGTGCTAAGTCCTCTTTATATAAACACCGTCACGTTTATGTTCCCCAAACGAAGGTGACAAATGTAAAACAATGTTACTCGTAACTTCGTAATATCATTGGTAAATTGTAGGTGTTTATAGTAGTATATCTACATCCACAATTTATCGATGATGTTAAGTCACAACGTCTATTCATTTATGAAGTACAAAATAGTTAACAATCTTCAGGACATTAACGATTCATTTTTTTAAGTATAAATCTAGATTACAAACCATAATATTAAGATTACCTAATAAGAGTTGTTGCCATTATAAAGATTTCTGGACTACTACTGAGAATTTTTTGATGGAAAATCCACACACCTAAGGATTGACAGTCGAACTCAGAACCTTTAAATCGATAGTCCATCTATGTGACCAACAAGACAGTCGCAAGGTTTCAATAATCGTTTTTGGGCGTTACGCATCCAACTAAAATGCGCGACCTTTACTTAAGTCGAACTTTATCGGCCAATCCCACTCTTTACTTTGACTTAGGCCTATTTAGCTCATTTTGTAATATCCTCCTATATCCTATTTAGTTGAATACTTGTTTATAAGCAAAGTAACCATGAAATATCCTGCACTTCTTCTCAATAGGAATCAACTGCTTTAGATAAAATTGAAGACCACAGTCGGTATAACGGTGTACACAGTACTTCTGCTGTTCGTACTTGGGGAATGTCGGCGTGACAGTATTTATTTTTCAAAATCAAAATAACACGTTATTTTCTAAATTACCGTTACAATATAGATAAGAAACATGTATAACTGTTTAGTAAATTCTAATAATTCATGGTTAAATTAATAATGACTCGTTAATGGTGGTTCTCGTCTGCGACGCGCGTAACGTAACTAGATATTGAGATAGTTACGTGGAGCTCCACTGTAAGCTGAGTCAAAACTAATATTGGATTTTGAGCTCAAGAATTCTTATGTAACAGAAGAACAGTAGTGTAATTGTTTATTTTTCGAACAAGAACGTATATTTAATGGATGCCATGAAAGCTACTTCAAACAAATAAACACCTGTATTCCCTAATCACAAATGATGGTGATGCATATACTACTGCCGAATAGTTTGGATTTAAAAGTATTATTTTGCACTATTTTAGAAAACAAAATTTAAGCTTTTCTGATCTCTAAACAATACAAATAGTAGTCTCATAATCAAATTTACTTCACCAAAAATTGTTGCTTAACTTACTAGCTGTGGTACGAGTAATATTTTACCAAAATATTATTACCTAAAATTTAGTCTATTATTATTAATTCTACTTTGTGACATTTAATTATTAACGTTTGTTGTTGATTATATATTATTACATTACTAGGTCATGGTCTCTCACCTATGCCTCTTAATATGAATCAATTTGAGGCTTATCTTCCACGCATATTGAGAATTAAGAGCACGAAATGACAAATAAGTACTTATTAATTATAAATCCGCAACGCCCTTTGAATATGTATGCCGGTTAATGAGTTACAATAACTTTAATAACGTAATCTACAATTCAGGCTCTCCACATCAAGTGTATAATAATAATAAATTATTCGGCCGATTAATGCGTGACAAGTGAACAAAATCAATAAAGATAAACGAAAATAAATTAATCAGTCAAAGGGAATAAAGAATAAAATTAAAACGATCAAAAAACATAAATGTATTTAATTATTTTATTATAACTTACATCTCTCAGTGGAGACTCGCCCTCTGTTTTGACGACGCGCGACGTATAATATTGATATTTTATGAGTTATCATGAATTGCGACGGCGCGGGTGCGCCGGCGCAACGGCCGGATCAAAAGTGCCGATACAGATTAATTGCACGCTTGTTAGCGGCGGAAAGTATTTTGAATCAGCAATAAGGCTGAAGTTGCAAAAGATATACTGTCAGGCAAATATAGAAGCAAAGTTTTCATTTGTTTTCGAAGTCGAATCGTACTCGATGACGGTTCAGTCAGTGGTTAAGACTTAAGTAGTTGACAGTTTTGATTCAGTTATGCCAACTGCACTAAAACTGCACCCAAACTGCAATTTTGCAGCTGGTGTGCAGTTCAATTTCAGCTCGTTTGGACCCTAAACAGAATTAGGCGCCAAACGATTAGGTAAAATAGTAGTGTCTTTATAGATCAAAAGATCTAAGAAAAAAGAATGACAAAACTGATATACAATGCGAAAGTAGAAGGATGTAGGTACCGGGGAAGACCTAGACTGTCGTACCATGACGAAATAGACCGGGTCTTATCTGAAGGACAAGTCAGGAGTCTCCGTAACCGGCGAGCGTGTATGAGACAAACTATAAAAGTAGAGGAAGCCAGAGAGGTATGTAAGGAAAGAGCCTGTTGGAACTCTGTACTCTCTGCCTACCCCGTAAGGGATCTGGCGTGATGATATAGATAGACAGATAGATAGAAGATCTATAATACAAACATCAACGAACAAAATCGAGTATAGTCCTATTAGAAAAGCATAAAACTAAAGCAATTCTTTAACAACACGGTGATAGGACTTTCAACTATACCGGCAATAACTTTTGGCATCGTTTATACTCGTTGGTTATTTAAAAGTTACAACCTATAATCTACCACATACAAGTAACTATATGAAATTAACTTTTACTACAGATTAGTCTAATGATATTTTACATATTTTTCAGAAAAAGATTCCGTGAGCTTTGTTTTGTACCTCCCCTGGTTCTTAGTTTATATATTTATGGTAATTAATTAAATAATTAATTTAATCAACGCGCCTAATAAATAATTACCAACTGGGTCCCCCAAAACTATAAACAACATCGCGGCAGGCCCAGACGGAGATGGCGGTAAGAACTAGACTCCTTCCTGAAAGACTGCCAACGGTAGGACGCCAATGGCTGATTTAAAATAAAAATAAAATAACGCTCTTAAGTCGGGAGCCGGTTTCATTTAAATAAGGTCATTATGTCCGTCTAAAATTACGCAATTCGTACCAGCAGGGGGTCAAATACAGCACATAATAATTTTGGACAAGTTTATTTAATTACCTAGATTTAAATGCCTTAAAATATTCATCCTGTTCGTTGGAAAAGTGTTTTTAATTAAATATATTGATGAATATAGAAGTGTTGCGTGTAAAATTATAAATACATTTTATAGTTTAATTTACTTTATTAATATTTATGATATGTTAGTAAAAATTTTATAGTGTTACTCGTGTTTGAATTTGATTTTGTGATAAAAAAGCGCATATGTATGTACCTACAAGTTATGATAGAATTAAGACATTAGATATTTCTGTAACAGTGGATAACTAAGATACTATATACATTACACACTTACAATGGAAGCCGCTAAGCACTCATTCGCAATGATCAACCAAACAACGACCTCGCCGGCGACGTCGAAGAATCCCTTGCCCGCCGGCCGGTGCAGAACACCACGGCGAGACACCTAGTATACGCCCTCCCCATAGCGACTGCCCAAGCCGAGTCTGTTCCTCCTTGAGGCGCCCTTGAGCTAGTTGCCCCCTTGCCCTTCTGGCTCGAGCGTAGTGGTTGCACGCTCCCCCTCTTGTCCGGTGAAGCTGTAAAGATCCCGCGGCCAATTGCGTAGATCATTCACACACACACACACACACACACACACACACACACACACACACGTAATGAGGTGCGTTACAATAGTTTACCGCAGTGGTAAAGAGGTTAAGCCGCTCTAATAGCCGCGGGTTCGATTACCGCATGGGACAAACCCATGACACAGCAATAAATTCTAGTGTGGTACGTTTAAAAAAAAGTAAAATAATCGTTTAGTAGGACTCCAATGGCATATAGAATATAATTTCACGAAGATATCGTAATACGCCGCGTTTTGATGGTTCTGTAGTTAGTTAGATCATCTCATTCAACGTCATTGACGGTATCATAAAATGTTTCTTTAGATCCATGCCATCACAAACATCTCAAGCATCAAATACTTCTTCAACCCACAAAAGATGAAACTTAATTGGGCACAATTTCGACGAGGCCGATTATCCCCTGACATATGTTGAGAACATAATCATTCAATGGGTCTTCATTCATTTTGTTCCATTCAACTAAATGAGATATATAATTATTAGGTTGTATTTGCACCTATAGGTATTTTTGAGATTTTTACACAGATGAAGTTGAGCAAAAGCATGGGTGCAATAATGCTTCTTCTTTTCGTAGTTACTTACTTCTTCTTTTAATAATTTGTCCCGCTAAGAGACTGGCTAGCTCAAATAGCAATAATACTGATACCGACAATCGTAAATAACAGGATATCGTAATACATTACGATGCAAATATCGTTAAAATTACTACTTTTTAACCATCTATCTATCTATATATCTCATCACACCAGATCCCTTGCGGGGTTGGCGCTATGATCTATTATCAAAAATATGAAAAAGAGACAGTTTTTTTTATATTTAAAATTTGCCTAAAATAAATTTGAATTATTAATTACATTTAAATAATTAGAACGCTTGGAATGTATCATGAGGTTCAGGTTTGAAATCCTTCGGGTTGCTTACACTTTCGGTTTTTTTTTAATAGGGTATGCATAAAGTGTAGTCTACGGTAATAAGTATATGTGGCTTTTATCATATACATGAGAACATTGATTTGGTATGCTTTATATGAAAAGACACCTATACGAAACTATTGCTACAGGACTTATCACTTATGTGTTAATGCAATGCATGTATTTCTGCAAATGCAGCCCTTTATGGAGAGCTTATGGAGCCGCGTACACAAATAGGGTTTATGCTGCTGAAGCACACATATATGTGGATTTATAATTGAAAGGGAAATATAGTATATTACTTTATTGTTATTTATACTAAGTTTATGGAACTTATTTCTTATAGAGAAAAAATAATTCACACTCGCCTCACCCGGCATTGGACAAGCAACCAACAACAACAAAAAAAAATTAAATTAGCACAACTGCCAACATAAAAAATACAACTGTAAATTCGGGTGCGAATAACAAAATAATCATAAAATAACAATTTTATGTTCAGATACGAACATTACCGATAAATGTACATTATTAAAGACATGAGACGAACTATGAGAGTGGGGGAAACCAGAGAGGTATGTAAGGAAAGAACCTGTTGGAACTCTGTATTCTCTGCCTACCCCGCAAGGGATCTGGTGTGATGATATAGACAGATTTGAAAACATTTTAATAATTTAAATTACTTAATAAGTTATTATTTGGTCATGGTAAGACATGGTTGGAACACTGTATTCTCTGTCTATCCCGCAAGAAAACTGGCGTGATGATATAGAGAAGTTATTATTTTTATATAGAATAATGATTCTAAATAGAAACTGAAACTTTTTGCTTCGAGTGAGAATCGAACTCATGTAATTCGCTATGCCGAGGCCGACCTCTCTAACCACAAAATTTCCAAAGCAGGTAGATAAAGCGAAGGCAAATATGTCGATCTTTAAATAAAATTATAAGTTACAGTTACAACCGTAGTTCGGTTCATTTAAATTCACCCATCTATATATTATTTCCTCATACTTTTTAAAAATAAGTAAATGCTTTTGTAAAAAAGTATATACTAAATATTCCAACAACTTACTGGAAGTTAATGTTATACAATAACAGGTGTTATAACGCAGCTAATTAAATAACCTATAGAAGGACAGTACATAAGAATATAACTTCATCTGCCCATTAACACATAGTCCGTACATTAATATATCAAACCATTAGTAAACTTTACCTCTTAGAAATAGAGTTCAGAATGATTTGCTCTATTCGACAACAGGTGTATTTCGATTTTTTTGGTAGCATAGCGACATATTGAGGGCTACACACGATTATCATGCTTGTGGTGTTGTTATAGGGCCCGTATTGCCATGTTATTTGTTAGTACATGGGGAGAGAACACATGTACTGGGAACGTGGCATTTATCAGCAATTTCAAATATTTCATTGAAAAAATAGAGAACGGTACATCGAATTTTAAATAAGTCCCTAGTCTTTTTATGTGTAGGTAGATACTCGAAGTCTAAGTAAAATTAATAGTGTCTTTTTAATATGATAGAATAAGCAGAATTGGTTACACTGGAATACACTAACGCCTACATTCCACGTAGTACATACTATATATTTTATAGGCATATCAAGATATAGTCAATTTTAGAATTGTATACTTTAATTGAATACTATAAAAAAAGCTTTCCCCACCTTTTATATTACTGTATTCATCCCCCAAAGTAAGCAATTTTTTGTAGACGACATTTTTCTTGTTTTAAAATATATCCAAATATAAATTAAAATTAATTTTAAAATGTAACAATTTCTATTTTAAAATTCTCTATCTATCTATCTATATCATCACGCCAGATCCCTTGCGGGGTAGGCAGAGAGTACAGAGCTCCAACAGGTTCTTTCCTTACATACCTCTCTGGCTTCCTCCACTCTCATAGTTAGTCTCATACACACTCGCCGGTTACGGAGACTCTTGACTTGTCCTTCAGATAAGACTCGGTCTATTTGGTCATGGTAAGATAGTCTAGGTCTTCCCCGGTACCTACATCCTTCCACTTTCGTATTGTATATCTATTTTGTCATTCTTTCTTCAGACATTCTTTCTATCCGTTGGATCTCTTTAAAGACTATTTGTGTATTAGATACCAAGTTGTAAAAATCAATGAGGTTTACAGCTGTAAACTACCTACGGTATTTGGCGTGCCGCAGGGTTCAGTACTTGGACCGACCCTCTTCTCGATCAATATGAATGATCTCTGTAATACTGAACTAAAAAACGCTCAAATTATAACTTTCGCTGATGACACTGTAATTTTATTTAGGGGTTTAACATGGCAAAATGTACGTCTAGCAGCTGAAAACGGGATGAAAATTATTATGGAGTGGCTTAATAACAACCTACTGACATTAAATCTTACCAAAACAAATTCTGTATCTTTTTCCATATATAGTAATAGTCAACCAAACTCTGATTTCGAGAGAAAAGCACACACATGTTCAAATTTTGATGATAAATGTTGCAAATGTTCCACTATCTCGCCTACTGATAGTGTGAAATATCTTGGCATTGAAATTGACAAAAATTTGAATTGGAAACAACAAATTAACTCAATAAAGTCGCGCATACGTAAACTAATACCAATTTAAAAAAAAATTAAGCATCTGAGGGACGATAAGATAAACAAAACGGTTTATTTAACCCTATGCCAGTCCATCATCAACTATGGTATTTCAGTTTGGGGAGGTGCACGAAAAACTTCTCTAATTAAACTAGAACGAACACAGCGAACTGTTATAAAAGTAATAAATTCCAAGCCCTTTAGATACCCGACTGCAAGTGTATATAATGATTTTGAAGTTCTAACAATAAGGCAACTCTACATCAAATTTATCCTTATTCGACAACATTCACGGCCAAGTCGCTTTAATAATATATATAAAAGAAGAACTTATGAAGTTCCTACTTGTAAAACTACATTTGCTCAGAATGTTGCCTATTTTTTGTCACCCTTAATATATAACCGTATTAGTAAAATAATGATATTACAAGATAAAAGTAAGTATATATGTGGAAGGATACTAGAACAATTCTTACGCAAACTTGATTATGACGAAACTGAAGCTTTACTCACAACACTAAAATAAATATTACATTATTTTATCTGCTTATGTTTTTATATATCGTATATCAAAATTATATAATATCAAATCTCAAAAATTATATATTACAATTTATCCTACAGTCCTAGAATTCATATACCTACATATGAAAAACTATATATATATATATATGTATATATATATATATATATATATATATATATAATATATATATATTTTATTATTTTTTAAAACGTAGCCCCACACTAGGATTTATTTCTGTGTCGTGGGTGCGTTTACAAACATGAAAATTCACATACACAAATACCCAGACCAGAACAAATAATTGTGGATCACACAAAGATTTGTCCCGTGCGGGAATCGAGCCCGCGACTATTAGACACAGTGGGCGGAGCGGGTTAAGCTCTTAACCACTGCGCTAAATCGTCCGTCATATATATACAGAAGATAAAGAATTCGTGAATTGTGTACCTACCTCCAATTGCATGTATTTATTTAATATATTGATATGTTTATGTATGCAATTGTTGTTTTTATGGCAAATAAATTTATTCTTATTCTTATATGCCCGAACCAACGGAGCATGCCCTTTCTCATCTTAACACCGATACTATCTTTTATGCCTACTCGCTTTCTTACTGTGCTGTTGCGAATACGGTCGGTCAGCTTCACTCCGCACATCTTCCGCAGAGCTCGCATTTTCACCGCATTTATCCTACTTTCATTCTCCTTCGTACATACCCAGCTCTCGCTGCCATATAACAGCGTTGGGACAAGCACTGCGTTATGTATGGCCAGCTGCGCCTTTTGGCTCAAGTGCCGGCTTCCAAGTAGCTTTCCCATCGCACCATTCACTCTGTTCCCTGCACTCACTCTTTTCTCTATGTCAGCGGTGTATTTTCCATCCTTACTGAATGCGCATCCAAGATATACAAACTCATTCACTTGCTCCAGCACGTCGTTACCAACCACAATCCTTGCATTCGCTCTGGTTTCTTCCCGTTTAAAAACCATAATAATAAATATACAATAAATAATTTTCGTAATAATAAACAATTCTAAAATAGGTTCAGAATATTTTGTATTTTAGAACCGATTTACAGAATCTTTTGGTCTCTTTAAATTAATTAAAGATAAAACTAAAGTGTCCTTTAATATTTTTATAAAACATGCACATGTGCCTTATTATAAGTTTTTAGTTAGCCTAACTTTTCAGTTTTTGTATTCGTTTTGTGAACTTGTAGGTGTATATTTGTTTCCTACTGAATGACAGTAGTTTGGTATATATTTTAGAAGTCAATGAATGGCAGATGCTACACCTAAGTACTCCCTGTATAGGTTATAATATTACAAAAAACAATTAATAATCCGCTCACATTTGCCGAGACAATGGAATAAAAAACATATGAATGAGTACATACCATCACGGTGAGGGCTGAGGGGGTAATTACATGTATTACCGAATGTCGGCGGTGTCAACGTGATAAATTTAACAGTGGTTATAACATTTTTGATTAATGTCTTTCCCTTCCCTTTGTAGGTTTTTGAGTGAAATATTAAAATACGTTGACCTAAATGCAAAACAAAGGTACGTTTTGCGCGTGGCTTTACATAAGCCAGTCTTTAGGACCTTATGTTTGCAACTGCTGCTTCATAATTAAGTCTGGTTTGTTGACATGTATCGAACGAGTTGTCACTCAGATAATATTTTCCCGTGGTTATAGTTTTAAATTTTCTAAATGTATATGTTTTTCCACAACACCATTTCATAGAGTTACTATTTTCAGAAACATTTCTCTTTTGCATATTATATTATGTTAAGGGATACCGCAATCGTAGAAGACTAGTATAAAGATGTCGAGAGATATGAGACGTAAGTAATTTCAAAATATTTTTTACACAACATTTCTGCAATATACAGTACCGACTGTACTCAAATATTCATTAAAAATCGATTTAAATAGTCAGTTATGTTAAATTGTTTTTACAAGTAATGATTTAAACATTTTTAGATAGAAAAAGTCCCGATTTTGTTTTACCTGTCTAGGTGTTTTCCGCAATGAACCAAAATAATTGCCATAAGAGTTGGCCAGCCTACCTAAAAGGGCATATGTATGTATGTATGGTCATAGCCTACAGTGGGTGGAATGAACTGGAAGTAATATAACCCACGAAATAGTCCATAAGTAAATAGTTTTATTATTACGTATGATATAAGTACCGTACTTAAAACGGAAATAGTTCACACTACGATGTTAACGCGTTTCCAGAATTTCCTCCTTATTTAGATCACAAAGTGTTTGGACATGACGTCGCTGGTACTCGCGTGAACGCGTTCTTTATAATATAACACGTTCTTATCAGAAAAGCACACAAGAGTACTAACATATAAAATTATGAACGGACGAAGAGCGCGGTCAAATAGAGAGCTATTAACTTGTTATTTACATAAGATTGTAACACAAAAAATTACTTAAGTATAATTATTTGCACCTTAAAAAGGAGATTTTATATCCCATTTTTTAGTTCATAGAAAGTAAAATCTATACATAGTATTTACAAACAATAAGTTTATGTTGACATGGATATATAGTATCTTGAAAAGATATTTTAGTAAGCATTGTACCTAACCGAAAAGATTTGTATGTACTCATCAAATACAAAACAAAGTTTTAATCCTTCATACGTAATACGTTTTGCACTAAAATTGATAGTTATTATAATAATCCAACCATTATGCGTGTCATAAAATTATGAAAGTGAGAAAAATTGTCATTGAAAAGACTTCAACGCGCTTGTCGTTTAAAGGTGAGCTTTCTCATTGTATTGTTTGTCTTTTCATACATACATGCATAAATGTTCTATTAAATTTAATTGTATCATAATTATAGAGATATAACAATGGCTTTATGTAGAAAGGGTGATGGGAATCAAAAACCTCCCATATGCAGGTTTATTTTTCTGTAAAAAATATAAATTTGTAAGCATTTTAGCATAGCCGCGTGGTTCCCGGCTTAGAATAGGACCAACCCATCTCATCCCATCGGGTGTCGTACAAGGCGACTAAGGGAAAACTAGGGAATGGGCAGCAGCGTTCTCTTAACACTTCTGCGATCAAAAACTGCGCTCGCCAACCCGCCTGCCAAGCGTGGCGAGTATGGCAAATCCCCCCTTTGGGGAGGCCTATGTTCAACAGTGGACAAGTATGGGCTGAGATGATGAAGCATTTTAAATATCAACACGCATCGCTACGCCTTTTCTTTTTTTTTACCTGTGGAATATCTTGCATGAGACTTCCGCGAGCCTCGGGGAAAGCTCGCGGGGCATGTCGGATTCCTACCGACTAAAAACTTCAGGGTGGCCGATATCAGCACTTTGAAGGGGCTCCAGGATCTCCGTATTAAAAGCCTCTCTTGTGCCGCACCCCGAAGAGATCGGCATCGGGGAAGACTTGACAACACGCTCCTCCCTACACCGACGCGGTGCTCACGGCGACGTGAGCCACACCACGCCGCTGTCCTCCTCGGGGTCGCTCGTGAAGGACATTCAAGGCCCCTGTCCCTTGTGTTCGCGACCCCGAAGGCGACCCCGCTAGGTATTACGCCTACACTAACCTAGCGGAGGCGACAGATGAATAGTGATTACAACCACATTTTGCCCCGGACATTAGCTCCCTATGCAATTTCGGAGTAACTTGATTGCAATTATATCGGGCACAGTTCCACACTCCGGACTAAAACGAAGATTTTCTCTAAAAACACTTAAAAAACTTCTATAATTCGAACACCAAACCTCATCATATCTAACAAAACAGCTACCAGCCTGTATTGACTTGTTTTTATGTTTCCACCGCAATAAATTAAATATAATGTTTCCTTAATGGTTTGCTGTTGTTTCAAGACTTTGAAGTTCACACGAATAACTAGGTACATACATATGAACATATATGTAAATACCACAGCATATTTGATGAAGATACTCGATTCATGGAAGACATTCCCATAGGTGAATAGAGTATTTCAAACAAACGCTTCCGTATAGCGAAGTGCTAATGAGATAATTAGTTTAGCGTGTACCGCAGACGTACCAATTCCCTTACACTTGTAATTATAAAGAAAAAAAGTGGTGGAGGAGGAGCTTCTTGGCTTCCTTTATTTATAACCAATGTATTTGGCATATTTAACTTATTGTATGAAGTAAAAAATGTCATGCCTGTACTTCCCAAGGTCGGATTGAAGAAGTGTACTACGTACACCAGCAGATCGCCCATCGTTAAGCCAAGTTGGAAGTATTATAGGCGGCTTGATAAGTTTCAACAGCAGGTGGGCATAAACCTGTCTCCACCAATCCGCGCTGGGCAGTGTTGGGCACTAATTGTTTAATTGTTCAATTGTAGGACCAAACAATTGAAATTTCAATCGCAGAAAAATTCAATTGCAATTGACGATTGAAAAATTAATTGTTAATTGTAGGGTTCACAATTAACAATTGATCAATGGTAATTGTAAAACGTTGCAATTACCATTGATCAATTGTTAATCGTTTTTTGCATGTTTACGATTAAACAATTAACAATTAAACACACGACAATATATTTTAAACACATCCAAGATGGCGGACGTGACTTTTGAAGTAAAATTGGTGTCATTTTTGGGGTTTCAGGGAATACTGATTGCAAATATGGCATGAATTTTTGGATCTAAGTAAAATACGACGATAAGACTTTTGAAGTAAAATCAATATAGGAGTCACATTTGGGATATTAGGGGATGCTGATTACGAATATGACGTTAATTTCTGGATCTAAGATGGTGGACGTGACTTTTGTAACAAAATCAATATGCATGTCACTTTTATGGTTTTGAAAGAAGTTGATATTATGTTAATTTTAAAATCCAAGATGGCAGATGCGACTTTTTATGAAAATCGATATGGGTATTGATCTCGGGGTTTTATGAGATGCTGATTACGAATATGGCGTTAGTTTCTGGATCCAAAATGGCGGACGCGACTTTTTATGAAAATCGATATGGGTATCGATTTCAAGGTTTAGGGAATGTTGATAACAAATATAACGTTAATTTTAAAACCCAAGATGGCGGACGCGACTTTTTTTGAAAAAGCGATATGGGTAACAATTTCAGGGTATTAGGGGATGCTGATTACGAATATGGCGTTAGTTTCTAGGTCCAAGATGGCGGACATGACTTTTGAAGTAATATCAATATAGGTGTCACTTTTAGGGTTTTAAGGGATGCAGAGTAAAAATATAACGTTAATTTAAAGATCCAAGATGGCGGACGCGACTATTGAAGTAAAATCGATATGGGTTTTATTTTTGGGGTTTTAGGGATGCTGATAACAAATATAACGTTAATTTTGAAATCAAGATGGTGGGCGCAACTTTTTATTAAAATCAATATGGGTATAGATTTCGGGATTTCAGGCGATGCTTATTACGAATATGGCGTTAGTTTCTGGATGCAAGATGGCGGACATGACTTTTGAAGTAAAATCAATATAGGTGTCACTTTTAGGGTTTTAAGGGATGCTGAGTACAAATATAACGTTAATTTAAAGATCCAACATGGCGGACGCGACTTTTGAAGTAAAATCGATATGGGTTTTATTTTCGGGGTTTTAGGGGATGCTGATAACAAATATAACGTTAATTTTGAAATCCAAGATGGCGGGCGCGACTTGTTATGAAAATCGATATGGTTTCGATATCGGGGTTTTAGGGTATGTTGACTACGAATATGGCGTTAGTTTCTGGATCCAAGATGGCGGTCGTGACCTTTTTTGTAAAATTCGATATGAGTTTCATTTTTAGGGCTTTAGGAGATTCTGATAACGAATATAACCTTAATATTGGAATCCAAGATGGCCAATGCGACTTTTGAAGTAAAACTAGTATGGGTGTTATTTTTGGGGTTTGGGGGAAGCTGATAAAGAATATAGCGTTAATTTTGAAATCCAAGATGGCGGATGTGACTTTTGAAGTAACATCAATGTGGGTATCATTTCGGGGGTTATGTCCAAGAGCGTGCTCGTTGCGACCCCTGCCAGCCATCTAGGCTGGGTCGTTTCCTCGAGGCGACGCGTGTATTCAAGGGTACCACTGAGCGGTCGTGCCAGCAAGGGGGTGGATATCTGGCTGTCCCATCGCCTGGCTTCTGGAGTGAGACTATGGCCTGTACGATGCAAGATTCTCTAAGTCCGTTTAAATCCTAAGTCTCACTAGAGTATTTTTGGATGCAGCATACGCTTCCGTAAGCTTGTCAACACACCTGGAGCTTGAAAAGTTTTAGGATAATGACAGGGAACTTTTGAATCTGACTGATGCAAATGAAAAGGTGATTTTGTGCGACGACCTGAATAAATGGGTGGGAACCAGGTGGCAATCTTACGACGTTGCTCTGGGTCCTTATGGTGATAAGAGAGTAAATTATGCGGGTAAGCTCATTGTAGATGCATGTTTGGAAAGAGGCCTTCTTGTGTCAAATACGATATTCCAACATAAAGCGATTTATATTACGTGGAGAAGGAATGAACAGAAAAGCATGATAGATTTGATCCTAGTAGATAACCGTCTCCAGAGCAAACTTTAAGATATCTGTGCATATAGAGGTCCCACTCTTGAATTGGAACACGATCTTATAGTTACGTGGTTTGTTTAGAAGAAGAGGCACTGGCGAGAGCATATACCCTTCGGAGGCCATAAAAGAATTATAATTGAAAAGTTGCAAGAGTGAGAAGAATGTATGAAGATCTGTTCATAAAGACTCTGGTCCGGGAGAAGCTTTTAACAGCAGGTACTTCGGACTCGAATATAAATGAATGCTGAAATAGCCTGAAAGAGAGTTTGTTAGAATCCGCAAAAGATATATGTCGTTGCTCAAAAAAGCAAAGCACAGCGGAAGGTGGGACGGAGAGTTACAAAGCTTCGTAGAAAGTAAGAAGAAGGCGTGACAGGACTGTGTTTCTTCTTTGAATGTAAATGACAGTATGACAGAGCTGAAGAAATAAATATACGGCAATGCAAGAGTGCCACCAAAACTTTACTGAAAGAAATGTTTGAAAGAACTAGTGCGATTGGAGAAGAAAGGCTCGAGGTGATTCGTCAGGCTTAAGCCAAAAGGCGTAGCAAGCCATGCATTAAGGAGTGCTTGTCCTAACGCTGTTATATGGCAGTGAGGGGTGGTTATGTAAGAAGAAGAATGAAAGCAGGATAAATGCGGTCGAAATGCGAGCACTGCGGAAGATGTGCCGTGATTGACCGTATTCGCAATAGCATAGTAAGAAAGCTTGTAGGTATGAATGTTAGTATTGGTGTAAAGATGAGAAAGGGTATGCTTCGTTGGTTCGGGCATAAAGAATATCGGAAGAAAGAATGACAAAACAGATATCAAATGCGAAAATGGAAGGATGTAGGTACCGGGAAATATCTAGACCATCTTACCCCGTTTGATTGGTTATGACGAGTACTATAGATCCTAAGAGTTCCGTTGGCCACCTTCCTGATCCATCATCAGGACGTGGCCGCCATCTGAGTTTAAAGTACTGGTCAAGACAAATATAACGATCTAAAACACGACGGAGTTTCTAAATCTCGAACTGACCAAGACATGTTGGTCTAGTTTTTTCGACCCGCAAAGTCAATTTGTTTTCTTATCACAAATTCAATTTGTCATAAGAATTCAAGATAAACAATAGCAAACAAGGAGCAACAATAGTGTTAAATAAATATACAACGAGAAATATTAAAAATAAATTTTTATTTAAATCAATGTTCCGATTTAATGACACATAATTAAAATGTTTTTTGTATATTCTTTGAATAGGTTAAGTTGCACTTTAACACGACTCTCTTTTCAAACATTTGATCTGATAATCTATGACTTTTTGGTGAATTGGTCATAGTAGCAAAAGAAAACAATCTTTTAACTGCTGCGGAAGCTGGTAATGGCGTATTAAATTTTATAAAGACTCTTTTTATTTCTGGGTATTTTTTCAGCAGACTTAGTTCTTCACTTTCTTCAGCAAAAAAGTGTAGCATTAATAGCTCAGCCTTTGTTATAGGCATGTTACTACCGGCAGCCGCTGTAGGTGACACATGAATATTACTATCTGAGTCAGAATCAGATTCAAAAAATTTTTCAATACGACTTTTAGTTGCTATAATTTGTTGAGGCTCTTCATTGAGTTCTTTTGAAATAAGGGTTTTAAAAAGATTCTGTACCTTAGTTTGGTCTTGATTATCTAAGCGAGAAAGCCACTTATTTTTAAAACGGGGATAAGATACAGCAGCTATTGCTGCATGTTCTGCCTCAGCAGTGTTAAAGTTAAAAAACTGTTTAAATCTCGTTTCAACGCTTATTCTGTACGCCTTGATTAAAGGTGCACAGTACATCAAATTGCCTCTCCTTTCAATTTTTTGTATTTTTCTTATCAATGCGAACAGACATGGCAATAAAATGCCATAATAGGCATTGGTTTCACTTTGCATAATATCTAGTGCTTCTGCTACTGGTGCAGCACATGTCAAATATTCTTTCAAGTAATCAAATTCAACATCTTTTATGGGATTACTAATATTTAAAGCTCTATGAACCTGAATTTTTTTTTCTTGAATTGATAATAATTGTTGATCATATAGGCTATTCCATCTGGTTTCACCCGGTCGACTTAATGTGTGTTGTAATATATCTTGTATAATTTCAGCCGTTTTTGGACGACCAGCTGCATTCCATAAAGAGTTGCATTTTTTTAATGTGGTGGTATGTATATGAGATAATGGAGTACCTATGTCATTTAAAACTTTATTGGCATCAACGGTAGCACATAAGCTTAATGTATGCGCACAGCATCTTTGATGGGCAGGCAAAAAAAAAAACTTCGGATTCTTCTTCGTCCAGACTTGAGTCAGATTCCACATCTATTTCTTCAAACAAAGAATCTTCCGGCTGACTGGTTTTGTCACAACTGATGTTTGTAAGTTCCACGCCAAAAGCGCGAAATGCTTTTACGAAATTACTGCCGTTGTCAGTAATGGTTGCGACTACCTTATTACCGTTTAAGCCAAATTCTGTATAAATTTCTTTAATTAAATTAGTAATACGATCGTAACTATGAATGCCTTTGAACCGCTGACATACTAATGCTACTGAAACACGTTTCAAATCTTTTGTGATCCAATGTGCAGTCATACCTAAGAAGCTTCTCTTCTTTCCCGACCAGATATCAGTTGTAGTGCACACGAAATCAACAGCCTTTAGTTCAGATTTTATGGCAGACATTTTTTCTTCATAATATGTATTTATATGGCGACTCAAACTTCGACGGCTTACAACTTTCAAATTCTTATCGGATATCTTCAAGTTGCTAAATATGGGTTTTCAATAGCCCTCAATGGGATCATAGAATCAATAAAGAAGTTTATCATATTTTGTGCAAATTTTTCTTGTGTATATGCCTGGACCTCTTCAACTTTTCTTAAGCCCCTAGTCGATATTTTTTTTGGAATGTTTGCACCTTTTTTATCATTTTCCTTTGTTTTTATGTATCTTTTATATTCATTTACACAATCTTGTCCATGTTTCCGTTTGAGGTGACTCAGAAAATTGGATGTACAGTTGTCGAATCCTCTGATTTTAGTAGTGACAGGCGAGCATTTAGTACACAGAGCTGTAATTATATGTGCTGTTGATTCTTCTGGTAAATATTTGAAAAATGTACCGTCAAGTAGTGCAAGACGCGGGGGTGAAGATATCGACGTGATTGAGCTCGGCCCTGAAGACTGCCCATCTCGATCTAACTGTTCATTGATGTCCGTGTCCAACGTGTTAACTGACATATAACTATATTCCTCTTCATCCATAATGACTATAATGTCCAAAAAGTGTGGAAATATTCGTTGAAATATGCGAATATACTTAATAGAAATGAATTTAAGTTCCTACAATATTCCTGTGTCCGCACGATTCTGACTCACACTCTCTATGTTTGTGGAAATTAGTTTAGTTTAAACAACTGCTACTAAAAGTACACACACAAAAGTACTCTGAAGTGAGATCATGTCGAAATATACGCGATACATTGCGCTCCGCAAAAAAATTATGACAATATTTTCGTCCTAAACCCTCAGGCCGAATGAACAGAGACACGCGGGATCTCAGTGCGCGGGGTATGTGGTGTGCCCTACCACAGTGTAATATAATACAGTAAAACATCTTAGTACTTATGGTCCGAATTAAACTCACGCACACAGACGCGCGCTCTACACGTCTTCTCGATACTTTTATTGATATTTAGTAACTCATGTGGTTTTTAACAAATATACTTATATACAATTTCCGAGTAATCTATCATACACACTCTCAATAACAATGAGATTCGAGAATACTTATATATAATGAGAATACTTATTCGTAAAATGAATTTTTGAAAGACGGACGATTAAGCGCAGTGGTTAAGAGCTTAAGCCGCTCCGCCCACTGTGTCTAATAGTTGCGGGTTCGATTCCCGCACGGGACAAATCTTTGTGTGATCCACAATTATTTGTTCCGGTCTGGGTATTTGTGTGTGTGAATTTTCATGTTTGTAAACGCACCCACGACACAGGAATAAATACTAGTGTGGGGCAACGTTTTTAAAAAAAAAATTGCAATAAAGGTAAATAATATTTAAGCATAAACATTAAAATCATAAACGTTTTCATTATGCTGTTATGACACAGTCCCTATGGTAAATTGTATTACGCTGCACTCATACGAAAAAATACAGGCTTATAACCACTGCAGTAGATAAGTTTTAATAAATGAAAAAAAAAGTGCTAACCTTAAAAACGTTCTGACGGGGAGTGTTGGTTTATTATACCACTAAAACGGTTTAGATGAGTTACTGGAGAGATAGATACTGTGGCATTACCGACCGACTCTAGCTACCTACGCACGTGCCCTTTGTCGGCTCGTGCCGGTGCCGAAAGGCGACGAGTCACTAGGGTTGCTACCTGTAGTTTATTATAAAGTACGTATCGTACGTTATTTAAGGTAAGTATACCTTGTACTTTATGAGAACTTGTAAAGTATGCGAAAATACTTTATTTCGAATAGTGAACCTTTTAAGATTTATTTTAAATAAATCATTAAAAAGAAAAAAAATGATCGCAATTAAAAGCAAAGTAGATGATGTCTGGTGTTAAAATCTGAATCTATGGTACTAGATTTAAGAAAAAACCATTATTACATCTAACTTCTCTAACTTAAAGAAAATAGTAAAAACTATCAGCACTTCTTAATTCTTACTAATCTATTCAAGTTAATTATAGACTGTCAACATGCTGTGAAGGTGTTTAGCAATGATAACAGTGACTGAAAAGTTCTAAAAGTAATAAATATGTTTTTAAACAAAATAATAAAGTGAGATAAATAATACTTTATTTTGATACAATGTACATTTTTTGCCTACCTTTAAAAACCAATGTACTTAATTTGCTCAAATAAAAGGTGGCAACCCTACTAGTGACGCACGCGCACTTGTCGGCTCGTGACTAGTGTTGTCAGAAGGCTCGAGCTTCCGAGCCTTAAAGTCGTTGAGAGCTCGCGCATCTATAGAAAGCTTGAGCTTCGACTCGAGCTCTCTGTAAAGAGCTCGATTCGAAGCTCGAGCGCCGGCTACAAGGCTCGAGCCGCGGCTCGAACCTCGAAGCTACAAGGCTCGGAGGTTCGAGCTTTAAACGAGCTCTGTTAACAAGGTTCACGGTAGTTACTTTGAAAAAGACTCTGCTCAGAGATTAAAGTCGAGGGCCGTAAAGCAATAGTAATAGGTATGTAGAAAGGGTCAATCAATGTTCTCGTAATTTCTACCGATTTTAATGAGTTCGGGAATTAATAATTTCGAAACATGTTTGAAACAAGTAAAACGAAAACTTTAGGTATTCATAAAATACCACTAACACGGTGTTGTGGTGCTGGTCTAATGGACACGTCTTTTGTACAACATAGCCATGTTTGGGTTCGTTGGATTTGTCTTTACGAGTACTATAGACCGAGATGGTGTTTAAGATCACATGATGGAGCCGGAAGATGGCCTTCAGAACTACCCAACGAGTCAACACAGCCCCATGGCGTGTGGGCTCGTTTGTGTTTTGGCAAGTGCTTAAGACCCAGACGATGTTCAGGGTCTGATGATGGAGCCGAAAAGTGATTAACGGAACTCCGCAACTACTCAACATAGCCCTGTCGTGTTTGGGGTCGTTTAACTTGTCTTGATAAGAACTTTCGACTGAGATGATTTCCAGGGTTTGATGATGGAGCCGAAAAGTGGCCAACGGAACTCCGCAACTACTCAACATAGCCCCGTCGTGTTTGGGGTCGTTTAACTTGTCTTGATAAGAACTTTCGACTGAGATGATTTCCAGGGTCTGATGATGGAGCCGAAAAGTGGCCAACTGAACTCCGCAACTACTCAACATAGCCCTGTCGTGTTTGGGGTCGTTTAACTTGTCTTGATAAGAACTTTCGACTGAGATGATTTCCAGGGTTTGATGATGGAGCCGAAAAGTGGCCAACGGAACTCCGCAACTACTCAACATAGCCCTGTCGTGTTTGGGGTCGTTTAACTTGTCTTGATAAGAACTTTCGACTGAGATGATTTCCAGGGTTTGATGATGGAGCCGAAAAGTGGCCAACGGAACTCCGCAACTACTCAACATAGCCCCGTCGTGTTTGGGGTCGTTTAACTTGTCTTGATAAGAACTTTCGACTGAGATGATTTCCAGGGTCTGATGATGGAGCCGAAAAGTGGCCAACGGAACTCCGCAACTACTCAACATAGCCCTGTCGTGTTTGGGGTCGTTTACCTTGTCTTGATAAGAACTTTCGACTGAGATGATTTCCAGGGTCTCATGATGGAGCCGAAAAGTGGCCAACGGAACTTCGCAACTACTCGACGAAGCCCCGTCGTGTTTGGGGTCGTTTAACTTGTCTTGATAGGAACTTTCGACCGAGGTTATATCCAGGGTCTGATGCTGGGGCTGAAAAGTGGCCGGAAGAACACCGCAACTACTCGACATAGCCTCGTCGTGTTTGGGGTTGTTTAACTTGTCTTGATAAGAACTTTCGACTGAGATGATTTCCAGGGTCTGATGATGGAGCCGAAAAGTGGCCAACGGAACTCCGCAACTACTCAACATTTAATATGTAAAAAATTGTTTTGCATATTTGTTTAAAATAAGAATATGAATAAATAAAATAATTATAAAATTTAATACTGAACAAATAAATATGTACAAATAGAAATATTATTAGAGATATAAAAATATAATAATCAAAGTCTAAAACTAAATAGTACGACATTAAATAAAGGTTAATAATCTTTTAAAAACCTTGTTTTATATACTATTGAACTGAAAATATTATTTCGTCTGTCTATTTACCTATATTATCACGCATCTCTTGCGGGGTAGGCAGAGAGTACAGAATTTCAACAGGTTTTTTCCAAATAGTCTCCTCCCATTTAGTGTTTACAATATTTAGTTAAATATTATAGTTATAGAAGAACCCCAGCCTTGGTTGCTTATTAAAGTTCTTATAGCCAACTGGACTTTCTACAGTCATTAACACTAAAAGAAAACGATCATTCATCAAAATCCCTTAGTTATTACGTAAATACAAAAATCCTAGTTTTTACGTAAATACAAAAATTAATACATCCATCCTCACTGTTGTCTTTTTGTATATTTCAAAAACCTAGATGTTTTTCGTATCCTTGCATTTGCAGTACCTAATAAGATTTTAATTATCTAATACCTCCTTTTTATACTGCAATTACATAAGTAACGCATGTGAGTGTAGGTAAGTAAGTCGCTACAAAACGGAGCCGCGCGGCGGCGGCGATGGCGTGCCCTTCCCTGCGCCCGCACACACTTCACCCCGCGGAATACGTCACTAAGACCACCAATATATATTACAGAGAAACAGATTCGAAAAGCGGGCGTGCGATGTATGTGCTCAGTGCTTTACAACATGCGCAGCAATATCTGTGACAAAGCAATACGGAGATTTCAAATGCATTTCTAAAATGTATTTCTCATTACGCACACATTTATATGCAAGTTTCATTGTTAATTAAGGTATAAAAGGATAAAAAAAAATATTTTTTTTGGTTTTTGTATTGAATTTGTGAAGCAATTATCAAATATTGCGTTATTTACTTACAATATATACTTATAACTTGTAACTAGTTAAACATTTACCTATGTTTTCAGTAATATTTATTTCCTCGTCAAATAGCCCTTTAGGAATAGGTAAATATAATAGACGGCCTTAGGGAGTTGTTTCTCTGTACACTATGCTGAGGCGCCGACCGGGTTGCCGGGTGCTCGCACAAGGGTACCTACATTCGGCAACCAGTCGTATTTTAGTTGCGCGCCAATAACAACGCACACGCTCCTCATAGCACAGAGTAATATTTACTGATAATGCTAGGGAACAAAAACGACCAAGATATTGACATGTCTATTAAGACAATTGGAAGTCCCGGGTTTACTTCCAGTGAAGAATCTTTAGTAATATCAAAAAGACAGCGTTTAAGTTGGAAATAGGATAATTTTAAAACATCTTTTTACCGACAAGTACTTGTCAACACAAATGTAAAGAGTCGCAACACGTCGGAGTTAGGTTGAGTACTTGGGTTGTGCTGTTGGCCACCTGCCGGCTGCATCATCAGACCTTGGACATCCGTGTATACAAAACTCGTCAAGACAAATCTAATGAGCCCAATCACGGCGGGGCTATGTTGAGTACTTGGGTAGTTCTGTTGGCCACCCTCGGGCTCCATCATCAGACCCTGGACACCATCCGGGTGCAAAGTGCTCGTTAAAACAAATCCAACGAGCCCAAACACAGCGGGGTTATATTGAGTAGTTTGGTGGTTCCATTGGCCGCGTTTCGGTTTCATCATCAGACACTGTACACTATCTGGTTGTATAGTAGTTCTCAATACCAATCTAACGAGCCTTAACGCGAGGGGGTTATGTCGTATAGTTCACATGTCCCTATGGCCACCTTCCGACTCCATCATCAGATCAGCTCCATGGTACCATATTATTGCATTATTATTGGATTTACATATGTATGCCAAATTTCAGCTTAATCGGATACCCGCATGTCCTTGAGAAATGGATCTCAAGATTTGAACCCGAAAGACAGTGAGATAGACATACGAACATTGCAAGTTAAATAAAAGCTTGTAAAAAAATAACATCCCCCGATAAAGGGTTTACGAGATATCGGGGTGTATTTTAGTCGTAACATTAACATTCTCTGCCTACCCCGCAACGTATTTGGCGTGGTGATAGATATAGATAAAAATATTCATTTAGTACAATATTTGGCTAATCGTATCGAAAATCAAAATATCAGGTTGTATAATTAGTTCTTATTAGTATAGGCAAAATTGAAGGCTCAAGCTTCGACTCGAACCTTTAAGAGCCGAGTCCTAACGGCTCGCGAGCCTTTAAAGCTCGAGGTTTGAAAGCTCGAGCCTTAAGGGCTCCGGAGCCTTAAAGGCTCGAGCGTTGAACGCTCGCGAGCTTCGACTCGGGGTTCGAGCGCTCGACTCAGAGCTCATTTCTTACAACACTACTCGTGACACTGCCGAAAGGCGACAAGTGCGCGCGCGCTTCTTTAAAGTTTAGGTACCTTTTTATAAACAAACATTTGGTTACCACGGGGGGTTGGCAGAGAGGTGCAGTGTATTGGCCGAATTTCGAATGATTTATGGAACTGGAACTTGTAAAATATTCCATTTTTATATGGACAAAATAGAATACTTAATTTTTACAAGCTTTTATTTGCTCCCTGCCTTACTACTGCTTACTGCCTCGTTGGTCTGGTGGCAAAGCGCATCGCTATGTGATCACGAGGTCCTGGGTTCAAATCCGTGGTCGGACAAATGTAGTTTTTCTAACGAAAAATTCCCAGTAGCAGTCCGGAGTCTGGAGTTGTGCCCGGTATATGGCAATAGGCTCGCCCCCTATTACATGGGACCTAACATCGTCGGCGAAACGTGGGTGTACTCAGTACACCTCTGCCACCCCCTCTGGGGAATATAGGCGTGACGGTGTTACGGTGTTACTTTTATTTAACTTGCACTGTTCGTATGTCTGTCTGTCTTTCCTTCATTCATAAGAAGTCGCGACGCCATCTTTGATCCAAAAATAAACGCCATTTTAGTTATCAGCATCTCCTAAAATCTCATAGATAATGATGTCTTCTTTTGTCTTGAGTCTTTTTAGAAGGCAAACATTCACTCAAGCTTCGTACTCCCGATTCAAGCCTTACAACACCAGACAGAAGTTTACATTGTACACTCCCACATTGGGCCAACATTAGATGTGCTTTTTTTGATGATTAATTGTTAATTGTTTAATCGTAAATGTGCATAAAACGATTAACAATTGATCAATTGTAATTGCGTTGTTTTGCAATTACAATTGATCAATTGTTAATTGCAAAACATTGCAATTACAATTGATCAATTGTTAATTACATAACACTGCAATTACAGTTGATCAATTGTTAATTGTCAATTGTTTAATCAATTGATTTTTGCCCAACACTGGCGCTGGGTACGCGTGGTGGAGTTATGACCTAATCTCTCTCACCTCGATTCGGGAGAAAAGGCCTATGCCGCAGTGGGACGGTATAAGCTAATATTATTATGTTTCCCAAATAATTATGGAGCACAATTCTGGACTCCAGACAGCTATTGAATAGGTACTGATCTTTCAGCTAACGAATAGGTACTGATCTTTCAGCTATTGAATAGTTACTGATCTTTCGATAGAAAAATAACGCTTTGTGTGATTTAGCATATGAACCCAGGCACAAAGCGTTATTTTTCTATGGCTGGTGATTACAAAGTCCTCTTCGTAATCACCAGCCACATTATGCGCGACTAGACCAACGAAACAGTGAACAAGTGTAACTTTACATGCTAATGTACTGTAAGAGACTGTTACATTAGGAACCAAGAAAAGTTATAGCAGAATATTAATTAAAATTAATGTGCATATGTACATCTCTCATTAACCTATCTTTTAGATATAACCAGTACCTAGGTATTCATATTTATTTTTCTGATGTATTATTGTTTTGACGGTATTTCCATACCGATCCTTCAGCATCAGGCTTCTGAACTACATATGTGTGCTTTCATGAGAAAATCTCCGAGAGAACCTAAAAAAATATGCCAAGACATCAAATCCTGAACACGAAAAATGGCTACAGATTCGCCTTCAGTCAATGGAATTAATCAATCATCGATATCTGACATGAAAAACATACAATCAATCCCTATCATGAAAATCTAACAAAAAAATGAAAAACGAACATGGACAGTGTTTATGTTATTTTTAATCAGGACAATTACTAATAAGCAAAATAAACAGAAATTACACCTACTAAAACAATTTCACGAACCTACGATCAATGGCGTGCATTGCATATAGGCAATTAAGCAGTGCCTACCTCAGTATGATACAGTGAATACAGATATATATTGTTAATTACAATACTTAAGTATGATGTTATTTGGTTATAAAGCCACTGCCTACCATACACTTTTACATAGTAAAGGAAGGTGATAATAAGAATCGATTGCTGGGTAATCTCTTCCAATATATCAATTAAATAGGTCCCTACCATTACACATACTTGTGATAAATTGATACCAATCCCTCATTAGTAGCCCATTACGCTTATACGGTGAATAATTTCAAGCGTCGTTACTGATTTAATCAGAAAGTAATTTTAATTTAGTAATACTAGTAAGTATGTAGGCATAGTGTTTTCTTATCTTTTAGTTTTCTTATAATATACATCTTAAACGACGCAAAACCTCAGATATTCTATTTAGATTTTTGACTTCTTCTTCGAAATTCATTGTGAAAATCAAAGTTCCAATTTTAATGAGTTATATTCCATTTGCTTAAGATATCCAAAATAACGACATAACTAGTTGTAACAAAGAATTATGTTAAGATGTTCAGGTATTTTTAATTATAATTAAACAAATTTACATCGAATTGAGAACGACTAATTTTAGTATTAAAAATGATAAAATAGTATATAATATATAATCGATTCAGTTCTAGGTTTAGAACAAATTAGTTTCACGTCTTGGATTGCTGTTCCAGCTCCACCTGAATGTGGATAACATGTTCAGCTATTATTATTTATCATTCTCTCTCTTCTTTATAATAACTAAATAAAATTGATCGTTTTTCTTTCTCATTACTTTCTCTGTAAATGAGAGAACCATGTACCTATTTTTACGAATAATATAACTTGGTTAAATTTATTAAGACTCCCTTTATAGTACTATTGTTCTCCCATACCTGACCACAAAATGTAGATGGAAAAATTTTAAAAATACTATTTTAAGAATGTAACCGTGGAGTTTCTTTCCTCTATAGGAATGACATTCCAAAGTGATGGTAGAGTCTTAGTTACTTTTCTGACGATTCATAAATATTGTAATGGTTTACATGACTGAATATTATATTATGTAATATATATATATATATATATATATATATATATATATATATATATATCTATCTATAACCTCACGCCAGATCCCTTGCGGGGTAGGCAGAGAGTACAGAGTTCCAACAGGTTCTTTCCTTACATACCTCTCTGGCTTCCTCGACTCTCATAGTTCGTCTCATACACGCTCGCCGGTTACGGAGACTCTTGACTTTTCCATCAGATAAGACTCGGTTTATTTGGTCGTGGTAAGATAGTCTAGGTCTTCCCCGGTACCTGCATCCTTCCACTTTCACATTGTATATCTGTTTTGTCATTCTTTCCTTTGGCATTCTTTCTATATGCCCGAACCAACGGAGCATGCCCTTTCTCATCTTTACACCGATACTATCTTTCATACCTACTCGCTGTCTTACTATGCTGTTGCTAATGCGGTCGGTCAGCTTCACTCCGCACATCTTCCGCAGAGCTCGCATTTCTACCGCATTTATCCTACTTTCATTCTCCTTCTTACATACCCAGCTCTCGCTACCATATAACAGCGTTGGGACAAGAACTCCGTTATGTATGGCCAGCTGCGCCTTATGGCTTAAGTGCCGGCTCCCGAGTAGCTTTCCCATCGCACCATTCACTCTGTTTTTCCTGCACTCACTCTTCTCTCTATGTCAGCGGTGTATTTCCCATCCTTACTGAAGGCGCATCCAAGATATACAAACTCATTCACTTGCTCCAGCACATCGTTACCAACCACAATCCTTACATTCGTTCTGGTTTCTTCCCTTTCAAAAACCATAATCTTGGTTTTCTTCACATTCAAGTGTAAGCCATTGATCATGCAGTCGTCTTTCATAACTGTGACTAGTGTTTGCAGATCAGTGGCTGTTGGCGCTATTAAAACCGCGTCATCTGCATAAAAAAATGAAGGTATTTATATAAAAGTGGTTTGCTGTAAAAAACTTTTGGTATAAAAAGTATAATAGGTTAGGAAAAAAAAACACCGTCACGCCAATATTCCCCAAGCGGGGGTGGCAGAGGTGTACTGGGTACACCCACGTTTCACCGACGATGTTAGGTCCCATGTAATAGGGGGCGAGCCTATTGCCATATACCGGGTACAGTTCCAGACTCCAGACTCGTACTGGGAAGTTTTAATTAGAAAAACTATACTTGTCCGACCTAGGTTTTGTGACACAGGACCTCGTGATCACAAAGCGATGCGCTTTGCCACTTAGATCAACGAGGCATTCCGGAAAATAAGTTACACATTAGGTGGCGCGCGCGTTGGCGCTCAAACCCATGTTACAGCGCTTACGCTTTACTTTATACATACTTTTATATCAGTAGTATAATTATATTGAGTCAGTAGTATAAATATATTTATCTATATCATCACGCCAGATCCCTTGCGTATTATCAGTCGTACATTCCTTTGATTTTTTCTTTTAAACTACGCCAGTATAATAGAGAGAGAGAGAGAGAGAGTTTTAAAGAGAGATTAGTATACTAATAAAGAGTATAACGGTTTACATTAAATAATTTTGTGTATATGACTAAATAGATCGTGTCTTATCTGAAGGACAAGGTAAGAGTCTTCGTAACCGGCGATCGTGTATGAGAAGAACTATGAGAAGTGAGGAAGCCAGGGAGTTATGTAAGGAAAGAACCTGTTGGAACTCTGTGCTTTCTGCCTACCCTGCAAGGGATCTGGTGTGATGATATAGATAGATGGAATATTGTATGTAAAGTTAATGTTTTATGGTATTTAAAAAAACAATTAGCAAATCTTCTTCTTAATATGGGTTATTTTTTTTTACTTAATTAGTCACTAGTTTTTATTACCTTATACTTAATGAGTAGTATTCCTGCACATTCATTAATTAACTTATTTAAGAAATAAAATTTTAACGATATCAAATATTTAAATAATATAACCGTGGAAGGTATTTTATATATTCCATGAACCAAACAAATATGGGAAACGGATATGTACGATTTCTTAAATGTTAACAATTATATTTAATGTATTATTTTGCATAACTTAAGATTATTTCAAGATAAGCATTTGCCGATTGCTGCCCAGTTTTAGATTAAGAAAGTTGATAGAATGTTTACCTAAAATTCAAATGGCTGGCTATTTTCGTGGTATATCATAAATAATGAACTTAATTTACATATAACATCACAGATCAATTTTAACATAAATATATAATTGTTTTAGCATTAATACTCAAGCTTAACCTTAAAACGTCATCAAGTTTGTTAAGTCATAAATACAGCTTTCCAAGGCTTTCTCCATTTGATCCCACATCTATCTATCTATCTTTATCATCACGCCAGATCCCTTGCGGGGTAGACAGAGAGTATAATGCTCTAACAAGTTCTTTCCTTACATACCTCTCTGGCTTCCTCCACTCTCATAGTTCGTCTCATACACGCTCGCCGGTTACGGAGACTCTTGACTTGTCCTTCATATAAGACACTGTCTATTTGGTCACGGTAAGAAAGTCTAGGTCTTCCTCGGTACCTACATCCTTAAACACATACTTTCGCATTTTATATCAGTTTTGTTATTCTTTCTTCTGATATTCTATCTATATGCCCGAACCAACGGACCATACCCTTTCTCATCTTAACACCGATACTATCTTTTATACCTACTCGCTTTCTTAATACGCTGTTGCGAATACGGTCGGTCAGCTTTACTCCGCACATCATCCGCAGAGCTCGCATTTCGACCGCATTTATCCTACTTTCATTCTCCTTCTTACACACCCAGCTCTCGCTGGCATATAACAACATTGGGACAAGCACTCCGTTATGTATGGCCAGCTGCGCCCTTTGGCTTAAGTTCCGGCTCCCAAGTAGCTTTCTAATCGCACCATTCACTCTGTTCCCTGCACTCACTCTTCTCTCTATGTAATCCCACATTAACCCAGTTAATATAATTGACTGTGTACCATAGATGTGCACCATTATTTTGGGTTATTATCTTAAGCTATAAATGTAAGTTGATAACACGCGATAGATGCTATGTATACCAACCATTGCAAACAATAAGAAAATATATGCACTATTATAAAATTAGATAAGTTTTAGATTAAACTTACGCAATCCACTGAGCGACGCAGCATGCAACATCTGCTGCCTCAGCAAATACTCTCCGAAGTGTGCCTGATCCATCATCATCGTGTTCTAATAAACAAACACCAACCAATATACCAGTCACTTCACACTATCATTTTAAAACTAAGTCCGTAAAAGTATATCCAAAACGTCTAAACTTAAATGTTCAGAAGTGGAGAACTACACTCAATATCTCAAACACACGAAGCTCACAAAAAGTTCATAATTAAAAACAAATGATGTTGGGTAAGGAGGACAAATATACGTGAATACCGTACGACAGCTGGGTTTACACTGAATCGATTTTGTAGTACGGGCGGCGCGTGCGCTTGGCCCCGCCCACTACAGGTGATTGGTTGTTCACGGACTAATGGCGGCGGGCGTTAAAGCCTTCGCGAGTTCGAAATGCCTTGTGGCGCTTTCCCCGAGCTTTCCGCCCTTCGCTCTTGACAGGTAATCGGACTCGATTGTTACGATTGACATTCGAATTCGGTGCGTAGGCGCATATATCGATGAAGGCCTATTGTTGATTTGAATGGGACCAGAGGAATACATTGTCATGAGATGTTCATTGTGGTTTGTAGAGCTTACATAACGCCCCTATTTGGCAGGCACCTGATGTATCTACCTATAAGGTGCTTAAATTTATATAACAGTCATTCCTTTTTATAGAAGCCAGTTATTTTGGAGTATTTATCGATAGGTATTAAACGTTAAGTCTAAGAGTAATTCGTTAAAGATAGATATTTCTGCTCTAATGTGCACACAAAAAATAACATACCTACTACTTCGTATTAAAAATACCAGCTACCCTTAATTTTATTTATAACCTACCTGAAAAAAAAATTAATGTTTGTTTAAATTATTGAAACTCTTTTTTCTTTAATTAAAACGAAGACGTCCTTATGAACGGTTAATGGAATTTTATAATTATACCACCTTACGGAAATTCCCGTAAGACTTTAGGGTCTTGTCGAAATAATACTCGTATCTCATTCTGTGAATACAAATAGAGAATAAACTTCATAACGTTAATAAATTATTTCATATATTATAACTATGGTAAATAAAAAACCATGTTGATTGGCGTGTAGGCTTAATGAAGCACCTGTCGAAGGAACAGTCTCCCGTTCGATAGTGACCGTGCGTCGGGAATCTTATTTTTTGAGATTTAAGCCCACCACACTCTCTCACCTCTGTTACTTCTGGAAGCCGGGATCCACGATGGCCTCCATCGATGATTACAAAGTTCAGGGGAGACCCGTGGAGTTTTCTTTGGAATTCTCGAGGAGGGAATTGTCTTGGAACCCGCCACAAATGGATAAACTTCTATTTACTTGTTAAATTACAAATATTTCTCTTATTTTAATTACTGTAAGCTTTTAGTCTGTCTGTCTTTTCGGTTGAAATCTTGTGATCCCTTTTTCAAGCACTTGCAGTAATCCGATTAAGTTGAAATTTGGTACACTTATGTTAGTTTGGTGACAATGCAATAATATGGTACCATGGAGCTGGTTTGATGATGGAGTCGGAAGGTAGCCATAGGAACATGTCATCCATGCAACGTTATCCCCTCGTGTTTAGGCTTGTCAGATTGGTATTGACGAGTGCTACATTACTAAAGTAGCACAGGTAACATTCAGGGTCTGATGATAAACCGAAAGGTGGCCAATGGAACAACCCAATTACTCAATATAACCCCGCCATGTTTGGGCTCATTGGGGTTGTAAGGACGGTATCGATAGAGTACGTAATACACAGTACCATTGTTGTGGGATGAAGAAATGGAGTCGTTGTTTTCACATAATATAAATGTTTTAAGGATTGATTATTGAGTTCTTATTTTTTTTTTAAACGTAGCCCCACAGTATGATTTATTTCTGTGTCGTGGGTGCGTTTACAAACATGAAAATTCACATACGCAAATACCCAATACGAAACAAATAATTGTGGATCACACAAAGATTTGTCCCGTGCGGGAATCGAACCTGCGACTATTAGACACAGTGGGCGGAGCGGCTTAAGCTCTAAACCACTGCGCTAAATCGTCCGTCAAATTTATTATCCTATCCCATCCTATTATTATTATCCTTCAGTATCAAAGACATTAAAAAAGAACCGCTCATAAGCAGAAAATATATCAAGCCAAACACTTGAGGAAGCTAGTCACCATATTAACCTAATATTGTAAATCTTTGAGATTATTTTAATGATCAGTAACTGCCTCGTTGGTCTAGTGGCAAAGCGCATCGCTTGGTGATCACGAGGTCCTGGGATCAAATCCTAGGTCGGACAAATGGAGCTTTTCTAACGAAAATTTCCCAGTATGAGTCCGGAGTCTGGAATTGTGCCCGGTATATGGCAAACGGCTCGCCCCCCTTTACATGGGACCTAACATCGCCGGCGAAAAGTGGGTGTACACAGTACACCTCTGCCATCCCCGCTTGGGGAATATAGGCCGGACGGTGTTTATTGATTATTTTTATTTTCAAGATGTGCAAGATGTTGAATAGAATCGAGGTCAAGTGGTATGCGTTTTGTTTTTATTTTCACGCCGCATCATGAATAAATTCATGTGTCGCATTCAATAGCACATTATTCTATCTATCTATCTATCTATCTATATCATCACGCCAGATCCCAGGGTAGGCAGAGAGTACAGAGTTCTGACAGGCTCTTTCCTTACATAGCTCTCTGGCTTCCTCCACTCTCATAGTTCGTCTCATACACGCTCGCCGGTTACGGAGACTCCTGACTTGTCCTTCAGATAAGACCCGGTCTATTATTCTTACTGCTTACTTAATTTTCGTTGTAATATGTCGTTCCCGTACATTTTTTCGTTTTCTATTAGGAATAGCGAATGTAAAACGTCCACTTGGCTGCAGGCAATAAGGATATGTCTTCCCACATAGGCTTATCACTCACATACTTCAGGTAAAAATAACTATCCCTCTCCATAGTGAGCCTGCAAAACACTTGAAACGTGATGGGTACTAGTAACTTAAAAGTTGACTGAGTTTTATTATACACTAGTTTCTTCCTGCAACTTCGTCTGCGTTGACTTTAAACAGAAACCTAACCTTTTTTATAAACAAAAGAGAATTTAACATTATAATAATAATGTTAAGAAACTGTCCCACCGTTGGGCACGGGCCTCCTCTCAAAGAGAGGGTTTAGGGCATAGTTCACCACGCTGGCCCAGTGCGGGTTGGTGAACTTCACACACCTTCGAGAAATCTTAGGCATGCAGGTTTTCACACGATGTTTTCCTTCACGGTTAAAGCAAGTGATAGTTAATTTTTAAAACGCACATGCTTTCGAAAAGCTGAGGTGCGTGTCTGGGTTTGAACCCGAGACCGCTGACTTTGCAGTCCAATGGTCTAATCACAACGCTATCACTGCTTATCTTTGCAGTCCAACGGTCTTTTTTTTTTTTTTTAAAGAAAACGTAGCCCCACACTAGGATTTATTCCTGTGTCGTGGGTGCGTTTACAAACATGAAAGTTCACACACACAAATACCCAGACAGAAACAAATAATTGTGGATCACACAAAGATTTGTTCCGTGCGGGAATCGAACCCGCGACTAGACACAGTGGGCGGACCGACTTAAGCTCTTAACCACTGCGCTAAATCGTCCGGTCTAACTTTAATTTAACAGTAAGTAGGTGAAAAAGAAAACAATGGCTTTAATTAATTAATATTTGCACTAATCCCAACTCAAAACATTTACTCACTAATTTACTAACTCAAAGTTGCTTCGGTAAGATAAAAGTGTACCTGACAACGCTTTCAACCTACTAAGTTATAAGCATTTTAAAACTTGCGGCCATGTTTTTGTCGAACAGAAACAAAGATATTAAACTTCGCACTTTTATACTGTTTCGTTAATTTTACTGTACTGTAGCAATAAAACAAATGATAGTCGCAATTCGGCGGTTATCATTTGAAATACCTACCAAACACTTGCACTAATCTATACCAGCTGCATCTTTGAGCTTATGGTCAATTTCAATAATTATTTTAAACTAGTTTTTGCCCGCCTTGACTTTAGACAGGCACCTAACATTTTTTTCCATAAAAAATATCCTATGCGTTAATCCAGGTAATAAGTTACCTGTGTGCCAAATTTCATCCAAATCCGTTCAGCCGGTTTTGCGTGATTGGTAAACAAACGTATAGACTATCACATTTATAATTTAGTAAGATAGCTTATGTGTTTCAAATGAAGAAGTAAAGAAAGTACATTTATTTGAAATTAGTTATATACTAATAATTACTTAACTATATTTGGTGTAATAAAACGTACATTCATAATAAGCGCATCGCTTTGTGATCACAAGGTCTTGTGTTCAAATCCTAGGTCAGACAAGTATAGTTTTTCTAACGAAAGCTGCCCAGTACGAGTCCGGAGTCTGGAATTGTGCCCGGTATATGGCAATAGGCTCGCCCCCCCTTTACATGGGACCTAACATCGTCGGCGTGTACTCAGTACATCTCTGTCACCCCCGCTAGGGGAAAGGCGTGACGGTGTTTATTTTATTTTATACATAATACTATTTTGAATACTTAGCAAGTTATGTCTCGCCCTCGCGTCTTAATTTTTACGCTATGATTTTATTACGTACTTAGATATATATATATATATATATATATATATATATATATATATATATATATATATATATATATATATATATATATATATATATATATATATATATATATATACAAGGTGTAACATAATAAATGCAAGACCTGAAAGTAGTTCATTCTAAATTGATATCTGAATTGATCACAACAATTTTTAATACTTTACATTTTTTGTTTATTTGCAAAAAATGTAAAAATGCTGTTACTCCTTTAGTGCGCTATAATAAATTATGTTTATTATTGATAAATCAATACGGAGATATCAAATGCGTTTCTAAAACTTATTTCTTAAAACGCACACATACACATACAAGTTTCATTGTTAATTCAGGTATTAAAGTGCTTAAAAAAGGAGTAAAAAAATTTAAATTCGGTAAATTGATTTTGGTATTGAATTTATTAAATTTGTGAAGCAATTATCTAATCGTTATTTCGTCTGAGGTCTTGCGTTATTTACGATACACCTTGTATCTGTAGTTTTTCGACCAGAGTGGCCACTTCGGACTGTTCTTAAAATATCTACTGGTAGATTTAGCGATGATGTCTAATTCATTAATTTAAATAAGCTGTCTAAAACCATGCATACCTATCTTATCAACAAGACTCATCTACCTACACATTCCCAAGATATTGAACCTCAATAAATTTCCTATGCCACATTGCTGCTCTAAAATGACACACAATTCGAACCTTCGCTTATCACCCGTTATCACACATAAGAACAATTGCCCAACACTATCACCATTATATCACAATAGTCGGTATTCGCTTACTCACGACGACCGTGGCTAATCACCGGAAGCTAATGAGTGCCAACCCGCACAATGCTTAGATAATGAGTTTTGGGGAATTAGGGCTTATGGTGACTAAGTTAAGCAGGCAAGCTGTCGATGTGAGTACTTCAAATTCCAGCTAAGGTTCCTATGGTTAAATGGGAACTTAAAATAAATGAGAGGTTTAATTGATACATTTGATTTGGACCTTAATCGCTCAGTTATGTAAGTTGCTTACATTTATATACTTACCTACCTATAGGTATGTGTGTAATTAAACTTAAACTCAAATAGTTGATTTTGTATGAACCCTGCAAGGGCGCTTACAAATAGTCAATTTACATTTTTTTAAATCTAATTTAACTATTAATCTACCACCGAATCAAAACGCGGCCTCAATGGAGAAGATCCAGCGCAGAAACTCAGCGGGCTTGTCTTCTACTTATACCATCACGCCAGATCCCTTGCAGGGTAGGCAGAGAGTACAGAGTTCCAACGGGTTCTTTCCTTACAAACTTCACTTGATTATTATTCATAAATCAACTATCTACCTACCTAACCTGGCTGTTTTTGCCAAAGTCTTTCTTATTTAATTCTCTTTCTTTTCTTTCCCTTCAATTTTCTTTTAATCATATTGTGTGGATATAATATATAGGTTACAATTGAATAGTTTATGATCTAGCTCCAGTGCGAGGCCTTACGACCGAGATATGAGACTAATGATAATTTATAAAGAGTGTCTAAAGGATTCCTGATGGACCAGTCCTCACAAGCAGCACCCGTTCACGAGTATGACTACTGGAACAGCCATCACTCCCCTCGACCATATTGGAGGGAAGGGAGTGACCCGCGCCAGATAGCCACCGCAAACAAAGACATTATAGTGAGCATGACCAATCCCGAACCCTAAAGACGGTCATCAGATTGTGTCTACAAAGAAGCTTTAATAATAATTTATGAGTAATAATTAATTGGATTGTATGACGTTGACATTTATGATGAGTAAGAATATTAGCGGATTTAAGCTGGGAATATCTTATCATCATCATCGTCAGCAAAAAGTCGACTACTACTAGACAAAGGCCTCCCCCAAAGATCGCCATGACGGCTGATTTTGTCAGGATCTTATCACTTTAGAACTTATTATAAGATGTATTTAATCAAACTTTAACATTTTTAAAACTTTTACCTCACAACATAAAAACTTTGATTTCTTGCTAACAGCATTTTCATGTAAATGTTTTCGGAAATACCGTCCACTTCATATTACACTTGTAATAGATTGCAATCACAACATAAACAATCACACCATAAAACATCTAAAATGGTGATGGTTTGTTCAGAAAGTTTTAAAGTTTGATTGGTATAGATTATATGTAGATAGGTTGACGGACGATTTAGCGCAGTGGTTAAGAGCTTAAACCGCTCCGCCCAGTGTGTCTAATAGTCGCGGGTTCGATTCCCGCACGTGACAAATATTTGTGAGACCCACAATTATTTGTTTCGGTCTGGGTATTTGTGTATGTGAATTTTCATGTTTGTATACGCACCCACGACACAGTAATAAATCCTAGAGCGGGGGTACGAATTAAAAAAAAAATGTATTTGGTGATACAAAATATCATTTTAAAAAAAGTTTAATATTTTGGAATACTAATAAGATGTTTAGATTTAAATACGCTTAGGTATGTTACAGTGGCGTGAATCACATATAGGCAATTAAGTATTGCGTAGTATATGAATGGAATTCACACTACGTTCAATTACTATAATTATCATAATTACTTAAGTGTAGTAATTAATAACATATACCTAAATTTAGTATATTATCATGAGGTAGGTACTGCTTAATTGCCTATATGCGATGCACACAACCGGTTACTACAAGTGCATAAATAAAAATATAATTTACATCCAAACTTAACAAAAGAAGTAATTAACAACCTTGAGCACTGCGTTGATCAATTATTTCGCATCTCCCTAACAATTTTATTACTATTTACAAATATTACTAATTTACAGACTTAATCATCATGTTTATATACTTCTTCTCTGGATGCAGAGGCTTATAAATGGGCTTCTGACTTGATTCATCTATACTTACTTTGTCATTTTAGGTGTAAGCCTCCCACATAAAAAAAAAAACACCGGCACGCCTATATTCCCCAGAGGGGGTGTACTGAGTACTGGTGTACTGAGTACACCCACGTTTCGCCGACGATGTTAGGCCCCATGTAATAGGGGGCGAGCCTATTGCCATACGAGTATATCGGGCACAATTCCAGACTTTGGACTCATACTGGGAATTTTTCGTTAGAAAAACTACATTTGTCCGACCTAGGATTTGAACCCAGGACCTCGTGATCACAAAGCGATGCGCTTTGCCACCAGACCAACGAGTCAGGAAAATTAAAAAAAATCGCGATTTAATCCGAAAAATTGTTTAATTAATATGAAATTAAAGATGATGAAGAGAGACTATCTATATCATCACGCCGCCAAAGCGTACGGAGTTAAATATCAACTATACTATATATACCAACAGCCAGTATCCAATTCATTGATATTAAATATCAATTTCCAATGCCACGAGAATGTCATGAGAAGACCTCTTTAGCTCGTTCTGCATTGTTCTCACCAATCCCATAGATCGCACTAAGGTAAAAAAGAACTCTCATTTTAGAAAGAGTAAAAGGTTCTCTCCATTTATAATATTTTAGTAGGAAGTAAGATAACTACTGAAGTAATGTTAAATTGTGTATAGTGGCGGGAATTGGCGTTTGATACTTTTTCTTCTTAAAAAGTTATATTATGGCTATTGATATATTTTATTGTTAATCTTATTGATTTAAATAGATCGTGAAAAATATGAAGGTATTGTGTAGTGCGTCAAGGATCTTTTGGCTCGTAGATGATTTTGGCAAGGGGGCGTTGTTGTGAAATTAGTAAACTTTTACTAAAATTTCCCTACTTCCAGGTAAGTATTTCAATAGGCGGGTCCGCAAGGTGTAACTAATTCGAGAGTGTTGACACACTTGTTCAAAAACTTAAAGCTACACCATGTGGACGCGGTAAACCAAACGGAATTCTATCTATCTATCTATCTATAACCTCACGCCAGATCCCTTGCGGGGTAGGCAGAGAGTACAGAGTTCCAACAGGTTCTTTCCTTACATACCTCTCTGGCTTCCTCGACTCTCATAGTTCGTCTCATACACGCTCGCCGGTTACGGAGACTCTTGACTTTTCCATCAGATAAGACTCGGTTTATTTGGTCGTGGTAAGATAGTCTAGGTCTTCCCCGGTACCTGCATCCTTCCACTTTCACATTGTATATCTGTTTTGTCATTCTTTCCTCTGGCATTCTTTCTATATGCCCGAACCAACGGAGCATGCCCTTTCTCATCTTTACACCGATACTATCTTACGATAATTTACCAAACGGAATTAAAGATAAAATAAAAAAAAGGCATATTTCAAGACATTCCTACTAACTAAAAAAACTCGGGGACTTACATGATATATGTCAAAGCAAACCAATTCGGTTACCATATATTTTTTTACTATATTTTAATAAAAGTTTTACTTCACATCTATTGTATATTTATTTAAGTAATGATATATTGGCAAACTATATTTTTTTAATTTATGTATATCTTCCGATCTACGAGTATATCACCTTAGACTAAGATTTGCCTAGAGAGGGCATTGCTAACAAAAATGGTTCCAAAAGCGGCCTCAACTATTATGTGTGCGTGATACAAGTGTTCCATTACTACAAAAGCTGTCAATATTTGCGTGCGCGTGCGTATGCGTACTACAATTTATCTACTCTAAGTGCGTAGTTAGAGGCTACTATTGGAACCATTTTTGTTAGCAATGCCCTGTCTAGACAAGTCTAAGTCTAAGGTGATATAGTTCGGAAGATATATATAAATTTAAAGAATGGTTTGCCAATATATCATCACTTAAATAAATATACAATAGATATGATGAAGTAAAACATTATTTTGGCCATAATAGTCTTTTTATTTTAACACTTTGACTGCTAAAACACCACAGGTGTGTTTTTGGCGCTACGCGTATGCGGCTTCAACACTGCCAATGAATATAGTTTGATATGATCGGTTGTGATTCACTGGCCACAAATGTCACATTATTGCAGATTTGTGGTTATCTTTGGATGAGCGGTTGATATTGTTTGTTTTTCTTTTTATTAAGTACGGTTAAAAAATGTTGGGGCCTAAAAAGAAAGTTTTTGTTTGGAATGTATTTGAATCGCCAGTTATTGGACGTGTTTAAATGTAAACAGTGTTAAGATTAATTTAAATATAATGGAAATACCACCACATTATTAAATCACATTAAAAAGAAGCACGCAAGTGTTGTCGTAGAAACGAATAATTTAAATCAATCACCATCATCAGCGAATGCAAATAATATTTCGGTTGATCCACCGCAGTTATTTACATAGGAGATTGAGCCTTGTGAGATCACTTGGTGAAAATACATTTTAAGTACGTGTCCACCTATATCTTGTTGGCTAGGATAATAATATTCTAATTTGAATGCTATTATGATTAAATCCAAGTTCTTATTGCAACATTGATCGGAGGCAACAAACAGCTACTATTAGTGATTTAGGCGCTCGTAGCGCTGTGCGACCGCGGTGTTCTTACCGATCACCAAGGTTAAGCAGCGTTCGACTCGGTCGGCCTGAGATGGGTGACCGTTTGTGGCATTTTCATATACGAGCGTCTCCGTGCTTCGGAAGGCACGTTAAGCCGTTGGTACCGGTTACCACTTAATGTGGTGGTCGTTAAGCCGAGTTGGAAGCCTTAAAGGCGGCTTGATAAGTTCCAACAGCAGGTGGCCACAAACCTGCCTCCACTAATCCGCACTGGGTCCGCGTGGTGGAGTATGACCTAATCTCTCTCACCTCGATTTGTGAGATAAGGCCTTTGCCCAGCAGTGGGCAGTATAGGCCGATATTATTATAGTGATTTAAAATATTTTTATTGTAATGATTAAACTATTAACAGCATAAGTGCCTATTTACATTATAAAGTTAGACTAATATTATTTTGTAAAGACTGCTATATAACTAGTATTGTTGGTAAATATGTAACATACTATAAATTCCTTTTTTATGTCAATCTTACTACATTATACTCTATGTTTAGTAATAATAATTGTCCCAACACATATTTATTACGAAGCTGTTACGAAGTTTTAAATATTGTCAAGATCAGATCAGATCGTTTTTCATTTCAACTCGTGTTCAATTCGAGTTACGCGAATTTTAACTCGAGTTAAATCAAGTTGTGCCAGTTTCGAGTTGGCAAATCTCTAAAATAAACATTTCTAGTAGGTACACATAAAGATTTTCCCCGTGCGCGAATCGAACCCGTGACTACTTGATCCAGCGAGAGGAGCGGATCTTAACCACTGGACAAAGCCTTTCGTCAAATTCAATCTCTCAGTAGGTACTTTGTCTATGCAATCTACGCTCCAAGTTACGGCCAGGCACTCTGACCACCATAGCACTGAACACGCTGTACATTCATTCAATGCCTCTAAAACAAAGTCCTGTAGCCAGCTTACCCAGTTACCCTCTCAGTTAACTTATGATATAAAACTCATTTAAATACGTACAAGTTATGAAATAGATATGGGTAATTCAGAACGGTTATGTCGGGGTAATCATCCCATATTCTTCTTCGTCCAACTTGTCAGAAATCAAGCGATTATTTTACTTCTTACTACATGGACACTACATTCGTGTTTGTAAATCTCCGAAGCCAGGACACAGCGCTGGGGCTACGTTTATTTTTAACAAAAATAAAATATACCAGAAGAAACAGGTTCTTGTAGTTTGGTAGGTATTTTTTTTTTCACCTAATAAAAATCTTGATCATCATCATCAGTCATATCGCCAACCTTAGGACAAATTTGCGAGGTGTATTGAAACCCTAGGGACTAAAATCCCTAAGGTGGCCGGCAAAGAGCATAGTAGTATGTGGCCGCCATCTACGTTAGATAAGGATCTCTACCAATACCCAAATGTCCCATATGAATATCCATCTATACAGGTATAGAACAAATAGGTACCTATGGAAGTGCTTTAGGATATAACGTAAAGCTAAGCACCATCTAACGGCGATGTTTAAAAACCCTTTTTGAATATAGCTTCCTCTTCACAATCCACAAAATAAATATTGCACCTTTTAAAATACCAATTTTACATACAATTTTGAGCTGTGATTTTAAATAGCATTTTGTATTTTGTTTGTAAGTCTGGCTGTAGATTACAGATTAATAATATGCTGTAGATCTTTGCTGTAGATGCATTATTGCTTGGACCAAAGATTACAATATATTACTGCCCTGATGAAATAGTGTTGCTAGCGATAGAACCAAAATATTTCAGTAGAGTTAATAATTATTGCCTTTATAAATAATAATATCAATTTTAATTTGCACCCATGCCGCACATTATTTTAAAAATAACTGAATCAAAAATTTTTCGTGCTGTTCTGATAATTTAATATCTAAAGTTATCATTCAAGCAATTTTTGAATACTTTTCAACTACCATACTAGTATTACTAGTATGGAGTTAAACAATGGCAGCACCTTTAAAAAGTGTCATAATAATAGTTTTCTACTCGAGGGGTTTTTGTAAAATAAATCGGGATTTACTGAAAACCAGACGCTATACGCTCGCAAATATGATTTAAATAGAATTCTGTTTGTGTTGGTGTGCTTATTAATTAACCATAATGCTTACCAAGCTTCTAATGTGTAATAAATGATGTACCAGTGTACCCTCGGAGTCCTGACAGCTATACCAAAAAGGAAACAAAGCGTTAATAATTTTGTTGAGTGCATTATCTTTTGAAGATGTTTTCTAAGTCTCTGACGAGTAAGGATACCTTTCTGGAGCAGACGAAGGCGGCCCGTGAAGAGCGTGCTTTGGAGAAGAAACGAGAGCAATCTGCAGTAAAAATCCAGGCTGTTATCAGAGGATGGCTTGCGCGACAGAGATTCATTAAACTTATACTGTGAGTAGATAATATATTAGAATTTACGCAAAGTTGCTGCCTTTTCTCATGCATAATATTTCTTATAGGGCAATCATAATGTATACTAACTTATGGTGTAATATTATTGTTGTCTATTTGTAGGAAATAATATACCTACATAAACAGTCTAAACAAAAGTCATCAGTATTTGACTGCTTAAAGCACATTCGTTTATGGTACCGGCAACAACTTGGTTAATAGGTCTAGACATTGTCCACTTGTGTAACCATTTTATTAGATTTGAGTGTCATTATGTGAAATTTATATTTTTCAAATACATGCATGACACAGGTATGTTATATTAGTGATTTTTTATATATAAAAGTGTAGCCTCACACTGGGATTTATTCCTGTATTGTTGGTGCATTTACAAAAATGAAAATTAACATACACAAATACCCAGACTGAACCAAATAATTGTGGGACACAAAAATTTTTACCATGCAGGAATCGAACCTGCGACAATTAGACACAGTGGGCGGAGCGGCTTAAGCTCTTAACCACTGTAGAGTAAATTTATAGTAATAAAGTGCTGGCTGGGTTAATCTTGATTAGGGTTACTTAGCAATTAAAACTGGCTAATTCAACTGTTGTATAGAGCTACTTAGTGATTGTGAAATGTAATTGTAGATTAGTCGACTTCAGACTTTATTTGAGATTGGTGAAAGAGACCATTGGTCAATATAACACCCATTTACTACAAAGTAATACTTATTTATATTAATAATAAAATCAGACTATACTGTCCCACTGTTGGGCAAAGGCCTTCTCTCACAAATCGAGGTGTGAGAGATTGGGTGATACACCACCACGCAGACCCACAGACCCAGTGCAGATTGGTGGAGACAAGTTTGTGGCCACCTGCTATTAGAACTTAACAAGCCTCCTATAAGGCTCCCAAGTCAGCTTAACAACTACCACATTAATTAATATCCTGGACCAATGGCTTAATGTGCCGTCCGAAGCACGGAGATGCTCATATACATGCCACAAACAGTAACCCATCTCAGGCCTACCGAGTTGAACGCTGCTTACCCTTGGTGATCGGTAAAAACACCGCAGTCAATGCTTCAAGTGCCTCAATGATATTTATTTAATACCCTTCTATTTTAGGAATGAATTTGATCAACTTCTACCAGAAACAGTAACTCATGGTTCACAAGAAGACTCCCCACAGCCTATAGAACTGATACCGGCACTAGATGTGTACACAGTCACGTGCAGATTATTCCTGGTCTTCAAACAGCAGAGGGACAGGAAGAGATTTGAGAAATTATGCAAGTACATTGTTCAGAGCCTGCACTCTGACTCTGTGAAACTTTCTTACGTTGGTGTTTTCCTAAATAAAGAGTACAGGTATGCTTATTTTAATTTATTCTTGATTTTTAGATTGATTGTTACATAAATATAGTAATTGAAGATTTTAAATATGAATCTATGTATTGCATTCATGCATGCTGGCAAGTATGTATGAGACGAACTATGAGAGTAGAGGCAACCAGAAAGGTCTGTAAGAAAAGAACCTATTGGAACTCTGTACTTCCTGCCTACTTTGCAAGGGATCAGGCAATATGATATAGGCTCATCCATGAGAGCTAATCCTGGTGAATGTTACAAATAAAACAAGCTTATGAACAGCAGTGGATGTATTTCAACTGATAATGGTGATGTTTCTTTCTGTAAAAAAGGTGTCAATGTCAAAACAGAAGTGTCCAATAAGAACAGCAAATTACTTGAACTTACTTGGTAGGCTGCAGAAACACCCGAAATTTTGTCAAATCGCAGTGACAAATCATGCCAGAAAGTAACTATTTCAACATTCAAAAAAGGCTAACGTACATTTTACATTTATTGTTAAATAAAATGTGACATGGCTCCTCTAATACTACTTCATAATTTTTTGGAAGAATAGGCTTACTTCATTTTTAGTACAAGCAAATTCAATAATTTTTGAATGATCTGAATATTCATAAGCCCTTTTAGCAACAGGCCAAAAAATATTCTACCATAATAATTAGTTTTGGACACAGTGTTACACATATGTTCCAGCTGGGGTGGCAGGTGATGAAAATTTTGGAAAACGTCTTAAATATCTTTTCCATGTCTAATTTTTGATTTGATGTTGTGTTGCAACAAGAATAAATCCAGTTAATTTTAAGACATTAGTGTCTGTCTGTTAAATTATTGTAGAAATAAATTTATATTAAGTAATGACAAATAATATCCTATAGTGTAAAAATATTAACTAATCATATTGGATAAATTGTGTAAGATTCAATTTGATATTCACAATTGTTACACTTATCTAAGGTGCAAGTGTAACAGATATCTTATGAATACTAAATAGATGTTGAGCAAGTTTGATTGCTAGATAATGTTGTTATGGACCTGTTTAGCACTAGACTGCAACAAAATAATTTGAACCTCTTGTGTTAATAGAGTAATAGAGACATTGCTCTACAAGGAATCAATCTATAAATTAAAAACACACAATTAGCACACTTTAGCAACTAGGATCTCTGTTTGAAATCATGCTATTGGATTTTTACACAAAAAGTCAGTCACTGGTACAGAGTGTGGACCTATTGCCATTATACTGGGCACAATTCCAGACTCCTGACTGCTACTGAGAATTTCTCTATAGAAAACTTAACTTTGTCTGACCCAGGATTCGACCTAGGACCTTCTGATCGGAAACCGCACTAAATGCCACTACACAAGTGAGGCCGTCAATATGGCAGAGATTTGCAATAGATTGCATCAAATTAATTTGAAACTTATAATACTATATAACTTATACCCTGGTAGCGAGCAATAAAAAATACACCATTTTCTGTTGAAAATCAAGCAGTCTTTGGTAGCAAATCGTTATTTATTATATTTCTGTATGTATCTGTACTATTATATTTCTGTATTTCAATTGTGTAGTCTCCGCTGGATAGCTCACATCAAAGACCTCCTCTACAAATGTTGTCTGTATCTGGAAGAGTTAAAGCCAGAATCCCCACTGGACATGCAAAGCATCCTGATACACCTCCACACCTTGGTAGCGTTCACTGCGACCAATACATGGGCACTGACGAGACTAAAGAATTTTGAGAAGCTAAGAGGAGGTATGACACAGCTATGTGCCAATGTTATGGGCTCTCTCTTTCACAAAGGATATTATTTAACTTTAAAGGTGAGTTATTTGTAGTATTCTTGTAATTTTATAAAACTTAATTTGAGTAAATATTTTTATTTGTGGGTAATAATTTGGTAGGAGAATAAAAGTCAAGAGTCTCCGTAACCGGCGAGCGTGTATGAGACAAACTATGAGAGTCGAGAAAGCCAGAGAGGTATGTAAGGAAAGAACCTGTTGGAACTCTGTACTCTCTGCCTACCCCGCAAGGGATCTGGCGTGAGGTTATAGATAGATAGATAGAATTTGGTAAGATTGTGCAGTTTTTCATCAGACCTGCTTTTAGCGATGTTACAAGGGCCGTGAAAAAAGTAACAAGTTCTCTTCTTAATCATTTGAATAATTTTTTTTACGATCTCCATGGATCTTTTTTACTGTGAGGTAGTTAAATCATCTATGTATCAAAATAATTCGCAGGCAAACAGAGATACAGAACATAGGACACGTTAACATAATATTATTTTTAGTTATTGGAGTAAATAATGATAACATTTAATCTTTTTTGACAAATATTTTCCCTGTTTTTACTGTGCTTCATTATACCTAGCCTATAAATACTTATAAACAAAGGTTATCTTATGAATGTTTAGCAAGATTAACAGCTAGATAAATAATTACTATAATAAATTTATCATCATTATTATTATACAAGGTGTAACATAATCAACGCAAGACCTGAAAGTAGTTTGTTCTAAATCGGCAACTGAATAGACTCTTAACTATTTTAAAAATGTTTTAAGTTTCAAAAAAATATGCTGTTACTCGTTTTGTTCGCTGCAATAAACAAAATTTAATAATTATTCAAAGCATTACGGCTATTTTAAATGTATTTCTATTACACTCACCTCAATATGCATACAAAACTTAATTATTTATTAAATTTTATGGTTAAATTTGGGCACCACAGAGCTTAGAAAACTGGTAGAAAGCTCCTTAATATTGGAAGTTTAATTTTCGTATTGAATTCGTAAAACAATAATCTAATTGGGATGTCTGAGGTCTTGCGTTATTTATGTTACACCTTGTATAAAGGATGACTATACGAGTTAAAAACAATCATATGTATTTACTACTATTAAAGTGAGCTTCGGCATCGTCAGATTTTTAACACATTACATACAATTATACAAAGATAACAAATACTAACAAAAAGGGGATATAAAAATCCAGTATAATTTTAGAGAACAGATTCTATTGCAATTTTGATCCTAATATGTTATATAAAAAGTAGCTCTACCCTAGGAATTTTATGTTGTGGGTGCGTTTACAAACATTAAATTCACATACACAAACACTCGGACCGAAACAAATATTGGTGGGTCACATAAATATTTTTCCGTGCTGGTATCAAACCCACGACTTCTCGATTCAGTGGGTGAAGCAGCTTAAGCTCTTAATCACTAGACCAAACCCTCCATAGTTATAATACAGGCATAGCCATGGAAAATGTAGCCCTCTCATTTTTCACTTCCGCAGTAATTTCCCGCGATTTCACACCTGGCTGATAATAGCGCCACCTACCGGGTCTATGTTGATACTGGATAACGGAAGTGCATTCTCTAGTGTGATGTTACTACAGATCATTAGCTCTCGTTATAAGGTCTACACAAAAAAAAACTGGATAATGTAGCTTTCTAATGGTGAAAAAAATTAGTCTTGGTTCAGTAGTTTTAGAGTTTATCAATAACAAACAAACAAATCTTTCCTCTTTATAATATTAGTATACATTTAAAGCCACTTGTCTTGCAATTGTCTAATTGCCCACAGTCTCTTCTCCTTCGTGGTCTTTGCCGTGAGAAGGTGTACATGAAGAACATATCTCTGACGGCTATAGTGACGCTGTCGCTGAGGCCGCTCGTCTCCTCGCAGTTCTCAGAGAAACTGCTCACCATGTACATCATTCAGATTCTGTCGGTGCCTACACTCGTTTTTCTCATGCAGCAAATATCTCCTGAGGTAAGTGATCTTCAAATATTGCATTGATGAGAAGAATATCCACCTAATTAAATTGAAATTCTAGAAAATTTTTGATACTCGTTGTCAGTTTCTCAAATTTTTCATAACCCTAATGCACACATGTGTATACATATTTTAATACCTGGTTTATTTGCATGAATATTGTAGTCTTCATCCAGAGCTTCTGATTTTCTAATAAGCTAACGTAGCGATTTCCAAATAGATCCTATAGGTATGCAAGCGGTAGCCAGATCTTATAAATAAATGTATCTGATATGTATATTCTTAAAAATATTTTCATACATTTATGGTCCTTCAGTCCATAGTATCGTACCGGTCCCACGCGATGTTCGACAAGTGCCTCGAGTTTCTGAGCACGGACCAAAATATGCGCATCGTGTTTAACACGCTGGAGGGCAACTATGCGCTGTGCCTGCTCGCCAACCTCGTGCAGCTGGCGCACTCCGAGAGGGAATACGCTCAGCCGCACACGTTCCATCCTACATTTGTGGTAAGTACCTAATTAAGAAGAGACATCAGCTCTTTTGTGTCATTTTGAGGGGAACAATCTTTGAATTATTCCCTGAATAATCTCTGAAAGATTGGGATATGGAGGACAGTTATCAAACTAAAAATCGCCTGCTGTGATCTAGTTTGGCACGTCAGAAGAGGTCCATCGTTACTCAGTGGCGTTGACATAAATATAATACCACAACTTGTAAATATGGGCGGCGCATGTGAACAAATAAACTAAAAGAACTATGACAAAGTTGATGGTTTTTCTGTATTTATGGTTTAAAACTTTTTTTTCCAACAGCTAGTCGTAACACGCTTCCTAGATTCCTGCCAACAATATGTGGTTTGCAAAAAAGGGAATCTCAGCAACTGGCACCCTATCCTAGGCTGGTTCTCCCAAAGCTTCGACTCGTACCTCCCACCTGCGATGGGGAACCTTCGGATACAGCTATCACTGCTGTGGGGAGCTCCTTTGCTAAAGAAACTACTGGCGATGCCGCTGAAGGAGATGATAGACGCTGGAGTGACGGGAGAAGAGGGCGCGGGGCCTTCGCAGCCCTCTACCCCTGTGCAGAGCAACAACCCCGCTGCTATAATTAGGAGGGCTATTGAAGCTAGAACTAATAGGTAGGTATCTTATCTTCTTTGGCGATTTTTTGTAGGGTTGATTTTCATCAAACGCACTTCGACCCAGTGGTATCTTTTGTACTGCCCTTAGCCCTAGTGCTCTTACGTACCTGGTGTCCCAAATACTCCCTGTAATAGGCTATGTATTCCGCCAGGGGGGAAGAGCCGATATTCTCCTGGTGATGGATAGGCCACCCCCAGCAAGTTCATTCGCCGCGCGGCCAGAGCATCGCATTTGCAGAGAATGTGCTTCATGGTTTCAGTTTCTGTGCCACAGTTCCTGCATACCACGTCGCTAGCTAGGTTCATCTTGTGTAGATGTTCTTTTGTGCCATAGTGGCCTGTGTATGCTCCAATAAGTTGCCTTGTTGAGTTCTACTGTGTCTTAGTATTCTCTTACTATCGTTTTCACCCCACGTGTTGGTGAATTCCTTGGAGTGTCTTAGCATTGTGTTAGCCTTCCAATCTTTCCTGTGTTGTTCCTTAGCGTACTTGAACAATACACCTTTATAGGCTCCATCTGGTATGCCTATGAATGGTTCAGGACCTATGTATTTTCCCATGGATCCCTTCTTAGCTAAGTCATCCGCTCGCTCATTGCCCTCAACCCCCGTGTGCCCAGGGACCCAGACAAGTCTGACTGTGTTGCGCGCTCCGCATCTGTTAAGAAGGTGTGCACACTCCACTGCCAGTGCCGAGTTTAGCTCATAGGAGCTGAGAGCTATAAGGGCAGCCTGACTGTCGCTACATATATAGATTTCTTGATCAGTAGTATGTGTGTCCAATATTTGTCTTGCACACATGGTAATCGCATAAGTTTCTGCTTGAAATACCGAAGTCATCTTACCCATGCTTTGATATAGACCAAGTCCTTCAGTGTATATTCCGGCTCCTGTCCCATGTTTGGTTTTGGATCCATCAGTATACCATGTCCTCTGTTCTTTACTTTGCTTTAATAGGTAATTAACTTTGATATTCCTATATAACAACTTAGAATTACCCCATACTCTCCCACTTCTAGGTAAAGCTATTCTCTCACAAATTGGGGTGTGAGAATATATGTTATACTTCACCACGCGTACGTACAGTACGGGAACAGCCGGTCAAGTACAGTACGGGTTAGTGGAAGTAAGTTGGTGACCATTTGCAGATGAAATTAATTGAGCTAGGCATAACGTCCAAACCTTCCTAATTAGCTTAACCATAAACTCATAGCCGTCCAAAGCTCGGAAATGCCACAATCGATCACTCATCTCATACTGGCCTGGCCTAATGTTCACTGACTTGGTGATTGGTAAGAAAAACATTGTACCACAGCGATACGAGCCTCTTCAGGATGTAACGTTTCGTTGGTTGTAACGCTTGTAAGCTCATGCAGTTATTTCACATTACGTCACTGAATGTCTTGTACCTAACATAACATCGCATCAGCGCATAAAAACAGTAAAAAATCAACTATAGTCTTTTTCACGAATCATGTGTACGGTTACGTTTGGAATTTCAATCAAATGAATATCGTATCGAGATCTTTTTTAACTGAAAATTAATCGATTTTAATAACAAAAAAAAACAAACAAAATAATGTCCATATTAAGACGGACGATTTGGCGCTGCGGTTAAGAACTTAAGCCGCTGGGTCGAATTCGTTTCCCGCACGGGACAAATCTTTGTGTGACCCACAATTATTTGGTCTGGGTATTCATATGTATATGGAATTTTTATGTTTGTAAACGCACCCACGAAACAAATAAATCCTACGCGGGCTTACATTCTTATAAAAAATCTTTTATAAAAAAGGTAAACCAACTTCAAAAAGCAAAAAAATAAATATTTGAAGTCGGTGCTGGTTGGTGCAGTCGGTTACTTGGCACCGACTTCAAATATTTATTTTTTTGCTTTTTGAAGTCGGTTTACCTTTTTTTATAAAAGATTTTTATTTTACAATTTTAAGTGACCAGTGAATTCTATAGTAGGGTACCTATAGGATTGACGTAATACCCATAGTATCGCAATTTACACATGCCTATTGTTTGTCGTTAAGGAGTTCCCTGGTGTATCTTCTAAGTCCAAGGTCCAATGTCAATAAAATTAATATGGGACCACCTTGGAGATATACTGAACCCAATGCAAAAAAAAATATCGAAATCGGTCCACAATTGACGGAAATATCGCTGAACATACATAAAAAAAAAAGCATACATACAACCGAACATAGAACCTCCTCCTTTTTGAAGTCGTTTAAAAAATAAAAATACGAAGCATGCCTTTTAAATTTTGTCGTTTGAAGAAAAAAACACAACTAGAACCTTATAGTACTTTTTATTGTTTTTCAAAGTATTCACCACGTAGCTTGATACACTTTTTCATTCGCTCAAACCAGTTATTATAACATTTATTCCACTCTAAAGTGGGGGTGTTCAAAATGGCTGACTTGAAAGCGTCGACTGCTTCTTCACCGGACTGGAACCTTTGACCACGAAGACTTTTCTTAATTTTAGGAAATGTAAAGAAATCGTTAGGGCTTTGGTCAGGACTGTATGGAGGATGGTCAAGAATTTCTACTTTTTCCTGCTTCAAATACTCAATCGTTTGACGAGCGCTGTGTGAGCTTGCGTTGTCGTGGTGCAGGATGATGCGTCGCTTTGAGTTAGATTTTCGAAGTTCGGCGATGACTTGTGGTAAACAAACTGTGGTATACCACTCTGCGTTAACCGTTCTACGATCTCCAAGTGCAATAGTCGCAACATGGCCGGTTTTTCCAACGAACGTGGCCACCATCTTCTTTGAAGTGCTTCGAGAACGAACAACTTTAGTCGGCTTGGGCTCGTCTTGAAAGACCCAGATTGTAGATTGTTGTTTGGAATCAGGATCGTAGACATAGATGCAAGATTCGTCACCACTGATGATGTCGTAGACGTGATTTGACTCTGCTCGGTTGAACCTTTGCAGAGTTTTCTTACACCATCTGACGCGGGCCGCCTTGTGATCGTCGGAAAGCAGATGCGGTATCCAACGGCAAACTAGCTTTCTCACACCAAGCGCTTCATGCAAGATCTTCTGAATGGTTGTCCCTGAGATGCCTAATAGAGCCTCTATCTCTCGATACTTCACATGACGATCTTCGAGAATTAGTTGTCTCACAGCAATGATGTTATCCTCAGTGAAGGCCGATTTTGGGCGTCCTTCGCGAGATTTGTCACTAACACTAGTATGTCCACGCTGGAATTCTAAATACCAGCGTTCGACAGTCCGCAGACATGGGGCTTCATCACTGAACACAGATGTTAGCTCTTAAAAACACTGAAGCCGTGTCAGGCCTCTTCTAAAGTTGTAGAAAATTATTGCACGAACATTTTCCTTAGAAAGATTCATTTTCGTACGTAACCTGACAGATTCCAATCGACGCTGTGACTAAACAATAGCATTAATCCTAATACTTTCAACTGTTTTGAGATTCAAAATTTAAACACATTCGAATATAGTTCCAAATTCAAAATTGCCGGGAAATATGGAAACGACAGAACTTAAAAGGCATGCCTCGTATTTATTTACGAATCGAGCAATTTGTCAGAAAAATCATCTGTCAAATAAATTATTTCGTCGCGCAAGTGAATTATTATTTAAAATATGCGTGAAATGGAATTTGATTAAACGTCACCGTCATCACTCGTGAAAAAGACTATAAGTGACCTCTTTAGTTATGTAGTTATTCTGGCCAAACACTTTTTTTGGCGATCAATAATAATATGAATAAACGTAACTTCTATGTATCAGTGTACTTTCTTTTCTAGGTCAAATGCTAATAAAAACTATAGAAAATTAGGATCGGCAGATTGTACAAAAGCTGCACTCATATGCTCCATGTATCACACGGCTCTCCAGACTATGACGCAGGTTAAATTAGATATACTAACAGGTGAGTGAACTATTACACTTGTTCAGTGGTTCTTTATCAGCCAAAAAAGGTTTACTATCGACTTGTGTTATAGTTATATGTAATGTCTCACTAAAATAATATAAAATTTATTACAAAATTTCAATAGCATCAGTATACTATATTGTGCTATACTATATATTCTACTATAATTTTCTATTAGTAGACGTGGCAAAAGTGTCGAACTGTTCAGATTCGATGATTTTTATCTGAATCAGTGCAAAGATTCGAATTCTAATGTGTCTCATTTGAGTCAGCTAAATTCAAGCACAGTCGGCCCACCGACCGACATCGCGTCGCGAATTCATTTGTTCTGTGAGACGGCAATTATAGAAGGGGAAAAACGAGATTCAGTTTCAGATCGGAATGAACTATGAAGTAGTTTGTTTGTTCTGTAAAAGTAACGCCTTTGTATCCTGACTGGTGAATGTAAGATCGAGATTCAGATACAAATGAGACATATTTTTATGTACATTTGTTTCGAATGTTGTAGTTCTTGTTCATGTTTCATATCGCTGTATTATATCAGTAAAGACCGTCACATGTCTTTTATACAGTAATAAAGACTGTTTTCGTTGCTTATTAAATAGTTAATTATATTAATACGAATACAATTTCTCTCTCTCTCTCTGTCTCCCTCTCTTCACGCCAAAACACAACGTGTTATGACTACAATGTTTTAATTTTTCCAGGGTTATGTAATCAAGATGAAATATTGTATTCATTGTGGCAATTCCTGTGCACGTTGGGACCAAATTGTGGGTTGAAATCCTTCCTTGATCTCTTAGCTGTTAATACCAAGGCGTCTGCGCCAGTGTTCCAAATGTTGATACTGTTCGCCGACTGCATGACGCACTATGTTACGTGAGTATTATCTTAATTGCTGTGAAATTGTTCACTTTAGTAAGTCACTCACAAAAATAATATTGGTAGGTTAGGTTGACACATTAATATGTAAAACAAAAAATATAAATGCCACTAAGATTTTAGTCCGCAAGCGAGAGATGGCAGATGTGTGGTCCTCGTTCCCTCCCCTCTGGTAATACGTAGGCGTAGTTTTTGTAATAGTCTCAAAAAAATTTCAAGGCGAGTCAAGGTCAAGTGGCGCTTTTCGGTTTAGAAATCGCGCGTATAACGAAAGAATAAATACACGGGATGTCACTACAACTCATGTGATTTTCGTGATTTTTCCGAACTACCTGCGCCCCTTTTGAACCTCACCAAAACAGTTAATGGATGGTCCCTTACATAGTCAACGATATGTAGGCAGGGGTTCCATTTATATATCGTTCACAATGTTTTTGGCCTATGCTGCTAAAAATTTGGGTACATACAATGCCTGATTCTGAGAATGCTGCTGGGAATTTTTTGAAGAAATAAGGGAACTTACCCTGACTTAAGATTCGGAACCAGGAACTCTTGATAGCCAGCTATAACATGCGACACGACGCTAATAAGACACTATAAAATCATTTAGCTTTACTATATATAATTATCACTGCATTTTTTTACTGAGTGTGTGGTGCAATTAATAATATTAAGAACATTTTCAGGATATTAGATGATATGGAAATGTATGAACAACAGAGTCCGTTCAAGTTGCAAGACTTTATAAATATGTCGCAGTTTCTTAACATGTTTGTTTATAAGTCCATAATGGGACAGCTGTTTGGTAAGTCAATATTATTTACTCTTCGTGTTTTTATTTATCATCTATTAAGTGTTCTATTTTATATCAAATCATCTCACTAGAGGAGGACAGACTTACTAAGACAGACTAAGGGCTCCTCCGGTCAAATCTACTGAAAAAATATAGTTTCTATCTATCTATCTATAACCTCACGCCAGATCCCTTGCGGGGTAGGCAGAGAGTACAGAGTTCCAACAGGTTCTTTCCTTACATACCTCTCTGGCTTCCTCGACTCTCATAGTTCGTCTCATACACGCTCGCCGGTTACGGAGACTCTTGACTTTTCCATCAGATAAGACTCGGTTTATTTGGTACCTGCATCCTTCCACTTTCATATTGTATATCTGTTTTGTCATTCTTTCCTCTGGCATTCTTTCTGTATGCCCGAACCAACGGAGCATGCCCTTTCTCATCTTTACACCGATACTATCTTTCATACCTACTCGCTCTCTCGCTCTCTTACTCTACGCTGTTGCTAATGCGGTCGGTCAGCTTCACTCCGCACATCTTCCGCAGAGCTCGCATTTCTACCGCATTTATACTACTTTCATTCTCCTTCTTACATACCCAGCTCTCGCTACCATATAACAGCGTTGGGACAAGAACTCCGTTATGTATGGCCAGCTGCGCCTTATGGCTTAAGTGCCGGCTCCCAAGTAGCTTTCCCATCGCACCATTCACTCTGTTCCCTGCACTCACTTTTCTCTCTATGTCAGCGGTGTATTTCCCTTCCTTACTGAAGGCGCATCCAAGATATACAAACTCATTCACTTGCTCCAGCACATCGTTACCAACCACAATCCTTACGTTCGTTCTGGTTTCTTCCCTTTCAAAAACCATAATCTTGGTTTTCTTTACATTAAAGTGTAAGCCATTGATCATGCAGTCGTCTTTCATAACTGTGACTAGTGTTTCTTGGTTTTCTTTACATTCAAGTGTAAGTACATTAAATGATCTATTTTATATCAAATCATCTCACTAGAGGACAGACTTACTAAGACAGACTAAGGGCTCCTCCGGTCACATCTACTGAATAAATATAGTTTCTTTTATGTCTTAGTATGTAGTAGGTGGAGAATAGGAGAATAATATCGCTCCGTTTACTGGTTCGAGTAGTCGTAGGTTCGAGTCCAATGCGGGTTAAACCATTTTGTCACCCAGAGATATTTGTTGTGTTGTAGGTCTTTGACCTTGCGAAATTTGTGTTTATAAACGCATCCACGATAAGGGAATAATTATTCGTTCAACAACAATAATTGCCACGCCTATATGCGCAAAGCGTACTGGCGTAATGGCAGAGGTGTACTGTGTACACCCACTTTTCCAAAAAATGCTCTCCCTTTCTATATCATCACGTCAGATCCCTTGCGGAGTAGGCAGAGATTAGAGTTCCAACAGGTTCTTTCCTTACATACCTCTCTGGCTTCCTCCAAATATGCTAGGCCCTAATTAATAGAGAACGTGCCTATTGCCATTATACCAGACGAGACTATCTGTCCGGATACTGATAGTGAGAAATTTTCAATAGAAGAACTATAACTTTGTCCGACCTACATTTGAAACCCAGAACCTCGTGATCGCTACGCGCATCATACGCCTTTAGATCAACGAGGAAATTGAAAATAGAAAAGTAATCGGTTTCGTTTCGTCTCCAGATCTGAAAAGTATCCAAAGCAACGAGCTGTTCAACTCGGTGCACACGCTGCTGCTGGTGCTGTACCGGCGGGACTGCCGGCGCTCGTACACGCCGCCCAACCACTGGCTTGTTCGAGACATCCGCGACTCGCAGTTCATGGCCGACCTCGAGAAGGGCAAGAAACCGCAGCAGGTTAGTCCTGTTGTACATAACGATAAAGTAGCGCATGCCTGAAGGAGGAGGTCCACAGGAAAACCAAAGTCACCGACCATTGAGTTATTTTGTGCTACGTACTGGAAAAGACAACTTAACTATTTTAAGTACCAAAATTAGAGTGAATACACTCAAGCTCGCTTTGTGCTAGGTGCTTGCCGCCAGAGATGGGCAAAATGTAATCAGATTAATGATTAACCACCCCTGCTTGGGGAATATAGGCGTGATGGTGTAATAATGATTACAATTACATTTTGTAATCTTCAACGATTACGATAACACATTTAATCTACAATCATGTTTGCGTATTACAAAATGCAATTTTAATCATTAATCTGATAACATTTTGCCAATCTCTGCTTGCCGCAACGTGCCGCGTTTGAGTACTAAAGGTTTGGTCAAATAGTAGACGGAGCGCTCGGGAGGCGCTCGGCCTGCGATCGTCAGCGCGCCGCGCAAGTCACATTGCGGGCATGACATCACGCCGGCCGGGCGTTCGCTCAACACTAGCGTCTCGCTCGCACGCGTATTTTCGTCTCACTCCCGCCGTGCTTCGTTTATAACCACTGCGGGATTGACGGTCGCGGTGAGCGTGGCTGCACTCTTTGTCGCGTCCCGTACATTTCAGTACATTACAACTGCCCTGGTCGGCAAGCGAGGGAAACCTTAAGTTTTATTTCAAAAAAATGTTGTGTGCTTTAACTTTACCATATTCCAAACATACATATCCCCGAAAACACAATTATACCCGCTAACTCCGCAGTCACCAAGTTACGCCAATTTTCATTGAAGGTGCGAAGATTCTCTATTCAGTAGAACATAATAACTCAATGTCACCAACATAGCCCTCAAAATGACTAAACTTCGCGGCAGTGGGCGAGGCATATTGCTCGTAGTAATGACGGCCGTTGTGGCAGAAAGATTCTCAAATGGTGACCTCGTGCCGAAGACCCTGGGTGAGCTCTCACAAGGAGGACCGGTGACCTGGTGAAGGCGGTGGGTTACAGCTGCGTCGTCGTGGTGGTCTTTAAAGGGAAAGCCTTTGTCCTACAGTGGGCGTCTTTCGGTCGTTAATAGATACTTATCAATAAAATAATGTTCATGACAACACATAGAGGTCACAAATTGATATGCACTGGTCAATTCGAATTACAAACGTAATTGTTTTCCAGGTGTTAGTACAGAAGACGCCGCACATGATAGCTCATGGTGAAAGAGTCAGATTATTCAGACGAGCAGTCGCTGATGAAAAGGTATGTTCAATTTATATGTAAACCCCACCTGTGACCTCTGGCTCGTCGCAATCGCCAAGATACTGTTCCGCTCAGTCAGTGTGAGATGGATGATCTTCGCTTGTGGCTTTTTAAATTTTTAGCGCTGTGATTGCATGGAAGGCACGCTACGAATGACGCCTGGTCCAGGCTGCTTAATGTGATAGACTTAAGCCAAGTAGCGGCTAACCTATTTGGCGGCCCCTCCTATCAGCTGCTACCGCCGCCCGCGGTAAATTTTCACCGAGCCTCCCGATGCCCTTTCTTCTCTTCTTTCGAATACAGATGCCAGACGCAGGATCAGACACCGACCTCGCTGGCGAGGTCGAAGAATCTTTTGCCCGTCTGCCGGTGCAAAGCACCATGGCGAGACACCTAGTATACGTATAGCGACTGCCCAAGCCGAGGCCGTTTCTCTTTGAGGCGTCCTTGAGCTAATTGCCCCCTTATTATTCTAGCTCGAGCGTAGTGGTTAAACCTGTGGCCCCGCGGCGAACTGCGTAGAACGCACACATACCTATTTGGTGGCTTGATGCGTACCAACAGGGAGTGTCTACAAAACTGCTTCTATCAAGTGTCCTCCACCACCTGCCTGTGGGACGTGACCACCTATTGACTATTCTTCCTCATCTCAATTTGTGGATGAAGGCCTTTGTCCAGCAGTTAAACAGTGTATATTATTGTTATATATTTATCTTTGGCTTTATCTGGATGCGTACCCGAATTGAGCGAAAATTAATTGTGAACAAATTCAGTTGCAATTAAATTATTTCGGATTTCGTTGCAGCTTATTTATAGTTTTAAAGTGCCCGACGTTTCGAGTGCTCTACAGCACCCACGATCACGGAAGAGACTGAGGCGTTTGACGTCCAAATGTCATTGTTATTCCGAAGTACCGAGTAGTAGTAGTAGTAGTATTCAGGGGTTTTTGAAGTGATAACTTCTTATGGGCGGGTAAACCCCTTCGTAACGTAACACGTAACGGCGCCAGTCTGTCTGGCTTCCCTTTCTCTCACGCATACGGCAGCGGTAGGCATGCTCTTCCTCTCTCACTCTAACCGACAGCGCTCTTCCCTTTCTCTCACGCATACGGCAGCGGTAGGCAGGCTCTTCCTCTCTCACTCTAACCCACAGCGACTATTAGACACATTGGGCGGAGCGGCTTAAGCTCTAAACCACAGCGCTAAATCGTCCGTCGCTAAATTAATGTAATTGTTAATGAAATTGCAAATTGATTAATCCTACAATTAAAAAATGCCCAACACTGATGCGTACACTACAAACCCGGTCGTCGCGGCGATGTTTGGGGAGGCCTTTGTCCTGAAATGATTATGATTTTTTATCTATCAATATATACATTTCGCTAGGTGGTGTTAGGTCTAACTGAACGTGCGTGTGGCGGGCGGTCCACATTGGTAACGGTGCGGCGAGCGCGTTTAGTAGAGGATGGGTACAGACAGCTGGCGGCGTTGCCGAGCCGAGCACTCAAAGGATGCGTGCGAGTACGATTCATCAACGAACAAGGACTCGATGAAGCGGGCATCGATCAGGACGGAGTATTCAAAGGTATGATACTAACATATGATAGAACATAATAACTCAATGTCACCACCATAGCCCTCAAAATGACTAAACTTCGCGGCAGTGGGCGAGGCAAATTGCTCGTAGTAATGACGGCCGTTGTGGCAGAAAGATTCTCGAGTGGTGAGCTCGTGCCGAAGACCCTGGGTAAGCTCTCACAAGGAGGACCGGTGACCTGGTGAAGGCGGTGGGTTAGAGCTGCGTCGTCGTGGTGGTCTTTAAAGGGAAAGCCTTTGTCCTACAGTGGGCGTCTTTCGGTCGTTAATAGATACTTATCAATAAAATAATGTTCATGACAACACATAGAGGTCACAAATTGATATACACTGGTCAATTCGAATTACAAACGTAATGTTGTGCCCGATGGGATTAAACCCCCTTATTTATTTATTTCATATGGTTTACCAACAATTGTTTACACTAAAATGCACAATTTTTATATGCTTTAAGGTAATGAATTATGTGCATCAAATTACTTACAGGTAAACACGACATGTACATACGGAACTGTGATATAAATATCAAAGAAAAAATTAATATGCATAACACAATACTAAATTAATTTAAAAATACAAAACACAACATAATACAAACATATGATAATTAATGGAAAGAGTTAGCAAAACATTTGTTTATCTTCTTACGGAATGAGCCCAAGCTATCAAAGTTGACATCAATTTGGTCACTACAGTGATTCAAAACCCTGCTAAACCTGGCAATAGGGGAATGACTACCCAAAACGGTTCTTCTAAGAGGTGGACTAAAAAGGATTATAGGTTTACGAGGTAAATTTGAAGGTACCCGAAACTGTATAAGGTAAAAAGCTGTGGGCAGGTTACATTATTATTAAGAATCGCCTCGTTGGTCTAGTGGCAAAGCGTATTGCTTTGTAATCACGAGGTCCTGGGTTCAAATCCTAGGTCGGAAAAGTGATGTTTTTCTAACGAAAACTTCCCAGTACAAGTCCGGAGCCTGGAATTGTGCCCGGTATATGGCAATAGGCTCGCCCCCTATTACATGGGACCTAACATCGTCGGCGAAACGTGGGTGTACTCAGTAAACCTCTGCCACCCGCGCTTTGGGAATATAGGCGTGACAAAGCGCCAGAAACATTCCTTCGGGTCTCCAAAGTATGCATCTTGAAGTATTGCAGCCTGCCGAGGTACGATCTTGTGGTTTTTGCAATGCCTACAGAATATGCCAAGTGTCCAAGAAAACGCTTTTGGACACGTTCCATACGAAGAATGTGTGTGGCATAGTGTGGCCGCCAGAGAATACTGCAATATTCCAAGATGCTTCGCCCCATACTATGTATTATACAACAAGATTTTTGTTTTGCAATTGGGGAATAAATTTTCAAATATCCTTTCTTAGTGCTCACATACATTAATTAAGAAATTATACATAGTTGCCTGCTTAAAAACCCACCGGTTTAAGTTATGCGTTGCTAGTTTGTAAAAGATAATCGATTGTGATGTATTTAATTTTTTACAAGCTTTTATTTCACTTAAGCACTACTTATGTCTGTCTTTCTGGTTAAAATTTTGATATGCGATTTTCACAAAGTAACCAATTGAGCTGAAATTGGGCATATGTGTGTAAATTCGATCGCGACAATGCTACACAACACCGTGTTTAGGCTTGTTAGATTGGTATTAACTAGTACTATACAGTCAGATAGTGTTCAGGGCCTGATAGTGAAGTCGAAAGGTGGGCAATGTAACCACACAATTGTTCAACTTGCTTGGTGATGTTAGGTTTGGCTTAATAACTACTATGGACCTAGATGGTGTACAAGGTCTGATCATGCAGCCGGAATACGGTTAATGAAACTACCCAACTAAACAAGATATCTCAATTATGTTTTGCTATAAAAGCTTGGTTTTAAAAAGATATTTTACAATTAAAATTATTTCTCACGAACATGAACTCTTTTTCTGTCTGCTTTTTTCTGCTGCTCTTTAGTAATTTTTTTTTTATAGACCAAAATTTTATACAACATTATAAATGCCGACTCTAGAATTTTCCAAAAAAAAATCTTAAGTTACAAGTAGGTAATGATTTTCAATTATCTGAGCAAAATTCGACTATACAGATTTTAACGTTCATTAAGTTTCAGAATAAACTTCTTTTGTTATTACACGGACAATTTTCCAAGCCAAATCTGTTAATGTTTATATCTATTTTACTTTATTCTGTACAGAATTTTTAGAGGAGACAATAAAACGAGTGTTCGATCCGTCTCTAAATCTATTTCGAGTAACGAGCGAAGAGCGACTATACCCGTCACCCACTTCGTGTCTTCAAGACAATCACCTGCAGTTGTTCGAGTTCATCGGGCGAATGCTGGGAAAAGCTGTTTACGAGGTATGCACTCGTATCTCTCTCTATCTATCTATATCATCACGCCAGATGCCTTGCGGGGTAGGCAGAGAGTACAGAGCTCCAACAGGTTCTTTCCTTACATACCTCTCTGGCATCCTCCACTCTCATAGTTCGTCTCATACACGCTCGCCGATTACGGAGACTCTTGACTTGTCCTTCAGATAAGACTCGGTCTAGGTCTTCCACGGTACCTACATCCTTCCACTTTCGTATTGTATATCTGTTTTGTCATTCTTTCTTCAGACATTCTTTCTATATGCCCGAACCTACAGAGCATAACCCTTTCTCATCTTTACACCGATACTATCTTTCATGCCTACTCGCCTTCTTACTACGCTGTTGCGAATACGGTCACTCCGCACATCTTCCGCAGAGCTCGCATCCTACCGCATTTATCCTACTTTCATACTCCTTCTTACATACCCAGCTCTCGCTGCCATATAACAGCGTTGGGACAAGCACTCCCTTATGTATGGCCAGCTGCGCCTTTTGGTTTAAATGCCGGCTTCCAAGTAGCTTTCCCATCGCACCATTCACTCTGTTCCCTGCACTCACTCTTCTCTCTATGTCAGCGGTGTATTTTCCATCCTTACTGAATGCGCATCTAAGATATACAAACTCATTCACTTGCTCCAGCACATCGTTACCAACCACAATCCTGGCATTCGTTCTAGTTTCTTCCCATTCAAAAACCATACTCGTATCCTCTAGTGTTAATAACGATCACTATTGATTTGGTAAGGTTTTTAAAGGACACGATCCCACGTCATAAGCAATGGACGCGACAAAAAATCAGGATAGTTTCTTTACTATCTAGGTTCTGGAATCAACTGTATCATTATTTTGTAGATAAAGGGTTTCATCATATTGTTATTTATCATTTTTTTATTATACATGTTATGTAAAACGGAGAAGGGTGGGTGGCACTTTAACATGACGAAGAGAGTATTAATTATTGTAATGTCTTTTTAGGGCATAGTAGTGGACGTTCCGTTCGCTTCGTTCTTCCTAAGCCAAGTGCTGGGCCAGACGCAACAGGCGTTGTACAGCTGGATCGACGAGCTGCCGTCACTCGACCGCGATCTGTATCGAAGTCTCACATACATTAAACACTTTCAGGTAATGATAAATCAATTTGCTATCAATTATCGAGGGTTTAGATTAGGCTGTTAGTAAAAATTAACTAAAGGTTTTGCCATATAGCCGTCGCAGGGCGACGGGAGCGCGACGGTGGCGCGACACGGAGAGTTGTGATGTACGGAAAATACACAGCACAGCCACTTTTGGCTCGACGGCAAGCGTCATGACCCGCCGCTGTCGCGCCCGACGCGATTTCGAAGCACGGGGGAGCGAGATACCAATACGCGTGCGATCAGGAAGCTAGTGTTAGGCGGCCACCCGGTAGGCATCTCGATTCATTCTAAGTAAAATCGATTTTTGGATCGATTCGAATCGAACGCGCCAGAATCGATACTCGATTAAATCGAAGATCGATTTTCGATTATTCGATTTGAAGTCGATTCTTATTAATTTGCCAATTGAATGAAACTATTTTTTTTGGATCCTTCCCGTTTTATAATTTGTTAATAAATTTTATTTAAAGATTATCAAAATGACAACTGATTTATAATAAACTCATGTTTGGTTACGTTGTTTTGTTAAAAATACAACATTTTTTGTTTACAAAAAACATGTTTTGCTATTACTTACTACGTCACGTTTTCGCTTCGCCTATACCGCAATGCCTGAAGACTAAAGTCTATAACCAATGCGTTCTACCTGTTATGACTTACGGGGCCGAGACGTGGACACTCACAGTGGGACTAGTCCACAAATTCAAAGTCGCACAGCGGGCTATGGAGCGAGCTATGCTCGGCGTCTCTTTGAAGGATAAAATTCGTAACGAGGTAATCCGACAAAGAACCAAAGTTACCGACATAGCTCGCAGATTCAGTAAGCTAAAGTGGCAATGGGCTGGTCACATTTGCAGAAGGACCGACGGCCGATGGAGCAAGCGTGTCCTAGAGTGGAGACCGCGACTTGGTAAGCGTAAGGTAGGACGGCCCCCAGCTAGATGGACCGACGACCTCAAAAAGGTCGCTGGGACAGACTGGATGCGGAAGGCGGAGGACCGTGTGGAATGGCGCGTGTTAGGAGAGGCCTATGTCCAGCAGTGGACTACGATAGGCTGATTGATTGCTATTACTTATATCACGGATTTACACAATTTAAATAAGTCATATTTTTTATTGAATCCATCCGATTCAACGGCTTTCGGAATCGATCTACTGAATCGGTCTAGAGGTTCAGATCAATCTAAAAATTCGATTATTTGGCTCGAAAAAATCGATTACCCGATTAATCGATTTTAAATCGACATGCCTACCACCCGGCCGGCGCGACGTCGCTCCCGCAGTGAGCCGTGTGCGCCGCGCTGCCGACATCTGACCGAACCTAGCCCAGCCCTCCGTCGCGTCGGCTGCCTGACTATACCTTAAAACTTTGATGTAGTCGAACCGATTTCTTGTGTCAATATCAAATATTTACGGCAGATGCAAAGTTGCCCTTTTATCCGGTGAAGCTGTAAAAGCCCTTGGGCGAACGGTGTAATTCACACAGGCACGCACGCACGCACACGTATGACGTATACAGGCAAATAAAAGTTCCCGACAGGTAGACATTGGAAAACCAAAGGAAATAACAATAAGTTTCGTTGCAGGGTGATATATCATCGTTAGAGCTTACGTTTTCCGTCGACGAGGAGAGGCTCGGGGAAATAGTAACGCACGAGTTGATACCCGGCGGTAAGGCTGTTCCGGTGACTAATGAGAACAAGTAAGTTTAAAGTTATTTTCTAGTTTTGTTTGGAACGGCAATGATCGTTAAAAATGAAAGTATGAGACTTTAAAATAAAAAACAATACATGAAATTAAATGATTTACATAGCATGTGTGTGTGTGTGTGTTTTAATGTGCGCCCGTACATGTGCGCGTGTGTGTATGCGTGTGCGTTTGGTGATAATTTCTTCTGTTTGTTGGTAGTTTAGGGCCAATAACCATTTCTTTATATTCAATTTCATATTGATTTTTTTATATCACTAGAACGATTAACTTTATTATATATATTCGCATGTTGGTGTGTGTGTATGAGTGATGTACGCTGTTGGCCGCGAGGCCTTTACAGCTTCACCGGACTTAAGGGCGAGCGTGCAACCACTACGCTCGAGCCAGAAGGGTAAGGGGCGACATACTCGAGGGCGCCTTCGCCCTCGCCCGAGGCGCCCTCGGTTAGGACAGTCGCTGTAGGGGGGACGGGGTGCACTACTAAGTGCACCGGTCAACCGCCGGCTATGGGAGGGGATCTACGACTACGTCGTCGTCGCCCGTATTCTGAGCGGAAAGAATGGATGACAAAGCATCGGGGGGATCGGAGAGAACATGTCGTAGTCGGCGACGGCTACGATTAACGGATTCGCATGGGAAGACGCGAAGTGTCGTGTTGTCGCCTTTTTAATATAGGCGCGAATAGGTTCAAGACCTAGATCGGAGTGAAGATCGACATTCCGTACGAACCACGGGGCTCCTACGGCTTTACGGAGGAAGCGGTTTTGAACCGCTTGGAGTTTATCGATGTGATAAAGGGTAATCGTTTTGCAAAACTTGTACGAACTGCTGCAGTGACTGGTACTCTATATACTTTTAAAAGGGTACGCAACATGCTGCCTTAAGGCACGCCGTATATAGGATATTCTATTTCCTGTTTCATAATGGTACAAATCTTATTAATGAAAGCAACCGGTTCTATCGCTTTAACTAGGAGAACAGATTAATTTATATTGTTACTTCAAATGCTATATAAATGGAGGTTACGTTTGTGTGTCATTGTCAAACTTGGTGAAGTCCATTTATATTCTATCTATATCATCACGCCAGATCCCTTACGGGGTAGGCAGAGAGTACAGAGTTCCAACAGGCTCTTTCCTTACATACCTCTCTGGCTTCCTCTACTCTCATAGTTCGTCTCATACACGCTCGCCGGTTACGGAGACTCCTGATATGTCCTTCAGATAAGACCCGGTCTATTTGATCATGGTAAGATAGTCTAGGTCTTTCCCGGTACCTACATCCTTCCACTTTCGCATTGTATATCAGTATTTCCATTTATGTTACATAAACTAAAGCCCTAATACGTTTACAAATATACTTATTGACAGACACGTAATATACAATTTCCCCAATAATAATAACTGAAATTCTAATCAAATATCCAATAAACTATAAGTTTTTGAAAATGAAGAATTATTTGGTGTATTTCAGAATAAACTACATCCACCTGATGGCTCACTTCCGAATGCACACGCAAATCAAAGACCAAACCAACGCCTTCATCAAAGGATTTCGAACTATCATAAATCCAGAGTGGTTATCTTTATTTTCCACACCTGAGGTAAATCCTATAGATTTATACAAATAACTGTCTATGTCATTCCTGTAAAGTTAATCAAATTAAGGTATATCCGCAAAAATATATTTAACCATTGCGTAGCTAGAATTTATATTCCTTAACTCTTAACTGGATGAACTCAACTTAATGGATTCGTTGGCGATGACACGCCTAGTGTGCCATGAAGTAGCGACATTAATTACTTATTTCCGAAATACTATAACTCGTTCTAAAGAACAAATTAAACTTATCTGGATTTTAAAACTATGCTTGAAAACCATTGCCGATGATGCAATGGTAACGCCAACTATTTATATGGCGCTCCTAGCGTGTCAACGATGAAAATATTCTTAGGCATAGTCTTACGTTTGGATAGAATCTGACATAATATGTTAATGTATGAACATATAAAAACGACTCTGTTCAGCTACAACGTCTAATAAGCGGCGACAATGTACCACTGGACCTACGCGACCTGCGTCGCCACACGCAGTACTACGGCGGGTTCCACGACTCGCACCGCGTCGTGTGCTGGCTGTGGGACGTGCTGCAGCGGGACTTCAGCGAGAACGAGCGCGCCATGTTTCTTAAGGTGTGAACAAATCAGAAATTTCAATACTGAATTCAGAGTTATCAAGGACTAGAACATGTCACCAAAATTGTTATCAACCGCTGCCTTCGTGATTCAATCTGACTAAGTCAACCACTGTTTGACCTTTAGGATTACTTCGCAGCTGCCTATTGTTACGACCCGGTCATACCCCGAAATCTCGAAAACCTTTATCGGGGGATGTCGATTTTAAAACGCATTACACAGCCTTAGGTCCCCTATCGATCCGTCAAGAAAGATCTAGAATCCGCACTTAAGTGCTGAAACGTCTAGAAGGTTCCTTCTCTTTAATCATCGCCTACGCGCGGTCGCGGTAAACAAGTACCTATTTGTTCACGTACAAGTAGGTATGTGATAATAATACCGCTATATGGGACGCGATGGGCGCCGGCTATTGTTCGAAGTACTTCTATCGATGTACTTAAAGGGGCCGTTTTGCTTCGCGTCCGTTCTAGAACTTTCATATGAGTATAAAAGGAACAGCGCGGGGACGGACACAGTGTCTTTGGGAAGCGATAGCGATCAAATTGTGAACACGCGATCTAAGTGGAATACACCGGTGACCTTAGCAACGATATACGGATACTACGAGTGACTCAGCGACTTGGAAGCAATATTTGGGGTACTAACAAGACTAGTACTAGTGTGTGTTTAGTGTTTGTGTGTACTTGCATTCGACGCACGTACTTCGGCATTTTATAACACCGAAACGTAACACTATTTTTTGTTTCTTAGCTTCTGTAAAAGTTCGTAGCATGTAGCGTTTTTGTAGTTGATTACACGAAACAAAAGTGATATTTAACCCAAAAAATAAGTGCTCTTAATGGAATTATCTGTCTATTTATATCATCACGCCAGATCCCTTGCGGGGTAGGCAGAGAGTACGGAATTCCAACAGGTTCTTTCCCTACATACCCCTCTGACTTCCTCCACTCTCATAGTGCGTCTCATACACGCTCGCCGGTTACGGAGACTCTTGACTGGTCCTTCAGATAAGACTCTGTCTATTTAGTCATGGTAAGATATCTGTAATTTATAATTATGTTGCTTCGACGTAATATCTTGATCTAAGTTAGGTTACAGCGTTATCTAACCTAGAACACTTCCTTCCAGGTAAGCTTCCACATGTTGGGTTTGAAAAAACGACATTTCGTTTCACTTTGACATGATCTATTTTCCATATGAAGAAAAGAGACAGTAACACAATGTCCTGTCTTGTATTTATGCCAACAGCTTAAGAATCTTTCTGGTCCTTTACAGTTCGTGACGTCGTGTTCAAAGCCACCGGTACTAGGATTCGCGCATCTGAAACCACCGTTCTCAATTCGCTGCGTTGAAGTAGGGGACGATGAAGACACTGGCGATACGATAGGTAATGTATTGTTTCATAAAAGGACATTTTGCTAAGGTGCTCTTTTAATACGAAAGCGTATCATAACTTTGAACTTCTATATAAATAACAGTTTTTTGGATACCTATTACTTTATATGCTACAAGTCAAGTAGTATAGACACTTTATTTACTTTACTTTAGTAGTATATACACTTGTAATTCCTTTTGAAGTACTAAAAACATTAGAATTCGATTGATTATCTTCAAAATTTGAACACAGGCAGATTACGACCGTTGTGATGGAAGAGGCAACACATACAAATTCCAAACTACCACATTTCATTAAAATTATCTCGTACACGTGATGAAGGGTGACGCTATTACGATAATCGGCTGCTTAATCGATATCAAAAGGGTAGATATAGTTAAAACACCTACATATAATGAGGGCTGAATATGTTTTAACACTCATTTTCAAACTTCCAAACAGGTAGCGTTATCCGAGGATTCTTCACGATTAGGAAAAAAGATCCTTTGAACCGTCTGCCGACCTCCTCAACTTGCTTCAACCTTCTCAAGCTCCCCAACTATCAGAAACGCAGCACACTCCGCGACAAACTGCGGTACGCGGTCAACAGCAATACAGGATTCGAACTGTCATAAATATCCCAAATTATTCGTTTTTGGTTCATTATGGCAACACTTATAGATTATTGAACTTCAAAATTCGAATTTGAAGTTAAATTTAAAAAGTAATTGTGAACAGTATAGCGAGCACAGATGATTTTTCGTAACGTTATGATTCGAGGTCACTTGCCATCCAGGCTACACATTTAGTAAAAAGAGTGAATGTGAACATACTTTCTTAGTAAAAGCACAGTATAATATGTAAACAGTAGAACATCTTAGTACTAACGGCCCGTGTAAGAATTACGCACGTGTATGTACACGCGCTCTACTCGGCTTAACGGCAGGCGTCAGCCCTGAATCTACGAGTTTTTCGAACTGGAGCAGAAATTTGACCGTGGCGCCCCTCTCCCATTGTTTGAGATAAATTACTTAAAAAAAACTTACAAAGATGTAATGGTTGGCATTTTTTGTTAATGGTACAATAAGAGCCCTTTAATAGATTTGTACTCTTTATTATCTATTACCAAATAACTTTTTTATTAGTATGACATGAAATTATGTACCCGGGATTTGGCGCACCCTGAAATTGCCGCCCGGGGCGGGTGCCCCGGTTTGCCATATGATCCGGGACTGGGCGTCAGAGGGTAACTGCAGGTAACCCGCGATTCTTATTCAGACCGCTGGTACTCAAATGATCTACTGTTTAAATATCTTTAGTGTGGTAAAACGTTACGGGGATTACCTTTTAGAAGCAGGTCTTATTTGTGTAATTTATTGTAATCCCCTTATTGACACATTCAGCCTACTCGCGCATTCATGTGCAGGGAAGTGGACTTGTAAATGGGCAATAATAATATATAAAATAATATCAGCCTATACTGCCCACTGCTGGACAAAGGACTTCTCTCACAAATCGGGGTGAGAGAGATTAGGTCGCGGACCCAGTGCGGATTGATGAGATTTTTCAAAGTCAATGACATTGAATGATCGTACTTTCTACTTTTTGTATGCAATCATCGATATATTATTATATATATATTTCAACGATGTCTGCAATGTTATTCTAAAGTCCATTGTAGAAGTAGTAAGTAATCCATTGAAACTCTGCTAGGAATACCTCTAGAGTTGCTTGAATTACTAAAATTTGGATAGTTAAAAATTTTTAGTTACGACTTTCAATTTTAAATGGTTCTAGTGTAGAGTAATAATATAATAATAATATCAGCATATACTGCCCACTGCTGGACAAAGGCCTTCTCTCATAAATCGGGGTGAGATCATACTCCACCACGCGGACCCAGTGCGGATTGATGGAGGCAGGTTTGTGGCCACCTGCTGTTGGAACTTATCAAGCCGCCTTTAAGGCTTCCAACTCGGCTTAACGACTACCACATTAAGTGGTAGCCGGGACCAACGGCTTAACGTGCCTTCCGAAGCACGGAGACGCGCGAATATGAAAAAGCTACAAACGGTCACCCATCTCAGGCCGACCGAGTCGAACGCTGCTTAACCTTGGTAATCGGTAAAAATACCGCGGTCGCACAGCGCTACGAGCACCTCATGGGGTAATGTAAGCTTGTAAAGTTTTCATTTGGCTTAGAACGCGCTGCGATTGAACGGAAGCGGTTTGAAACCGCCTAAAACGTAACGTATAGCTTTCGTAACAAATTTACGAACTGGTAGTTTTTTTCAGTGACTGATATTAAAATTAATTATTTGCTACTTTTGGCGGTTCGAACACGATTTTTTTTATATCTCATAGTAATATAATGACGCAGTGAATAACCATGCTCGATTTTCTATTCAGTATTCCCTACCGCTAAAACCAAACCCACGTTTCTACCTAGAAATCCACAGTCGTCTATCTATATATCATCACGGTAGATCCCTTGCTGGGTAGGCAGAGAGTACAGTACGACCATGGATAATTATCCATGGTCGTACTGAAATAAAATCGTGTAAACGCCAGCCGCGGTGCGTTGCAGTACCTACTAAGCCTAACCTCTGTACATTTTTATATCCATTTCATTGCTTACTACCGTGGTTTATATTCTCGCGCTCGCCAGTTTATTGTCCATTTCTCTACTCACACACGCGGAAATGGGCTAAATCCAGGGGTAATACTCACCGTACGTTCTTAATGAAAGTATTTCTTACCGAATTTAATATTTTTGCCGCACCTAGTGCAAGAGTTTCAAAGAATTTATTCTTCGCAATGCACGTATTACACTATTTGTAAATTATATTAACACGATCCTTATACGATAATGCACGATTGCAGAACATTTTTATCAAGATGGCGTATTAAAAAAAAACCCTGGCATACGTCCAGTCAGGTATTGTACACATATAGATAACGATTTCCTTTTTTTACCTATAGGTATGGAATTGTAACGACTAGCATTCATTAACATCACATAAACATAGATATTAGACGGTCAATAATATTGACAATACCGTCTAATGTTGGCACTTAACATAGCAACAACAATAAAAAACATGACAGAGGGCCTATAGTCTATTCCAGTGGTTCCCAATTATTTTTTTCTGCGGGGTGCGCAAAAAATAATTCGGAATTAGTTGAGTCGTGCGCATCCACACTTTACTTTTGATCGATTCAAAATATATTTCGGCTATTGTTTGTGTTATACCTTTGTTCTGATAAAATCAATTTAGTCAAGAGATTACCGCGCATACCCCTTCATGTACCCCCAGAGGTACGCGTACCACTAATTAGGAAACACTGATCTATTCTAATCAAACTTAAAAACTTTTTTAACTCATCATAAAAATGTCGATTGCTTGCTAACAGCATCGTCACGATGTCTGAAATACTGTCAACTTCATATTACACTTGGTATAGGTTGCAATCACAACTATAACATCTAAAAATGGTGATAGTTATTTATAAAGTTATAAAGTATGATTGGGATAGCCTATAGTCAAGTGGCAATGGATAGACCACTGCTTTGATGACGTGACTATTTATTGGGAAATGTTTTTCTATTGGCGTTAACGAATGTAGAAAGTCCACTTGGTAACAGGCCCGGGGACCTTATTCGCTATGTCCAAACGCGTCGCGTTACAATAACTTCGTGAAATGATCTTGTAATCGTATTCTGTAAGGCACTAGAGTACCATTAATTGAATTTCACGAAATTATTGTAACGTGTATTCCATTACATATTAAATTCATTACAGCGAATAAGGCCCCTTGAGTGTCTACCTTAACATTTATATTGTGTATGATGAAAAGCTGTATTAAAGACTAGTTGGATTGACGCCTGTATTGTCAATATTTTTATTGATCGTGCATAGATTAAGTTGTATCATATCTCTAAATTACAATAGTACATACTATTTTATTATAATGGCAATGTTAATAACACTAGTATTTCACTACGGGCCAGTAAACTTAATTGTAGCGCCTTCGATGTGTAGAATGTTACACCTTTTGTATTAATTTTGTGAACGAAATATGTGTATTTAATGTATAGATGTCCATTTTGCGAAATATTGTATACATCTTATATGAATATTTTGGCGAAGTCTTGTCCACATTGAGTCAATATTTTCTATCACTCATGATAATTGTACGTCCAAATATATAACTGACAATCCCAAATAATATCAGGTCCTGGGCACACATAAAGTCAAGTAAAGTCTGAAAAAAACTAATCGACAATCAAGTTGTTAGTAAATCTATATAAGTAAGAACTCCACTATCTTTTAGTAGCCCTATCCGACGGTTAAACTAGGCAGTATTAATTGCTGAGTAACGCTAATCGACACGAAACTATCCAGCACTACTCGTATGTGGTGGAAGAGGCCCTTAGCTGCCTCCTAACAAAACTTAGCAGTCATCATTCAAGAAAAAAATGGTAACCACCCAATGAAGTTTTATAATAATTAGCTTACGGGAACTTTGAGCGCATCCCACAAGGGATCTGACGTGATAATATAGAATAGAATTAATAGCCTATGCCGTCCCGCTGGGCAACGGCCATCTTTCACAAGTCTAGATCCCACACAGGCTCAGTGAGGATTGGCAAATACATCTTTGGTACCTGCTGTTGGAATTTATTTCCACCTTAAGACATCCAATTTGGTTTATTGACCACCAGCTATTAAGTGGCAATTCCAATGTACGAGAACGCTCGAAAAAGGAATTGCCGCAATGGTCATAAATTTAAGATAGAACAAGCCAAACCTCGGACTGGTAACGCCGCCGTCGTACCTGCGGCCTTCACCAGGTTACCGATGGGCCGATGACTTGGTGAAGGTCACATATAGCTGGTCGTCGTGGAGATCTTTGGGGAAGGCCTTTGTCCTGCAGAGGAGGATGATGATGATGATGCATGCTGTTTAACCGTGGTGATGGCTAAGAACATTGCAGACTTGCAAAATTAAGACCCGACATTACAGAGCGACCGTAGACCGTGACCGTAGTCTAGATTTAAAACTGACATTTTAGTACAAAAATCAGTTTTTATAACTCGAATACGGGCCTGCAGGGACCTCGTTTGATCGTGCGGTATATTTCTTACAAGCTTACAATGTTCGTATGTCTGTCTGTATTTTCGGTTCAGCTCCGATTGAGCTTACATTTGGAACACGTATGTAAGTTCGGTGACAATGCAATAATATGGTACCATGGAGCTGGTCTGATGATGGAGTTGGAAGGTGGTCATACGAACACGTGGTTTAAACAACATAACGTCCTCGTGTAAAGGCTTGTTAGATTGCTGTTAACGAGTATTTTACAACCAGATAAAAAAGTCTTTTTAAATTAAAATTATTGCCTCATTGTGGACAAATAACTTCAATCGTAACTAACATTTCATTGCTCCGTCACAACATTACGTATACTTAAGATATTTTTTTCAACATAAAACCGAATGCATATATGGAACCAAGAATTTAGAGTCTAAATTACTTAACGAATTATTTTGAATTGTTGTATAAATAAATGTACGATCGTAACATAGATCTCGTCATAAACTCAGTGTGTAACGTATTCACGATAGTTGATATATCCAAAGTAACAACACCATACGATGACACTTTTTACAATTTACAAATCAATATTTCGGAAACGTCGCACGTTTGTAAGCTCGTGAACTTTCGTAATAAACGTTTACGTTCACGTTTTACGTTTTATAGCTGTCGATTATTTTAAGCTGTCAAAAGTGCCATCGTCTGATGCTGCTAGATTAAAATTATAAATAACCTAATCCTGTCCAACGTATAAAAAGGTGTATATAGACAATAATGTGGTAGTTTATTGGACTAATAATATATTTATAAAATTTATTTATCCATTTAATGTACAGTACAAATGTCTGTCATCGATATAGAAAACGACTACGCAAGTGTTCACATACTTCATAATCAGTAAAACCGAATACCGAGTTATAATTTTAAAATAGTATAAATTGAACTAACATCCCGCGTTACCAAAGAAAAATCTTATTACAGAACTACTAACACACTATTACTTAATTCACTAATGTTCAAATTGTACCTTTAGATCCATCGCGCCTTGTCATATATATGGCTTCGGACGCTTTTGCGAATATAACCTGACCAGGGTTAGGACAAGCTTTTGTAGAAGCCTAAAGGGTTTTCCGCAGTGTCTACTATTAAATAATTTTGAGTTAGAGTTTCGAGTACTTTTGAGGTAAACTTAAGGCTTTTTCTCTTGATTTTGATTTTTCTTTAAGATTACTCATGTTTTTGATGGCGTCTACTGAAATCCCAAATTTACAACATTGTCATAGTTATTTTTATTTGTCGGATCTCAAGAGGACCTGATAATTATTTTTATTAAAATTTCACTGCCGATCTCCATTGAAATCTGAGGCAATACATCCATATCCACCAATCTCATGGCTCGAACTATATAAAGGCACAGACTGGCTCAAGAAGGGCAAGTCAAAGAGTCTCCGTGACCGGCGAGCTTGTATGAGACGAACAATGAGAGTTCAGGAAGCCAGAGAGGTTGCAGGGAAAGAACCTGTTGGAACTCTGTATTCTCTGCCTAGCCCGCAAGAGATCTGGCGTGATGTTATAGGAAGATAGATAGACTGGTTTCTTTTGAGCGATACCAAGTATAGCCTGGTCCGAGTCCACAAAATATGGCGTGGCCCACGACCAAATTTGTCAATAGTGTGGCGTGCCTACTGCTGTGAAAATAAGCACTGAAGTCGAGCGTTGAGCACTGAGACGACGCTCACGAGCGTTGAAACACGTAGAAGATGCGAGCGTTTTAAGCGTCGACTCGAGCGTTTTCACAACACTAGGCGTGCCTCAGGTTGAGACAGTGATTTGACTTGAGCTGCTGCGGATCAAGAAATCTTAAAACGTCACCGATGCCGTACTGCAGACGACATCGCATATGAATTGTAAAAAGAAAGTAGTATGTTCTATATCGATGAATTTAATTTATTACATGGGTTATGTACTATGATTGTAACTCGCAATTTAACTTTTAAAATAGTTAAAAAGGTACATTTTATTTTATAGTTTGTGTATAAAGCAAAAATAGCGTCTTACTACAAGAATATCGATTGAATAGTTGAGTTACGAAACCATGTCATGATTTTCAATGAGCGGAGATGCCACGATTTTATCACCTGTGGAGGTGATAAAATGGTAAAGATGCAATTTTTATTTTATATAGGTACAAAGTTTTATTTGGCGTTTCAAAATATAAATATTTTACGACTCCTTAGATAAATACTATTAAGATTTTAAAACCGTATTGCAATATTGTCGTAGGTTTTGTGCCCCTCTGTGTTGTATTATTTGTTTGTAGTCTATGTAAAAACATATTTTATCGTATATAATTTATATTTCATTGTTACTTTTATGCAATTACTTTCATGCAATTTATATACATACTACAATATTATGTTAAGTACAGAGGTCAGAGGGTGTTTGAATATCACGAAGCAAATACAAAGAACACCAACTAGGCCCTGACGTCTTCGCGGTGGGTGTGGTTTACGGTCATTCTTAGCTAGATGGCAAATACAGAAGTGGGCGGAGTGTAGCGTCCAATTCGCACCCCCGCACCATCCCGCGGCGTGACACGATTGATTGTATGGGGAAATCTAACGTTGCTATCTCCTCTTTATATTTGCTTCGAGATGAATATGCATAGGAATACAATTTTTAATGAATTGATTGATGACCGCGTGTCACCAGTTTAAGTTGCGGTACGGCGCCACTGCGTTCATAACCAGTGTTGCCCCTATACAGAATTTACAACCGGGCCATGCTTTAATGGACCAAACAATTCGATTATCGAGATATTTATTATGTTCTTGCCATTCTACGAACATTTAAACTTCTCAATTTGCATCCTTACAAACATTTTGTAATTTGATTATAAACAACTATGACCCTGTTCTATCACTTCCTAATAATGCTATAATCATGAATTATGACGACAATAAGCCAATCTTTATAATTGACCATTATACTTTATAATCACTTGACATTGGCGGAAAACTTTTAATGTGGGAATGAAGAAATAGAATCATGGTTGTCAGGATAAAATGTTCAGAAACGTCTGAAATAAATTATGTAAATGAATGTTTTTGCAAAATTACTTCTAGAGATTTAAAAGAGTTTCTACACCGAATCATGAGTAAAGATTTCTGTTGAAAACACCGATCATACTCATTTATCAATTTTCTTCACATACTTAAGCACGAAACGAATTTATTTTTATGATTGCAACTACAAGCACTTTGGATCATTTTAGGCATGAAATTTTTCTGCGATATTTCTAACTCCCCGATGTCATCAAAGTCACTGCAAAACCACTTTATTTCTTCATGTTACAATCGCTAACTTATACTGGTGACTTTTTACTATAATACTGTGTACAGGCGGAAATAACGCATCTGCGCAAGAAACCAAACAACAAACCTGGGTCTTGATTCGCTATGAACAAACGTGGCGCTAACGATAACTCCATGAAATGATTGTCTAATGGTATTCTGTACGCCACTGGAGTACGTACTATAAATACCAGACCACCACCACTTGGGGACCACCTCCGCTTGGGGAATATAGGCGTATATTCCCCAAGCGGAGGTGGCAGCGGTGTACTGAGAACCCATGTAATAGGGGTCGAGCATATTGCCATATACCGGGAAGAATTCCAGACTCCGGACTCATACTCGTACCTACTATAATAATAATATAAGCCCTGTTAAGATACTGTCCCATTTTTGGGCACGGGCCTCCTCTCATACAGAGGGTTTAGGCCATAGTCCACTACGCTGGCCCAGTGCGGGTTGGCGAATTTCATACACCTTTGAGAAATTCTTAGGCATGCAGGTTTCCTCACGATGTTTTCCTTCACCGTTAAAGCAAGTGATAATTAATATTTAATACGCACATGCTTTCAAACAGAGGTGCGTGCCTGGATTTGAACCCGAGAAGTCTGACTTTGCAGTCCAACGGTCTAATAACTAGGCTGTCACTACTGGCTCGAGCGTAGTGGTTGCACGCTCGCCCTTAAGTCCGGTGAAGATGTAAAGGCCTCACGGCCAACAGCGTATATCACTCAAACACACACACACACACACACACATAGGCTATCACTGCTATACTCGTACCTACTATTTAACGATAATTTCGTGAAGTTATCGTAACTCGTCACGTTACGTGTTAATCGGTCTTAGTGAATAAGGGCCCTGTACTAATCGTCAACAGTTGGACAATATAAAAAGTACTCCTATTTTGTGAAGATTTTCAGTATTTTTTTGAAATCCTTTCTTTGGAATGGGCATGTACTGCGATTCTTCTCACTTTGTAATTGACCTTACCTGTTGAACAAAAGTAGTATTTTGTAGTAGTGTTTCCTTTTTAATTGAGTACTTTAAAGTATTTACTATTTAATATACTATGTATAGACATGGATCAGTGTAAGGGATATTTTGTACTAGCCACGTAAATATGTTGTATAACACAATGTGATTCTCTGTGATAAAATAATTGATATTTATTACTGTGGAGTTTTTATTTCTGAAAAAAATTATTTTATAAATCATCGTTACAATCTTTGTCGAAAGCCAAAAAGATCTTGTCCGGTGAAGCTGTAAAGGCCCCGCGGCCAACAACGTAGATCATTCACACACACGCCAAAAAGATGACGGTAAAAAAAAGCTTGTTTGAGAAAACTCCCCACGTCAGATTTTCTCTAATGATTATATTATTCATAATAATATCCCCAGGGCATTTTTATACTTTCGGATGCGTCGTCCCCACATTTTTGTATTTTATACATTACTCTAGATTCCCTAATTGTATTTCGAAAATTGTTTTTCCATATGATTGAAACCTTGGCCTTTCAGTCCCATGACTCCTGACTCCTGCCATAGTGTTTATATTCTTTGACTCCCGCTAAAAAACCGCCAACAAAGGGAGCGCCAGACAGAGATAATATGAGAAGGGAAGTAGAGCGTACCTAATATAAGCGTGTTTATAGGACTAAGCTTCCTTCACTTCACGCGGATGTAGGCAGTGTGTAAACCGGGTAAATAAGTCTGGTTTCCCGTTATTTTCGAATCATATTGTCTTTTTATTTTCTCGGCATTTTAAAGATGCTAAAGTTTGAAAATTATAAAAGTATAAGTCTAAGCAAAGCCTATGATTTTGGTCTGACGAGGATCTTTTAACATGTGACTTAAATTGAAACTACAGTCCCGCAAGCTGAGGCCGCAAGGATCTCTTGGCCCCTGGCCACTAGCGCTATCATATCATAAAGTGAAATGTCATTACATGACAATCCTAGAATTGCCGATTGTTTATTTATTTAAAAAGATACACCATCAGCATTATCGCCGAATCATTCAAAATGTATACAATACACAAATTTACGTCTAAAGCGAAACACTATTATAGGTGTATACAACATTCTCAAAAAATTTTGCCGTACAATTTATATAGAGAGCAAACTAATTAATATAAAATTAAAAGGTGACAAACATGAAGCACATACTTAAAATAACTTAAAAAATGGCTTTTCTAGAAATTATAAAATATTAAAATGACAAAGTAAATTGGAAAAATTAAATACTTACAATTTATGGAACTTAACCTAAAAATAAAATATAAAAAAGTAAATAAAATTTACAAATTGTTAATTTTTTAACGAAAGAATTAAGATTATCGTGGCAAATATCAATGCTGTCGGAATTTATTTCATTGTAAGAGCGCATGAGACGATTTATTGGTGAAAACTTTCCAAGGTTAGTATTGGAGAAGGCTACATTAAATTGGTTCTTAATTTGTTTCCGAGGCATAGTTCGAGGTACAGTTAAGTTGATTTCGCTTAAAATATTAGGTACGTTAAGAAAACCATTCACAATTTTATACAAAGTAATTAAGTCTGTAGATTTACGTCGTTCTAGCGTGTCTAAACTAAGATTTGTTGTGAATGAAATGATTGTTATGAAATTTACCAAAACTCTTTTTTAATTTGGATGCCCAAGGACATTTTTTTATTTTGCATTAAAATTCAATTTGATTTACTACATCCACGTGTGCAGCTTAATTTAAGTTTGTGAAATAAGTGCATCAGTAAAATCTTTGTGCATCAGGTTTCTAGAGTCGTCGTCGGATTTTTTTTAATGCGAACCCTAGTTTCACATCGAGCCTGTCAATGTCATCCAATTGCCAAAAGATCCATGTCGGACTATACCATATACCCAAACTACACCCACATCATACTTAAGATAAAAAATAATTGAGAGTTTTTCCCATATAAGTAGGCAAAATCATTATTCATCAGCAAGCAGCTAAAATGAGGTATGTAAGGAAAGAACCTGTTGGAACTCTGTACTCTCTGCTTACCCCGCAAGAGATCTGGCGTGATGATATAGATAGATAGAAGCAGTTAAAATTTAATCGCTGGGCCCTGGATAATTCCAGTAGACTGCCGGACTGGGTTGAATTTCGTAAGAATTTCGGATGTTGGGATCACTGCTGCCATCTAGTTACACAGGAAAATAATGATAAATTTATTGCTATAATTTTATAAAGTAAATAAAAATTTTATGTTAAATATTAATAAGACGTAGGATTAATGTATTCTAAAAATTACACACATGTAAAATAAATATTCAATACTTGTTTGGTTTGCCCCCCAAGCAAGCTCAGCTGTTCAGCGCGTCGTCGCCATTGTTGCTTGCTATCTCTTTTTCTCATCGCGTCCTCCCGTGCCTTCCTACTCCCCCCCCCCCTTTCAACCAGTTTCGCTCGATTTTCGTAACGTGTGGACGTTTGTACGCGGCGCGAAGCAAACATTTCACGGTCTTACCCTTTGTCCAGGAAGAAACTAAAGACGAGCGCATTATTTCTTATTAGCAATTACAACTCAAACTCTCCATTCAAACGCGAAACGAGTCGTGAAATCTACAGGTGTCCCGTCGTTCCGTGTGTTGTTCAGTGATTCCCGCATAGTCGATCGAGCATGAATAATAAAGAAGTAACCGGTGATATTGTCGTGTGTCCACTGGGAGGCGAGGTTTTGTGATCGGGCGCAGTGTCGAAGTCGCAGGGTTCGGCGTGTGATGAGTCTGCGGTGACGGCTCGCCGCTGAGCGGTTGGATGGCGGCTGTAAGCGGCCCCGCGCGGCACTCTCGCGTTTCCATGAGTGTGTCAATGTCGCTAATGCAGGGCGGTACGCAGAGCGCGCCGCAGGGCGCCATCCTGGCGGCAGCGGCGCCCTACTACCAGACGCCGGCCATCCCGACAGATGTGCAGCCCGACCGCCCCATCGGCTACGGCGCCTTCGGTGTTGTATGGTTAGTACTTTTGTTATTGTTTTGTATCTCCATGCGATTACTGTGATTTTGGTGTTTGTTCAACATCGACATACCTACATTAAGGGAGGCAACTTCCACGCCAAACTTTGAAAGTTTGCACAAATAAGTTTATTTTATTGCTGTGGAAGTAATCAGGTTACAAAAGAAATGCAGTGAAGGTTTTTTAATGCTAAAAAGTAATTAAGTACACATTAAGGTAGGCAACTTCCTCGTCAATCTTTTGAAGGTTTGCACAAATATGTTTCGCTTATTGCTTTGGAGGTATTTAGGTTATAAAAGAAATGCAGTGAAGGGTCTTTTAGCACTAAAAAGTAATTAAAAACTTATGCAAATAGTTTATCAAAATCTTTCACTTTGTAATATAAACATTCACAAAATATCATACACAAGAGATAGTTTTAAAATTGAAAGGCTCCTTCTTTAAAAATGGCCTTGCCACATAGCAATATTCTATTTGTGTTTTTAACATAATTTAATAGTATATTGAAACTTTTATTTCTTCAAAATTGTGCACATGACATTTATGGCTATTGGTGTATGATCTGATGGAAGTTATTATTCCTTTCATCTCAGTATAGCCACTCATGTTGTCTATTTGTCATTTGGTCATTTCAAGTATTTCAGCATAATGTAGTTAAGTTTCACATAAAAGTATAGAAAAGACTGATGAAAAACCCCTGAAGCAAAAAGAGGGATGTTATAAGTTTGATGCATAAGTGTCTTATGCAACAGACAGACTGTGTGAATTTTGATTTGAAACTTATTTGTTTTAGTTTGTTTAAAAGGTGACTTGATCTAAAGTACTCTTAGTTACGATTTAAGAAAAAATGCTTAGCCTTTGAAGATCATCAGCTCTTATCTAGTTGTTGAAGGGATGTGAGCAATTTTTATAGGTCTGATACATTTGAAATTTAGTATCCTGTGACTTCTGTGATATATATTTTCTATGCAATTAATTACAACACCATGAAATCAATCCAATAACTAAAAGATAGTGTACAAAATTGATATTTCCAAATTACCTATGCAATTGGCAGTGCAAAAAGTTGAATCATTGTTTTGTGCAAAATCTACCAGGTGGTTCACTTATTTTATGATATGGTATTAAAATATGTACATTTATACCAAAGGGACTGATTAAATATGACATTGAAAGGCATATTAATTTTCTACAATGTAATTAAATATTTGTCTAGTAAACAGTTCCTTTTAAACAATAAACCTACCATTTGTAAAGAGAACACATTGAATAAAGTACAATTTTACTGTGCTGTCATCTATTCCAGTTTGAACATTTGTCACATAAACCCTATACAAATGGTAAAAATTGAGTCACTTGCCATCTTGTCACAATTATAAGGTGGCTTACCCTAAGGAGTAACATCAATATAATATTAAAAACCAGCTCAATTACTCTTGCTTGTGCCTGTGCAGGAGTTTTATGTCTCTGAAATGTTTGATTGGAATGGAATAGAATAAATACCACTATGGTCTTGGGTTGTCTATAAAGATATGTACAAAGAAACATGTTGTATTGGGAACTTCCTTTTTGAAGATGGTTAAAAAGTTCGTATATTTTTTCATGGATGGATAAATAAAACCTTTTATATATCATTTTTTTTATAAATACGTTGCTCCACACTAGAATTTATTCCTGTGGTGTGGGTGCGTTTACAAACATGAAAATTCACATACACTAATACCCAGACCGAAACAAATAGTTGTAGGTTACATAAAGATTTGTCCCGTGTGGTAAACGAACCCGCGACTATTCGACACAATGGCGGAGCGACTTAATTTCTTAACTACTGTGCTAAATAGTTTATAATTTGGGAATTTAGAGATATATGACAAGTCTTGGGCCCGTATTACAGAACGTAAATCAGTCGTGATCATACATTTCTTTACTATGATAATGATTTTCCTTACCGTTCGTTAGTGTGTGTGTGAACGCTACGCTGTTGGCCGCGGGGCCTTTACAGTTTCACCGGACAAGGGGGCGAGCGTGCAACCACTACGCTCGAGCCAGAAGGGCAAGGGGGCAACTAGCTCAAGGGCGCCTCAAGGAGGAACGGCCTCGGTTTGCGTATACTAGGTCTCGCCGTGGTGCTCTGCACCGGCCGGAGGGCAAGGGATTCTTCGACCTCGCCGGCGAGGTTGGTGTCTGATCCTGTGTGCGGTATCTGTATACGAAAGAAGGGATGTAAGAGCATCGGGAGGGTCGGTGAGAACATGCCGCGGACGGCGGTAGCGGCTGATAGGAGGGGTGTTGGGTTCGTAGTCGGCGGCTGCTACGATTAGCGGAATACTACCGTTCGTTAGGTTGGCGCAATATGCCTTACACAAGCCATGAGATATTTATGATTTTGAATTGCTTTACACCTGGCCACCTACCAGATTCAACTCTTCTCGGAGTGGAAATAAATGTTGAGTTATTCCTTGTCAGTTGTGACAAGAGCTATACACTGCCTTAGATACTGTCATTCAAAAATGTGCTACGTTGTGTACAGAAAAGTGGAATCCCACTAAAAATAATAACAAAAATAAATATAGTTTACCATTCCTCTAAGAGTTTACCAAAAAAAAAGCCTTATTCGTTCAATGATGTAATAAATCAATCCAAGTATACGACCACTTGAGGCAAACCCAGCCGCGACATGTTCTCACCGACCCCCCCGATGCTTTGTCATCCCTTCTTTCCGCTCAGAATACGGGCGACCACGACGACGTAGAAGTAGATCCCCTCCCATAGCCGGCGGTTGACCGGTGCACTTAGTAGTGCACCCGTCCCCCTACAGCGACTGTCCCAACCGAGGGCGCTTCTTCGAGGCGCCCTCGAGTATGTCGCCTCTTGCCCTTCTGGCTGGCTAGAGCGTAGTGGTTGCACGCTCGCCTTTAAGTCCGGTGAAGCTGTAAAGGCCTCGCGGCCAACAGTGTACATCATTCACACACACACACACACTTGAGGCAAAACTTGTTACAACTTCTTTTGTGGGTCACTATCGTTGATTCCCAAAGCAATTTAAAGTTACATGAGATTGGACTGTTATCCCGACCATCGTATAGTCGCCACCTAAGTGCCACTCGACTCGTCGATAAGTAAAGCGCACTAAGCAATTATTACTGGTCTTCGCCACCGCTGTATTCCGAATGTTCGCTTTACAACCTCGGAACACGAATCGCTCGTTAAACCAAGAGAAAGCCCCGATTCCATTTCAACATTTTTTAACGGGTTATTGCCACTTTTATTACGGGAAGACTATATTTAATTTTATATCGCATCTGTATCTACTTAATATTATGCGTTTCGGACCGTAAGAGTTATGACGGATTTCTAAAGTTTCATATGCGCTGTAGATAGGCAGTTCACTGTTCTAATCTGCACCAGTTGCCTTGTATAAACACGTGGTGTTTGCATCGCCGGCCCACGTGTAATCGATCTAGTGCCGACCACATAAGATCGGTATTCAATATTCATTCTGCCCGCAATCGGATGCACATTGCGTCTGCCGACCGCACTCAATCTTTTTAGAAATTTGTACTTTATTGCAAACCCATTTAGATTTCTTTTAGATTGACAATACAGATATTTGTTATCGAAATGGAGGTAGAGAATGCGTGTTCGCCAAACTTTAAGCAAAATTCAATCTTATCTGTTTGGAATTTGAGAACAACTTTTGAATGACAGACAAAAAACGAATTCTGAAGAAGTGCAACATTCGTGCACCGGGGGTAGCAGCGGTTGTTATGTATGGGTGGATGCTTTATGTCGACTCGTCGTGCGTAGGTAGGTCTCTCATAGCGCTTGGCGCGTCGATTGTGTGTGAACGACCGCGGCGAGGGGAGTCGCGCCTGATTATCCCGAACCGCGTCGATCGCCGGTCGAGAGCCCTAAAACTCGCTCCGCACTCCGCTCTCAGCCCTCCTTTCTTGTACGCTCGCCCGTTGAATGCAAATAAGGGCTTCTTTCAACGTTTTAGTTATTTTGCTCTCCAATGTTTTAATTTATTCCGAACCCGGTCTCTGAAGTCTACGCTTTAAACGTATAAAATGTCGTCTAGAAATCCATTTACGTCGACCTCAATACGGTTTCACTCTCTTTCTGTTCATCTTACCATGTAATAACGCGGTTTCGTCATTCGTTCACGCCGAGAAAATAGAGGCATCACGTTGTCATAAGCATACATAGTTAAGAGCAACAGCCGGAGAAAGTAGTAAAATGCATTTTGTAAGTAATCAACACAATGTTTAACGATTACTTATTGAATAGAAATCGTTGCCAATTGTGTTAAGTTCACTATAAAAAATATTGCGGAAACTGTAATGCCAAAGTGTCAGTTAAATTTTTGGCTTGATCTGCGGGTTGAGTATACTCATGTCGTCGGCGACGAGTGAAAACCTCGTGTCTAAAACGAAACGTACTCACCGACATATTTGCATTTACAGTCCTAAATAGCCTTGATAACTATTATACTGAATTTGCGTGCGTTCAAACTATGCGATACGAGCTTTTTTAACTATATAAAAAACTAGCAGTTTCCCACGACTTCGCACCCGGTTGACAACAGCGCCACCTACCGGGTTTATGTTTTATAGCCTGTGTTACTTCTGGATAATGAAGCTTTCTAATGGTGAAAGAATCATCAAAATCGCTCCAGTGGTTTTTGAGTTTATTCTTTACAAACATACAATAATATCAATCTTTCCTCTTTATTATATTAGTGTAGATAACCCAATTGTGGTAAAAAAACGATTTACGAGGTTTTCAAGCGTCGTCGACCATATGTATTACCGACATTGTGTACAGTTCACTTGCAGGGTAGGCACAGAGTACAGAGTTCCAACAGGTTCTTTCCTTACAGCTCCCCTAGCTTCCTCCCCTCTTATAGTACGTCTTATACACGCTCGCCGGTTACAGAGACTCTTGACTTGCCCTTCAGATAAGACACGGTCTATTTGGTCATGGTCAGATGGTCTTCCCCGGTACCTACATCCTTACATATTCGCATTGTATAACTGTTTCGTCATTCTTTTTGCCGACAATTCTTTTTATATTGTGTACGTTCTTATATGCCCGAAAGAATTCCCACGAAAGATGCCCACTGCTGGACAAAGGCCTGCCTCAAAGATCATTACGACGACCGGCTTTGTGCTGTTCGCATTTAGCTTTTAACCGCGATCTTCACCAGGTCATTGGTCCATCTTATTGGGGACCTGCCCACTCCACATCTTCTGGTGGAGGTTGTTACAAATAAAACATTTTGTTTTAATCACCGTGTTGAAAACATGTTGGTCAGAACCTGTAAGACCTCTGTACTCTCTGCCTACCCCGCAAGGTATGTGGCGTGATGATAGATAGATAGATTTAAAACATGTCTTAAATAGTACTTCTGGCTTTTTTTAATTTGTTTTTTAACAATGTCTTAAACATGTTTTAAATAAGCAAATAAAATATGCTCACGTACGTATAGAAAATATTTTTAGTATGACAATCGTATAGAAAATATTTTTTTATTCTATTTTGTTATTTATTAGCCTTTTTATTGCTTTGACATTAACAACGATCTTTATCAAAAATTACAGGATGGAAAAAATCTTTCTGTACATGGAAGCCACTAGTAAATCCCACTCGACGAAATAGGTTTAATACACTTCATAGTGATTCCTCTAAATATAAATAATTATGATTGGCATTTTTTTTATTATGAGATGTAAAACTATTTTCCTAAAATAATAATATAAAATTAAACATTGTTTTAAACAAATAAAACAAAAAGTCCTTAATTTTTTTTAATTCTGTGTTTTTTTCCATCCCTGCTTCCGGTACGTGGTCATCACTCGAGAACCTTCCTGCCCCGGCAGTCAGTTCTAATGTAACATTATAATTATCTGTCTGTTATAATAACTGTGTTTAAATACTTAATTTTATTCTTCTCTTAACGAATTATCTAATTAAATTGTTAATTAATTATGTGCTGTGTTCGTCTGTAATTGGGCTGTACTAATGCCCAGGCCTATGTAAAAACCATATTTCCCTTCTTTCGAATACAGATACCGCACTCAGGATCACACACCGACCTCGCCGGCGAGGTCGAAGAATCCCTTGCCCGCCGGCCGGTGCAGAGCACCACGGCAAGACTCCTAGTATACGCCCTCCCCCATAGAGACTGCCCAAGCCCAGGCCGTTCCTTCTTGAGGCGCGAGCTAGTTGCCCACTTGCGCTTCTGGTTCGAGCATAGTGGTTGCACGCTCGCCCTCTTGTCCGGTGAAGCTGTATAGACCCCGTGGCCAACAGTGTAGATCACTCACACACACACGCATAAAAACATTATGTTAGTGCAAGCATGTGGATGGAATAAATTAATTAATAAATTACTTGATTAACTTTTAAATACTTATGATTACCAAATATATGTATACTGAGTTCTTAGATTTACGCGAATATTACACATGAAATAAAACTATTTTGCGCATTTTATCGCGGTTTATTTTTGATTTTTACTTCCCGACGTTTCGAGTGCTATGCAGCACCCAGGTCATGGCAGGGTCCCTCGTGACCATGGGTGCTGCAAATAAAAAAATATACGTAAAATAGTTTTATTTCACAAATATATGTACTTACAACGTAATATATTAAATCAGGCAACGGATGGTTTTACTACTGGTATATAATTACTTTTTAAAATGAAACACCGTCACGCCTGTATTCCTCAAGCGGGGCAGAGGTGTGCTGAGTACACCCACGCTTCGCCGACGATGTTAGGCCCCATGTAATAGGGGGCGAGCCTATTGCCATATACCGGGCACAATTCCCGACTCCGGACTCGTACTGGGAAGTTTTCGTTAGAAAAACTACACTTGTCCGACCTAGGATTTGAACCCAGGACCTCGTCAAAGCGATGCGCCTTGCCACTAGACAAACGAGGCAGTCAAGTAAAATGAAACATAATTTACATATTGGCATCTCAAAACGTGAACCGTTAAATATATTAGATTGTGTCGCGAAGCGTATGACTAATTCTATTTCGTAGAAAAGTTATTATCAAAACCGTTACCAGGCAAATATCTAATAGGTGCCTTGTCGCCTCCAATAGTTAAATATTGGGAGTAAACGTTTTAATAAACCTTTACATGTTAAGATTGGCTTACAACATCTGCGTGCTAATTTAGGACGAATTATCTGGGCTCTATTTAATTAGATTTCAATGCGAGATTTGTTAAAAAATGACTTAATCGTCGCATGGTCACAAAAATTGTTACTTAATATAGTGTTTTTGTATGGCTTATTATTGACAAATTTGTCAAATTGTCACCTGTTCTTGTCATTATTAAACAGGAGTTTGGGTCGCTATGATTAAACGCGGTGCGTTACGATACCTTCGTAAAACTAGAGTACTTTAAATATTTCGTCACATAGCCGAAGCAGCGCGACGGGAGCGCGACGGTGGCGCGGCTTGGGGAGTTGTAATGAACTAAATTGTATGGGAGGCGCCACACTGCGCAGCCCCGCTCGGCGCGACGGCTAACGTCACAACCGAACGCGACAGGGCGCTTCCGTCGCGCTCCCGTTGCGCTTCTTTGGCTATTTCACCAAACCTTTAACGATAATTTCACGAAGTTATGGTATTGTGCCGCGTTACGTGTTTAATTTGAGCTTCATATAGTTAGCCTTAGGTTTACCACAATGAGGTTACCCCAGAAAAATATCTGTCAAAATACCAGTCCGATTGTGTCTCGTGCCTTAGCGTTTTGTACAGTTAATTTGAAGTAAATTGGAGGTCACGATCTCCAAGCATTACTTGACATTTATTTAGCTGGACTCTATGTTGTTCTACGCCATGTTAAAGAATCTAATTCAGTAACCGTGTTCCTTTAAGTCCTTAAAGGCACACGCTTGTGGACTAAAATGGAAAAAAATGTTTTGTTAGTAGGTATCTAAGTAACATTGCACGCGTTATATAAATAATAGGCAAAATATTTTTAGTCCTTTCATATTTACCTAAGGGCTAGTTTTTTTTTAAATATTCACATAAAATTACTCATAGGATGAAAAAGACATAAAAAAATTAAATATACAGCTTTATGAATGAATTAGTTCCATAGATTCACTTTTATATTCGGCGAAGTACCATTTATTTGATGTATAACTTTTATCTGATGATATAAAATATCACCCCTAATTCATTTCTTATCGGATGCTCTTATATCAAGGTGTAAACATCAAGCTGGTATGCATAGATCCAGGTCGTCCAATACTAAATTAATTACCACAAGGGTGCGGGCTGATTGATCGGGTGGTCTGCGCGGAGCCGACACCGCGCCTTCGGACGCGCCTACACCGTGCTTACACCCTCCTGCAGGGCTAGCACGGGGGGGCAAGATTTTTCTCGCACCATCGATATATTATTTCTAGTCCGAAAAAAGGTGCCAGAAATAAGCGCACAACTATCGGTGTGGTCTTAGTTCGAATTAGTTCCATCCAACCCTAGTCAAAGTGAGATAGTATTAAATGTTACACTTTGCTAAAATTACCGTAATAAAAATATAGGACAACATTAATTATTTCTATAGTTGCTAGGTTCGAGTAGGTACAGATGTGTGAGTATATCCAAATCCAAACACGGCCGCTTTTTAGCTGTCCCGTGGCCCGTGATGAGAGTCTTGTATGCAAATCAAAATAGTCTTGCCTATACGTCAAAACAACTTTTGTCAAGGCACGCAGTGCTAACACACAGGACAAATGTTGTTTCTTGCCTACAGGGACAAAATTCATGATGCCTGTACTAACCCTGCCGGCCGTATCTAATTGCTCCATGCCATGTCCAAAAACTTGATCCATCCGCCTTTATGGCTAACTCGCTAGTTTTAAACGCTTTTGTGAAATGTTATTTATAGTATAAAGTTGTAACCTTTTGAAGTTTAACAAGTCTTATTGTGACGAATTAGTAATTAAGCGGCTCCTGTTGTTGGGTCTCTTTTTATTGCTTTATTTAGAATTTACCTCCAACTCTAGAAATAAAGCTTTTATTGTAACCATCAGGAGGAGATCCTCTGCACACGGTTTAATAAGGAACCTTTATTACCTGATGCCTTTCGAACGGATAACTATCTTTACCTGCGCACCACCGCCTTCCCTAGAATATATTGAAGTATTTACTTTAATAATTCGAACTCAAGGCAGTGTTTTAATCAGGTACTTATTTTTATCCTTGATTTTAACGCACTTGAAAGCCTTAACGTCAATTTAAAGTATTTTGTAATTAACGGCACCTGTCTAGGTCAAGAAAGCATGACAAATCCAACGGATATTGATACATAATCGGTTGCTGTTACAAGATTTTTTGTTTGTGTTGCTTTCATTCGTGATTCCGTCGAGTTTCACTCGACACGGCTCGATCATGAGTGGGTAACAATCGATGTAAATGTACGTGTCATCAATCATGTCTGTCCAGATATTTTCTCAAAGCACTATCTACATATGAAATAAACTATTTTTTGGATTTTATCGCGTAATATTCTGGATTTTTAAGTTTGAGGGTACCCTCTAACAACTATGGCTTTTGGACGTCTAACACCTCAGTTCTTCCGTGACCATGGGTGCTGCCAAGCACTTGAAACGTCGGGAACTTAAAGGAAACCGCGATAAAATCCGAAAAATAGTCTTATTTCATGTGTAATATTCGCTTAAATCCAAGAACTCGCTATCTAGATAGTCTTTAAGAGTTGTGTGAGCTCGCACCTTTACCTAGGGAAACTTATTGGCACATTGTTGTCTAAAAACGCCACGTAACGGTAGACAAAAGCAGAACATAATAAGTGTGGAAACCCAATAAGCGGAGCATAATAGAATCCATCCCAAGCTAATTCCGTTTCGACACTGGTAATGACATGTTGTCTGCCAATTCAACGACATAGTCTGTTTAATTGGGTTAGTCACTCCGGCTCACGTGGGTCAGATGGTTAAAATAATAATAATATGAAGTTATTAAAAGAATTCTTTCCTCAACTCGACCTGTAAAGGTTTTTAGTAAAAACCTATGCGGGTCGAGATGGTGAACTTCATCAACTCGTATCATTCTTATTTTTTTCCCAAAGGTACACCACTCTTGATAAGCCACTCCATTGAATCAGCGAGCACGATGCAATAGTGCTAACTTAACCTAATTGTTAGAAATATGAATGAAAATCTAAACATAAATTATACATTAATAATCTCGCCACGCATAGGTTTTTAAAAAACTCAACGCAGGTCAAGTTGCGGAAAGAATTATTGTAATAATACTGAGTTTAACGAACTGACCCGCGTGGCGCGAGATTTGTTGGGTGAGTTAGTGACTAGCCTATTTGGTTGTTCATCGAAATGTGTTTCGAATTCGCAGCAGCACGTGGGGCACCATCACGTGTGGGGCTGGTGCAGATGTGCGAAGTAGATGAAATAACGGCGGTAGCTGCGTGTACCGCCGGTGAACTGGCCCGGTTACCGTTAACCAGGTCACAGAACGTACAGTCCGCCTGTCGGCTATCGTGCGTGCATTATGTGACATGACATAATTTAATTGTAACATTTCTAGGTTAGATAACACATCAAGAATTTAAACATCGTTGTTAATTTTGCAAACTGGGCCCAATACTGAGAAAATGAAGCTAAAACTTAGTTTTAACCGCCGTCTTCATCCGCCAAATCTTAACCATCCTTAATCGTTATAACGTTAAGATAACTTCTTAACATTATGGTGTAATGGTATTCTGTGTGCTTTGTGTGTGTGTGCGCGTGAGTGTGTTTGTGTGTGGTCTACGCTGTTGACTGCGGGGCCTTTACAGCTTCACCGGACGAAGGAGAGCGTGCAACCACTACGCTCGAACCCCTGTAATACCATTGATTTCTTGATGTTATTGTAACGCACCGTGTTAGGTATTTGATTGGCGAACAATTATAGCGAATAAGAGCCCTAATCAATGTTTTCGTATTTTATTAGTTTACGACAACAGCTAAACCCCGTTAAACGGCGGTCATTAAAATTTAGTTTTAGCAGATATTCTCAATAGAAACTGGGGTCCTGAATCGTTTGAACTCAGTGTTCTCATCTATCTATAACATCACGCCAGATCCCTTGCAGGGTAGGCAGAGAGTACAGAGTTCCAACAGGTTCTTTTCTTACATACCTCTCTGGCCTCCTCGACTCTCATAGTTCGTCTCATACACGCTCGCCGGTTACGGAGACTCTTGACTCAGTGTTCTCATATTTGTTATACTACAAATGGATCGTTGGTTGTCGGTTTAGAAACTATGTATACATACCATTAAGATATCGGCTGGTCTAATAAATTCAAACAACACTGTTCTTTTACGGTAGCTTAACACGTCACATCCGCACCGTTAATGCTTGCTTAAGCTGATCAAATTCTGCTTAGCTGAAGTCTATTCTAAATAACTGTTAAATATTTAATAGTTCGATTGAGACTGTCCGTGATCCGAACTACAGACGGTTTTTGTTCTATCGCCGACTACCGGTAATTGGTGTCGTGAGAAAGAACTTGTGGTAATTTACTGATATCGGATAAAGATTTAAAAAATGATTCTAGCTACTTCTATCCCTATCTAAATCATCACGCCAGATTCCTTGCGGGGTAGGCAGAGAGTAAAGAGCTCCAACAGGTTATTTCCTTACAAACCTCTCTGGCTTTTTCCATTCCTAGCTACTTATGTCTATCTCTATCTATATCATCACGCCAGATCCGTTGCTGGGTAGGCCGAGAGTGTAGAGTTCCATCAGGTTTTTCCTTACAGACTTCTCTCACTCTCTGGCTTCCTTCACTCTCATAGTTCGTCTCATACACGGTCCAACTACTTACTGCGATTAAATATCGTGTGCTTCTATATAATTAGCAAAAACTTTAAAATACTGTCTGTAAATGTCTTTATGTTCCGAATAGATTAGTTATTCGTACATATCAAACTAAATAATGAATGAGTGACGTTTCTAGACTATCTCGTTCGACGTATATAGTTGCCAAGGTTTCATGGATATTCCATTTTGGATAGCCTTATACGATTTCATTTTTTAAGTGGTACTTTTGAATAACTGTCATACGTGAAACTTGCAATGACTACTGCCTACGCGGTCCCACATTATGAAAACGGGGTATAGTAAGATCTGTTTTTTTTAAATCCCGAAACTAAGAGTACGCGAGGACTCGTAATCGTGTGACGTCATCACTTTTATTTGTTTAGCCGCACACTAGGAATTATTCCTGTGTCGTGGGTGCGTTTACAAACACGAAATTCACATACACAAACACCCAGATTCGTACCGTGCGGGAATCGAACGCGCGACTACTTGATCCAGTGGGTAACGATTGCTCTTAGCCACTGGACTAAATCGTCCGTCAAGTTAGTAAGTTCGGATATCAATTTTTGTATCTATTATCTTGACACACAATGTACTGCTTGGTGTTGCATAGTAATTCTGATAAGCAACCTTATTTTAGACTGAAATAAAATGTGCCCGGTTTGTAATATATTTATATAAAAAATTAATCGAAGCCACTGCAATTAATTTTCATCGATTTAATTAGCGAGTGACGTTTCCAATAGCACCAAATTACCAAACACCTTAGCTGCTAAATCTAAAGCTTCGTGATTAACGATCATTACTAATTGCAAAATGTCGGCTGTAGGCGGTGGGCTAATTACATAACACGAACGCATCGGAACGTAAATCTTATTTTGTTAATGAGATAAAAAAAAAACATTTTAATTATGCGCTTTGATAAGGAGAAAGTCTACGCATATTAAATTGTCATCGACAAAAAAGTATCTCGAACACAACTACGCACTAAAGCCGGTACCCGCGTATTTGGTGAAAATAGTTTCTGACATTGACACGAATTTATGTGCTGAATATGTCGTTCTCGGAGCGAAAGAAGCATGTCACGGATATAAATAGAACACCTACTTAAGTGCCCTCGACAATTCACAACATATTATGTATACTCAAGTTAAGAAGTTGAAACCACTGATTATTCATTTAGTCGATTTTTTTGTATTGTTTCGATGTCTTGAAATCAGCGTTGTTGCATAAGTTGCGAATAGCGCTGACAATAATTGAGTATTTATGCCTGTGACCGTACGGTCCGGGTGCTAAGTCAGACTAATCGGACATGCGTATAAGAGTATGGGGGCTAATTTTTGAGTTATATATGGATCTACTCTCACGAAAAATTGACAATTGTTTTAAAATCGACCATTGTTAAACGCACTGTGAAGATTGACTAATTTAGACACCTAAGAGTCATCATCATCATCATCAGCCTATAGCAGTCCACTGCTGGACATAGGCCTCTCCAAGTACACGCCACTGGGTACGATCCTCGGCTACTCGCATCCAGTTTCCTAAGAGTATTGTACAGAAATCGGATAAATTGTGAAAATGTTACTGCAAGATTTATCTAGTCGTAAACTAAGCAACAAAGTTACCACTGTACGCTGTGAACTTTATATTATATATATAAGCTATCAATTTTAGACAGTGTAGTGACTTTCTTTGTTAAAGTTTCAAACCTACATTAGGGAGGCATCAAACAGTTTTAAAGCCTGTCCTTTTCGTCCTGTTATGTGACATTTACAAATGTTTGTTGGACTGAACTCATTTATTCATCAGGTTGTTTTAGCAAGTAATTAAGTTGAATCAGAAATTTACATATTTCAGTGGATGTAGCTTCGATCAAAACAAAAAAAAACAGGGAATTATGGTGCATGTCTGAATGAGAGGTCTTTACAGTTTCACTGGGCCAGAGAACTAATGTCAACCAATTCTACTCTCAAACCAAACCACTCGCTCAGTAGTTGTCAGTAAATTTGACCCGTTGGACTTAAGTTGGGCTATGCGCGAAACATGCATTGTTATGTCACATATCCTTCAATTTTATTTTGATCTATGCAGACTTGAATTTCAAAAAAAGTAGGGCACTTTAATCCGTCGGTTCTGGTTGTTGTCTACTAGCTTGTAGTCGTTAAAGTGGAGGCCTTCGGGTGGTGTGAGTAACTGACGCCGGGTCGAGCAACAAAGGAAAAAAACAACAAATATTGTAAGAAGTCGACTGCGAATTTCGTTAAAAAATATTCATGGTTACATTAAAAGGAAAATAAAAGGGAACGTTGCACTACGCTAAGATTTATTTCTGTATCGTGGGGTGTGGTTTCACAAATTAATCCTACTAATATTATAAATGTATAAATTTGTATGTAGATGTTTGGATGTTTGTACACGCAAAACGGCCGAACGGATTTGGATGAAATTTGGAACGCAGATAGTCTATTACCTAGATTTAAACATAGGATACTTTTTATCCCGGAAAAATATGAGGTTCCTCTTCTCCTCCTTCTTCTCCCTCAGGTCTTAATTGTAACTTAACAACGCGGACTTAGTCGCGGGCAGAAACTAGTATCATATACGCAAACATTCTCACAGAAACTATTTTTTATGGGTCAGTTGCGTGCCATCTAGGGTTCGAACTGTAACTACTAAATCCAGTGAGCCAGCGGGCTACGCTCAGACCACCAAGCCCAGACGTCGGCGTCGCCTAGTTATAATGAAAACAAAGCTTACTATTTGGCTTCACATCAAAACGGTATTTGTACTGCGTATCAGACGATGTCTAATGATAGTATGACACGGCATGGATTAATTGGCAAGCGTTTACTTGACACGGCTTCCCCGTAGTGCTGCTTGTATCCAGAGTTCAATCAACCTCGAGATTTTGTTTATTAGAACATTCCGCACCGCATTTTCGTGCCATTGACATTCAGTTCGCAAGTTTGCAACGTACGATCGAAATAGCCCACACTCATTATATCCGACGTTGTAGGAAAACGTATTTTTATCGTAAATATTAAATGTGTGCAGTTATTGCACTCGCTGATATATTAATTTCGCTTCAACGGCAGCTGGATATGTATTCAATGGAAGTTATGAATCGTAATGTTTAATTCCCTAACGCTTTATTGTAGGCTATAAAACTGCCTTGTGTTAGGCAGTTAAGAAATTATATTATTCGCCCACTGTTCACATTCACTTATCTAAGTAACTACTGTAAAAGTGTATATAATTAGTCACTGGCACGTTTTAACGATTCAAGTGGTTGATACCGAAAGAATATATTAGTTATGTGCTGGTAAAATATTTAAGGTGCTACGTGCATTGACTGCCAGTAAATATGCACAAGAATTCGAACCGTCTTAATGCGTCTTTTAATGCTCAAAGTTTTTATCTCCAAGGTTGTGCTGAAAAAGGTTCCTGAACACTAACTATTTTTTTCGGATTTTATCGCGGCGCGGCGCTTATTTTAGTTTGAGGGTACTCCGAAACAACTATGCCTTTTGGACGTCTAACACCTCAGTCCTTCCCGTGACCATGGGTGCTGCAAAGCACTCGAAACGTCGGGAACTTAAAAATCAAAATAAAACGCGATAAAATCCGAAAAAAATTGTTTTATTTCATAAATTCTTTATCGTAAATTTGCGACGACCTGAATTCACAGATACATAATATGATAACTATATCCTTCACCATATCCTTGTTGCCATAAATGGCAACCTATATAGAGGAAAATTACTAGATAAGGGGAAAACTACGGGATCTAAGCTCATTAAAATTTTTAGAGGTGCTATTTGTTGTGAGAATAAATGAATGTTTTATTAAAATTAATATTACAATAAATAAAAACTTGAAAGTTTGATTTTTCCTTATTACCAATTTAGCATAGATTCAAAGAAAAACTGACTAACGAATTAGTCTACATCATTGAATCTGTGATCGGACAACTTAAACATTGTCAAAAACTTGAGACGACTTACTTGATGTGTAATAGGAAAGTTATGATACTAAGCCATAACTATTTTCTACCCAGTGTAGCTGTAAAGACCTCTCGGCCAACAGCGTAGATCATTTACACAAACATAAAAAAGGCCGTAATAATTTCCCTATCTTCGCATTCTTACTAAATAGTCTTCAAATAGAACAGCAATCCTTTAACAAAGAAGCAACACCGGACTATTTTTTCTCTCTGGATAGTATTGATCCTGTTCTGATCTCCCTCGTCGCCAGTCTCCCGGTCCCGGCTTCATTGTGCGTGTGTGACGCACAGCCGGGGACCGCACGCGGCGGTGTCTCCGGAGCCCCTCACCCAGACCTTCCATCCATCAATCACTTCCTAATCGAATTTATGAGCGTTCGAAACACCGCTTGATGTCCTGTTGCCCTTGGATATTCGTCTCTTTTTGTTGATTTGTCGTGTTTAACGTTGCACATGATGTGGAATATCCGGTGTTCATGTTTTATTAATTTCTCTAAATCAAATGCTGTGTGGTTTTCTTGTGTAATCGTTAGTATAAATGACTGCTTCAATATTTTATACATTACTGACTGATTCCTTACTTCTATGATATTACGGGATAACCAGGATAGAATCTCTTTTTAAGTGTAAAAATACATGCACTAGTAGATCCTGCTATCCCGTAATGAGATAATCGCTAAGCAGTAACATAATTTTAGGACATTTTTCGGGAAATTGAAGAGTGATGTTGTCAATTTGTTTTAGTTTCCAAAACGTGTGTTATTTTGAATTATAATGTGTAATGTTGGTGGAATATTAACCATTATGTATTCCTATATGTGCATGAGTGAAGGTAGTATTCCTATATGTGCATGAGTGAAGGTAATTGTAACAAAGTGATAAAACGTGCCTTTTCGATTTCCCTCAAAACGGCCGTCGCAATTGGTATGTAAAGTTTCCATCACTACTATTCAGGGTGGGGCACTTCAGCAATTTCATTATCATCTTTGTCATCAAGTTCATTGGGGAGATGAGTTAATTTAGAAATGAATATTCGTAAACTTTGTACAATGGCAAAATGCAAACGCAATGGCCACAAAAAAAAACAATTTTATTGCTCTAAAATTATGAATGACATGCTAACTTCATTACAATAAATAAAATGGTTATAGCTTTCGTTTCATAATTATAATATGACTACAGACTCATAACTACGAAATGTAGGAAATCTAGACCGTCGCGCGTAGTAAATGTAATATTGTGTGCTAGTATTCCATTTTGTAATAAACGAAACCCTGTACCGATATTAGATTGAATGTATTATTCATAAATAATAACGAGCAGTGATAGCCTAGTCGTTAGACCATTGCACTGCAAAGTCAGGGGTCTCGGGTTCAAACCCAGGCACGCACCTCTTTTCGAAAGCATGTGCGTACTAACTATCACTTGCTTTAACGGTAAATGAAAACATCGTGAGGAAACCTGCATGTCTGAGAGTTTCTCGAAGGTGTGTGAATTTCGCCAACCCGTACTGGGCCAGCGTGGTGGACTACGGCCTAAACCCTCTCAGTTTGACAGGAGGCCCGTGCCCAACGGTGGGACAGTTTCTTAACTGAGCTAATATTATAATTATTATTATTATAATTCATAAATAACATAGCTACTAAAAGCCAAACAATTAATAAAGTTAACCAAACACGTAGTTTCCAAATAACTTTGGTGGGTAATTAGAGATTTAAGCAGCGCGCTCGGTGGTGATTTAATCATAATATTCTTTATTCGAGAACCGTTCTCTAACGTGGTTTGTTTTGTATGCAAGGAGCGTGACCCAAGTTTCCGTTTTCGGCCCCCATGTGAAAACGTTTACACAATGTCAAATTGCCTACCTGCCTGGTTGCAAAACACGGCCTTCCTGCGGGGCCGGCCATTGTCGACGGGTAATGTTAATACCACTGATAACTGTATCTGGCCAACGGCGTATTGTTCATAGTTTTTGTCTATAATTATTGTGCAATTTCCCATCAGGTAATGTAAGATCGTGATTAGTGTCATATTTTAAATCACTATTGTAAGTAAAAACAGAAGCCTAAGGAGTGAAAATATCGCTAATACACATAATAACGGACTATTACACTAACAAATTACGGCGTCAAAGCAGCAGTTACAGAATATAAAATTTTATACAAATTCGAAAACATCGATCTATACAGTCACGATCTACATAATGCCACGCTTACTACGTTTATATTGTATTAAATCCTGTTACCTCTTTATCTGGCTGAATATCCGTTAGATGACCGGATACTCTCGGACTTCAAATTTACTATGACATCACTCACGCTTCTCACCAAATTATAGTCATTAGGTCATTGACATACTTTACTTACCTCTCAGGGCTGTTCGTTAAGCTAATTTAGCTAAATTAATGTTGAATGGAATTCCGGATGTTCCTGTGCGTTATGCTCCATAAATTTTACAAAATGTAGTTAATAAATATTTCCCACATCCTCTACCTAGATGACATGTAATAGTTTCATTACTATACGATATTCGAATTCTTTTTCTCATGTTAACGTATTGAATTAATTAAACATCTATTGAAGTCTATTACTTCTACAATTTAAACACCTACGTATTGTGTCGTAGGCCTGTCGCACGAAGTCGTGAGCAGATGGTGCGGAGAAATCTTGCGGCATAGGTCTCATTCTAATTCGCAAGAGGCGGCTTTGTCGCTGATTTAACATTCAATATGTGACGCTGAACCTCGGGAGTTTATAAATCCTTTAATCGATGCTAATAATATAAACATCGTTGGATGCAGGTGGCATCGGACCGGGTACGCTGGAAAGCGATTGGGGAGGCCTATGTTCAGCAGTGGACAAGTATAGGCTGAAATGATGATGATGATGATGAATATAAACATATCCCGAGATTTTATGACTGGATAAGGTTCATTGGATGCGATTAATGTGCTAATTCACTTTAATGATGTAAATTATTTACTATTTTTTGTCCTATCAATTGTTGGAATTGTCACTGTATTACGCAACTAGAACAAATATTGCCTAAGCATAAGTTGCGAAATATTTTATATAGAAAACGGATGTGGTAGCAGACATGGCGCGGAGTAAATTCGCGTTATGACATGGTGCGCGCGTTCCGATGCGTCCCCGACTCGGTACGTTCGGAATCCTTAATTTAACTGCTCTCGATGCCCTCGCTCCCGGAGATGCAGCCGGAATGAGTTTCCCGCCTGTGATTGCATTCGCACCCGCTTCGTGACTCCAAATTAATGTCGCGTCTTATACCTCTGCGACTGTTGCAATACTTATCTACACTAGTCAGGTTCTAGCTAACTTTTTTTATTGGCACATACGTACATTATGTTTTAGAAAATCTATTTGACATTGAATGATAGGATCTACATACCTAGCGAGTCTTACATTCGTTCATATTATACGTTCATTTTCTACTTCTGTGTCTTTCTGAACTCGCCTGTGTCCTTAATCATATCATTAATGGTTGTTTGTTTTTGTCATTGTTCCAGGTAAATGTTCATCAACAATTATATTGGCGGTGCATTTAATAAGTATTTCCTATCAATTCATGGTTAAACTTTTACGTAATTAGAATAAATTAGTCTGTATCAACACATTAATTAATAATAACATTTGTTTTTGACAGCGCCGCGCGCCATTTCAAAAACGGCCTGCAAAAACACGTTACCTAAAATCCCTTCGTACCAAATCACGCGTATCCATTTGGCTAAACGTGATTGGAATAATTTTAGACTTTTTATTGCTAAAGCGTTGGAAATGTAGGTTATCATCTCGATTTTAATAGTCGACCAGGTGCTTATTTAATTATTTGTTCCCACCTTCGACATAAACGCGGGGCTTGTAATTACGCAGTCTGTTAAGGAGCGGGTCGGACGGGATTGTAGTCTACCTCTAAAGAATCTTGGAACCGGATCGGGTTTGATCAAACCCGGATCCACACGACGCTATCTCGTTACTGGTGTAAGGTTACGGCGTCAAGGAGCCCGTCCCATGCACAATGGAAACTCTCACAATCTAGTTCCACTGGATGTAACTTATACTAGAGTACGTATCTCAGTCATGGCGCTATGGAACAATGTGGCTACCTTTTATCGGGGAGATTAATGACCATTTTTATGACGTCAACTGAAAACTAAAAACTAAAATTAAGGGGCTACCGCGATATACACATGTTTTTGTACTCTGTGCACTTCAAGAAGTATATGGATTAGAGACGTTATATTTAGAAATATGATTTTTGACTCTATCTCTGGAGCTGGTAAAATCAATACAAGATTAAACGAAATTTACTCTATAGAAAAAAATTATAGACATCCACCGCGAAACCTTTAAGAACTTGTCAATAGAATTCACTTAGAAACATATAGAATAATTGTAGCAAAGTTTTTGTAATGCAGTTTTTATCTCATAGCATAGATTTTTTTTCAGGCAATGATACAATTATGTTTGCACATAGGTCATTTATTTCCGAGCGCGCCCTGAATATATCCGTCCCTTATTATTCAGTTGTAAAGTAATTGCACTGTCGCTCTCCCGAACAATAAATGGTCGATCGCTGTAGGCCCTTAAGTGTCGAAAGTTCTTCCCGATTCCTAAGTTCTAATTTATTGTCTATCGACAACGAAATTAATGAATGTAGGGTAACATTGAAATTCAGAAGTGAAGGATTTGTAACGCCTCACCGCCTTACTCGTGCTATCTTGGCAAAGAATCCCCACTGATTGAATCGTCGAAAACTCCGATCGGTTTATTTAAAACCAAAGTTATGGTAAAACTTCATTATGTATATGATAAATTTATTTTAATTAAATGCTGTATGTCATAAATATTCCATTCAATTTTTTTTTTTGTATATGGCGAGAGCGACGTAAATAATCAAAACCTTTAATTTTATATTAGACTAGCAGTTTCCTGCGACCCGGTCGACAACAGCGCCACCTACCGGGTCTATGTTATATAGCCTATGTTACTTCTGGGTAAGGTAGCTTTCTAACGGTGAAAGAATTTTTGAAATCGGTCCCGTAGTTTTTGAGTTTATTCGTTACAAACATACAAAAATACAAATCTTTCCTCTTTATGATATTAGTATAGATATAAGCTCCAGTGTCAAAACGGCCATCCATTTTTACCATGAGTGACAGGTTCAGATTCGTTTTGCTTTTATTGAGATTTTTCATTGTCACAAAAGCATCACGTCCCATCAGTGGTACAAAAGGGCACCGGCCAGCGGGCATTTATAATAATAATAATAGGCTGAGACCACGCTCGGTGCATATGATTGATCGATGCAGACCACTCCGGAGTCGAGTGCGTCTAATCTAGCCATGACCTTTATTCGCTATGACCAAACGCGGCGCGTTACGGAAACCTCGTGAAATGATATGTAATGGTACTCCAGAAGCATACATAATATCATTACACGATTATTTCACATAATTATCTTAATGCACTGCGTTTGGTCATTGCGAATGAGGGCCCAGTCCGACCGCACCTCAAATGCTGGATTCCATTAAACCACTCAAAATGTCATATTTTGCATTTGATAAAACGTTTTGGAGCACGTGGTTTCCGTTTTATTCCGACGTTATCCTCATTTACACACAGAACTGCCGTTTTAATAGGTATACATTATTTGCCGATAACGTTTGTATCAGTAACAGTTGAAGCTTCTATTGAAACAAAGCTTCTAGAGGGGTAGATTTGTGTATGTTATGTGTGAAGTGAAGGCAGGCAGCGCGCGGCAGATGCGGCGGAGGTCACCGCACCCGGGCCCGCCGCAGCTGGATATTACGCCCGACGCTTTTTGTGATCCCGAGCTCCCAAGAACACCACCAAAACGCGAAACTAGAATATTCGAGATAACGTGTTTTACGGAGACGCAAGAATCATTTATTAATTTTCGTGTCGCGTTTTTGAGGACATTTAACTAAATATTCAACACACCGAATAGGTATATGTTTTTTCTGATTTATCTTCACCCTGAATGGGTACTTCGTGACTTGCCCGGTCCTTGCGGTCGACGGTGGACGGCGTGGTGTAATTTTCTCGTTTCGAGTGGTCATTAGTTCCATAGGGACAGGGACTTTGAATGTCGCACGGCCATTAAACTATACACGCATACCCGCATGTTCGTTCGAAACGACTCGAAAAGTTTCTTTATGACAAACGTTCCTAAGTGTCCTTTCTCTGAAATATTCATAAAATGTGACCACGGCTCGAACGTTTGGAACGACCCAACAATGTTGCGTAGCCTGAAAGGATACTTTATCATTAGATATAAAGAGGGTTTTTGCGATGTGAATAACGTGCCCCAATGCTGCTCGCCGGGTGCGGTGCTCGGAGTTTGGGGTGCGTTCACCGCAGCCCCGCGATCGATGCCCGGCCCCAGGCCAACAAGTACAAAGACCCACCTACCAGAGCTCGGTTTCATTTAAATCAGAAAATTCAAAGCCCTTTTCTTTTAAACAAGTCTGCTCTCAGTGCCCACGCACAAAGCTATCGAATACCTCCCTAACGTGTAAAAATAAGTATTATTTTTATAACGAATTTGTAGTTACACACGATAAGTTGCTATTGTGAAACCGTTTCGACTTTCCCACAGTCTACGTGTTATTCAGTATCTATTATTCTCGATCACCTTGTGGTTTCGGATCATGGTATCTCTACGTTCTAAGTGCGTTCCGTCACGCCACGTAAAGACACTAAAATTTACTTTTCAACAAGTCTTGCGTGCGACGAATAATTTCCAAAAATTGCTTACTCATCGATCGTCTTTGATACTGGATCGTCGGGGCGGAGGTGTGAACGCTTTCATGTATTTTAATTTGATGTGATTAGTTAATCTTCGTAATTTTCGGCTTCTCGACACGGCCAAGGCAATCGTGAACGGTTCAAGATAAACGACTACCGAGGAGTTCTCCGAACGGACGACCTACAAACTGGTTTGATACAGGTACACGGCCAAAAATTATAATACGTAGACAAAACCCGAACCCGAATTTCGGCACCGTACCGTGATCCTTTGACAAAGACGCATTCCGATCGCGTATCGACCTGACACAAAGGACACCTAAAGAGTATTGTAATCACGTTGGTGAGTAATAATAAGGATGTTGTGCAGCCGCGTTTATTCGATATTCGGTATGAAGAAATGGTATGTTTTACGAAAACAATTACATTATACGTGGCTTAGTAAGGTTCACTTTGGAAATATTAGGTTGCTGTATCCATATTGAATACAAGGATTGTAGCTGTCGACTCACGGTCCCGTTGACCATTCCCCTTCCCCCATATAATATGTACATAGGGAATCGATAACGCTGCGTCGTGTCCCACGAGTCACGCTTCGCTCTCCCTGTAGTTTTGTTTTTTTTTTAATTTGTAATTTTATCTCATCTTATCGTCGCTCCCATGAACCACATTGTGAAGAAAACTCAATTTATGTTTGCCGGTAGGGTTCCGCCGGGTTACATTGACAACCTGTGAACAAGATACAACTTAACTAGCGTACCCACAGAATCCTCCCGTAGATCGTATTCCTCGAAGAATGCTTATGGGAGATATTTCTTCATTTCCGAAACGCGCCTTACTGATACTATAAAACTTGCCCATCGCGTCTTCAAAGACTTGCTTTGTTTAATAACTTTCGTGTTCGCTCGTAAATTGCCTCTCACGGGCCTTTCTGTCGATTTAATGGCCCTTTACTCTAGTAAAGTGCACGAGACTGAAGGAATTACGCGTTGTCGGCCCCTCGCCTTAATATTTGAGTTTATTAGCGGCTGTAACGGACGATTTCCATTCATTCTGCGACTTATAAGACTTTATTAACGAGCAAAGCTGTCCTGAATCAGTGCTTTGCTGTACACGTGATTCATATTGTTTAATCTATCATGGGATCCCAATTCGAGGTCTGGTCGGTGTCGAGGAGTGATTGGAATGCCCGCCGGAAACCGCATCAGGTAAAGCGATGCGATGAACTCGGGATTCTAAAGACCGGCGCACACAACTCGGCCGTCGCGTCGTCCCATGCGCCTGCCTGCGAAAAAGGCATATTAGAATAAATTAACTCAAAATGATGACGAACCGGCCGGCGCGTTCGGTTGTGTTTTATTCGGGCGATGGTCTCGTGTAGGTAATTAATATAGGTAGACGTACGTAAGCGTCGGACGAACTTTATGTTCCGAGAGCGGAAGCGAGGTTTACAGTCCCGGTCTTACCGAAGATGTCGTTAACCAAAATGGTAACTAATGATTCAGAACATGAATTTCTCAGGGTACATTTGCTAATTAAAATTGATCTATTCGAAACCTCACTCGGCGTCCGCTCAGCTTATCTTGATTAAGGTTTCGGGGTTGTTGATCTGAGAAGTGGGTGTGAGTGTGGCCTCCCTTGGCCCCCGCTGCATCCCCATGCCCCGCCCGGGCCTTTATCGCCTGCTCATTCATCGGTAACTGCGCCCTTCTAGTTCGCGCGACCTTTAAGCAAAAATGGAAGGAAGGACAGATGTTTACTAAAACGTTAAAGAGGCATCCATGAAACGCTCATTTGTCACTATCAATTTTTCATCGTCGGATTGAATCTGATGAAAAAGAAATTTAGAGGGTCATCTTCCCCTTCAAATATTTTTATCAAGCCGCCTTTAAGGCTTCCAACTCGACTTAACGACTACCACATTAAATGGTAGCCAACGGCCAATGGTGGACCAACGGCTTACCGCGTGCCTTCCAAAGCACGGAGACGCTCGAATATGAAAATGCCACAAACGGTCACCCATCTCGGGCCGACCGAGTCGAACGCTGCTTAACTTTGGTAATCTGTAAGAACACCGCAGTCGCACAGCGCTACGAGCGAAGTTGTGTAGTGAAGAGTATGGTCTGTTATTTGATAGGAATTAATCGATTCGCTTCACGCTTCCATGAGAACTTGTATCGTGAGATGCGGATAAGGCGAATATCGATTTACACTGTATGGAATCAATTATTACTCTTAATAACTCGTATTATCACGCGATTATTTTATTTATTTTCGACTAATGGAATTTATTAGTTTATTTTATGTTGTGTGCCGTTCGATGGACACTTAAATTAGTTATATTCGTTCGAATTAATTGTGTTAGTTGTGGGACTTGATATCGCCTTATTTTTTATTAGATGCAGTCTCAAATTTTAAAGGTGGTTTTGAACGGTTCTTTACATTGAAAGTCGGTAATAATATAAGAAAAATTATATTTTTTGCTTGTAAGTTTTAGTTTAAAGTTTCTTAGTGCAATATAGGCTTCATGATTTCGTTTTAACATGCGAGATTAAACAAGATTCTTATTTTATTTTTACAGATTTCTTTTTAAATACATTCCAAATATTTTTCATGTGATGCATACTTTGGGTTACTGCAGCCAACCAGTTAAGATTTAGTGGCAATTAAAATATATTCCCAGTGAGTCACCGGAACAGAATCCGCGGATCGGTAACAAGAAGTCGTCGAGCTAACAACTTTATATTTCGTAAGCGAGCGCTTACCTGTCGAAATGATGTCGTTAGAATTATCGGATCATTAGTCATTCTTTTTGTAAGGTCATTGTAAATAGAGAGACATCATCTATGTAGATATTTATTTGTCTATCTATCTATCTATCTATAACCTCACGCCAGATCCCTTGCGGGGTAGGCAGAGAGTACAGAGTTCCAACAGGTTCTTTCCTTACATACCTCTCTGGCTTCCTCGACTCTCATAGTTCGTCTCATACACGCTCGCCGGTTACGGAGACTCTTGACTTTTCCATCAGATAAGACTCGGTTTATTTGGTATTTATTTGTAAATAGTTTTTTTAATCATAGCATTCATTTTGCGTAAGCTACATTCAAAATACAGTGGAGTGGATCATAAATAATATCGTACTTGAAATCGCTATTCATAATCATTAATTTAATTATTAAGCTGTCGCGATTGATGGCAAAAGTATAAAATATATATTATTTATAAGTATGTGGTAAACTATAAATTCATATACGTATGGCAATAGGTTCGCCCCCTATTATATGGGACCTAACATCGTCGGCAAAAATTGGGTGTACTCAGTATACCTCAGCCATCCCCGCTTGGGGAATATAGGCGTGACGGTGTGTCATATACGTGTCCTATGAAAAATAATAAAAAATCACCCAATATGTAATCTGTAAAATAAAAAACAGAATAGAATTTAATAATAAATACTAACATACGACTCTAGATACTTCTGAAACAATTAAAACCCCCGATTAACATCGGTCTCAGGATTAAATCAGCATAAAAGCGATTACCGTAGCAGTGTACTCGAATGCATGTTTTAGTGGTCTAATTAAAATGCATGCTAATCAATCGTCGAGCCGGTGACTGGATTGTCCGGCCACTTCCGTGCGAGGAGCTGGCAGTCTAACTGGGTTAACAGCTCCGTAGTCTGGCACACAACATGCGTTGTTATGCTACAGCGATAATGGTTTCTATAGGCGACTTGATAAGTTCCACAAACTTGCAGTTCTCATTTTACGAAATTATTTTGCCTTCTTTATAATCGTATTCACAAATCAAGGGACAACTTGACAGGTGCATATGTCAAAACAAAAAACAATGTTGCCAGCTTAACACGACTAGTGTAGAGGTCACAACTAAATCAATCGATATAAATTATCGACATACGCAAAAATATTTATTGAATTAAGGTTGAATTCAACTCAGTGTGCATTTAAACAATAAATAGTGTAGTAAATGATTTTATTTTGGGCGTAAAAATTTGAATTACTTAAGATGTTTCAAGTAATACAAATTGTGAATAAAATAATCTTGGTATGTTTTTTATTAAAAACTAATTCCCAATAATTTATAGTGTTATAAGATTTTAATTCCATTATCGACAAAAAAATTGATTGTGGTACGTGACTATTTAACAAGTGCCATATCCTGACAACACTATTAACGTCAATTTGTCCGTGGAAATGTGAATACAACTATGTCTATATTATCCCAGATCCCTTGCGGGGTAGGCAGGAAGTACAAAGTTCCAACTTTCTTTACAGACTTCTTTCCTTACAGACCTCTCTGGCTTCCTCCACTTTCATAGCCTTCTCTATGTTGGCATTATAAGGCGGGATAGCCTCCGTCAATCTGCACTGGGTCCGCCTGGTGGAGTATGACCTAATCTCTCACTTTGAGAATGATAAGGCTTTTGCCGAGCAGTGGGACAATATTGATTGATTTATAGTCTACTCAGTAACAAGTAATACCAGGGCCAGTTCCTAGTACCTTCGTAGGTACTTGCAAGTTCCGATAGTCACAGTTGACTATGGTTGAAATTAATCGAGATCAGGTTCTCTCTCAATGGGGAGTGTGTGTGTGTTTGAGTGATATACGCTGTTGGCCGTGAGGCCTTTACAGCTTCACCGGGCTTAAGGGCGAGATAGAGTTAATCTTGGCCGATCTGTTAAATACAATTAGGTTAAAGAAAACAGTACTGTGATTATGAAATATTCTTATTGGCCTGACTTAAATTGAAAGTTATAATGATAAGACAACTAAGTTAATCACTTGCCGGATTATAATCTGTGTGTTTTATTTAAATATTGCGATTTACTAAGTTTAATTTTAAGTAGTTTTTCGCTGGTTCTTGAGCTTAATTCTACGTTGTTCAGAATTTGAGGTGTCCTTGAGTAAAATAGTGATGTGCTCATCTTGTCCAATGAAGGAGTCTATCGGATATGTACCTCTGATTCATGAATAGTTCAGTTCTAAATTGCAGATAAATAACGCCTTTATATCATTACAACAACAAAAAATCTCAACTGCTGCAATAAATAGTTCCTATTCTAAAAACTAAAGATTATCGATAGCAAATATACCGTTTATTGTTAGCCCGCTGTTAAGAATTGATCGTTTACGATGCCAATAACATTTACACTTTAATAGAAAACTACCGGAGTGTTTATTCCGCGATGCATTATATAACCTGTCTTTGTGTAGAGGCCAGTAAAAAATCTATTCATTCGCAGTTCGCAGTGCGCTTTACTACCTCTATTGACCATAGGTTGAAACGGCCGCAAAAAATACGCCTCGTGATAACTGTTCGAGAATCAATTTTTCCCCTATTTTGCATAATAGAACATTTTCCAATATAGAAACTGAGAGCTTAGCACCAACAGATTGATGTTAGTCTGACGTTATCGAGGTGATATGCCATCTTTTTTTGCTACAGATTTACTACATAAATATGAACGTGACAGCATGCTTTTTCAACAACTTTACGATAATGTTAAAAGTTTGTGCTTAGATTTAACGACATGCCAAAGCATTTTTCGGTTGAAATTTAAGAATTATTAGAGAAATTTCGCTTAGCTTACAATAGTCAGTGCAATTACTTTTTTTTTTCTTGTCTCCGTTGCGAAATGTTGTTTTTTTGATTACATAGATCACGATTCCCCTTCACCCTTTTCGGTGATAAAAGTTATTGAAAAAGGAGTTTACAAAAAATGAAAAAGAATCATTTTTCTTCTCAAAATCAGTGTATCAATATGTATCAGGCGTGTGTTGTAGAAGTCCGCCATGTTTTAATACGAAAATTACTTAAACAAAAAAACGATATACGGCAGAACTTATAACTACATTTATCTTTATATGGCAAAGCCTGTAGAGATTCAAACCTAAAGTATTTACATAAAATACGGCTATTGTTCTTTAAAAATACAGTCGTTTTGGACGTAGAATACGACAACCCTAAACTTTTCAAAACCAACACTGCTTTGTGATGTGAAATAAAACGTTTATTTGCCTCTCGTGGACCATATTCTTGGATACCATTAATTCACGTAGAAAGTTTATATTTGGTATAGTCATTAGGCCACTTTACCGTCGAAAATATATTCCATTAATTAAAGCGAACAAAAATATTCACATAAAAGCTTTTGGCAACTTCTGTGTCGAAAAATATATATTTTATGTTTATTACTCGTGACATTTCTGACAAACTGCTTTTGTTCTTCTTTAGAAGATATCTTTAAAATATGCGTCAGGAGCATGTTCCCTTCTAGTTTCGAAACTTCTAATCTGTTTGAAACTGGCTCGTTGGAGGGGAAGGGTTTTAAAAATACGTTTTTAGTTTTAGATAAACTAATGGCGAACTTAAAAAAAAACAATAGCTAGGGATAACGTAAACTTTAGTTTTCGGTTGCGAGTTTTATCTAGATAATATTTAGTGGATTATTTTATCAAAAAGTTTGTAGTTTATTCTGGACTACATAAATTACATATTTACAATACCGTTAACTAGGATCTACATAGTATGAACTTATTTGGTGTTGCTAGATACTTGTAAATGTAGATCGACGTATTGGTGTGCGAGTTATTGTTTTTAGAGTGTCGAACAAATCCAACTAATATTATAAATGTGAAAGTTTGTATTCTTAAATGTTTGTTGCTCAATCATGCAAAAACGGCTGAATGGATTAAGATGAAAATTGGCACACAGTTAGGTTATTACCTGGATTAACACAAAGTCTTTTGTCCTGGATAAGTGTAAAGTTCCAAGTTAAAATCCATGAAGTCGCGGGCATAAAGTTATATATAATTAGTACATGTCACAATTTTTTTCTGTACAGTACGAAGAAAAAAATAATTCATCGATAACGATAATGCTATGCCTATATTGAATGTTCAGCATTATCGCTAGATATGAAAGTAATGCAGAGTCAACATTAGGCGATCTTTCCCTATCGCAATCGCGTCGGTAAGTAGGTCGCGCTGGTCGCACCGGCCGCGGTGGCACGGTGCCGATGCCGCGCGGCCGCCAACACGGCTCAGCTGATCGTGATACCGCGCAAAGGTCTCTGGGTTAATCGCTCGCCACCATTACACGCTTAATTATACACATTACATGCTCACCTCAGGACACACTTGACGAATCGAACCATCACAGAGTAATATACAGGGTTATTGGTGAATAATTAATTAACCTGTACAAGGGAAGAGCTAAGGGCGACCACGGATAACGAACACGGACGATTAATCAAGCCTCAAGTCACTTAGCCGGACAAAATCGAAAAATTGATAATATACGACTTAGGGCAACATCTGTACATCATGGCATGTCCTGCCATTATGTAAGCCACTTCCGTCATGCGATGTTGAAAATTTTGCGAAAAGAAGTGACAGCTGTTCCATACATTTTGTTGAGTGTCAATATATAGTACGTAACCCTCAAAACGTTATTAATTAACTACCAACAACCCTGTATAAAAAGAGCAAACTCCATTAAATTTCGGATATATTTGGAATATGTTAATGCCTACTTAACTCACCTCCTAATTAGTCGTCGCTTTTGTACTACGATACTAATTTGTAATTCCTATTCCTAGGCAATGGGCAATAAATCGCTTACACAATCATACAATGGGATGAATTATAACTTTCTCATATAATTTATTGCTCCCAGGGAGGTCCAATTAAGTCTGTATCCACCGAATTAAACGCAGAGCGACCATCTGCGCGAGATAGCAAATAAGCGGAGCTAGGGAGTAAGGACAGGAGGGACTTGTGAAAATATCGCTACGGCACGGCCGGGGGTGAAGCGGGGCGAGTGGGGCCGGGGCGAGATGATTGATAGCGCCCGCCTTTACACCATGTTGTAGATTCAACTTCGTGTATATAACTGTAAAAGCGTGTAATCTTTTCTACCTTCATAAAGGGATGTATGTTCTAATGTTCATTATCCTGAGTTATTTGTTTAACTATTTCATTCATCATCAGGATTTTAGCAGTCCAGTGCTGAACATAAGCCTTTTCTATTGCACGCCACTGAGTGCGATCCTCGGCTATTCTCGTCCAATTTCTGCTTTTCTCCCGACTAAGATGATCGCTTCGACAAGCTTGAGGGCGACACTATGGTTGCCAATACGTTATTGTTCATCCATTTTTATTTCACTGTCTGCAAATGGGAGGCAATCTACTGTTTCCGTTGGATTCTATATGCGGATTTGGTAGACCAGTCTCTTAAAAAGGATTCCAGTTTTTCCCGCCATCTTCGTCTGCCGCAATGAGGTTTGTAGTTTTTTTTGACTCAGTTGGTACTTTTGCATAAGCTGTATGGTGGCAGATATGGTAGTCAAGTTCCATTTAATTTAGCAACTTCGTGAACTACGTAATTTTTTTTTACGGAGTGCACGGCATTAGATTTTTTAGGGTCGGGAAGTTTCATACCTAAAACGTTACTCTGAAAAACCGCGAGTACGGACTTCAGAAGTTTTGTTAGTGAAGTTTTTTCTGAAGTTTTGTACTTAGCAGTGATTAAGGACAAATGTTTTACTGTAGACATTTTTCTTCCCAAATTACTAGTGGTGTGTTTACGTTCTCATGGAATTTGTAATCCAAAAGTTTTAAAAATAAAATAAATATAATAAACTTACACTCCTTTAGTATTTTTTTGAGGCATAAGGTAGCCTAATGTCCTTATCTGGGATGCACCTGGCTGCAATTTAACAGGAAAACTTTCACATCTATCTATCTTTATCATCACGCTCGTTCCCTTGCGGGGTAGGCAGAGAGGACAGCGTATCAACAGGTTATTTCCTTATAGACCTCTCTGGCTTCTTCCACTCTCATAGTGCGTCTCATACACGCTCGCCGGTTACGAAAACTCTGGATTTGCCCTTGAGATAAGACACGGTCTATTTGGGCATGGTTAGATACACATACAAATAAATAACATTGAAGTGTCTGTTTGTAATGTCAAAATAACAGCTTTTTACTTAATGCATATGAAAGTATAAACGGTAGCTATTATAAAAAAAAAAAAACAATTTTTAAAATTTTTGTCTGTCTGTTTGTTCCGGCTAATCTTCGAAATGGCTGGATCAATTTTGACAGGACTTTTACTACCAGATAGGTAATGTTAAAAGGCGTAACTTAGGCTACTTTTAATTTTAGTAAGCTTAGGTAACAGCTTGTTTATAATATTAGTTTATTTACTTTCATCAAAACTTTTCATAAAAATAAATTGCGTGTAGAATGTCTATTCCAGTCCATTGTCAGTTGACGGACGATTTAGCGCAGTGGTTAAGAGCTTAAGTCGCTCCGCCCACTGTGTCTAATAGTCGCGGGTTCGATTCCCGCACGGAACAAATCTTTGTGTGATCCACAATTATTGTTTCGGTCTGGGTATTTGTGTGTGTGAACTTTCATGTTTGTAAACGCACCCACGACACAGGAATAAATCTTAGTGTGGGGCTACGTTTTTAAAAAAAAAAAAAAAAGACTAGAGATGGGTCGTATTAGGTAAATCAGGTATTAAGTACACCTGTTCCTAGTCTGCATAAATACCTAATCCAAATACCTAATCCACCTAATCTCAATGATCTCATACACATACCGTTCCTTAGTGATCTTAATCCGCCTATTCTATATCAAATCCTGATATCGTATTATCGATATTTGAATTAATTGAATGTTAAATTGTTTTGTTAGTTAAGAACGGGTACAGTCATAATAACACTTTTAAGAAAATGGAAGTTTCAAAATTTATTTTTTTTGATTAGTTTAGATATTTCTGCACGAAATTGGTTGAATAAACTAATACTTGTTTTCTATTTTATCATTTCATGATATATTAGTGATGAATTGGTATCTTCCCTTCATACTTTTTACAGGCTTAGGACTGTTAACTTACGAATGTATGAAGTTTTGAGTCTTGCGATATTAAATATTCCGCAAAAGTTTAGCGTTCGCAAGATGGCGTATTTAAAAGATTTAAATTCATTATATTTACATTTATTTTATATCAATACGCGTTGTATAGCGCTGTCTCGCTCCCTCCACCCTTACACGTAAGCGGGATAGCAAAGCGATAAGCATATGAGTGAGTGAGAGAGCGCGGGAACAGGTGTGAGTGAGCGTGCTAAACGGGCTAAATATTAGGTGGATTAGGTATTGTCAGAATTGGATTAGGTGCCGCCTATTCTCGTAAAATACCTGTTCTTTGCATCGACCCGCACTTCAACAGTGATTACGTCAATAGCTGTCAGTCGGTACTAACATTTCCCCGACACTAAATGCCAATGACGCGACGTTATTGAAAAATGTGCATCATTTACGCATATGAAATCGGACTCATAATGACATGCCTTTGTATGTTTATTGTTAAATATTTTGTTGTAGACGTTTCAATCGATCTTGACATATTTACCACGAAGAATATCGTGATGAAACTTGTGAGCGCGAATTCTAAAGGCATGTGAAGGTAGCCAATTAGTTCTAGACTCTTCGTGGTGAACTATGACCTGATATTCAAAGGACTGTAGAGTATTCATGTGATGGTCAAAATCATGACGGATTCTAAGCGAGATCACAGATTTTGGGAATTATTCAAGTGTAAAACACCTGCTACTAGCAGAAAATTTAACATTGATTTCATGTTGCAAGATATTTTGGTACTATTTAGAAATCGGTATAAAATAACTAAAACTACTTGTGAATCAAGCCGAACAATTACCCTTATTAGGGTACTAAGATTGTTACGAACACAATGTGAATCATATCAAAGATAACATCGGAATTATTTAGCCAATCAGATATCACGATAGACGCCAAATTACTATTCAAAAGGCATTGAAGAGCCTCAGGCGATGGCTGCCCGGGCGTTGAATCGAATTATCGCCGTTGCTCTTCGAAAATGCTGAGTCGTCTCAATGAGATTATTACGCCTATACATCTTTATTATCGTATCTATAAATAACTCCTAAGAGATATTCAGAATCTAACTGCCTACGTTTCTGCAAAAATATCTAAAAGCCTACGTAATAAAGTAAGCCTAAGCTTGCGCCTTACGCCTCCGCTTTAACTCGTTAATCCCTACGGCTGTCATTTCTGCGACAAATGCCATGAACAGCCCACCACCAGTTCATATAGCTACAATGAAGTGGTTGAAATATCCTTACGGATTAGCAAAGTATGGCAGAAAATTTGCCCATTCTTTGAGATCATTATGTAGTGGATAACGATGCTGGTTGTGTTTTTAACAATTTGTATTACGCTCTAAGTTAATTTAAGCTTTGTACACAATCGCTTGTTTTCCCGAATAAATAAAATAGGTAAATATAATAGATAGATCGTGTCTTATCTGAAGGGCAAGTCAAGAGTCTCAGTAACCGGCGAGCGTGTATGAGACGAACTATGAGAGTGGAGAAGTTAGTGAGGTCTGTAGGGAAAGAAGCTGTTGGAACTCTGTACTCTTTGCCTACCCCACAAGGGAACTGGCGTGATGATATAGCTAGATAGAAAATATGGACTGTGGTCAATAGCACTCAATAGTCGTGGATACCCTTGCGGATAAACTGTAAAGGCCCCGCGGCCAACAGCGTAGATCATTCGCGCGCGCACACACACACATACACACACGCACACACACATACGCACGCACGCACGTAAACACCATGGGGCTCCTACGGCTTTACGGATTTTGAACCGCTTGGAGTTTATCAATGTGAGAGGGGGTCGAGTGCCCGAACACCACACACGCATAAGTCATGATGGGTCGTACGCAAGTTTTGTAAAGTGTCACCTTATTTCTAAGGGACATTTTACTCCGCTTGCAGATTAGCGGATAGAGACGATCGAGCACAAAAGATGCTCGGTGACGGACTCGCTTGATGTGCGGGCCGAAGTTCATGGTATTGTTTAGGGTGACCCCTAGATATTTGACCTCTTTGACCCAGGGAATGGGTCGGTCGAACATGGTCACTTGACCGAGATTACTTCTAGGGTGGCGCAGGGAGGGGCGCGGGGTGGCACCTCTGGAGAACAAAACGCAGCACTCTTGTCCGGGTTCACCTCAATACGCCACTTCCTGAACCAATCCCCTAGGGAATTGGCGGTTGCCTGAAGGTTTCTGGTAATGAAACCCTTGTTACTATGCGAGACATAGAGAGCGGTATCATCCGCGAATAGGGCTAGATGCACCTTACTCGAACGAGGAATATCGTTCGTGTAAAGGCTGAATAGGAGGGGGGAGAGAGCTGAGCCTTGTGGGACTCCAGCACTGATGGAGTGGGAAGTGGAGCGCGTCATTTCGACGCGATTTCGCGAGGCGCGATTGGACAAGAAGTCTCGTATGATGAGTACAAGTCTGTCCGGCACACCCATTTGGTAGAGCTTTTAGATCAAACCGTTGTGCCAGATTTTGTCGAATGCCTTCGCGATATCGAAGAAGAGGGCGGCCGTGTAGACGGGTTTGGGTCTATTGAGACCGGAGAGGATGTGCTCCGTGATGCGGTGCACTTGGTGGACGCAAGAGTGTTTGGCTCGAAAGCCGATCTGCTCGTCGATAAGGATACCCCTGGACATTACAAAGTCTTTGAGCCGCGCTAGAAGTAGGTGCTCGTAGACCTTAGCCAGGGAGTTGAGAAGACTGATAGGGCGGTAGCTCGCGGGGAGATTACGAGGTTTGCCGGGCTTGGGAATGCCTATGACGTCTGCTTCCTTCTACTTAGCGGGGAAGGTGCAGTTCGTCATGGCGGCGTTCAATATGGCCACTAAGAGGCAGATGAGTTGGGCGGGCAGGCATTTCAGAACGCGATTCGAAATGCCGTCAGAGCCGGGGGCTTTTTTAGTTTTGAGACCCATAATGAGATCTTCGACTTCCGTTTGGGTGATAGGCGGTAAGGAATCGGCGGGGGGAGGGATGCCCTGCGCTCGACTTCCCTGTCGACCGCGCCGACGGGGACTGGTCGACGGACAGAGAGCTGGGGGTGCACTGGCTCTCGAGGGAATCGGCGAGAAGCTCGGCCTTTTCGTCGTCGTCGAAGGCTTGGGGTGACGCACACGCGCACGCGCGCTAAACCCTTGCGGAAATATATTTTAGACTAGCAGTAGTATATAATTAATGAAAAATACATAAAATGTATTACTTAATTATTTGTTTAATTAGCTTAGGCATCTTAGTGCTGATAGTAGATAACGGCGGTGATATGAATGTATCGATTCGATTGTGATTGAAAATGTTGTCCCACACTAAGATTTATACTTCTGCCCATCGATCCAATCTAGCCAATAAGTTTTGTGATCAAACAACCATGTAAGTAATTATAGTACTAAGCACCTGCACTTTATTGTATTAATTAGATAGGTTAAGACTGTTAATTTTTGCTAATAAAGTTTATTATTATTATAGGTCGAAACACTTAAAAATTAAAAATAAACCGAGAGAAATCCAAAAAAAAAGTTTGATTTAATGTGTAATATTCGCACGCTCGTACGAAAAACGACACCACCAAAAGTCAGGCAAAAGGGGACAGTACTAAAAAATTAACAGGCTTCCGCTTTTTTGCAAATACAACTTTAAGTGATACGAGTAAGGTACAATATGCCCTAATTTATGTTTATATTATAACTTCTCACGTGGATTTGGGGACGTTTTTAGTGTAACTTTTGAACTGTGTATCTTGTTATAATATGTCGATGCTTTTGCCTCAAGATTTTTACATCTACGAATAGTACGAACACCTAAATAAATAAAATAAAAATAGCCTTTATTTGCTTAACCTACCTTAGAAATGTTATACATGTTTAAAAATATATACAATTAGTTGTAGTTGGTAGTAGTCGCCTCTGCGGCGTAGGCCTCTCCTAAACCTTTTCATGCATCTCTTTCTCGCGCCTTTTGTAACCAATGAGATCCACATCTGTGACTGAAAATGTCTCTCCATCGTCTATTTGGTCTCCCTTTTCTCCTTTTCATGCCCCTTGGTACCCACTCTGTTAAACGTTTTGTCCATCTGGTCGTATCATTCATCCTACAAATATGTCCTGCCCATTGCCATTTGAGTAATCTAATTCTTTCCCGTACATCGATTATTTTTGTTTTACTTCTAATGATGCTGTTGCAAATTTTATCTGATAATTTTATTCCGACGTACGAACACCTAGACTGAAACAAATAGTTGTAGATCAAACATTTTGTTCTATGCGAGAATCGATACCGCTTCTACGTAGTTACTAGACCATGCCGCCGTCTTGTACAATGTTTTCGACATTCGATTGTTTTTCAGCAGTCACGATGCCATATTTATTGCCACTTTTGCACATAAATATATAGCAAATGAAACGGTGAAATTGTTGATTTATTTCATATCTTAAGAATCGTATACCAATTCGCAAGGAATGGCACTGTTCGCATCATTTGTCATTTAACTGTGACGTGTTATTTTCCTTAATTATAGGATTTATTGTTTTAAACGTGCTTCGCGTATTATGCATACGTGCGAATATGTGTGCTTCGAATTATTTAGTTCATATGCACTGTGGGTCTTATATTTAATTTGTTATAAAACATGATGCTTCTTGATTGTTCCCGTTTCGTGGGTGTATTTAGAGGCATGAGTTTTACGTGCAATTTAGACTCAAACCGAAATAAATGATAGTGGTTCCCGCAAAGATATGTCCTGGTCGGAACTCAAAGTTACAAACCACTAGCTTGTCGCCTAGTATCGAAATATATTGAAGTGGCGTAGTAACAGAAATAATGGTTATTAAACTAATTAGGCAAGGGACAGATTCTGTTTTTTGGCACGATGGTCTAGTGGCACATAATGGTGTTGACGATTTAGAGGGTTTAAATCCTAGGTCTGACGTTCAAAGTGTGGTTTTCCTATAAAAGTCCGAAGTCTGGAATTCGTGAATGGTTCAATGACAATGGGCTCGCCCCCTATTATGTTGAGACCTAGCATCGTTGGACACGTAGGTGCATACTATTACACCTCCGCCACCCCCGCTTGAGAGCGGCGGCGAAATATAGGCGCGATAGTATTTATTTTTTACTAGCTTCTGCCCGCGACTTGGTTCGCGTTGACTTTAGACAGGAACCTAATTTTTTTGGGGACAAAAAGTATACTGTGCATTTAAACAGGTAATAAATTATCTGTGTACCAAATTTCATCCAAATCCGTTCAGCCGTTTTTGCATGATTGAGTAACAAACATACAAACACGGTTGACCGGTGCACTAAGTAGTGCACCCGTCCCCCTACAGCGACTGTCCCAACCGAGGGCGCCTCTTCGAGGCGCCCTCGAGTATGTCGCCTCTTGCCCTTCTGGCTGGCTAGAGCGTAGTGGTTGCACGCTCGCCTTTAAGTCCGGTGAAGCTGTAAAGGCCTCGCGGCCAACAGCGTACATCATTCACACACACACACACACACACCCAACAAGTAAACAGATGGAAGTTTGTAAGCTTCCACATTTATACTATTAGTAGGAAGTAGGGCATAAAGCTGTATTACGGACTTACGGGCTTAATACATGCTTAATCATGTAATCTTATACCCAGTAAGCTTGTAAGTTATTCGGAAACAGACACCTGCGTACATTGTTGTTACAACTATTTATTGTTTTACCATCGAGTTTGACCACGCTTAATTATATTAAGATTATTCATTAGTTTTATGTTCAATGCGAATTATTTTTCACTTACGCTTCCATAGCTCGTTACAAAGGCTACCTTATACTGAATAAAGAACATATGCTGTTTTCTCAGAACAACATCTTACTAGTAACTTCCTTAAATGTAGTTTTTTTGGTATATTATTTCTTCGTAACCGTGAAACTCTTTATGCTCAGACAATGTAAAGCAATGGTCGTTAAAGATGGATACTCCAGAGGAAGTTTTTATTTGTTCACCGCATAAGGGATACCGCGTTCCGTGTCCGTCCCCCGCTCGCGCCCGGCCCGCTTCCGCCGCGGGTGCGATGAACCCCGCCCCAACCACCCGGTGTCATTGTTACCACCTCATGATTATCTTATTAACTAATAAGTTTACATATAATTTCACAGCGATATCCCCAGAAAGTAACAGAAACATACAAACCACAAACTATTCTTTTCGTCAACATTTCAAATGTAATAGTTAAAATTTGGTTAGTTAATTTGCAGTCTAATATTAAAACTAGAAAACTTTTCTGTTTGTGAGAAAGATCTACGCTGTTGGTCAGGGGGCCCTTACACCTTCACCGGACAAGAGAACGAGCGTGCAACCACTACGTTCGAGCCAGAAGGGCAAATGGGCAACTACCACCTCAAGGAGGAACGGCCTCGGTGTCTCGCCGTGGCGCTTTGCACCGGCCGGCGGGCAAGGGATTTTTTGACCCCGCCGGCGAGGTCGGTGTTTGATCCTGTGTGCGGTATCTGTATTCGAAAGAAGGGAAGTAAGGGCATCAGGGGGCTAAGTGAAAACATGTCGCGGGGGGCAGTAGCGGCTGATAGGACCCCTCCTCAGATGCGTAGTCGGCGGGGGCTACGATTAGGGGGCTCTTTGGTTGGACGCGTTCGCGAAGTAGCGGTTTGTCGCATTTTTAATATCGGCGCGGATAGGTTCAAGACCGAGATCGGAATGGAGATCGAAATTCTAACTAGAAAGCTTGGTTTAACCTGTTTTGGCTTTTTAGTTATATCATTTTATTCTATTAAATTTAGGGATCTAGCGTATTGATATGGATATACTTAGATCACTATTCGATTTCACCTACGAACTGACGAATGGACATTAAATCGAGCAGTGCAAACAAAGCATGCATGTCCACTTCTCTGAAAAACTGCCTCAGTTTATATTCCCGCGCTGACCAGTTTCATGACCGTTTCTCCGCCGCGCGCATAACCTTTATATGATCTAGGAGTAATGTATAATGTATGCCACAGTCAACCAACCGTGGGTCAAAACAAAACTTGCTGTATGAATCAATATGCCGGCGCAAAAAGTTTGATGACGCACGGTGTAAGTAAACGAGATCGAAAAACCGGTGGTTTTTTGTTAATTGGATTGGTTTTGGCTTCGTCAAAACATAAATTACTTACCTAGTATTTGGCGAATGCATGTTACGACTATTTTCCATCGTCCGGTAAAGCTGTAAAGACCATGTGTGACGTGAGCGTTATTCAAATTAATAAAAAGTATACGATAAGCTGGTAATAGCTGTTTATTTAAGAAGATTCGAAACTCTATGAGTTGTAGGAGATGTGTGTTTTGCTTAGATACCATTGTGAATTCCTGTTCTGCAAAGGGCGTGGGTAGTGCAAAAAGCCATAAATAAGCATCCGTGAACTGTAATTTGAACTTTTGCAATCAGTGTTCCGTAGCGTCCTCCCGTGTGATCAAAGCAAAGTTTACGATTTTTTTTTTTCAAGTTATTTATATAATGTACCTTACACTAAGTGAATTTCAGGCTATAGGCATTTAGCTTGTAAGTTAATATATTCCATTCGGCAAATTAATTTACTAACTTAATAACAACGTATTCCAAAAGTGTTCTATTTCTGTTATATCAGTACGGAAATAAACTAGGCACTTGTTTTTACGAACTTGAGTAGAAATTACAAACATGTTTATTGCCCATGCACTTTATTGTTTAAAGAAAAAATGCTACCCTTATTTTAGAGCTCTGGAAAATGGCTGCATTCATCAAGTACAAAATACCTGCCTTGTATATTTATCGCCGTAGTATGCTAAGTAGGTACACAAGGCTAACCGACCGCAAACTTCATCAAAGATATTTCGTAATACTTATACTTTTTCATAAATATTGGCTGGCGAGCACAAAAAAATTGTGTTTTTCTTTCTAAAACTCCAGCAGGTAATAAGATTTTACCTGTCACTCAAAATGTTGTGGTCGCTTGGGAATAATTTTAAAGAAACCATAGAAAGTCTGTAATTACGTTAACGGACCTATTACGTTTCCCAGAGACATTTGAATATTTAATTTTAATTGTTATGATTAGAAAGTGAAATGATAACATATTATTTTTTATAAAGGGGAATCTATTGTTACACCAGCTAGACTATGAATACATTGACCTTAACAATAGTTATTATAATGATAAAATTGCACGGATAACTGTCACGAAGGTTTTACGACGGAAAAAGGCTTACATACTTAAAGACTACATTTTAATTATTATTCATTACTTACCTACATAAGTGGCGTACGATGGGGTGATTGACACTATGATCTAAAATGACTTTATTTTGTTCCAGGTAAATATCTCCGTGTACCAAACTGGTTTTACACTCAACAAAACGAATAGTAAGTTAATGAAATATATTTACGTGAAAACGTTTTTAATAACTGACTTCAGAAAAGATTCTTCAAATGTTTCTAACAGCAAAATAAAGGTACGATAAACCTGCCTAATAGTTTATCGTAACTAAAACAAATTCAGGGGGTATTTGATTAGTAAATTCTCTGATTAACATTCCCTATAGATATTCTTTAATCTTCTCAAAATCAAAATCAATCAAAATGTCTCCGTCTTTAATCTTCTTTATTTGATTGTACTAGAGTAACTTAGTATAATTTTAGTGCTCTCGGCCAATTCCCTCGAGGTCGACACAGGTGGCATGGTACGAGAAAATGACTTTGACAGCTGGCACGCGGTACACCTGCCCATCTGCCACCGCCATAGCCGTTCGTTATTGCATCCTGTGTCGGCGCGCAGCGGTCCAATAGAAACACTGTATATTACAAGTACTAACTTACTTTAAACTATTCTAAATGACCTTAATTTGATGAAACTATCCTTTTTATCCATTATCCATGAAAATGTACACTAAAGTGTGTAAGTACACGTTTCAGTGCATTCGTTCTAATTTTGTTCGTGTGGTATAAGTGGTACACTTAACCGCAGTGCGTACTAACTAAACTAGTAATTGTGCAATTAAAACACAACAAGTTTGGTTTATCGCGAACCATATAAGGGCTTATACTAGAAATTCGAGGTCCATACATACACAAGGTCCTGAGTTCGAAGAAATTTCCAGTATTCTTCCGGAGTCCGATATTGTGCCCGGTATATGGTAATAGGTTCGCTCCCTATTACGTGGGACCTAACATCGTCGGCGAAAAGTGGATGTACACAGTACACCTCGGCCACCCCCGCTTGTGGAATATAGGCGTGATACGGTGTGTGCTAGAAATTCAAAATTTTATATTTGTGGTAACTTGGGTCGACGTGATAGAAATTTGTCGGATAAATTGCGCTTAGGTTGTACTCGAGTTGTAGTTTTCACCTCCATCATCATCAGAACATGTCCACTGCAAGGCAAAGGCCTCCCCAAAGATCGCCATGACGTCATGCTCTGTGCTGTACGCATCCGACTTTTACCTGCGACCTTCACCTGGTCATCGGTCCACCTTGTAAGAGGCTTGCTCACTCCGCCACCTCTATACTAATTCTAAGTGCCCAGCTATATATGCCTTTATAAACCCCGGTTTTTAATCAATAGGCAGTAATTTGGTACTTTCTGATTGCTGCTGCTATGGACAAGGTTGCTGGTTAGTTCTGCTGCTATTTGCTTCAGTAGTTAACTATAATCTACCAAAAGCGTCTGATTTCGGGAAAGACCTTTAAGAAATCTCGCGTGTGAGCGACAGAGTAGTGCTATGATTGAATGTAGTAATATGAGAATTGTTAAACGGAGATATTTTGCATAGTTGAGGAGTTACTATGGCCTCCTTCCGGCTTTATCATCAGATCCTGCTCTTCATCCGGGTCTACAGTAGGTACTCGTCAAACTAAATCAAACGAGCCCAACCACGACAGGTTATGTTAAGTAATTGGGTGGTTCCATTGAACACTTTTCGGCTTCATCATCAGATCAAGTACTTGTCAATACCAATCAAACAAGTCGAAACACGAGGGGAATATACTATGTAGTTGGCATGTTCCTATGGCCACCTTTCAACTCCATCAGCAGACCACCTTCACCACTTCTTCCATCTTGGTACCATATCATTGCATTGTCACCGAACTTACATACGTATGCCAAATTTCAGCTCAATCCGATAACCGCAAGTACTTGAAAGTGAATCACAAGGTTTAAAAAACAGACAGACATACGAACATTGCAAGTTAAATAAAAGCTTGTTAAAATAATGCCTATAGATTGTTTACTTTATTAAATAAAAAATGTACGGATCTTTTATTTCAAAGTATCGTTACAATGAAATAAAAAATCCAAACCATTCATTTTACAAAAACTGGAGTTTATGCCAGCATAAACCATCCCCAAGACTAAGTTCCGAAGTTAAAGCCACCCACATAACAGTGGCAACCCTTCCCTGGAACTTTCTTAAAGTAACTTATAAAGCGAGCGAGGCAAATTTGCTGAAAACCAAAAAAGATTACATTTTTTGACCATTATGAAATTTAGCGTTTATAGTGTAAAGTGTCATACTAAGGGACCCTTAAGTAAATGGCTGATTAGTTACTTCTCGATTAGCGTTACTAGGCAATTAAAACTGCCTAGTTTAACCGTCGGATAAGGATACTTCGAGATAGTCTAAAGCGTACATAGACTTACTTGCAACTTTAATTGTCGATAAGCCTACTTTGAATGCCTTTGCGTAATTTATAAACGCTAGGTATAGCGGCTGTTTAAATTTCAGGTGTTTTGTTCATCAAAGCATATAGAAAGCCCTTGACAGTCAAAACATTCTGAACACCTATAAAACATCATAAAGCACATATACAGCAACAGTGTGAGCAAAGTAAAGCTAGTTAGAATGGGGCCAGACATAAAGATATGTAGAGGTGTAAAGGAGGGCGACCCCCTATCACCAAAATTATTCATATCTGTCCTACGATACACAATGAAAGACCTAAGGTAGAGCTATGTGTCGTAATTTAAGTCCTATGGTTTCATAGGACTTAAATACCTCTAAAACGAAAGTTGCAACTAACAGCCTTCAGCACTCCATCATAGTAAACCAAATACCGCTGGAACATGTAGATACGTACATATACTTAGGGAAACTAGTTTCTTTTAACAAATCAAGACACAAGGACGAGGTAGACAGGATAATAAATATGACGCGAAAGAAATTCTGGAGTCTAAAAGAAATCCTGAAATCAAAGATACGACGGACGATTTGGCGCAGTGGTTAAGGGCTTAAGCCGCTGCGCCCACTGCATCGAATAGTCGCGGGTTCGATTCCCGCACGGGACAAATCGTTGTGTGTCCCACGATTGTTTGTTTCGGTCTGGGTATTTGTGTATGTGAGTTTTCATGTTTGTAAACGCACCCACGACACAGGAATAAATCCAAGTGAGGGGCTACGTTTATTTAAAAAAATGAAAAAAAAGAAATAAAGATACCTATAAAATTAAAGAAATATGTAATGGACTCTTGCCTGTTAACCTGCCTATCCTGTTGCTCTCAAATGGATATTTAACAATAACACAAGAAACAAACTAATAAAGAGTCAACGGGCGATGGAGAGGGGTATTCTAAACATCCGGCTGAAATACATGTTTAGAATATACGCCCATAGACGCTCTGAAACATACCTAACGTCTGAAATGGAAATGGGCAGGTCATGTAGCATGCCTTTCAGATACAAGATGGACTAAACAGGTTACAACATGGGTGGGACTAAATGGCAACAGAACCAGAGAACGCCCGTCCGAGCGCAGGGCCGACGAAATTATAAAAAAGCGAAGGACGGAACTGGATAAACCAAGCTTAAAACTAAACAACCTGGAGAATATCGGAGGTTGTCTATACCCAAAAGGGGCCTTAACTAATTAATAAATATAATTTTCACATATTTCATTATAAACTGTAACTAGCATGTTGAGAAAATAAAGTAGGCTTATTATTATTATTATAAGTCTACTTCAGAATTTACTCAAGGCTGGTGAAAGAGGCCCTTAGTCACTAAGTTTGAGTATATTACTTAAATCTCTGGAGAAAATTTTGGCTCGATCTCATATCTGTAACAGTAACATAATTCTCATTAAATGCGATTCAAAACTGTTGTTCAACTTTCAATACGAAAACCCGGAAATGCCCGAAAAATTTGAGCCCACGATATGTGCGAAAGTGTCGTATATATATTTCGATGTATAAACTAACTGTACCGGCAATTCGGAATACTGTACCACATCCGTTCGCGTTGCATTTTAATATCAATGTTAATAATCGGCCGATTTAACGATCGGCAGCGGTATTTCACAACCGGTCGTTCAGATTGCCTGATACGGATAGGTCGCATCACTCACGCCTGGGGGTTACCTGCGGTTCTCACGGGGATCACCCACGCGACAATCGGGATTTTCGAATTTGCCTATATTATCCACGATAACTCTAGCTCCACTCCGTTTAAGACTCCCGAGCCGACAATCCAAACTCCTACCTTACCACAAGCAATAAAGCTCTGTTTAATGTAACGCTTCAGTAAACAAGGATATAGTATATAATTATGTAGCAGTACCGACCATTTCCTCGATGAAATGTGTTATTTAAGTATAGGTTCTTGCCGAGGAAATATCATTTTGAGAAAATATTGATATTGAGGTCGTTTTGCAAACGTCAATTTTCATGAGGGTTAACGGTTTTTTTAATGGCCATTTTAGTGCACGGGCACTTCGCTGGGTTCACCAGGCTTGCTATCGATTTTGTTCCCGACAAGTTTCCTATCATGAAATGCAATCCCCATTTGGTGCCATGTCGGCCGAGGCACGAACGCCGAGTGGTCTGGTGACTCACTCTAACACTGAAGCTATAAAACGCCCGCTAACCTGACTCATGATAATACACCACGACTAGCCCTATTTTCAACTTAGTTACCAAAAACTACAAATCTGTAGAGCATAAACGCCTTTTATGTTCGATATTCTTATTTTACTAACTAACAGGCTAACTTTCAGGCATTGGGTCCTAAAGGAATTCCGACAGTTGGCAAATTAAGCTATTTTCTATTATTTACCAACCAACTTAGTGTGAATTACAGATTTAACGCGACTACATTATTATAATATCAAATGTAGAATGCGTCATTGGAAGTGGGGGATATTATTGCGTTTTCGTTTACAGGACGTGTTACAGTCCCGTTACGTTAGTTTTTATTACTGGATATGCGAAGTATGTACATTGCCACATAACCCACTATTCTGTAATCGTATAAAGGGAATTCAGATATTGATAAATATGCACGGCTGCCGCAAGCGATCCGCCTTAGATGTTGCGTTTTTGCCGCGCTTATACGGGCAAGATTTAAATTCGTTTCATTTTGCAGACGGAGGAATTTCGATTTTCCACATAACTTGCTATTTTGATGGTCGAAATAGGAAGGACCGACAAATCGATTACGAAGTATCACTCATGTTTAGACTGCTATTTCGAGTGCGCAATATTGTGCAATGCAACGATTTTGCATAAGAAACAGATTTGATTAATGACAAAGTATTTGATTAATGATAAAGATTATTCGTATTTACCACTTTGGCGCCCTCTACAAATAAAATATTTTCGTTAAACATTGTTTAATGGTTCCTCATCTTTATACTAACTTTTCCATCGTCAACAAACTGGTCGGCTACTTTTAGCAATGAGACGTTCAATGGATGCCCGCTAATAATCCTTTTACGAATCTATGCCTACTTGGGAGGACTTGATTAAATCCAGTTCTGGCTGTTGTAGTTAAACTGCACTTGAAAAAAAGTCAGATCCTTTTAGTTGGTTCGGAAACCTCTAACTCCTGGCTTGGTAACTAACAAAAGAACAACCAATTGGCACCAACGTGTTACGTTCCCATCCAATCTCTAAATTTGTTTTCAAACATAGTTCATTTCTTCGACCTGTAATCCCGTTTCTTTATTAAGCCGTCCAATAAGTTTCGTGTTTGCATCATCACAAGGCCTATTATCATAAGCATATTGCAAATCCTTGCTGGGGTTATTTATTGTAAACAATGCACTATATCGAATATACCAATCCAGTGCAACAAGATACCCTGTTTGGATGTTTATGGGACTCGCTGTAGTCATTTTCTATATGTATTTATGGAAAGGATGCCGGTACTGTTGCAAAACTAAAAGGACGATTCGGAACCATTTCGAAACATATTTATTTGTATTTGCTTGGCGGATTTAATGCGGCGGCGGTATGCTAATTGAATGCTTTTATTTTTTTATTTGAGCTGTGTTCTTGAAAACTTTGTATAAACTATGCTTCTGGGCAGTGGTTTTAGATAGAATTGAAACTAAGTTGCTTGATTCTTTTTTAATCAGGGTTTAATAGTACCGACAAGGTTGATCGCACTTCATTCTTCGGTCAAGTGAACTGAACTACATAAATATGTATGTTGATAGTTAATTACTACATATCGCTTGGCAAAATTATTGTTACACCTCGTTACTTCATTGAGACCAGAACATCGGTCAGATGTTAAATCAAATGCGATATATCCATTGTTTTTGTTATATTATAGTCTAGATTAGCGATTTTAAAGTGGGTTCCGCGGTAGGTACTTATGGGCTTCGTGGAAATATCACCAGCGTACCGCGATATTAATTTTTTCATTGAGCCGTTGTATTATTTTTGACTGTTACATAATCCTACAGGGATTTTTCCCCACAATGGATCTGGCTAGCGATGATATACGGCTGGTTTCAAACTACGAATATAATTGTTACATATTTAGTTTGGAAAATCTATCCTTGTGTTGAATATTGAAACCGGCCATTAGACATAGATAGATAGATAATTCATGGAATCATCATTTCATGGAATAGCGTAATAAATGTGTCGAGGAGAATCCATCACTCTAGTGAGTGGGAATTCGGCGACATCAGTCTTTGTTAAGAACAAAGGTTTTGGTTTGTAGAGTTTTTCATTTGTAATAATTTGATGCGGGGTTCCATAAAATATAAAAAGGTATCTGTTGAGTGTTCCGTTACCCTAAATGTTTTAGAACAGCTAGCTGGTTTAGTTTGCGAAATTTTAACCTCTTACCGATCCGACTTCATGAGAGAGTGAGTCATGAAAATGATTGCTTAATTTCAAACGGCTCGGTCTTTGTTTCCCATAACACGACTTAATTAAGGTGGTTTATGATATCGCTAGAGCATGTTAGAGTATTGCAATAAAGTTATTTATTTAACATTATGTTTAAATGAAAATGATGCAAACTGAACGGAATAGAAAGGAATGGGAATTGTAGGTTTACGGCCTAATGATGCGCGGATTTTTAGTAACGTAATTCATTTGTGGCTTGAATTTTGACTTTTTCAAATGGTGTGATTATAACACATCTCTTTAGCTTTATCGATATTTATACATGTCATGCCCTTTTTCAGAGTGCCTGTTTGTCCTTGACCTTTTCGAAAATATTATTAATTTGGTCATGGTAAGTTGACTTTAGGCGTCCTCTTCCTCCGCTTCCACTCACATGGCTCGATATATTCCTTTGGTAACTTGTCTCCTAGATGCACATACCATTTAAGCATACTACTTTTAATGCTAACCACCATCATCTTTCAATTAATACCGATTTCTTATCACTCTTATTATTACCCGGTCAACAAGGGAAGTCCTTCAAAATAAATCTTTCGTATAAGCCAGAAATGGAAGTCGTGGAAGACCAACGAAACCCTTATAGCCTTAAATGTCGACAAGTTTTTAAAATACATGTGATGTGTGAGGACACAGACAGGCCATTTGCTACAATAGAGTGGGGGACTGTGACCGGAATTCCATCGAGGGTATCTCTTATCCCGTAGTGGATTATATCCCATTAAAAAGAAGATTCATGGAACTAGCGGCCTTGTCTGCGTATGTATCTTAATTAGCCTATGTGTTACACTGATGTTTAAGCTATGTTAATGTAAAGTTTCAACAAAACCTGTTTTGTAGTTTTTGTGTAAAGGGTCACAAACATCTTTACATCTTTCCTTACAAACTTTCGCGTTTATAATATCAGTAGTGTGTTGGCACACTTATATCACAATAGTTTTATTTGCAAGGTTGACCTCTTGTCCGGTGATGTAAAGGTCACGTGGCCGACATCATACTCATTTACATACACCCACAAAAATTGCGTAGACTGATAGAGAGAAGTTTGTAATGCTCAAGTCTATTTGGTTGGCACTGTACTCTTTTATCAAAAATCGAGTTGTTTAATATTTATAACTGGTATTGAATGCACAATATAAAATTTCAGCTTCCAATACAATAGTAACTTCTAACTTATTATCGTGAGGAAACTTGAGTGCTGACGCGTTCGACTATTTCGAGGTAAAAAAGCGTAATAACAGTTTTATTCACCAACAAAAGAAACAGATTCCTTTTATAACGAGCAACAATATCTACTAGACATATGTTGAAAGCGTACAATTTAACTAATAAGATTTCGCAAATGTACTTACCGTTGATGTTAGGTCGTAACCTCACTGCCTAAGTGACTAGTCTTGTTTTGGCAGGAAAGCAGATCCAATTCTATTTACATAAATTTAGGAGATAAACAGAAACAAATAAAACGTTCCCATGCATATATTGTACGCTCGATGTAGTGTGTTTTGTGTTTATGTTATTGAATACCGTCCATGAATAGTGACGAGAAAATTTTTTTTCTTTAGAATAAGAAAGAAAAGAAAAAAGAACAAAGTTTATTTATGCAACAGGTAAGCAAACAAGTAACATATTACATTAACAAAACAATAATAATAAAAAAAGATATATAATCAAATGAACTCGTCACAAAACACGGTCCCAAATCAGCATAATGCTGGCTACTTAGGTTAAGCAACCAGGGCTGGTCTTCCGTTGGGCCGGTTGGTGAGGTCACAGACGCCAAGAAAACAAAAGAAAAACAAATAATGACATAAATAAAGTCTAGGTTTAATAAATAGAAAAAAAACCAAAAAACTTACTAATAAGCAAAAAAATACAACCAACAAGCCATAACAACATAGAAAACAAAGTGTGAGGTTTTCTTTTTGCCATAATGGAGAGAACGAACCAATTTTTATAATTTCATATATGTTACTTCACATTGGCGAAATACACTGTTAAAGTGTGGGGCCATTCATTAAAATAAGAAGAAGAACACGGAGGGACAGCGACATAAAGTTATTATAACCTCAAAAAACTGAATACAAACGTTAACAAAATGATTTTATATACTCTATAATATTTTATTTCTTTTAAATAAAGCACAAGGAATTATTCCTCTGTCGTGGGAATGTTAATAAAAAAACGCGTAAACCACTGTAAACCACTGGACTAAGCCGTCGTATTTAGTCCTCCAAAACGTAAATCACAATGAATATTAAAGCTATAATGAACTTTTTAATGGGGGATGTGGAAACTCGGCTCACGAATTTATTCATCGATTTCCCGCATTAGGCCGCGCAGCAGCCGCCGGCCCGGCTGGTTGGCTGGCGCCGAGCTTGCGAATTTCACGACGCCCCTGAGTCCCTGCGTCGCTTCTCGTGGCTTGTTTGCGAGAATGTCACGTCGCTGAGAACCCACCGCCTCCCCCTCGCGTATAATCCCCTCTACCTAGGGTTGCCTACACCTTGAAACGGCTTTTCTCCTATACCCTACTACAAAATTTAGGCGGAAAAATTATGCATTTTCGTTTTAAAATAGTTACCAAGAACCAGGCTGTTCCCTTTTTGACGATACGTAAGTAATATAATGGGTTATATAAATAAAACAAACAAAAAATTCGAGGTCTTCAAAGATAGTATTTTGGCCTTAAATTATTAAGGCCAAAATACTATCTTTTTTCACTCAAAATAATAAGTATAATTATGAGTATAATATTATCGCCATGTAATTTAAAACAAGTATATTGTAAATCAACATTCATGAAATTATATTTAATGTTAGTGTAAGTCGTATTTCGAAATGAATAAAAAATGTTGCTCCTTAATAATTGAATCAAATAAGCCCGTTTCAATGTGCGCAATTGTTGGGAGTAACACTGCCTCCAACTCAACGACCGCAACGTGTTCTTCTGGACCTTTATTCACTATAACCAAACGCGTCGCGTTACGATAACCACCTGAAATTATCGTATAACGGTATTCTACAGCCACAGGAGTACTATCAAACGAGCATTTCACGAAGTTATCTTAACACGACGCGGTATGTTTACTTGATCATATTGAATAAGGGTCCTGTTGGTAACTTGACTCTGCTTTGTGAGTCGAGACTCGGCTGGTACGTGCACCACAAGCTTATAGTTCTCGTCGCTCCACTACTTCCATTGGTGTTCCAGTCATAAACACACGATATCACGGATTCGACGTTATGCGACCGTTAACTTTGTGAACGGTTACTTTATAGGCGGACTGTGCTCTCTTATCTCATGTAGTTTTGGAACCATGATGTATTTTTTCAGTATTATATTTTATTTTATTAACTGCAAACTTATTTGGGTAACCTCTCAACAAATATTCTTATCAAGACATGTTAGGTAACACAAACTTATGAACTAGTTGTGACTCTATTAAAGTATTTCTAATCTACGTTAATATTACAATATTAAATCATCATTGTTTAATTCATTAACAGAATGTTATACTTGACCTATCGATTGACATTAATTGAATAACTATGTAGTGTTGATTTATTCCTTGATCTTAATATGTCAATTTAAAGTTCAGACACTACAACTTTTAATTATTCAAAGCTTAATACAAAGTATTTCGACGTGCTTTTAAAGAGGGGACAGCAAAGCCTCCACTGCACATTTACCACTAAATATAGCACCTTACCCTAAAAGCGGTAGAGCGAGGCAGTCATGTCGCTCAAAGCCCCAAAATTCCTCGCACACTGATACATCCAAAAGAGGGCCTCGCCTTGCGAGACGCCTTATGCCTCCTGCTATTTTATTGAGAATTTCTACCCTTGGGAAATACAGTCGACTGCGTCAATGGCATTCAGAAACTTTTCATCCTATGTACTGTAATGTATAAATGATTTAAACATTTGTGTTGGTATCGATTGACGCCAAGTATTGCACGTTTCGAATTAATCTGTTTAGGTCGACGTGCTCGCCCGGATTTACACACAATGGCGGCTCGGGCACGTTTGCGTGTGTAAACGATGAAATATTAGTTAAGTACTCATTGGACCGGCCGGCGTCGTTATCGAATGACCGCGGTCAGCGCGCGCATGCCCCACCTCGTTTCCAATTTTAATTTTAAGCTCGTCAGCCTCCGAGACTGCGATTCTTTTGACCTAACTAGGCCCCTTTTGTGCCGCCGAATTGCGAGGAGCATCCGTGCGAACTCCCAACCCTCGTCGAAAACTGCCCTATCTCTGACGGGCAGCGGATGCCGGATTATCAAACTTAAATCGAGCTTCATTCCGCATTACTCACGTCGAATCGAGGCCTCGCCTAAAAGCGATATTTTTTGTAGCCCTTCCTTAATTCGACTACTCGTGCGTGTTATTTTAATGAACATTCCGAGACACGAACATTACTAAAGTGAAAATGGAGGGAAATCTGTCAGCAGAGCCCCCCGTCACGCAAGTGTGTTATTCAACACAGCTGACGCCGGTCACGACGTTAGCCACGACGTTACATGCTCAAGTTAGAACTATTTTCTAAATTGATCAACATTAAAACCTTGTTAACGTTTTGTATTCATATGTGCATATTCCATATATGGCGGAACTTTTTTTGCTGTCAGTGTCTTCCGACATGGCATGCATATACATAAATTGTGTGGAAATGAAAAGCGTGTGCGTAAACTGCTAAGCAAACGTTCTTATCCCAGGTTGTATACTAAGAAACCTAGAGCATATAAAATAGATTCAAATGTTTGCTGCAGAAGAGACTATTCTGTAGCACACGTAAATCTGCTCTAAATTTAACTCGATTTAATTAGTAACATACGTGGTTGCGGGCTCTAAACAAATAAATTATATGTACATCTACTTCTATATTTACAGTGACGAAGAAGATTAACGGTATTACATCCACGCCAAGCCGTGGACTAAGTAAAGGGGCGTTTATACTCGCCATTTGCCTCTTATCGTGATGAGCGTTTCTTTGTTTGGTTTCTACGCAATTTCCTAAAGAGAGGCGTCGCACCGGCCCTAGATAACGTGAAGCCTGCCCAGTCGGAGATGGCAGATAACTCGTGCGTACCTTGTTGCTCTGTAACTGACGTAGGGTTGGCGTCATTCTAACTTTCAAAAGCCTCTTTATTCCAGTAAAAAAAGGAGAGAGAACAGTAGTTTATTTAAAATCAGATGACGCTTTTGAATATTACAATATACTGTCACCATGACTTGTCTTTTAGAGCTAAGATTCGGTGCCAATGCTCATTTTGCCTTGACCATAAACGTAAATAGCGGCAGTTGTATTTAGTTTACATTTATAAAATGTAGCTACTAATATAACAGTGCTGAGACTATAAATATTTTGGACACGACAAACGCGTCCTATATCCTTTTAGATTAGACGTGGAGCTGGAAACCCTACGCCAGCAATATTTCTTCCCGCGAACGTGTCGCCTCGCCTTCTCCGTTCGCCACTAGCGCCCGCCTCCTCTGAAATATGATTTTGATTATGAAATACGACGGCGAAATTCTTCGGATTGGCGTTTACCAATATATTCTCATACAATTACGATTTGTGTCCAACAGTTTCGAGCCAATATTGTTGAAACAGTGTTTTCCTCGTAGGAATTTTCCAAACCAATGGTTTAATAGAGATAACAGGTCGTACATTTTTTTATTTGAGTTCAACGTGTAGTACCTTCGCAGGTGCGCGAGTGTGGTGACCAGAACGGCAGGTGTGCCGTCTTCCTCCGGTCGTGCTTGCTTAACTTGCTCTATTTAGTTTCAATTCTCATCGTTTTTTGTGGATATGTGGCCTTTAATTTTTATTCTATTTTTGACATTTTGTTAGAGTCATCGTATTATTTATGTTTTACCTCAGAATTTACGTCGAATTTAAAGTCTCCTTAATTGTGATAGGTGCATGAGTGTTCTTATAAATAAAAACACAGTTTTTTCACTTTTTAGTTTTCCGTGTGTGTAATCTCTAATACAGTTACAGAAAACCCAGTTGCCTTGCATGGTACTGTAAGGATGCATAGTTTTAAGTCCGCTTCATTCTCTTGTATTTTGTTTATATAAGAGTTGTTCATATTTTTTACTCTGGTAGACTATGCCTTAAGGGCCTACCGCAATCGACTATTTATCGATCGGAAAAGTGACAGTGATGCTACTTTACATAAGAGCAATAAGAAACGCTCGGAAAAAAAAAACAAATTTTATCTATCTATCTCTATCTATCTATAACCTCACGCCAGATCCCTTGCGGGGTAGGCAGAGAGTACAGAGTTCCAACAGGTTCTTTCCTTACATACCTCTCTGGCTTCCTCGACTCTCATAGTTCGTCTCATACACGCTCGCCGGTTACGGAGACTCTTGACTTTTCCATCAGATAAGACTCTGTTTATTTGGTCGTGGTAAGATAGTCTAGGTCTTCCCCGGTACCTGCATCCTTCCACTTTCACATTCACATTTTTCACAAATTTTATTTTTTTCTAAATAGACTACACTATGAAATAAAAAACTGCTTTACAAGAATTTCACTTCAATTATATGCTATGTTTTTAAGTGAATTCCATTGACTAGTTCTTAAGCGTTTCGCGTTGGAATTAGAAAATGTAAAACGATAGTGATGACATTAGATTTTTTTTCTATCGAGAAAATTTGGTTTAATCGTGTATTCCTTCTTATTTCTATTTACTAGATTCTAAAATATACAGCTAAAATCATATTTCTAAATATATACTCTCTTATCCATACGAGAGTGGAGGAAGCCAGAGACGTATGTAAGGAAAGAACCTGTTAGAACTTTGTACTTTTTGCCTACCTCGCAAGAAATCTGGTGTGATGATATAGATAGATTATCCATATATTTCTTGAAGTGCATGGAATACAAAAACACTGTTTTTAGCGGTAGTTAATAGATGCCAGTAAAATTTTTCAATGCCTTCGTGTGGTTCAGCTGATTATTGCCTGATGTCGCTGTGTCGCTGTCAGTCAACGTTGGTAATACGTAGTGTGTAATATTGCTCCTGACCATATGCAAATGTGTGTGTCTCGGGAATCACGGTCCGAGTAGTTCCGTGCACCGTATCGTGACGATGAACCGACGCTCCCTGTAATAATAACGTCACTTCTTCTATTTCCGTAGCCGCATAATTATTGTTCCTCATTAGTGTTCTTACAGTATAAGTGACCTCACAGACGAGCCAAGGATCTTGGAAAATAATTACGTAATTTCATGCCGGTTTTGATGCTTAAAGTTTGTACTAAGCTATTTCATCAATTTTCTCTTTTAGATGTGGTACTAAAGCTTTATTTAGCATTTAAATTATTTAACATCAAACAAGTCTTAATTGCACCTTGTATTTTTATTTGTACTAGTGGTCGCCCATTGGTCGTGATTTCGACTATAATTATTTTAAATTATAATTTTGAACATTATTAAGGTTCTATTGTCAAAGACTATACTTCTATAATCACAGATTTCGCCAAGACTACACTGTTAATTTGCTTTTTTTTTAAACAGTTTAATGAAATTTAAATGAAAAAATCCAAAAAAATGATTAAAAAAGATTTTTTTTTTTATCGAAACAAGAAACCATGCGATTAATAAAATGCTGTCCATTGAACTTGACATACATATTTCGATAATTAATTTAATGATACAAAACTTCTCTGTAAACGATGTTTTTTGTAAAAAAACTCTTTCATCGTTTGCTGGTTATGTTTGACATTCAGTAAGACTATAGACAAATAATATTAAAGACAAACAATATTAATCTATTCTGAATTTTACCACAGACTTTGACAGCGTGTGTGTGTGTGTGTGTGTCAAATACATGGTAGTGTGTGTAATGTTGTCTTTATTGATTTAATGTATTTATATGCATAATTTTTAAAAAGTATTAGCATTATGCCCTCCTTCTCTTTATAAACTATAAGTGTAAGAAATTTCATACTCCTCCGTCCGCGCAATTTTCGTAAAAAGGGGTACAAAGTTTTTGCTTCACGTATTAATATAATGATTTACTGCTTCGTTGGTCTAGTGGCAAAGCGCAACGCTTTGTGATCACGATGGGTTCAAATCCTAGGTCGGACTTATGTAGTTTTTCTAAAGAAAACTTCCTAGTATTACTACGGAGTCTGGAATTGTGCCCGGTATATGACAATAGGCTCGCTCCCTATTAAATGGAACCTAACATCGTCGGCGAAAAGTGGGTGTATGTAGTGCACCCCATCCACCCCTGCTTGGGTAATATTGGTGGGATGGAGTCTTTTATTTTTATTTCATCGACGACTCCTGGCTTTACTTTAATATCGGAATTCTTTTTAAAGACACCCAATACTTTAATCTAAACACCTGTGTTTAACTGCCTTGTATTGTTACTAATTGGAAACACTGCCAATAACAGTACGTGTTTAAAATTGATTCGTTATATTCGCTAGTGTAACATATTATTAGTACAGTGCTCCTTAGAGATTAATGACCCAATGACCTTTTGTCTTTGGATTGTTTTGTTTCGTTAATTTTATGCTAACATACCACCCACGCGTTCGGAAAATACTTGATTCCACACGATTTAGCAATAACTTATCAAATCTGAGCATATTATTTTGTAAATTGAACTCTATTCCTCATATCCAAATATTAAATTAGAACGTGGTAAAGGTTTTGGTTAAAGCGTTTTTGCATATTTGAGTCTAAAGACACTGCCTGTGTGCTTGGCAGACGTTTAAAGTCATTATCTGCCATATGCAAAGCAGCTGGTCGACCCCGATATCTATCTATAAGCTAGGTGCGTGCTTGGCCACTTCTGCCAGGGTTGACAAGCATTCGGATGTTCGTATTTCGTCTGATATTTTGTTGATGTTGAATTATTAAGAAACAATTTTTTTCAAAAACCTTGACAACCCTGAAGACGGCAACCGGCAGTGTCTGATGACAGCTGGTAGCCACTGACCCCGTTGTTAATGATTATTATGACGACATTTTTTTTGTTGGCAGCCAAACAAACTGACCGTGACCGGCTTCGTTACATTACACACTGCTTAGATAATCACTAACAGAACAAATACATGACAAGTAGAATTGTGACACATTATTCATACAAAATATGTCATATTTCTATCTGTAGTAGGCAAATCTATCCATGAGTTGAATATAGGAATCGGCCGCTAGTAGAACAATAACGGTCGGTTACCGGGACGCCAATCGACGTAAAATATTACTGGTCTATTGTCAAACCACGGTTAATTGCGGATCATGTGGTTAAAATGACAATTAATCGTTTGATTTAAATGCTCGAACACAAGCGTTCTCCTGTCAAATCGCTTGTAGCCTTAAATTAGGTTTTCATAACATCAATTAACCGAGTTCTTAGATTTACGCGAATATTACACATGAAATAAAACTATTTTTCGGATTTTATCGCGGTTTATTTTTGGTTTTTAAGTTCCCGACGTTTCGAGTGCTTTGCAGCACCCATGGTCACGGGAGGGACTGAGGTGTTAGACGTCCAAAAGGCATAGTTGTTCCGGGGTACCCTCAAACTTCTTAATTATTTTTGTTGGTCCGATCTACGCAGAATGAGCTCACGGTGTCTTGAGGTCTTGCTGTGTTATGCTTGGTTTTGGATTTGATTATATTAATTACCGGATCCCAAGACGATGGAAGCACCCAGCCATCTTCTCTATTGAAATTAGGATGTTTTTTAATTTCAATAACTCGCGAACCATCCTTGGTAGGAATCGGTGTTCTTTCACGAGGATTTCTGGTCTATCAAACGAAACTCTCGAAACGTCGGGAACTTAAAAACCAAAAATAAACCGCGATAAAATCCAAAAAATAGTTTTATTTCAACATCAATTAATTCTTCAATAATGTCTTAATCGATTTCTTTGATTTTTATGATATGTCCTAAGTATTACACATGTATGTCTTCTTCATAAGTCTTCAGGATATGTATAACTTGCTCGAAAGAAACAGCGACACAACTAAAAATGAAAAACGGGAGAAATTAAGCTTTACGGTTCCGAGATAAGAGTGCTAATTCAAAAAAATCATATATTTGAGTTGTGCCACTATTGAATTCGGCCAGTAATGTTTGAGAGGAGTTAGGATGAGGTGTGATATAGCTCACATATCAATATAAATGAGGAAGGAAAGAACCTGTTGGAACTCTGTACTCTCTGCCTCCCCCGCGAGGGAGCTAGCGTGATGATATAGATAGATCTAAACAAATTATTTTATTTAACACTTAATTAGTGCTTATCTAAGAGTGTAGCGTCCGTGTCATCAAATCTTGTACAACTTTTGAAAAAAATGCTATGTTCAAATAGTTGCAAGTCCATTAGTCGCTATCACTCCACTAGCAAAGGTGTGGTAGAATTGGTCCGCTTTTACTACAAGATATAAACTTCACTAGACGAGATTTACATGTTCGTCTGGTGTTTTAATAAATAATAATGCGACCTAATACCGGTGGTAGGTGTAGCCATACTAGTTGCGGGCGTGGGAGCGTTACTATGATTTGTTTACACCGGTCGAGTAGGTAGCGAGATCAGCTGGGCCGGTGACGTGCGCGGCGGCCGCCCGCGCCTTCGCGCACGTCACTGTGACGTATGCGTCTTGCCACACCACTCGCATTCGTCAATCATAATAAATTCGCAATTGTAGAAGCATCCGCTTAGATCTAACGTATTGCTTATTATCTTGTTCACTGGTATATCGAGTACTTGCTATTATAGGCATCGACTTGAGTATTTGTAATGAGTGTTAATAGCGACTTCTAGATCTACGCTAGTATGAAGACTTAGCAATTGTACTAACTATTAGTACAAATATTATAGTAGGCATAGTCATCTGAACTGAATGGACACAAATAGGTGGGCTAAACTGTGTACCGATTAGATCCAAGACAGGGTCATCGTCGTCGTGGGAGGCTCAAAGCGAGGGCGCGATGACCTCGACGTGTATTGAGCAGAATGGCCATTATTGACAGAGGATAGAGATTGTTGGAGCAAAGAGGGCGAGACTTTTTCTCAGCAGTGCGACACATTAGGTCAATATGCGCTTTATAAGCAAATACTCGGTATAGAGAGAATCGACTCACCTTTAATCAGAGGGCCTAGACAAGTTGCAAGCGTTTTGTTTCTGTTCTCTTGTCGCAATCGATAGCGCATTGTTTTGACCACGTGACTTTTAGTTGCAAAATGTCATTCCCATACATTTTTCCGCTTTCTATTAGCGCTAACGACTGTAGACTCAACTTGGCTATCGGCGCTGATCTATTCAAGTATCTAATGAAGATCCTTGCAGTAACTTTGACATTCCCAGTCCCAGTGCCACTGAATACGATTTGGAACCTCATCTCAATCTAACAGGCAGCGGTTGACAGTTGGAGACATTTTGAGATGAACATTCATCCAGTCTTGTATATAGTAGATATAGGGTCGGGTTTTGATTTTAAGTATTTGAAAATTTTAGTAGCTCTATCTATCTATCTATAACCTCACGCCAGATCCCTTGCGGGGTAGGCAGAGAGTACAGAGTTCCAACAAGTTCTTTCCTTACATACCTCTCTGGCTTCCTCGACTCTCATAGTTCGTCTCATACACGCTCGCCGGTTACGGAGACTCTTGACTTTTCCATCAGATAAGACTCGGATTTTAGTAGCGATCTGTTTAATTCGGGCAAAAATTTTACAGTCACCTAAACCAGATAAAAAGAGCGGGCGTTCAGCTTGAATTTTAAAGTTTTATCAAACAATTGTTGGCTTTAGATAATTGCTTCATACAGCTTGCCTGCTCTTAGATGTTGGGATAAATTGATACAATACAATATCCTTTATTGCACACAAAAAAAATTAATACAAAGTGTTGACATTGTTATAGGTACAGGGAGGCGGCTTTATCGCTTAAAGTGATTTCTTCCAAACAACCTTTAGATAGAGAATAGAGATGGTTATGATAAAAATACTTTAAAAAAAACCGACTTCAAAAAGCAAAAAATAAATATTTGCAGTCGGTACCGGTTAGTGCAGTCGGTTACTTGGCATTGTTTACTAATATTTATATACCTATATTATATTATTTTGCAGAGTTGTACAGCAAGGTACCTACAGGATTGATATAATAACCATAATAACGGAATCTATACATTCGTGCTGTTCGCCATTAAGGAGACTCCTGATGTATCTTCAAAGTTCAATACCGATTTCATTAAAATGGGACCACCTCGAAACTATACTAAACCCAATACAGAAAGAATCATCAAAATCAGTTCATAAATAAAGACTTTATAAAAAAACACAGGCAAATTGTCGACCTCCTCCTTTTTTGAAGTCGGTTAATATTCTGATTAGTTCTATAGCAGGGTACCTATAGGACTGACGTAATACCCATAATATCTCAATCTACGCATACGTATTGTTTGTCGTTAAGAAGTTCCCTGGTGTATTTTCCAAGTCCAAGGTCCAATACCGAATTTAACCGAACCGAAATTAAAATGGGACCACCACAATTGAATTGACGAAAGATGAAATTAACATGGGAGCTATACTGAACACAATGCAAAAAGAATCATCAAAATCCATTCATAATTGGCGGAATGATCGCGTAACATACATAAGAAAAAAAAAACAGTGTGCAGTGTGCAACAATATAAGAGAATTTCAAACAATTCAATCGATATTTATGAAAAAGCCATTTTTACCTATTATACTTAATATAAATAAATTACACAATATGTATAGGAGTTACTATTATTTTACCTTAACATCGGTAATAGCATCACAGATTATCTAAATATTTTCTAATCGATATCTCAATGGACGTATCAATAATAAACAATGTTGTTCCAATATTTTGAAATACAAGGTTGTTATACTACTGGTTGATATGCTTCAGTTGCCTGAAATAAGTTTATTATAGAAGCAGTCTAGTGGTTAGACCGTTGGACTGCAAAGTCAGGCACGCACCTATGTCTTTTCGAGGGCATGTGCGTATTAAGAATTAACTATTTTCGTTAACTACTTCAATTTCGCTACCAGGCGACTAAGTGTTGGAACAATATACCACCTCCTATAAGAAATGCTACAACAAGGGTTACTTTTAAAAAAAGCTTAAAATCAGCAATTTTGGAAATGCGAAAACTAGGTTTACGCTTTGATCGCCCTGGTAGCGTTCTTCAGTTGTCTTCAGTGCTCGTATAATCCTAACATAAATTCAATATTCCTTATTTTTTTTGCCACGAATAAATAATATTATATGTCTTCTTCTTTTTATGTATATATTTTATTAACAATTTGTTCATGTCTGTAACGCTGCACGAGTTTTTCGCGTAAATATCATGGTTGCAGCTGAAAATCAGCGTTTTGCTGCTCGAGCATATGCCGCGCTGAGCTGTGGCCCTTTTGTAACACTGTGACATACGTACTACAATAAAATAATAATTTAAATTGTACCGCATGCTTTTTTTGTATTTTAGGAAAATATTTTGTGCTGTGTGTCCTTTTTAACATTTTCAGTTTTTCAAATCGCTTGTACACTTTTATTTTGCACCAAATCCATCATTGTTGCGGGTCTGAATATACTTGAATATGTTGCCAATAATTTGGTTTTGACAATGTTCACCGACATTTGTAAAATAAAGAGTGTTACTGATTTGAAAAACTGAGAATGTTAAACGAATTATGTTGCTGACCGTACTTGGTAAGACCTAAACTATCGATTGCCGTTGTGCCGTTGTCGTGATTGCGATTACAATTTGCCTATTAAGGAGAGAAATTTGACAATATTCTTTCTTTTCTTCAATTCTTACCTCCGACACTTTGTTACTTCTATTTATCTGTACTAATATATCGAGCGTTGCGCGAAGTGCAGTTCAAGTATATTTTAATTAAAATTCATTATTTATTCCCCACGAGTAGTGCAACCACCTTATTCGCTATAACCAAACCCGGCGCGTTACGATAACTTCGTGAAATTATCGTGTAATTATACTCTGTACGCCACGAATGTACTATTAAGCGATCGTCCATTAATCACTTGAGGCTCGAAAGCGCGGGAGAGATTCGGAAATAATCACGACATATCACAAGGGGAGGAGGGTGTAGTGAGATATCACGCGAATTTTTTTTCTTTGAACGCGTGAATTGTAAACCAAAATAGGCGCGTGACCTTCGACTCGCTTTGAAAATTTTTAAGATACATTGTACCTAAAAAATAAACGTGATTTTGGGTCGGGGGGTAGGTAGTCTCAAACCCACACGTTTAACCAGGGCCGATGGGGGGGTTATAAAGTTGCTTAAAAACATTATAGTATAGTAATTAAGGGACGACCCCCCTAAAGGATAATTTCCCGGAGTTACCGTATCGTGCTTAACGTGTTAAGTGGTTAATTGGGTACAGCGAATAAGAGCACGCGCTAACGTGTAACATAATTAACTGCCTTGAATACAATATTGTTTCTGAATGTCAACTTATCTCTGCTAAGATATACTGGGGCATATTTATCGACTACTTTGTTAGTTTATTTGCTTGATCTTGAGTGTTTGATTGCCAGTGTTAAGCCAATACGAGGCATGCCTTTTAAGTTCTGTCGTTTCCATATTTCCCGGCAATTTTGAATTTGGAACTGTTCTATATTCGAATGTTTGAATTTTGAATTTCAAAACAGTTGAATGTATTAGGATTAATGCTACTGTTTAGTCACAGCGTCGATTGGAATCTGTCAGGTTACGTACGAAAATGAATCTTTCTAAGGAAAATGTTCGTGCAATAATTTTCTCATCTACAACTTTAGAAGAGGTCTGACACGGCTTCAGTGTTTTGAAGAGCTAACATCTGTGATCAGTAATGAAACCCCATGTCTGCGGACTGTCGAACGCTGGTATTTAGAATTCCAGCGTGGACATGCTAGTGTTAGTGACAAATCTCGCGAAGGACGCCCAAAATCCGCCTTCACTGAAGATAACATCATTGCTGTGAGACAGCTAATTCTCGAAGATCGTCATGTGACGTATGGAGAGATAGAGGCTCTATTAGGCATTTCAGGGACAACCATTCAGAAGATCTTGCATGAAGCGCTTGGTGTGAGAAAGCTAGTTTGCCGTTGGATACCGCATCTGCTTTCCGACGATCACAAGGCGGCCCGCGTCAGATGGTGTAAGAAAACTCTGCAAAGGTTCAACCGAGGAGAGTCAAATCACGTCTACGGCATCATCAGTGGTGACGAATCTTGGATCTATGCCTACGATCCTGATTCCAAACAAAAATCTACAATCTGGGTCTTTCAAGACGAGCCAAAGCCGACTAAAGTTGTTCGTTCTCGAAGCACTTCAAAGAAGATGGTGGCCACGTTCGTTGGAAAAACCGCCCATGTTGCGACTATTGCACTTGAAGATCGTAGAACGGTTAACGCAGAGTAGTATACACAGTTTGTTTACCACAAGTCATTGCCAAACTTCGAAAATCTAACTCAAAGCGACGCATCATCCTGCACCACGACAACCCAAGCTCACACAGCGCTCGTCAAACGATTGAGTATTTGAAGCAGGAAAAAGTAGAAATTCTTGACTATCCTCCATACAGCCCTGACCTAAACCCTAACGATTTCTTTACATTTCCTAAAATTAAGAAAAGTCTTCGTGGTCATAGGTTCCAGTCCGGTGAAGAAGCAGTCGACGATTTCAAGTCAGCCATTTTGAACACCCCCACTTTAGAGTGGAATAAATGTTATAATAACTGGTTTGAGCGAATGGAAAAGTGTATTAAGCTACGTGGTGAATACTTTGAAAAACAATAAAAAGTACTATTAGGTTGTAGTTGTGTTTTTTTCTTCAAACGACAAAACTTAAAAGGCATGCCTCGTACATAGACCATAGATATAAGACTATTTGTAAAATAATACTTACATATTTAATTGGGTAAGGAAGTATCGACTCTTATGGCACCGTCACGCCTATATTTGCCAAGCGGGCGTGGCAGAGGTGTACTGTGTACACCTACTTTTCGCCGTCGATGTTAGGTCCCATGTAATAGGGAACGAACCTATTGCCATCATACCGGGCATAATGGCACTGAAACTAAAAAAATACTTAATTTGCACATTTATCACAATTCTATAATAGTTATTACAGACAACAATTTGGTAATTGCTACTAACCTTAGGATCTACAATTTAAATATGAGATGATGGGAATCTTGGAAGTGTGAGCTGGTTTTATGGGGCGAATGCACTGTGTACTAGTGTATTCGCCCCTTAAAACCAGTATACACATTCACTTATTTGTGAGCCAAGGGGTTAAATGCGAAACTATTGTTTATTAACTTTCCTTATGAGAATAAACTAGAAATTTCCAATGGTGTGTAATTAAAAAATTAATATTTGTTTGACATGTTTCATTGCCCGTCGGCCGAATGTAACCTTGTGCAGTATTGACACGAAAACGATATAAACCCCTTTGATTGTCAGGATACAGGTAGTTGACGGATTTCTTGGTCAAGTGGTCTGAGTGCCCAAAAATGTAAAACTTTTATTCTGAAAGAGTAACGGTGGAGTTACTTGCCCAGGAATGACATTCTGAAGTGAAAGTAGTCTTTGTTACTTTTGGTGATTCATGGTATTTATGAATCACCAAAAGTAACAAAGACTACTTTGATGATTTAAATTAATGAAAGACAGAGAGATCACTTTAGACATTTGTGAGACCCCAGATATTTAATATAAGCCTATACTGTCCACTGCTGGGCAAAGGCCTTCTCTCACAAATCGAGGTGAGAGAGATTAGGTCATACTCCGCTATCTATATTCGCACTTACAACACTGGAATCAATCATTCATAGTAGGAAGCAACTTCTTCGGAGATCTAAATTGTCACAAGAAAAGATAAAAACATTTAACTTTATCAGTCTCAAACAGTCTTGTCTACTTTGTGAGTTGTTTTACTACTGACATTGTTTTGTAAGGTGAGGTACTGAAAGTCCATGATCATCCTATAAATAATAATAATAATATTAGCCCTGTTAAGAAACTGTCCCACCGTTGGGCACGGGTCTGCTTTCAAACTGAAAGGGTTTAGGCCATAGTCCACCACGCTGGCCCAGTGCGGGTTGGCGAACTTCACACACCTTCGACCGACTCTTAGGCATGCAGGTTTCCTCACGATGTTTTCCATCAAGTGATAATTATTTTTTAATACGCTCATGCTTTCGAAAACACAGCGGTGCGTGCCTGGGTTTGAACCCGAGACCTCTGACTTTGCAGTCCAACGGTCTAACCGCTAGGCTTATCATCATCATCCTATAACAACGAAATATTTACTTCACTCTGATCTTGTGTACTTAGACAGGAATAACTGTATGGTTTTGGCCTCAAAGTTTTTTACCATTGTTTTATATTACACCAAGGCACTTCTTCTCTGTGATCAAATAAACACGTGACGCGCCCCGTTAAGATAATTTCGTAAAATGATCGTTAAATGCTACTCCAGGTGCATACAGACTTGGGCCCTGATAGTTATTTTTAAAAAAAAAAACGTAGTCCCACACTAGGTTTAATTCCTGTGTCGTGGATGCGTTTACAAACATAAAAATTCACATACACTAATACTTATGGATCACACAAAGACTTGTCCCGAGCTGGAATCAAATCCGCGACTATTAGACACAGTGGGCGAAGCGGCTTAAGCTCTTTACCACTGCGCTAAATCGTCCGTCTATCCGTCCGTAATATATGTGTAAAATAGGAATGCAACGGTTTGAAAAGTTACATTTTTGAGTGAGCGCTATCTAAAATGTATGTTACGGTCTTAAACTGTAACAATCAAACAAAAATAACAGAAAACTGAATTGATTTTTGTTCTCACTTGTTCACACAACAATTATTATGCCCTACTAGCTGTTACCCCATTGGTTTGTAAACTGAACTCGGAACTGGAATCGGCCCGGTAGTTTTTTAATTTATTCGTTACAAACATACTAAAATAGTCAAGAGTCTCCGTCACCGGCGAGCGTGTATGAGACGAACTATGAGAGTCGAGGAAGCCAGAGAGGTACGTAAGGAAAGAACCTGTTGGAACTCTGTACTCTCTGCCTACCCCGCAAGGGATCTGGCGTGAGGTTATAGATAGACATACTAAAATACAAATCTTTCCTCTTTATAATATTAGTATAGATATATAGTCTAGAATACAGTCTATGTGTTATTCTGATGTATAAGCTACATTAATGTGAAGTCATCAAAATCCGTTCAGTAGTTTTAAATGTAATTTTCGCGCTTATATTATTATGATTATTGTTGGTGACTGTACACCATTGTACATGCCCTTACTAATGCCGAGGCGGCTGCGACCGCACCCGACATCTCGGGTTACCAGCTGCCTCCTGGACCGTGAGGATCCGCTGAGAGTCCATTACATTACGTAACAAGTAATACAATAAGCAAAAACTGTGCACAGTGTGTCTTACTGGAGGTGAGTGGGTTTGCTCAATGTCGACTGGTTGCTTCCTTTGTCGTATAATTTGAGTTGTCTTAAGGAGAATTGAATTAAGTCTGGTGATCTGAAAAATTAATATAGGATTGTAGTTATTTTAATGTATTCCAATTATATCGAATAATCTTATCTATTTATTTATCTATATCATTACGCCAGACCCTTACGGGGTAGGTAGAGAGTACAGAGTATATACAAGAAGTGTAAAGCAATATTTTGGAATTACTATTACCTATAGTAGCAGTTTTGGAACAGTGAAAACGGAGCTTTTCTTATACCGTCACCGTGACGCCTATATTCCCCAAGCGGGCAAGCGGGGGGTGGCAGAGGTGTACTGAGTAAACCCACGTTGCGCCGACGATGTTAGGTCCCATGTACTAGGGGGCGAGCCTATCGCCATATACCTGGCACAATTCCAGACTCCGGACTCGTACTGTACTGGGAAGTTTTCGTTAGAAAAACTACACGTTTCCGACCTTGTATTTGAACCCAGGACCTCGTGATCACAAAGCGATGCGCTTTGCCACTAGACCAACTAGGCAGAAACCTTCCTTATAATTCTTTGAAGACCTTTCTTGTAATCCTATAAAATTAGTTTTACTATCATCAAAAGTAAAACTAGTCTTATCCGATTTTGAGTAAAAAATACAGCCCCTATTGAAAAGAAGCTCAATCAATCAATCAGCCTATCGCAGTCCACTGCTGGACATAGGCCTCTCCTAACACGCGCCATTGCACACGGTCCTCCGCCTTCCGCATCCAGTCTGTCCCGGCGACCTTCTTGAGGTCTGTCCATCTAGCTGGGGGCCGTCCTACCTTACGCTTATCAAGTCGCGGTCTCCACTCTAGGACACGCTTGCTCCATCGCCCGTCGGTCCTTCTGCAGATGTGACCAGCCCATTGCCACTTTAGCTTACTGAGTCTGCGAGCTATGTCAGTAGCTTTGGTTCTTTGTCGGATTACCTCGTTACGAATTTTATCCTTCAAAGAGATGCCGAGCAAAGCTCGCTCCATAGCCCGCTGTGCGACTTTGAATTTGTGGACAGTGGGACTAACTGTGAGTGGCCACGTCTCGGCCCCGTAAGTCATAAAAGAAGCTCATCAATTGAAATGTTTGACTTTGAATTGACATTTACAAGACATTTCAATTATGAATATGAAACATACATGCACAGAAATGAAAATCCTAGTTTTTTTTTTTTTTTTTAAAAACTTAGCCCCCACACTAGGATTTATTCCTGTGTCGTGGGTGCGTTTACAAACATTAAAATTCACACACAAATACCCAGACCGGAACAAATAATTGTGGATCACACAAAGATTCGTCCCGTGCGGGAATCGAACCCGCGACTATTAAACACAGTAGGTGGAGTGACCTAAGCTCTTAACCACTGCGCTAAATCGTCCGTCAACTTTGTTTCAGGATGGCAATCAGACAAGATATGAATAATCCCTCTCGTAAATAGATAGCCACTAGTGTTTCTGTATCGTCGGTACATTATGACAGTATCATTATTAATATAACACAAAGGGCCTGCTCCTTTGTCTAGTGTTTAACCATCACGATGCGTTAATGGACTCTTGGGGTGAAATGATATTACGCAATACACTTATTGTACTAACGTCACCTATATGGAATTATGGTGTCTTTAGGCGTCCTATTGTTAGGTGAGATGTTTTTCTGTTATCCATTATATAAATTATACACATTATGGCATGGTTAATATAAGAATACCTTGTTTGTACCGTCGTCTAGCTTGGAAATAGAATCAATAATGTTATTTGTATACGGCATGTAGAAAAGGAAATGATTCTGTCTATGCTCGTTTATCGGTCGATCTGGGAAAAAAGTTTCAATATTAAAGTTCAAGAAATTGTCTGATTGAATTAAAAATGGGAATCTGTTTTACTTTCTAGATAATAATTATTTCAGAGTATTTCTTCTAGTGAAATGTTCTTTATATCTTGATTTAAATTATGTAAATATTCGATATTCGCAAGTTTCAAAGCAACAAAAGTTCGAATAGACTTAATGGGAATAGTATTAGAGCGCATTGTTTAATTTACCGCCTCTCTAATTTGGATTCCTAGGAATATAAAGTATAATATTGAGAATATAGGAATATAGATAACAAATGTAGAGTGCCGACAAAACGTGCTTTTTGGTGGTGTTTCGTTTTTATGCATTCCATGCATGCATGCATTTCTAAACGCATTGAAATGTTCACGTCTCTATTCTTGTCTGTGGTAAGGACAGTTCTGATAAAACTGTCGATACGGGCGTGTGCGGCGAGAAGGAATTCCGCCCAAAACGTGTAATTTTCGTATCGGAGCTGTACTCGACTCCATCGGTGCAACCTAACCTGTATTTGGCTAAGATAACACTTATTGTTATACAATGTGTAACATAATTAACGCAAGACCTGAAATTAGTTTGTTCTAAATCGGCAAATGAATCGATTTCAACTATTTTTCAGGTATGTTACATTTGTTTTAATCACCAAAAATAGCTGTTACTCATACAGCGGGTAATAAATAAAATTTAATTATTATTCAAAGCAATACGGCAATTTTAAATGTATTTCTAGTACATATACCTCAATGCGCATACAAAAGTACAGGTTTCGTGATTAATCTAGGTACCAAAATGCTTTAAAAAATAGTAGAAATTTGAAGTTTGATTTCGGTATTGAATTCGTGAAGCAATAATCTAATTGGGGTGTCTGAGGTCTTCCGTTATGTATGTTACACCTTGTATATTGTTGCAACTGCACTATACTGTTCCAAAATACCATTAGTAGCTGAGAAGAATTCTGCATATAAGACGTGCATTTATACGGGATTGGAGCGTTATAAAATAAAAGAAAATGTGATAATAGACAAAATAGGAGCCGCTACCTGTACCTACCTTACATTATCAGACAGTATTTTGTCCAGATGAGTATCTTGTCTTTATCCATCAAAAATGAAATGTTTACCATTCTATTTTAAATTCTAAAATTCCATAAGCCCGCTGAATATTAGTATAAACCTCAGAAGCTCAATTGCTTCTCTTAGATCGAACATTCAGTCTATTCTACACTTTTAACACATTCCGGTTAAGTATATTATAGGTATTATGGATACAGTATGGCATTGGCAAGAGCACTCGGGTTCTCAAGATTAGCTGTTACGAACAGACAGCCATCTTCTGGGGACCTTGGGTAATACGGCGAAGCGATTAGCTGGATACTTTTTGCCACCCTCCCCCCACTGCAGAAATATTCTCCCGACGAACGTTTTTTACTAAAATTCCTTGAGAATTATATTTTTGGTTAAAGAATGGCGTTTCCACTAAGTGGCTTTTGCGTTTCTGAGTTTTAACTTATTTTGGAATTAGAATTGGTGTGCAAATTTTTTTCCCTTTCGATGATAAATAAGGTTATTTTTGTAGCACATTTTTGAATTGTTTCTTTATACGTATAATATTCCTTATGCACATATATCAACTTGTTCTTTAACTTTAAAGCAATGCAGCTCTTATGTACTACCCTCAGCTCCATTTCGAAAAATCGGTCTTTATAACATATCCGTATTCGAATTTGTAGTGCAAGTCGAGATCGTGTTTCCCATTTAATTAATTACTTCAGTCAGTAATGTTTATTTTTATATCTGTCTTATAAAGTACTTTTTGGCACCAAAATCTCATTAAGACGTACTCCCCAATCATTACGTTTCAAACGGAGAAAGACGATGTTTACATGTAACAAATCAAACGAGAATTACGCAAAAAAATATCTAGTATTTGATATACTGATCTATACGATATCATATAGTATTATATTTTATTTAAGTATAAGACGCACTATGAGACTAAAGGAAAGAGTGAGAATTTTCTGAGGAAAAATACCGTTACAACTTTGTACTCTTTGTCTACCTTGCAAGGGATCGGCGAGATGATATATAGATAGATTATTTATACTCCTGTTGTCCCAAATACTGCGGTGTCTGGAAAATTGCATTAAGTATTAGTTACCTAAATTAGATAAACTAAAAGGGAACCACGCAAAGTCTGAAAAAAAAATGAGTTTGAATTTAATACATTTCTCGGAGAAACCTTAAACTAAATACGATCGCGAATTTGTCTCACAAAAATCTCCGATGTCAAACGTAATCCAATACGCATCCGGAATCGAACGTCTCGGCTGAGCTTAAATTTACGTGGCATTTCGCCTCCTACACGTGCCAATTTGCCAGGAAACTCTTCGCAACCTGATGCCTGCCTGCCGTGAACCTTGCTCCCTATCTCTTGCTACACGTGGGCTGTTACTACGCATCTATTATCTTAGCAGCTGGCACAGTCAGCAGCAAAAGTAGCATATTTTTACAATTTTATTTTATCGATTGAGCATCTGTGAAATCCACGATGTTAAAAAAGTATTCTTTTCCCACTTACTTTCTTCGTAGCCCCACACTAGGATTTAATCCTGTGTCGTGGGTGCGTTTACAAACATGAAAATTCACAAACAAATATTAATATAAAGTTTATTAATATAACGTTATATTAATATGACGTTTGTAGGTGTTTTTCTTATGCTCCTATAAATAAATATTTTTTGACTTCGGCTTTATCGTAATTCTGAAGTTCATCTTATCACTAGTACTCGCATAATGTAATGTTGATTATTCTGGCGAAAGTGAGTTGTGTGTGTTGAGTGAAAACTATGAGTATACTGAATATAGGAAAACGTCGGCAACGTTTTTCGGTAATGTAGTGTGATTGATAAAAAACTAATTCGCGACTTCGTTCCTAGTTCATCCACGTTGAGTTTAGACAGGAACCTAACATTTTTCCGGAATATAAAGTATGTAAGGTTGTAATCCAGGTAATAGGCTATCTGTGTACCAAATTTCATCCATATCCGCTCTGCCGTTTTTGCGTCATAGAGTAACAAACATTCAAACATATAAACATACAAACTTTCACATTAATATTGCTAGTAGGATGTGTTAATCTACTTTGGTTGCTGATGGTACATGCGTATATTGTGTACTCAATATTTACTGGCACATTTGACTATTTTACAGCTGCAGTGTGCCTCGAAAAGATGTAGCACCAATGTAGACAATCGATTTGTTAGATTCCTCTCGCTATCTCTTCGTTATTTCTCTAGCTATTCAGAACCATTTTTAATTCCTGATGTCCTGAAAATGTTTGTACCTGTTGTTTAATTTTGGTATTTTAAGACATAGTAACTATCTATCCATCTATATCATCACGCCAGATCCCTTGCGAGGTAGGCAGAGAGTACGAAGTTCCAATAGGTTCTTACCTTACATACCTCTCTGGACATAGTAACATTTAAAAAAAAATGGTATTACAATAGTTCTCTATTAGAATGCCAATTCTAATATTTATTAGTAACTAGCTGACTGCCCCGGCTTTACACGGGTGTACTAATGAAGAAAATGAGCCCAAATGTTTCCTTTACAGTAGGACCATGTAATGAATTTTTTTGCCAAAACAACCAAAACTCCATATTTTTTTTGGATGTTACAGATGAAAAAATAAAATATACTGAACAACTAAACGTCAATCTGTCAATTCTGTCAATATTTATAGATCTTCAGATCTCCCTACTGTCTCACTGACTGTTGAGATTTTTTAACCCAAAGTGTTCACTTTTCGGTACATATTTTGCAACTGTTCTGAAGGGATGTGCTTACATACATTCGTCAATTGATTTTTATTATTTATATATAGATTTCGGTCGGTTACTAATAACTAACAGATATACCTAATAAAATTTTATAGTAATATAGCTTGTACGTCAGAATAAGCATAATCTATAACTTATACAAGTTATCTATCTATCGATCTATCATCACGCCAGAACCCTTGCGTGGTGGGCAGAGAGTACAGAGTTCCGACAGATTCAGTACAAGTTATATCCCATGTCTTTATAAGTTATATTACTGTTAAGTTTAATCAAAGCCGTTCAGTAGTTTTTGCGTGAAAACGTACCAAACATCCATCCTCAAAAACTTTTGTGTTTCTAATACTAGTAGACAATCAATCAATCAGCCTATCGTAGTCCACTGTTGGACATAGGCCTCTCCTAATACGCGCCATTGCACACGGTCCTCCGCCTTCCGCATCCAGTCTGTCCCAGCTACCTTTTTGAGGTCGTCGGTCCATCTAGCTGGGGGCCGTCCTACCTTACGCTTACCAAGTCGCGGTCTCCACTCTAGGACACGCTTGCTCCATCGGCCGTCGGTCCTTCTGCAGATGTGACCAGCCCATTCGGTAACTTTGGTTCTTTGTCGGATTACCTCGTTACGAATTTTATCCTTCAAAGAGACGCCGAGCATAGCTCGCTCCATAGCCCGCTGTGCGACAATACTAAACTTAAATAAAATATTAATTCAGAACCTACGATAGGTATCTACTTGCACGTTCAACGTGTGTATCTTTCCCATTGCGAAGCCCCTCGTGTGGGCGAAATTAGGGCGCTTATGCTTCCCGTACAACACGTTCGTAAACTAGGATTACGTTTGGCGCGTGTGTAAAATTACATTCTATATACATCACGTAACTTAGAATAATATTATCGGTAAGGTTAGATATTATGAATTTGTTGGTAGCCGAACATGAATTACTATCGTCTATATCATCACGCCAGACTCCTTGCGGGGTAGGCCGAGAGTGCAGAGCTCCAACAGGCGCTTTCCTGCATTTCAACTACAAAATAAACACCGTCATGCATATATTCCGTAAGCGGCGCTAGCAGAAGTGTGTACTGGACACAATTCCAGAGTCCGTATTAATATTGGGATTTTTTCGTTAGTAAAACTATACTGTGTCCGACTTACGTTTTGTAACCAGGATCAGGTAAATTCTGAATACCTTCTTGCATTCCTTTCTTGGAATCTGCAAATGGTGGAATAGACTATCAAAGGACCGGAACGAATGGCGAGATAGAGGAGAGACCTATACTCAGCAGTGGGCAGACACAGACTGATTAATGATGAGACCTTTTTATTGTGCTTTAAGAATGACTTGTCCGTTCTTCAGGACGGTGGCGCTATGACCGCTTTATCTTTTTTTTTCTTATTTAAGAAGAGTCTACAGACATGAAATTCATGAAATGTGTATGTACACAAACACCCAGACCGAAAAAAAACCCGCGACCACTCGATCTAGTGGGCGAAGCGGCTTAACCTTTTAACCACTGGACCAAACCGTCCGTCGAACAAGTATGTTATATAAAAAGAAAACTGTTGAAAACAGTGAGAAAAGAAACTATAAACCGTGACTCCACCCTACTTGATGCCGCTACTTCTATAAAAAGCAATTTTACAATAACCGTATGTATCTTCTCATCAGATTTTAAGACGAAGATTGTTTTCTATCGTAATCATTCCTACATAATTAATAAGGTCGAGCGCCGATACACTAACGACTTCCGGACGGCGCTAGGCTTAAGTACCGCGGCACACGGCTAAATATAATTAGGTATTTGTGTTACTCATACACTTGCACCATACACAATACTAAAATAGATTTCAGGCACGGCTAAGGGCCTTGGATAGCGACACCTCATTTTTTTTGCTAAATCCCATCACAGCGAGGGCAGCGCAGCGAAGCGCTTCGGGCGTGTGCAGGTGATTCAAAATTCTGTTATCATGCCGAAAGTTAAAGCATTCTTACGCCAGTTTATACAACTTTAGTCAATTGAAATACTGCCTCGTCTAGTGACGAATAATGCGCTTAGTGATCACGAAGTCCTGGCTTCGAATCCCAGATCAGACAAAATGTAAATTTCGATAGAAAAACTTCAAGTATCAGTCCGGAGTCTGGCAATATGTCCAGTGTATAATATCGTCGGCATAAAAGTGTGTACATAGTACATCTTATTTTAATTTATTTTTCTATCTATCTATCTATCTATCTATAACCTCACGCCAGATCCCTTGCGGGGTAGGCAGAGAGTACAGAGTTCCAACAGGTTCTTTCCTTACATACCTCTCTGGCTTCCTCGACTCTCATAGTTCGTCTCATACACGCTCGCCGGTTACGGAGACTCTTGACTTTTCCATCAGATAAGACTCGGTTTATTTGGTCGTGGTAAGATAGTCTAGGTCTTCCCCGGTACCTGCATCCTTCCACTTTCACATTGTATATCTGTTTTGTCATTCTTTCCTCTGGCATTCTTTCTATATGCCCGAACCAACGGAGCATGCCCTTTCTCATCTTTACACCGATACTATCTTTCATACCTACTCGCTGTCTTACTATGCTGTTGCTAATGCGGTCGGTCAGCTTCACTCCGCACATCTTCCGCAGAGCTCGCATTTCTACCGCATTTATCCTACTTTCATTCTCCTTCTTACATACCCAGCTCTCGCTACCATATAACAGCGTTGGGACAAGAACTCCGTTATGTATGGCCAGCTGCGCCTTATGGCTTAAGTGCCGGCTCCCGAGTAGCTTTCCCATCGCACCATTCACTCTGTTCCCTGCACTCACTCTTCTCTCTATGTCAGCGGTGTATTTCCCATCCTTACTGAAGGCGCATCCAAGATATACAAACTCATTCACTTGTTCCAGCACATCGTTACCAACCACAATCCTTAATTTATTTTTTATTATTTTAATTTTAAGAAACCTCTTCTACATCGTTAATCGCGTATTTTCACTTTCCCATACAAGTTCACTGGATCCATCATCAATTTGTATAGAAAAGGAAAAAAAGTATCGCGAAATATAAAAAGTTGTAAGTTGTTAAGACTTACATAAAAATGTTACAACTTTCGACATGATATACCCCAATTCCAAGTCACTATGTATTTTACGATGCAAAAGTATAAAGTCTGTATTTACTTTTATCGACACGCCACATCCCTTTGCGGGAGAGAGTACTGTTCCAACAGGTTCTTACCATACTGATAGAATTAATTTTCATGTATTTATTTCCTAACGTATTATATAAAATCTTATGTAAGGCTCTCTCTTAGGACCTACTCCAATTTACACTACTGTTTAATTTGGCTTGGTCCTAAAACCTTGTTTCAGTTTTCATATCCACTCAACATTTTAATGTATAGCCCTTAACCTTAATGACGTTAAGTCAGGCGAGCTTAGTAAATAATCAGAGTTTCCATAACTTTAGCTTAAGTTTATTTTATATCAATTTTGGTAAATATATCCAAGTGGAATTTTATAAACGAACACATATTATTAATAGTTGGTTTGTCATGTATGGGGCCTTACCTGGATGTTTGGAAGGCTCGCGCGTGGTCATGAGTATTGTTAATAAGGCCACTTATTTTAAGCCTATAATGAGATCTTTAACACCATGCGTCTGTTTTGGTTATTAGAATGTAGATTATCAGAATAGTCCGTTAATCGTAGCCGCCGCCGACTACGATCCCCCCCCCCCCCCCCTGATCCCTGCCGCCACCGCCGGCTGCGACATGTTCTCTCCGATCCCCCCGATGCTTTGTCATCCATTCTTTCCGCTCAGAATACGGGCGACGACGACGTAGTCGTAGATCCCCTTCCATAGCCGGCGGTTGACCGGTGCACTTAGTAGTGCACCCCGTCCCCCCACAGCGACTGTCCGCCCTCGAGTATGTCGCCTCTTGCCCTTCTGGCTCGAGCGTAGTGGTTGCACGCTCGCCCTTAAGTCCGGTGAAGCTGTAAAGGCCTCGCGGCCAACAGCGTACATCACTCACACACACACACACATCAGAATATTCTCTCAATGCTCAAATAGAATACATAAAAAGGCCTAATAACAACAAACTGTTACAAAATATGGACCTATATCAAAGATAAAGGGTGCTGTCCTTGTTATAATGCTATAATAATTGTACAATACAGTACTAAGTTGATAATAAATTAAACAAATTGCTTGCGGTACGTTACTTGACCGTGCTCTTTGCTCGACATTGGCGAGGGTCCGATGTACAATAATTCACTGAGAACATGTAAAAAAAGACCCAGATACGCTGACATTGACACACTTCCCCGCATGGACTTCCTGCCGGCTCCAACTCGATACAACATTTTGTTTTTATTTAGTTGTTTTTCCCTAGTAGAGCTTAGCACGAAAAGATTGACGGTGATGAGTTGATATGCCATCCTTGTCACACGACAAATCTACTAAATGAATATGAACGTGATAGCACGAGAGCTAACGTCACAGTTGCCATGCCCTCTGTTCGCTTTCAAACCGCTTTTCGGTGGTATTTTTCGCTCACATTTTTTTCATATTGCAACTTTATCCGCGCGTTTTGCTTTTTCGGCACATTTCGATCGATGTCGTTTTAATTCCATTTGTTTGAGTACGAGAGTTGGATTACAGTTTGCACTTCGTAAGTGACGGATATTTGCTTTCGTATACATACGGGTATTTACGACGCATAAATCTGTGACATTGAACTTTTGGGTGATAAAACACTAGTTAGCCGTGACTTATTTTTTAATTACACAGAAAACGATTCAGTGGTTAAGAGTTGAGCAGCTGCGTCCACTAGATCGAGCACTCGTGTTCGATCCATGCACGAAACAAATCTTTGTGTATCTATCTTTATCATCGCGCCAGACCCCTTACGAGGTCTATAGTTTTTGTGTGATCCACAAATATTTATGTATGTCTGGGGGTTTGTGTATGTAAATTTCATGTTTGTATTCGCACCCACGACATAGTATAATTCCTAGTGTGGGATTAGGTTTTTTTTTTAATAATTCTAGTTATTATAATATTAGAGAAAAGGAGGGGAGACCTTTGCCCAGCAGGGGGACACATTAGGTTAGTTTTTTTTTAAATACGTAACCCCACACGTTTTTATTCCTGTAACGTGGGTGCGTTTACAAACATGAAAATTCACATGCACAAATACCCAGAACGATACAAATAATTGTGGGTTACACAAAGATTTGTCCCGTGCGGGAATCGAAGCCGCGACTATTAGACACAGTGGGCTGAGCGACTTAAGCTCTTAACCACTGCGCTAAATCGTCCGTCGAGTTAAAAGAAATCTACTTTTTTTAGGTTACAAACTCCGTCGTGTGATAAGCCGATCGCGTGTATGCAACGTTTTACGGGTACTGTACTTATACGGTTGTACTTCGATCGGGGCTATAAATATTTCAACGTGATCGTGAAACCGCCCACGGGAAATTGGTCACTCCCCGTTCCCTACATCATTATTGCTAACCTCTTCATATTGTTTTATAACACGGTCCGAGTGCAGACAAAGTGGTTTCACTACCCTCTAGTAAAGACTGTAGTAGATTATCGTCAATTTAAGTTGCAAGTAAGTTTATGTATGAATTTCACCATCTCCAAGTAGCTATCCCACAGTTAAAGCTACCCATTTTAATTGCCGAGTAACGCTAATCGGGCAGTAACTAACCAGCATTCTACTCGAGACTGGTTTAAAGACCCTAAGTGTGCTTTACTTTTAAGTGCATTTTCAGCTGAAGCATCGTTTTCTTACTTTTTGTATAAATCAATTTTATAGCAAAAAAAAACAGTGATTTAATGTTCACTAACGCAACGATTTATCGGTCTGGTTGATATGTACTCGTAGAATGTACAATTCATTGTTGTTGTAAATGGCTAAACGGACTCGTTTTTAGGCATTTGGCTGCAATTAGCTTAAAATTAACAGGCAGGAAGGTATTTACTTTGTTTTTAAAATACAAGAAAAGTCCTTTTACGTTATTATTATGATAAGCATGTTTCATCCAATGCGCCTGAACATTCTGAAAAGGTATTTCGTACAAAATAATAAGAAATAACCTACAAAACATTCGGTGCCTTGTTTGAACATCTTATTATTACGTGAAAGATGCTAATGCCTCGCTTACGTTAGCCTTTATTTAGGCTTCTATCCTGGGCCCTTATTTGCTATTATTCAAACACGTAACGTGGCAGGTTATGATTACTTCCTATACAGGTACGACAGTGTCATCTTTTTAGAGTTTCGGCGGCAAACTTGATAATAATATAATTATATGGATGCAGCTCAGAAGGCGGTCACACTGACTGCATACTCGGAAGCAGACATCAAAACTTGCAGAGCATGATATAAGGTGGGACCTCGTTTGGGTTACACCGCACAAGCACCCCAGATTGGTACTGGCTGTGAATCCCCACCTGTCCATGTTTTCCTTGCTTCGGCCGACCTGTGTCCGAAGTCAGTTTAATGACTTCCAGACTGGCCAAGGTGATTTATGTCCAAGTGGGAGACTCAATAGGCGGGACAAAGGGATTTGTAAGCAGTACCTCCAAAGGTGACGCCGCTGCGTGTGCGCCGTGCTGCCGACCGCCGGCCGAGCGTAGCCGAGCGTTTCTGTCGCGCTCCGTCGGTTATTTGACCAAACCTTTACACTATCACGAAGTTATCGTAACCATTTCACGAAGTTATAGTAACACGCTGCGTTTGGTCACAACGAATAAGAGCCCTAATGCACGGATACCGGCGAATAAAAGTCGTGGCCTCGTATTGTCGATTCACAAACAATTTCTCCTTCACAATAGACGCAAGAAATTCTATCAGTTAAGTAAGAAATGCCGCTTTTATTTCAATGAAACGTCGAGAGGGGCTTTTGTTAATTTTAGACGTTATTTGTGAATTATTGCCTCATTTTATTTTTACTTAGATTTCTTGGAGTTTATCGCGTTTCCATTAGCATGATTGACACAATTCCCCGTTAAGAAATTCCTTTTTCTTAAGGAATTTTTAAATTGAAAACGGTAATTAAATTTTTGAAGCAGTGATAGCATAGTGGTTAGACCGTTGGACTGCAAAGTCAGAGGTCTCGGGTTCAAACACAGGCACGAAATTTTTGTCATGTGCGTATTATAAATTAATTACTACTTGCTTTAACGGTGAAGGAAAACATCGTGAGGAAACCTGTATGCCTAAGAGTTTCTCGAAGGTGAGTGAAGTTCTCCAACCCGCATTGGGCCAGCGTGATGGACTATGGCCTAAACCCTCTCAGTATGAGAGGAGGCCCGTGCCGAACGGTGGGACAGTTTCTTAAGAAGGCTAATATTATAATTATATTTTTGATAGGGTTGTAACGGAATATAATTGATTTTTTCATTATCTACCTATATCATTACGCCAGATCCTTTGCGGGATAGGTAGAAACTCTATAAAATCAACAAGTTCTATCCTTACAGACCTTTATGTCTTCCTCTAATCTCATAGTTCGTTTCATACACGCTAGCCGATTATAGAGAATCTTGACTCGCCCTTCACCATAAGACACGGTCTATTACAAGTTTAGGTACTTTTTGGGCATGATTCTGTAAGATATACTTTTATAATGTGCATATGAGTTTTAATTTCCCATGTTTGACCCGCTTACGGTATATTTACTTCCAAGATGCCAAAATAATGTAGCTATTCGGTCTGATATCTAGCAAAACGCATCCACTGACTATCAAGAGCTATTAAAGTTGGGGAGCCAAATCTTCGGAATATCCCACAAGGCATTAACTGTTGAAGATAGCAGAATAGAATAAAATATTTCTACATCTAAGAACACGTAATAAAATACCTAGGTACCATTCGGGTAAGGAAAGCAAATCCTTCCGGATTTATTTGGGTACCTAGGAAATAACTCGGCAGTTTTGGGACTGGGTCCGTCCAAATACCCACGTTTTTTCCCGCACCCTTGGACCCTATTCGCTATGACGAAACTCGATGCGTTACGATAACTTCGTGAAATGATCGTGTAATTGTGTTCTGTATGCCATTGGAATACAGTCAGCAACGTAAATCGCTCAACATTCTCAGTATTTCAAATCAATAAATAGTTTACGTAATTGTAACGGTTTGCGTTTCAGGGACTGACACAATGAAATCATTATAATCGATTTATTGTTTTTTAAAATCTACAAAATCGATTGCCGGTTTCACTACATTCATTCTCTTCATAGATTTTTAAATAATCATTTACATGAGCGACGAATTAAGCAAATTGTCACACGATTTTGCTGACGACTCGCTTGATTTGTTAAAAAATAATGAAATAATTGAATAAAAAAATTAATTATTATATATTTCTTAATTATCTCGATACGATATTTCATTGAGTTTCAACATAAGCATGTTTCTGAAAACGTTATGTTCCAAATGTCACCGTACCCACGGCTCGTCAAAAAGTTGCTGACCGTATATTGACAATCATTTCACTAAGTTATCGTAACGCGTTACGTTTCGTATTTAATTCGAACCAGCTCTGCTTCGATAACGAGGTTTATTTGAAGGGGGGTTTACTTGCTTTATGTAAAGCCATGGTATACATTACCGTCCTTCCAGTTATATAAAATGTAAAACCGTGACGTTTGGATATATTCAAACGGATATAAACGATTCAATTGGCGTGCGCATTGAACGTGTTATGTCTAACACAAACATCTTTGATTGGATGAGTAGCTTGGTTGTTAAGTAACATTAAAATATATTTTTCCATCTATCTATCTATAACCTCACGCCAGATCCCTTGCGGGGTAGGCAGAGAGTACAGAGTTCGAACAGGTTCTCTCTTTACATACCTACCTCTTTGGCTTCCTCCACTCTAATAGTACGAACTATTAGAGTACTCATACACGCTCGCCGGTTACGGAGACTCTTGACTTGTCCTTAAGATAAGACACGGTCTATTTGGTCATGGTAAGGTAGTCTAGGTCTGCCCCGGTATCTACTTCCTTTTACTTTCGCATTGTATATCTATTTTGTCATTCTTTCTTCTGACATTCTATATGCCCGAACCAACGGAGCATACCCCAAATATATTTTTGTTACCGGATAATCGTAACCACCGTCATTTTATGATTGTTAACTGTTGAAAAATTTACGTATAATTAATTATAATAAACTAGGTACCCGCCCTAGCTTCGCATGGGTGAATTATACCCATAAACCTTCCTCTTGAATCACTCGGTCCATTGGTGAAAACCGTATGAAAATATGCTCGGTAGTTATTGAGTTTATCGCGTTCAGACAGACAGGCAGACGCGGCGGGGGGGACTTCGTTTTATGATATGTAGTGAAGCGCATATATTTTCGGTAATAAGCTGAGTGCGTAGATCAGAAAGCCAGTTGTCGTGGCGATCTTTAGGGGAGGGCTTTTGTGTTACAATTGACGTGTTTAGTTGATGATGATATTTTACCAATACCAGGAGCATTCACCTACGTTAGCGTTAATGAACGCTTGCTATCTATCTAGATTATCACGCCAGTTCCCTTGCGGGGTAGGCAGAGAGTACAGAGTTCCAACAGGTGCTTTCCTTACAGATCTCTCTGACTTCTTAGACCCTCATGGTTCGTCTCATACACGTTCGCTTGTTACGGAGACTCTTGACTTCCCCTTGATATAAGACTCAGTCTCTTTGGTCATGGTAAAAATGTGCTTTATGTAAGTCGTACAAGAACAGGTGGAGCAGAAGTATATTAGGTAGTTTATAACTTTACCATGTCGTTGTTGTCCTTTTTTTTTTGTTTCAGTGCGATCCTAATAATAGTTGATATTTTTAACGGACACTACCCGTTTCAGGTTTTGCGCACCTGTCACCTTCTATAGTCTTAGATGGGAACCGCATTGATAGTATGATAAGGACGCGAGTGGCAATGCGATCAAAATGCAGTTACGTTACTTAGTCGTCGCTTAGTTAACTCAGCCATCGTTATGGCGATATCTGAAGACTAAGCGACATATTAACTAAGAGGGCATGCATTAATTACGTAAGCTCAAAATGTGGTTCCAAGTCTCATCAAATCTCATTAAAATTCAATTTAAAATAGATTTTTGGTTTATCTTTATACAATATGCATGAGATAGAATTTGATCAAATGTCACCGTACCCATGGTGAAAAAGTCAATAGAGCGAAAATTTCACCAAGGCGGAGGGAGTCGTCCAAATTAAAAGAAAAACAGCTCACGTAATTAATGGATGCCCCGTAGTCATAGTAATTAACATATTGTTTTAGTAGTGTCACTGTCGCCATACCATCATATAGATTCATCTAAACGAAACAGCGATGTAGGTATATACATCCATATAACACAGGATGAGATCCGTGGTAATGCGATGCGTTACTGGGCGGAAGCAAGAGATTCGACGCCGCGGCGCCTTTCCTCCGCTCCCATGCCTTCTAACTAAATTGGAACCGACATATTTACATTTTATCACAAAAACCGCATTAAGAACATGATTTTGAACTTTACGATTCACGCAAATGAACGACCTCAATTATCGAAGACGTGACTGACGTCATCTATTCGACGGAAACTTGACCGCGACATTTCTGTTCCGTGTGTCCATTAATTCATATCTATGTATATCATGACGCCAGCGGGGTGGGCAGAGAGTACAGAGTTTTCCAACAGGTTCTATCCTTTATAAATCTCTCTGACTTCATATGTAATTGAAAGATTGTGTTTCCACGCTAGGAATTGTCGTGCGTTTACAAACATGTGATTCACGAAGGACAAACATCCATCCATTTATGGATTACTCCTGAGAGGATCAAACCCCCAACCAGTCGAGCGAGCGGAGTGTTCGTTCTATTTTTTTATTTTTTGTAACCGTAGCCCCACACTAGGATTTATTCCTGTATCGTGGGTGCGTTTACAAACATGAAAATTCACATGCACAAATACCCAGACCGGGACAAATAATTGTGGATCACACAAAGATTTGTCCCGTGCGGGAATCGAACCCGCGACTATTAGACACAGTAGGCGGAGTGGCTTAAGCTCTTAACCACTGCGCTAAATCGGCGGTCGTTCTATTATAACTACTAAACGAAGCCGTCATCAAAAAAGTCATGTAAATCTTTTGCTTTTTAGTAACAAATGTCAATGGTATGGTAATATCTATTTTTTCCTTTCCGAAAATATTAAATATCGTCCGCCTGAAAAAAAATGAATGAAGCACGTTTCACGGTGAAACGTGATTCATCTTCGTCAAAAGTTTATTCGAATGGAATCGCGTAGCTGCAGGGCTGGCACCGGCGGCGCGACAAGATTTATATTACGAATTTTGTTGCCCCGCGCGTGAAATTTCTGTTTGTCTTAAGTGTAAGCATGGTGTGCCTTAACGAAAGCTTGACATGAAAATCTTATCTCAAAAGTCATATTGTATTGACGTATCTCCAGTCGTAACATATCTACTACAGGACTAAGGCCTCCCTCAAAGATTGCCACAATAAACGGCTTATTCTGTACGCATCTACCTGCGATTTTTAGCAGGTCATCTGTCTATCAGGGCCTGTCCACCCGGGCAGGCCCTGATAGACAGATAGGCTGACCTTAACTGATTCTTTAAGATAAAACTACGCTTACATAAAACTATTTAGACTTGTTTCTATATTCTTTATTGTTTACAATTTAAATGTATACAGAAGGCGAGGTTAACTCAAATATAAGTTGTCTACCAGCAAACCTTGTTGAAAGATAGAATGTTAAGAGGTTAACTTGAGTACAAGCCTCGAATCAGGGCCCGACAATATTTGTGACAACCTGTGCGAGAAAATATTTGCCCCTTTTGATAGCCCTGCTGGTATTCTGTAGGCGGACCGAACCCCGGCTTATCTCACCCGCCGTCCGGAGATTCTACTCGCCAGAAAAATGAATGAACCCTCGCAAGGCGATAGATAACTACTAAGGTGTACCAGTATGAGGATTTTGAGCTCATATCATAGCTTTGGTGTGTGCACTGCCAGAAATTGTGATAATCTAGTGATCGTTCTTAGACATACTAAACTCGTCCACACATACACTAATCAATAGGTGATTTAGTGATAGGTCTAATGAAACTGCGTAAGACACAATGCTATTTTGAGATTGTCCGGAAAGATCAATCAAATAAATATTGTGCCAGATTTAGTTAAATATACGACGGTATACCTACTTAAAAACAATAACTATTTGGTTGAAAAATATTTTTCGTATATCTTGAGGAAAGTTATATCCATGGGATCACCCAAGCAGGTAAACACTCACGGAGCATTTTGAAAACTAAAAAGTTAGAACTAATCTTTCTTCCACTTCAGAAGAAGCCTTATCATAACCATTCGGGTTCACATCTCACGAACCTGTCCTTGTTAATTCATGTAAAGCCGTCTAAGGTTGAACGAATGGTAGGTACTTGTCGTACATTTATCTGTTATGGATATAGATACGGTTAAACGTTATGGTGATGGGAGCAGTGTAAACATAGAGACAACGTTGTGGGCACAGCCGCGCATACTTAGCATACGTCACTAGAAGCATCGCTTTGTACGTGGTTTGTGTTTTTCATCGTGGTTTGAGCACTGGTCCCTGATTTAAGATAGATTTGATCGTCTTTCTCGATTTTCCCTTTTTCTGAACCCTTGATTTATCTACAGGATCAAATAATTTTTATTAGTTGGTTAAAAATAAGTTAGCCATTTTGAAAATAATGTAGACTATTTAATATACTTTAATGATATACAGGTATTCTCGAAATAGCCGACTTATATTTTTAGGTAACGGATAAGTAATCAAACTATTGGAATATTATGCCTAAGTCGTTAAAGTTTGTATAGATAGATATTATACAACCTGCAATGTACATTTAATATTTATTATAAATCACAGTACACCTCTGCCACCCCTGCTTAGGGTATATAGGCGTGACGGTATTTGTTATATATAAATCTACTTTTTCTATTTTTGTTATTACAAGCATCTGTAATAGACCGAGTCTTATCTGAAGGACAAGTCAAGAGTCTCTGTAATCGGCGAGCATGTATGAGACGAACTATGAGAATGGAGGAAGCCAGAGAGGTAAGAACCTATTGGAACTCTGTATTCTCTGCCTACCCCGAGAGGGATTTGGCCTGATGATATAGATAGATAGATAAGCAACTGTTACATAAGCCACCATAATTAGCAAGCACAATAAAAGTCCACTTCATAACGGTCGTGAGACAACTGTGAACGGCAAAGATCTCGCAGCTTAGTCTGTTCATTATAAAAATAGTTTTTTCAATTAGTATAGATGCATAAAGTAGAATATATTATTTAAATATTTGCTTTTTAGAACAGATATTTGTTTTTTTCTTACCGTGTAACTTAATCTAAATATGCTCCCGTTTTACAGGCGCCTAAACTCTTTGTCCGAAAAAATTCGTTTCAGTAACGTGTGCGTTGTGTTATCACAGCTATTCTTTCTGTAATGTTTACTTGCCCAGGGCCTTATTTGCTATCACCAAACGTGGTGCGTTACGATAACTTAATGAAATTATCGTGTAATTGTGTTGTGTATGACACCAAATTACTAATATACGGACAAGACGGACAGCTCCGTCACGTGGTTTAGAGGTTGGGTCGCTCCGCCCACTGAATTGAGCAGTCGCGTGTTCGATTCCCGCACGAGACCAATCTGTGTGTGAACCACAAATATTTTTAGTTTCAGTCTGCGTGTTTGTGCATGTGAATTTTATGTTTGTAAACGCGCCCACGACACTGCAATTCTTAGGCTACGTTTATAAAAAAAAACACGTAATAATCGTAACGCGCCGCGTTAAGTGTTTAATTGTTCGTAGCGAATAAAGTCCCAGGTGCTTCGTGACGCCGAATATAGTCCTACATTAAGTCTTGTTTGAAAAACTGTTCTGTCCGATCCACGCCGTACTGTCCACACAATCCAAGTGATAAATATCAGTTCATAGTTCCCTCTAACCCCCCATATTTATAAAGGTTTTAATAAAGTAAGCGCTAAAACCTGACAAAGTGATTATAAATAAACGTAAGCGGCTTACGAACCAAGCGAATTGAGAGGAAACGCGCCTTTTGAATAAGTATCAATGATAAATATTTCTTTATAATCAACTAACTATACCCGCAACTTCGTCTGCGTTATTTTCAGGCTTGTATTTCACACCCTAAAGGTTTTTCTATGGATAAAATCTATGTTCATGCCGAATTTGAACAAAATCTGCTCAGCGGCTTGGGCGTAATAAGTAACAGGCAGTGATAGCCTAGTGGTTAGACCGTTGGACTGCAAGTCAAAGGTCTCGGGTTCAAACCCAGGCACGCACCTCTGTCTTTTCGAAAGCATGTGCGTATTAAAAAAATAATTATCACTTGCTTTAACAGTGAAGGAAAACATCGTGAGGAAACCTGCATGCGTAAGAGTTTCCCGAAGGAATGTGAAGTTCGCCAACCCGCACTAGGCCAGCGTGGTCGACTATGGCCTAAACCCTTTCAGTTTGAGAGGAGGCCCGTGCCCAGCAGTGGGACAGTTTCTTAACAGGGCTAATAATATTATTATTATATATAAGTAACAGACAAACAGACAGATAGAGTTACTTTCCAATTTATAATATCAGTGTAGACTATCTATACCCACAACTTCGTTCGCTTTATTTTCAGGCGTGTATTTCACACTCTTAAGTTTTTCTGAGAGTAAAGGTGGCCTATGTCCTTCCCCTGGATAAAATCTATGTCCATGCCGAATTTTATCAAAATCTGTTCAGCGGTTTGGGCGTGAAAAAGTAACAGAGAAACAGATAGACAGAGTTACGAATTTATAATATTACTAGTTGTACCCCCAATTCGTTGGCGTTATTTACAGGCGTGTATTTCACAATTTCACACCCTAAAATTTTTTGAGACTATTTCTATCTATATCATGACGCCAGATCCCTTGCGAGATAGGCAGAGGGTACAGAGTTTCAACAGGTTCGTTTCTTACAGACCTCTGGCTTCCTCCACCTTCATAGTTCGTCTAATACACGCTCGCCGGTTATACTCTTGACATTGACATGCCCTTCAGATGAAATCTATTTTTTTGCCGATAAGTAAGTAAGAATTATAATATTAGGTAAAGACACCAGATCAAGTTTTATGTGGGTTTGAAATCAAAGCCTGTTTCATTACTTGCAATTCGTTGGTAGTCACGGTAATCTTCTTACGAGGATCTTAATACGTTCGCCTTGGCGCCTCGATGTTTTTTTTATAAAATAAATAAAAATACTGACTGCCTCGTTCGTCTGGTGGCAAAGCGCATCGCTTTATGATCACGAGGTCCTGGGTTCAAATCCTAGGTCGGACGTTTTTCTCACGAAAAATTCTCAGTACGAGTCCGGAGTCTGGTATTGTGCCCGGTATATGGCAATAGGCTCGCCCCCTATTACATGGGACCTAACATCGTCGGCGAAACGTGGATGTACTCAGTACACCTCTGCCACCCCCTCTGGGGAATATAGGCGTGACGGTTTCTTTTTTTTTTAATAAAAATAAACACCGCCTCGGTTATATTCCCCAATCGGGAGTGGCAGAGATGTACTGCGTACTTTTTCACGAGGTTTTAGGTTCCGTGTAACAGAGGGCGAATGTACAGGGCAAACACCAGTATCCCGATTGATACTGGCATTTTTTGATAGCAAAAATACATTTGTCCCACCTAGGATTTGAGCCCAGGACCTCGTGATCACAATATTTTATATTAATACGCTTTTATTATGTGTTCTGTCCGTCTGTGTGGGGATATTTTTGTCCGTTCCGTAAAGACGTCCTATTATCCTAATAGCCAGACTGGGCGGACCGGTCTAGTGCAAACCGCACAATACTTGTAGTATTTATTGATAAGACTGCCGGCCCCTCGTAATTACGGCTATTAGAACGACTTCTGGCCGCGTGCTACCTTCGCAGATGTCACCGCACTAATATCGAAATACATTAATCTAATAACTTAATTAAGTAGATACCTATCTCTAAATACGACTACAAGATAGGTAGATGTATCACGTTAGATGCCTCGCTCGATAGACAGAGAGTACAGAGTTTCAACAGGGTTTTGCCTCACAGACCTCTCTCGCTTGATCCACTCTTAGGTCGTCTTATACACACACACACTCGCCGTAGCTATAATCAGTAAATATATTAGCTTATATTGTCCCGTTGTTGAGCGAAAGTCTTCTCTCTAAAACAGAGGTGAGATACAATAGGTCATATTCCACCATGGGGACCCATTGCGCTTTGGTCGAGAGAGGTTTGTGGCTAGCTGGTGTTGGAACTTATCAAGCTTATAAGGCACGCAATTTGTCTTATCAACTTCCGAAGCCTTCCGAAGCATAGAGACGCTCGAAAATAGAATTTCCAATAACGGTCACTCATCTCTTAGCGACCAAGCCGAGCGTTGCTTAACCTTAGTGTTTGCTAATAACTCTGCGGTACTACAGCGCTATCTATAACTAGGATATATATAAATTTATTTTAATCAATAATAATTTTATTATAATTAAATTATTCTACCATATTTGGGAATGTTTTCGACTGAAAATGTCTGTACTAAGGGGAATATTGAGGAAAGTACGTGTTTATTATAATTCCATAAATGCATGCAGGTTATTATTTAGTTTATCAATAAAGTAACGGCATGAAATAAAACTATTTTTTCGGATTTTATCGCGGTTTATTTTGATAGTTTTTTTGAAAAATAGTTTTATTTCATGTGTAATATTCGCGTAAATCTAAGAACTCAGTAAAGTAACGGCATTTATTTTGTTCGAAGAATGAGAAGTGATTTTTTAAAATGTGACTGTAACAAATATTAAGTACGTATTTTTAAATAGATAAAATAACACAGGCACGCCTATATTCTGCAGGCAGGGGTGGCAGAGGTGTACTGTTTACACCCACTTTTTGACGATGATGTTAGCTCCTGTGTTATAGGGGGCGAGCCTATTGCCGTATACCGGGCACACAACTCCAGACTCCGGACTTATACTGGGAATTTTTCGTTAGAAAAACTACAGTTGTCCGACCTAGGATTTGAACCCAGGACCTCGTGATCATAAAGCGCTGTGCTTTGCCGCCAGACCAACGCCATTTGCCAACAGCCCATATTGTACCGGGCAGAATGCCGGACTCTGGGACTGATACTGGATTTTTTTCTATTCCAATTACATTTTTGTCTGACCTAGGATATGAACCTCGTGATTACTATAGGCAACGAGACAGCCGACAGTAGTTCTTAAATGGAATCTATTATTTTTTTCAAGAAATATATAATAAATAAAATAATATTAGCCCTGTTAAGAAACTGTCCCACTGTTGGGCACGGGCCTCTTCTCAAACTGAGAGGGCTTAGGCCATAGTCCGCCACGCTGGCCCAGTGCGGGTTGGCGAACTTCACACACCTTCGAGAAACTCTTAGGCATGCAGGTTTCCTCACGATGTTTTCCTTCACCGTTAAAACAAGTGATAATTAATTTTTAATACGCACATGCTTTCAAAAAGACAGAGGTGCGTGCCTGGGTTTGAACCCGAGACCTTTGACTTTGCAGTCTAACGGTCTAACCACTAGGCTATCACTGCTTCAAGAAATATATTCAAATAAAAAATAAATTGTCTATTCGGGGAATACTTTCCGTTGGCTGGATCGCGGGTCTGTTGGTTTTCTTATAACATTTCCTGAAATATTCGCTTCCACCGTCTTTAAGTAGAAGACTTTACTGAAGCGGTTTTACCGCGAATTTATTTAACATTAATTACCTTCGGTTATAATGTAAACCAGACATTTTAATTTTAAATAAGACAAAAGGATTCGTTGAACTCAGTTCTCTTTGCTGTAACGGTAACTTGCCATATAATAATTCAAAGTAGTACGTATCTGAAGTACCTTCTCTAAAGGTGACTTTTATTATCTGCAATATTTTTTTTTTATTTAATGTAGCTTTTAGCTTTATAATAGAATTAAAATTAAATATTGTCTTAATATCTCACGGTATGTAAATTGAGGATAATTTAAGTTAAGGCGTAATACTACTAGTCTTAAACCTAAAAGTTACTTACAAATATACTAGTATTATATCTCTCTATCTATATATATATATATATATCACGCCATATACTTGGCGGGGTAGGCAGAAAGTACAGAATTCCAACTAGTATTGTATATTTGTGATAATTTTATTATTTTAAAAAGCCTAATTATCTTCAACGCGATAACATGCGTAAGGCTTGAATGCCCTCTGAAATCCACTTCTTCATCCCATATCCCATAACTTTTCAAATTTAATAACTGGTCCCGATGGGCCAGTAATTGAATTTGGAAAGATATTTTATCTTATCGACTATCTCGATACACGTACGTAAAGCGTAGACAGTGAAAGATAAAGAGGTCTATAAATAAAGGAACCTATAGGAACTCTGTACCTATCCCGTAATGGATCTGGCGTGATGATATAAATTTAGACTTTCCATTAAATTTTCCTCGACAACATATCATGATATTGTTATTGGGTCACACCCAGCTAACTGTAGGTTTCCTCTTAACTCGAAGGCACACACCGTATGCACAATTACAGCCTGTTTGCCGTCCCTTAATCCAGTTACACACACGATAAGGCATTGTGCATGCGACTGAGGATATGAGCCGTTGTCTCGCAGTACCATTAAGCCGTGTTTACCGGGCATATATTGCTCAACATGCATGCTGGTTATCTATCAAGCACCATTGTCATTATGAAATAGCTCGGAACATAAGCTGGTGGATATCATTTGGGTGGAAGGATAACGACGTTCGTAGTATTTAGTATTCCGATTGTCTTTGGATGTTGATAGTTTCGGGAGTTCGTGTGTGCAGTTATGTTGTGGTATTAATACAGATACCTATAAATATTGCCTTCAACAGTATCGTTAACATATGTAGGTTTTTAAAAAGCGTGGTGAAACTTCTGAGATGCTATTCGTACAAAGTTTTGGCTAGTTAAAGAGGAAGTCAGACCAAATAAGATTATATTGACTGGTGTGTGCAGTTCTCTTTGTATTTTTAGAAAAAAAAATCTTTTAATAATCTTAAGAATTTTTCCAGCGTTCTGCGTGCTGTTACATCCCTAATTCCCACGGCCATATTGCTGAATTGCAGTTCCCACATTCTTCCATTTCTGTTAAAGCAAATCAACAATATATGCCTTTATAAACCCCGGGTTTTTAATAAAAGTCAGTCACTATTCATTTGGTGATTAGTCTAATTGCTGCCTAACTACGGACCTCGTTTCTGCCTGCGGGTTGACTCAGTAGTGAAAACTAAGCTACCAGAGAGGTCTGAATTCGACAAAGATCTTCAGGAGGTCTCCCGTATGAGCGATAAAAGTACCGCGTTACAAGTGTAGTCAGTTATAAATGTGGAACAAATAATAAATAAGTGTCTAGCAATCTAGTTGTTTCTTTTTTAAAAAACTGAGTGCCCGGACCTAACATTGCGTTTATCTATATTATTTTCACTTACTCAATCACCTACATCGAAACTAATGTTTAACAGTCACACGAAAAATTCGCGGTCGGGGATGGAACCAAGGATATCTGAATATAGTGAATGGAGCGATCTAGCATAGCTAGCAAAGCACTAGAGACTAGACCTAGTTATAGTCGATTAATCCGAACAGGTGCTATATCGTAAGAAACGATATTGCAACATTTTACGTTCTCAAGGTATTCCTCAAAACATTTTGATTCTAACAGATTCTCGCCAGGTGACAATAATGTAAAATATGAATAAAAGGCTATACATAAATAAAAGGCATACTACGACAATGAATAAAAGGCTTATGTCAACAATTTTACTTAAGCCTTCAAGAAGCTTTGCAAACGTGTTGAATGGTATCAGGAGAATATTGTCCTTACCATTAGAAATGTAAGTAAAAATAAGTCGTAAGATAAATTTCAGTAGGTGTATTTTAAAAAGATATTTAACTATCTCTTCCACGTATTACCTCACAAGGAATGGAGAAAAGAGGAGACAGACTTACCCTTATCTAAGGTATATCCAATTCGTGCAAACATAAAAAGTGTAAAACTATAACTTTATGTCACTCCCACAATTAAGACGACGCGAACGACATTTCAAATGCTAAAATCTTTGAAGCCGTTCAGGCTATAGGGCCAAAGAAATGGACATCACACGATAAACATATCTGAGAAAGTCGAGAAGCAATAAAAATTATATTGATAACATTACTTTGTAAGTATATTGATTGAAAACAATTTTTTTTTTTTTTTTATGAATTAATTTGATTGCCATGTTAGTCCGATGGCAAGGGTGATCACAAGGGTTCAAATCCTAGGTCGAAGAAATTTAGTTTTTCTAACGAAAACTTCCCAGTATGAGTCCGGAGTCTAGAATTGTGCCCGGTATATGGCAATAAACTCGCCCCTATTACATGGGACCTAACATCGTCGGCCAAAAGTGGGTGTACTCAGTATACCTCTGCCACCCCCGCTTGGGGAATATAGGCGGGATGGTGAAAAATTTTAAACAATAACATAGCGTCGAAACGAAGTATAGAAGCCATAAAACCTACATTCCTATATGGAATAAGCACAAAGTATTCTTTGGTATAATTAACTAATGCTACGCACACATTCAGAAAGACAGACGAAAAGACTTGGTTTCACGCTGCCTGTACCAGCAAAGTTCCTAATCCATAGCTTTTGCCAAAGGTTTATTATATGTTCAAATACTTACCAACTTGCCATACTCGCCACGCTTGGCAGGCGGGTTGGCGAGCGCAGTTTTTGATCGCAGAAGTGTTAAGAGAACGCTGCTGCCCATTCCCTAGTTTTCCCTTAGTCGCCTTGTACGACACCCGATGGGATGAGATGGGTTGGTCCTATTCTAAGCCGGGAACCACGCGGCTACCGCCTGCCAAGCGTGGCGAGTATGGCAAATCCCCCCTTTGGGGAGGCCTATGTTCAACAGTGGACAAGTATGGGCTGAGATGATGACTTACCAACTTCAACGTAATTTCGCATACACGTAAAGTTCTTATTAACTGCTTTGTTTACCTGCTTCACTTCACTAACCATGCTACTGGTTACTACTGTATAGAATCCGTACTTTCACAACTTAAAGCTTTATACGAAACATCCATACTGCTTAGAATATGATTAAAATTACTATTATTTTCCCAGTTGTGTGTGTGTGAGTAGTCTACGCTGTTAGCCGCTGGGCATTTACAGCTTTACCGGACAAGAGATTTTTTACCCAGTTTTCTCCCCGGTTAAAAAGAGAAAAGAAAATGTACACCGTTGCGCCTACTTTCCGTCAGAGGTGCGGTGTGTATACCCACATTTCGTCGACAATTTTATTCCAATGTAATAAGGGGCCTAGTTCCATTAAATGTTCCATTAACAATATCAGACGCCAAGAACTCTTTAAGGGCGAAACCCCCAATAAGTGACCCCAATTATGCTTTGTCTAGGATTCGTATCCAGAGGGCCTAGAGAAGGTGCAAGCGTTTTTTTTCTACTCTCTGGTCGCAATCGATAGCGCATTGTTTTGACCACGTGACTTTTCGTTTCAAAATGTCATTCCCATACATTTTTCCGCTTTCTATTAGCATTAACGACTGTGGATTGTCAACTTGGCTATAGGCGCAGGATCTCGTTATCGCTAGCTGTACCATAAGCTAATATACCAATGAAATAGTCTCTGTACTTTCATCCACAGCTTAATAAATCCAGATCTACAAAAACGAAAACATACCTCCAAGCAACAAGAACAAGCAGAAAATTACCTGCGCATGTAACTGTAATTTCCAGAGCATCTAGTTGCTTGCCTTTGTGTTGAATCAGCCATTCCTCACATGTCCCTCCCATTGTATATCCCCCCCCCCCCCCAGTTTTCTCGAATACACGAAATTCACATCTGGTTACGCACATATTTGAATTATTGCGTCCTCACTGACAATAGGAACTTACCTCTGGGAATTTGAAGATCAAACAATTTTGGTACAATTTTATTACGTCAAAAATTATCGTTACAAACCGTAAAAACAAACGACACATTATGGACATGGCAGTGTCAAATTTTATATTTTTTAATTGCTTTTGTCGGAGCGTAATTGTCGTGATGTCAAGCGTAAAATTTCACGATTTAAACTTTTAATTAGTTAATCAACGTCAATCTTGGCAGGACACTGAGTGTTACACGGTGCACTGTGTAATTTGTGGTGCGCGACTCACTCCGCTGCTGTCGCATGGCTAAAGATATTTTTAAATTATGTCTCTTTATTTTGTAAATTGTGATTAAAAAATGTTTGTAGTATACTTTTTTTAAATAAACGTAGCCCTACTGGGATTTATTTGTGTCGTGGGTGCGGTTACCAATTTGAAAATTCACATTCACAAATACTCAGGCCGAAACAAAGAGCTGTGTGGGGGCACACAAAGATTTGTTCGTGCGGATATCGAATCCGCGGCTATTCGATCCGGCGGAGCGGCTTAAGCTCTTAACCATTGCGTCAAATCATCCGTCAAAAATATACTATAAATTTATTTTGCTACTTTAAGGACCAGTAGGTCTACCATGAAACGTAATTCCGAAGTTTCGGATCGAAATTTCGGGCGATTCCTACCACGAAGTACTTTCGTTCCGAAATCGGTCCCGAAGACGGCTTGGGACGTTTCGTCGGTCGTGAAACGCTACCATGAAGTGATCCGAACAAACGAAGTTTCGGCATTTTGACAGCACTTCTTTCGTGATTTTAACCTCAATTATATAAAAACTAAAGAGGTAACTTTTTACTTTCGTAAGTGTGAATTTTATAATTTTGGGTGTTTTAATTTAAACACGAATTGTTTAATAGTGATTATGTTGATATCTTAAAGCTTATTGCTTTTGCATGCATTCAAACTGGAATTATATGGTGTTTTTATAATATTATTATTGCTATTTTAACATGTACAAACATACGAAATAGCACGATTTTTCTGAAAATCCTTTCAAAGATTAAAAAGCCTAGGTTGCGGTGGGTCGTTTTTCATAATATGGCGAAATTTTGGAACATAATATGCATTATTCGCGCTTTTATGTCATTGTGACAGCTTGACATTTAATAATTTTACACGACTAACTTGAAATGTTCATAAGTTACCATGTGTCTGGTTAGAAACGAATGCACTTTTTTTTAGATTGGTTTAACTTTTTTCGTAAACGGAAACATACTTCGCATCTCTCATTCATTCACGAACACAGTCTATGGTGCCCGACCGAAAGAAATAAATCCGATGCAACTTCATGGTAGGTACACGAATCGTATTTCGTTCGTGTATCGTTCGGCTCCGAAGTTTCGGATTGAAACTTTCGTGGTAGACCTACAGGTCTAATGCAGTGGAAACACTGATAGGTCAATCGCGGACCATTATTATGCTATGACATTAATAAAACAATAAGATTCTTCCACACATTGTTACCGGGTAGATTGTAGAATAGTAGCTTCTCTGGTTTGCAGTCACCAGCTGAAAAACGTCTATTGGAGGACATACGCCTTCTCCAAATATTTTAACGACGAACAGCTTTGTACTCTACGGAACCACCTTTTACTTATAACCTTCTTCACGTTACCTCTGGAGAAATGGTACTTGATGTCAAAATATTGATCCATCAGTTGGTCATCACGGCAATATACATCTAGGTTATATTTAGTGAACTAGTTATTTATCAATGTCACAATTGTATAAGATATGTATTGATCAATCAGTTAGATGACCAACTTACGATCAATACGTAACAATAGATGTACATACTTACAGGAGTATGTATGTACGTCTAAATGACGTCTAAGTTATATTAAAACGTAGTTATTTATCAACGAAATGAGATAAGATAATCCACAACGCACTGAAGAAAGTGTTATTGAACTTGCAAAACTGATATTGATATAAATAAAAATGACTAATTTACTTGTTGGTCACTGTTTTCAATGCGACGAGACTTCCTGCCTTTGTTTACGGTGCTTGATCAGCTTGCTGAATTGGGCACGTCATACAACATTAATAAAACAACCTTAATACAGCCATATGAAAAGAATGACTGATGGAACAGCTCCTGTCGTTTGTATATTCGTAAATCTTTTCACAAAATTACTCTTGCCTTTTATAAATTGAAATGTATTCAATTTTATTGCAGTCTTGATTGGGGAATGCACCACGCTTACTAGTTGAGGGTAGTTACACATTTAAGCAGTTTCATTTCATGACATTGAAAGAAAAAATATATTGCCTATAATTACGCGTACTTACTATGAAATTCTAACGAAATCTAGGTTTTAACCGTTTTAGGATGTAATAATAATGTTTGGCGATTGTACCAAAACATAATTAAAATAAAAAATAAATAAAATAGTTTATTTCTCACCACTAAAAGTATTGTACAACATTACATATTCAGGTATTCACAGTATAAACAGACAGCATTAATTCTATATTATATGTAACACAATTACAGTGTGTGGTGGTTATGGAGAAATTAAACAAAGATTTTTGACCCTATCCCCTGAACTAGGCGAAAGCCTGTATCTCAGGAGATAGTGCTCTGCCATGAACATTATATATCTGTGTTAGCTCCTTGATTTCTTTGTGTGTCACTGTTAGTATATGTTCAGCAATTTCAAGATTAGATCATATTTATACTTTTTTCTTTGTGTGTATGGGTGTGCGTTTGTGTGTGTGTGTGTGTGTGTGTGTGTGTGTGTGGTGTATATGTGCGTCTGTGTGTGAGTGTGTGTGTGTGTGTGTGGTGTATATGTGCGTCTGTGTGCAAGAGTGTGTGTGTGTTTCTGTGATATTTTATATGTATGTATGAGAATAGTATTTGTCAAAGCATATTACACATTTAACGTCATTAGGTTTTCAGTATTTTCGTAATCTAGTTGTAATATCCACTTTTTAGTCTTAACTTTAGCTTCATGTCTACTCAGCCGTATAATATTAAGTTTTTGATTTATTTTATTATACAAGTGTGAACTTATAACATAGTTCTGCCTGTATACATACTATCGATACTTAACTGGTAGATAACTCAAACTGAGTTAAGTTCGCCTTTGTACATCATTTGTATTAATATGCTTACAAACAATAAAGATAAAGATACTCATAGTATAAATTTGAAAGTAATTGTCTGTCTATCTGTTTGTCTGTTATCTTTTCACGCCCAAACCGCTAAACAGGTTTTGATCAAATTCAAGGACATAGATTATATCCAGGGGAATGACATTGGCTACAGTTTGTCTTAAAAAAAACGTAAGGGCGTGAAATACACGCCTGGAAATAACACAAACGAAGTTGCGGTTACAGATAGTTATGATATAATTTTAATTATTGATATTCATACGAGTTAAATTCAGTAATTTCGAAACCTTTACTAATGAGCGAATTAGATACATGTTGCTAGTTAGAAAAACATTCCTCTATTCAACATTAAACTAGATTAAATGAACACAAGCAAAGTTAATTATGTAATTTTCCGCTAAACATGTTAGCAAATTTAAATAAATTGATGACAATAGAATTTGGGAAATCGTAATGCGATGGACATGTACAGCCGGGTATTCGCATTAAATTTCAAGCGTGTTTCTATTTTGGCTTTACATTCTCGTTGGGAATCGAAAATCAAGCCAATTCCAATATTTAGCTCAAGAATAGATTTGTCAACTACCAGTAGAATTTTGACAAATATGAAAATTCTTACAAAATACTACTGATAGGTAGTAAGCAATTAGTTGACCTTGAAGCAAAATGTTTTTAAGGGACAATGATTGAGAAATAGACAAGTCGAGCCGCCAGCGTAGTTTAACATAACATCAGAAGCTGTTTTCTCCTATTTCACGGATACCAGTAACCAATAAATCAACGACATCCGCAAGTTGAAATGTTCCAAATGTTTCCCAGGCGTTTTGGTACGGCTGGGTTCGGTCGTTGCTCTCAGGGCCAGGCATCCCTATTCCCTCGCGACGGATATTATCGGGGCCTGCGCACCGTACGATAATAATCGCAAGGCCAGACCTAACGGTCCCTTTAATGCGAGGGTTCGTCTCCGAGCATCTACAGTCTGGTTGCATTTTCAAATTGTTGTTTTTTCGAAACTAGTTTTTGTGTAATTACGTTTTATTCAAAGTGAGTTTCATAAGGGATCGTTAAAATGCGCTCAGCCAGTCGCATAGATTGCGTATCAATATTATCAATTTCATTGAGTGAATCTCTGGAATATTTAAATGAACCAGCGAAGATAATCCTATTGGTTAAACGTGTATTATCGCAGTTAAATAACGAATGAGAAAACTAGAAAACCGTACTTAGTTATAATTTTGTTTGTCTCGAGGACGGCAGTGGCGCTTCTTAAACAAAATAAAGTTGTTATGCTAATTTTGAACTTAGACGCCAATGCCTGTGTCAGTACGTGTCACGAGCTGCTCGGTAAACGCATATTGTAGTTTGTAACCCTGCCATATTGTTATGGTAATCGAGCATTGTTCAAAATTAAATTGTCCACAATGGCAGATTCATGCGATTTCAGAATAATAAATGCTTTGGTTTTTCATAACGAAGCTACTTAACTAATTCATTGTAATTCATTATCGATAAAATACTTATCATACTTCCCAATCTCGAAACCTGAAATAGAAATTCAACTTTTTCGTTTTCGCTTATAATATTGAATATCCACTTGAAACTTCAACCTTTTACTACTTACGCATTATTCGGTACTACCTCCGTCAAAGGATTGTATAAGTACGGACCCAAACATGGGTCACCAAAGTTGAAGGGGTGTCACTAATAAGTTCGTCTAATGCAAACAATTCTTTTCAATACCAAGCACTACAGAGTAATTTTCATGGTGCTGTTTAGAATTCCAGAACTACTTTCAATGGGACGTGGTCTTTATTAGACGAGTCGCTGGACCAGCCTATTATTTGTGATAATATTACATATTGCTTGTTCTTTGTCCTCAGGGCGGTGACAGATCCTCGCGATGGCCGGCGGGTGGCCCTCAAGAAACTGCCCAACGTATTCCAGTCGCTCGTCTCCTCGAAGCGAGTCTTCCGAGAGCTCAAGATGCTTTGCTTCTTCAAACATGAAAACGTAAGCATTTATTTACTTTATCATCATCATCATCATCTCAGCCTATACTTGTCCACTGTTAAGAATGTGCAACCGGCTACGCAACCGCTCCGTTGTCACTACCATCCAGCGACTTCCTGCGACCCTCACAAGATCGTCGGTCCATCTGGGAGACGGCCGTCCCACGCTGCGCATGCCAATACATGGTCTCCACTCTAGAATCATTCGGCCCCAACACTCGTCCGATCTTCGCGCTATGTGGTCCGCCCATTGCCACTTCAGCTTATTAATGCTGATTTACTGCTGTATTTACTTCAGTCTTTGCAATATACTAAGTTCATATCTTCTAAAATAGTTTGTAAGAAATACAGAGTTATTATCACCCTATTAACTCGTGATCTGTTGTTGCGCTAGAGTAGAGTAGTGCCACTCTTTATTCCTGTGAATGTCGCAAAAGTTATCGAGCAAACAGTCTCTCACAGCAATAGGTTCATCTACTACGTGAACTGTTCAAGAAATTTGTCAGTAAATAGTTTCTTTGAATTTAAAATCTACCGAACATCTCTGAGTAATAAAACTTATGGTAAGTGTGATAATGTGATTTGAACTATAAGTTTTCTAATGGACTTTATCTTAGTAAGGCTATCTTCTCTCACTTAACATTAGCCAATAAATTTACACGGAGACTTGAAAGTAAAGGTTAAAACGTTAAGATTCTGAATCTGCACGCATAGTCGCATAGTTTCACTATTTTAACGATACCGGGATATATAGAAAGTTGTTTACTTGGAACGCTACACGCACACGCCTGTCTAGATTTAGATATTAGATTACTTTAGAGCCCGGGTTACTTCTACATGCCAAAATAATCTTACCGTCTCGGCTGCCTTACCCCTGCTTTATATTCTGCCCACTTGCATGGCTGTAGGAAGAAGAGTAAACATGTAGAGAATCCCACTGCGGCTAGATAGTAACCTTATCATTGTAGCTTAAATATTGTACCAATACATAGTATGAAAAGAACGGACGGTACGGAACGAAGAAGTTGAGTTTCTCGACGAATTTTCTCAGGGGAAGCTGCGTTCCGATCCGGTAGTAAGCTAGTAGATAGATTTGATAAAAAGTAGAACTTAGTACTGGCCATATCGAGATTTTAAACTGCGGCAGTGTGCAAGAAAGTTGGACGATGAAGATAAGAAACTTGTGCATGAAAGTTTACGTAACTGCCCATTTTCATGCCTTACTCCTTAACACACTTCTATGCGAGTCGGTTGAATGTAAACCAGGAGATAATAATCAAATCACAAATACTTATCTGAGGTCTTAGCACGAACAAATTATCGTTATCGTTGTCGAAAAAGCATGTAGTCACGTTCGTCTTCATTAAACAAAGCAGCGTGAAAAGGATGCTATAGGAAGGGTCACCAGCGTTATGCAAACGTCAATATGTCCGTGCTAAGCTCTCTGATCAAATCAATGAGTATTTTAAAGCAACTTCCTTAAACCAAATTTTTCATTCCATAATATTTTTTTTATTAAAGGGCGATTTATTAGGGCCCCTTCTTTGCGTCCTTGATAAACCGTCAAATTGTTCAATCGCTTTGACATTGAAATTATTCCCACCTTTCGTATTTTGAATAGAAATGTTTACCTTAAAAACAGCTTTCAGATCACTTAAAAGCCGTTCCCACGACGTTTATTAGCATGGACCGAACTGGGACACCCTATTCACGCATTTGTTATTTTTTTACATTTTTAATTAGAGGGACTATCGACGCTTGGTGGAAACTTTATTAACTTTAATTAAAGCTTTGAATATCAGACTTCGCTTTCTTCTTACGAGGCGGTACTCAATATTATCAACTACTAATGATTTGTTACCAATACTTGTGCCTCAGACCTTTTTACTATGATAATAGAGTAGCGATTGGACATTGTTACGAAATAATTGTAATGCGGCGCGATCACAGAATAATTTATTCATTTTCACTGTGTTTTATCGATCTCGGTGTGTTGTTTGCGGTTTGCGAATGTTTGTCGACAGATATCGTTGGGATATGCGTCGAAATAATAGAATTCGATGTGTCTAGGTTGCCTAGGCCCTGAAAAACAAAAGCCGGACTCGACGCTATAATTATGCCGGACATATCTCCTAAAAGCCAGACAAAATGTTTTTTTTTTTCAAATCTTCCGAGCGCATAGGTCTCCGTATGAACTTAGAAAAAACAATATACTGTTCAACTGTCGTCATAGTGGTTACAGTATATGACACTATCCTCGAGGTTGTTCAATAATCTGTTTACTTAGGGCAAACTCTGCAGTTGGGGAAAAAGAATAAGAATGAGGTCAGTAGAAGTATACGGCTGGGCTGGACGGTATTTGGGAATTGACGTTCAATATTACGTCAAAAAATAAAGCCGGTTATACGTTGCTTTAGCTTGTCAAATTGTTTATTAAATAGAAATGAATCACGGTCTTGTTACATTCAGGTCATAACTAACAACATTCAATAATGAATCCTATCATAAATTTACATTTACTTCGTGTAATGAGTTAAATTTATAAAATGCCTAACAAACCTGGTACACCCGGACAGGCCGGACATGTCAATATTTAGCCGGATACGACCGTAAAAGCCAAACATGTCCGGCTAAAGCCGGACACCTGGCAAACCTATTGTGTCATTGTACCCTCGCTAATAAGTGCCAGACGATCGTCTGTGTCATGCGGGCTTAGCCCTCGTCTCGCACCAAGCGGTTTAACTAATGCCCGTTTTATCTTTACAGGTTTTATCGGCATTAGACATCCTACAGCCGCCTAGTCTCGACTTCTTCCAGGAAATGTATCCTTTTCACCATTATTTACATATATAAACTGTACGGCAAACGATCATATGGTATGGCCGTTTTAACGGTGCAGGCGGCGCGTTGACCTCACATGTAAGTCCTCCAAGATTGCATTTCTACTAAGTATCGACGGAACTGTAAGGGAACGTGTTAGGGAACTATCCAGTGTTTTATCTCCAGTGTTGGGTTGTTGAGTTTCAACCGTTGTTGGATTGTCACCACTAAGGTTCGATACTTTGTCTTTGAGAATTTATGTCTGCAGCTAAGATTTATAGTGGCGAATTGAAAGTTGTTTATGTGCTTTTATTTATTTCAAATTTTAATGTTCAAGTTTTTTATGTTTACGTACATAACGTGTTATTTAGTGTAGATGACATCGTGCCAAGGCCGTGCAAATATGTTTCACACGACAGTCACGGGTTTGTCACCATTTTTTCCTCGTTTCTTAAAGTTATGCAATACTGTAATTATATGCTCATTTACTTTTGAACTTCTAGCACTTAATAAGTTTCGTAACAACGCGACGCATCTTAATAATTTTTAATACTTTTTTAAGGCTCTTTGACGGCTGTATAATACTTCAATTTCACGCTGTCAAATCGAATGACAAGAGAGGTTGATATCCTAAAGTGTCTGACGTCAATTTTCAGCGATTCTCGCGTTGCTAGCAATTTCGTCATATTCCGATACAACCGCGATTTATCTTTCTTAATTGTCGTATCCGCCGTACCCAACCAAGTAACTATCGGTTTTATGTTTCAAATTTTATATAGCTTTACTCTATTGTGATTTTTATAGCTCAGCGGTATCTTTACGGCGTGGTTGTATTTTTTCATTAGTCGTAGACTTTGGAAGTAATTCAAAAACATGTAATATATTATTAAAACTGGTACTTAATTATATCGCTAGCTATAAAATGCACCTTGCAGACCGCACAAATATATCCATCAACCTGAAAAGTATAAATCACAATGAAAATAAACTCGACATAATAACCGGCTTCGCGGCTTACGATTTCGTACTCCATTGAATAATGACCGACAATTATATTAATAGATGAATCAATTGATTTTAATAGGCAATTTCTGAATGGCAGACGTGTATTGAATCAACACTAATAAATTCGTTCCGAAACTGCAATTAGTATAATAATGGAGTTTATTATTTTTGGGCAGGCTCCTTATTCACTATGACCAATGAAACACGTAACGCGATGTGTTATTATAACTTATATAACTTCGTGAAATGATCGATTAATGGTACTAAAGTTACAAACGGAATTGTCTCGTATTGAATAAAATGGAAGTTTTAAATAATAGAACCTCAATACTTCAAGCTTATGGTATATTCTTTAAAAATTATACCTGCAAGGTACGTGAGTTGTGAAGTACCTACAAGTTTTATCATTATCCTTTAACAAGTAGAGGTACATTTTTGATGTGCGCCAATAATCGCATGTGTTGGCGGTACATAAAAATAACGTGAAGTAGTTTTATTAAAAATACTAGCAGCTGTCATTGTGCGTGTCATTTCACTAAATTATCGAACGTGTCGCGGTTTGTTATAGCGAATAAGAGCCCTGGGCCGTCAGCTGTTACTGTGAGAAGCAATATCTCGAGCTACCCTCTGCCAGCGATTTATTCCCCTTCAAAGTTTTATTGAAATTCGAATAGCACTCGTCCACGTCTGCTCTGGTTCGTAAAAGGAAAACAGAGGCATGCAAGAAACACGCAAAGAATAATGGAATCGAAAATTTTAATTGAATACCGATGTATGAACACGATAACGCACGTGAGAACGCGTGACGTACACTAAATATTGGTTCCGATCGAATAATGGAGTAAACATCAGGAGTTATTATGTACTACTAGAGAAGCTATGTCAATCAAAAAATGGCGCCTAACTTGATGACTGCGGGGTTAGCGGGGATGCTTGATGATTAAATGATCTAGAAGCCGCGTCCAGACGTAATTGCACGCCGCGCGATGAAGCTAAAATTTCAACAAACGTCCCGCACTCACCGCACTTCACACCCTCGTAATTTTGACAGCCCGGGAAGATTACCACGTTTTGGGGTAAACGTTGATTACATTAGAATAGATGACAATGAAATCATTGTTGCGGTAACGTGACGAATATGAAACTCAAGAGATATATATGATGAATTAAGGTTTGTAGTAATTTAATGTGGGGAAAATATATTTTCACCATCTTAACTAAATATTTAAACTATGATGTAATAGTTAACTGTATAATTACCATTTAATACTAGAACTAATAAAGTCCTCGGCGAATAAAAATAGGATAAAATTAAATTGTTAAACAAACAACACTAACAAAATGGACGCATCTATGACAATTACAGCCTGAAGAATTAATTCGATATTTAAATAATACGGCACTTGAATGCGCTAGTTATGTATGAAATATGATCCCATCTTGTTTGATCTCAACAGCATTTTTACAGGCAGGAAGGACACAAGACAGATTCAGTTTAATTTGACACGTGCAGAAAATTATTCCAGACGACGGTCACAGTGACTACTCGCGTGAACATAGGACTACTTGCTTTGCAGGTAGTAATTGTTGCTTCAATTTCATGCCCGCACGCGGCTTCTGGATTATTTTTACTCTAAGCGGGGATGTTTGTGTTTTCTTAGATAGTAAAGATGAATTTTCCTAGATAAAGCATCGTGCACGCGGAAATGGCATAAAATTTATTTACCCATAGGGTAGATCAGTTGTAGTACGTATACGCACGCACACCCACACACTGACAGCTTTTGAACAAATCGAACACTGGCATCAAGCACACAAAGTGCGTATCTTTCGGCGCCATTTTGTTAGCAATCTAGAAAAATCCAAGTTTGAGGTAAAAACTTGTACTTCTGGAATTGTTTCAATAGTGTCTCAGTGCACCTAAAGGTATATTTTTTAAATAAAACTTAGCACTCCCTCTTACGTTGCGACAAGTACCTGGCACATTGCTAGGGTGTAAGCGCTCTAACTTTTGCTACAAACCATTTGTTCAAGTGCCTTTTCTAGTACGTAATAATAGCTCAATGTAGAACATCGATACATCTGTACTAATATCTATGGAGTAGTAGTTAGATAAATTTAACTCTTAAACTAGAAATGATGCATATTTTTAACGTGCGACGTGACAGAGTTGTAGCTATATCGATGATGTGTGCTATTCGACGAGTTGTCCCTTTCTATTTCGTACTGTTAATGGAACGGAAGGTATTTTTTGTTTTGAGAAGTAAATAAAAAAGTGCTAGCCCACTGAGTTTCTCGTCGGACGTTCTCAGTGGAGATCGCGTGCCAATCCGGTGGAAGATTAAAAGAAATTTTGAAATTGACAATTTGTAAGTACCGCAGGGTTCATACTAATAAAGAATCTGTTTTATTTTGATTTTTCACGTATATAATTTTAAAACAGTACTTCTCTTTTTGCATGTTTGATTCAGATATTGATCTCATTCGCTATATTTTGTAACTGAATATTATTAATGTCGTGTATTGAAAGCAATCTTATTCAAGAAAGAAAAACAACATTATCGTTTTTCCTTGTTTGGTGTCTGTTTATTAATTTTATTTTTCTGCATCGCCCGTTATATTAAATAAGCGTGAGGGAACATAAAGAATTACAAAAGTTAAACCAGGATCGTCAAGGCGATGGAATTTGTCAGAAAAAATGTTTGAAGCGAGTTGCTTCGGGCAGGTAAAGAAACAAATAACTGACAAAGAAATGCCATTTGGCGAAAATCACAAGAGGACTTGAAGGTTGAAAATATTTTATTATAGAAAAGGTTTTGTTTTAAGAGTTTTTAGAGGTATAAATTTAACCAACTGATGGTATATTTGTACATTGACCTTAAGTTTTTTTTTTATGTGACGTGTTCTTGAAAAAACATCGCAAGACTTATAAATAAAGTTTCCGGGTTCTGCTTAATAACGGTCGAAGTTTTATCGATTCACATAATCGTTACGGTACTCGTATCGCAAAGATGTTTCGTTGCTTCAAGAATGGAATCCTTTGCCACTTATGCTCGAGAGTCCGTTAGAGGAAATCTTAGGCGATAGTAATAAATGTTATCGCCGGAATGGCCCGATGAGTTGGATATATCCGCGCCGCCCGATATTTGGGGCTTTCACATCGCGCTAACCGAAATAGAACTAAGTGCTTCTGGCGAATTATGTGCACTGTCCTTTTCTTTGTCCTAAATATATATTAGGGTTTTTTTTGTTCTTATCCTCGAAATGGTGAGCTGTTGAATATTTGTACCGTATAAAGATCTCACCATCAGCACAAATTAAAAGATCGCCCTATGAGTGCATTGGTAATTGATTGATCAGTGTTAAACTTAGTTTTCATACCTCTTAGAATATTAATAGGAAACAGAAATAATATAACATCTCGATAGCTACTCGATTCATACGAACGCTCAGTAAATTATCTTATTAAATCAATTGTTATTAATTTTATATGTTTAATTAGTTTCTGCTCGCGACTTTGTCCACGTTGACTGTCCACGGACAGGAACATTACATTTCCAGTATGTGTGTGTAAACATCTAAACATACAAGCTTTCATATTCATAATATTTATGTATAATAATAACTCATGCCATTCTAATATCGCACCGCATTTCAATGTTATTATCTACCTATTATATATAATTAAAAATTACTTAGGTATTCAGGTATCTGACCATAATGGTCCGCCAATATGCTGAGTAATGCTGGATTTGCACCTGCAACGTATCACCTGCAATTAACACACAGTTGAGGTTCCATGATAGGGAAATAATTACTACAATCCACACTAGACTTGCCATAATGCAAACCCTTGCGTTCCTAAACGCTGAGTCAACCCTTCGCATGCGATCTTCTCGGAAGCCCTACATTAAGCTCTACCTGTAATGACCTCATCTACACGTTCATGTATGTGTACTAAATGCATTAAAACATCCACATACGAATCAGACAGGACAGCTGGAATGACAGCCCGAAGTAATGAATTCCACCGACGTTTTGTACGAACTCAACAGCCCGAAACAAAGAATGGAAAAAAGGAAAATTGGCAACAGAGACAACGGTTTAAACTGAAACACTTCTTGCTCGCCTCGGCTCGGGTGCCGTATTGTAAAGTTTTTATGGAGAAAAATTCCAGTCGAACCGTCCGGGCTTACAAACGACGCATTTTCTTTATTCCAAATAATGCTAATGTACAAAATCTACGTTTCCTGGCAAGATTTATAGTTCAGCTCATAAGGAAGCTCCTATAATTTCTTGGTGTGTATTATGGAACGCTACCTCGCGATACTTGGCGCTCCGCAGCGGGCACGTCAGAATTGGTAACAAAACATAATTTCACACAACACCCTTTGTGCCTGAAACAACGCGCCATACTCCCCGCGTTTCCACCGCCACGCCATTGTTTTTGTTCTCTGGCCATTTCTTTTGTTACACGAGCAGTTTCTTTTGTTTAAATGCTTGTTTCTTTTGTTTTGCGGCTTCGTGTCTTTGTTTCGGTGGCTGCGGGGAGTCGCATGCGCATCGTGCGCGGTGCAGCGCCCTTGCGCGTGCGCTTCCTAATTAGCGGTTTTGCGTGGGCCGCCTGGCCCGATTTAACCTCGCCGCGTCACGCCTGACCGTGCTCTCGCGCCGGTATCGCGCCGCTAACTGCCACCCGACACTGGAGCGCTTTGGACCATCTTGATAATACCGTACTGTTGCAGTTACTTACTGTGATTGAAAATTATTATTTGATTAAAAACGGAAAAATTTTCTGTAAGTATTCGGCCTGAATACACTCGAGTATTTATTTTAGGTACGACATTTAATCACAGCTTACCGTCTGTATTACGAAAAAAAAAACAAACAACCCTTGACTGGTGCCATTATACCTTCCGCCCTCTGGATTATTATTGATTAGATTAGATTTTTCGATAAAAATCCCTTTTCAATAAAAATATGCTGCACGCATGCGTAGCACTTTGGCCTACAAGATCCGAAACCAAAAGGGTCGCATTATGTGCGTCTAGACCAACAAGACACTCCTATCTTTATTAAAACCCAGGCAGTATCTGCTTTTATCCCATAAACAAAGTTGTTTGTCCCCCAATACAGTTTCAGTGGGCGAGTGAGAATTGATTGAAAGTCAATAGGTCAGATCTCGAAACGCGACGCACGTTTAAAAGGTTTCTACCTAAAAAACTTTATGAATGCTCAAATTAAGGGCCTCGACCTTCTTTATTTGTTGCTTCGACCTTTTATGGACGGGCGTTTGCTCTTTTGGTCCCATTTAATCTTTTCACTTCGACATAAGGCTCCACGAAATTCATTTACTTGTTTTGACAAAGTTTACTTGTTGAAAATTTATAAGTTGGTAACATTGAAATGTGTTTTTCGGTGTGGAGTTTGTTTGTGTAAAAACACCGTTGATATTTTCTAAGGTGAAAAGTTAGCATTCAGTTGAGGTCATATGTAATATACATATGTATCTCCCTTCGCCGAATGTGAAAGTGACACATCTGAAAACGTAAGAACAGGAAAAATCAAGCCTTTAGTGGATAAAATTAGAGTGCTTATTCGAATAATCAAATTTTTGAGTTGTTTCATTATTGCATTATGCCTGCGATATGTATGCCAGGGATTTGTCTCATTGGTTGTATACGATGTTTTTGATGGGAAAGTATGGATTAGGCCTCTATAGCAATCCTTAAATCAACGTTAAAAAAACGGTAGGTTTTTAATTCTCTTTCCATTCAACAAATCTTAGAAGTAGTGTATACGAATATTTAACGCTGGAATGTTCTAGATTTTTCGAAGCTTTTTGTGCAGATGACATTAAGTATTTTACAAAATGCAAACGTGCGTAGTACGCAACTAAGGCTCTTTGTCCCACCACCTAGGGACTCGTACAAATGAGAAACTGTCTCGCGTTCTAACGTTTTGTTGGCTGTTTTATTGATGTTGGTACATGACTTTCTGCTCGCCTGCAGGGCTAGCATGTTAACACAGACTTCTTGAGCAGGAAAAAAAATTTGTCGGAGTGTTAAAAGTCAAAATAGTCAAAACAATACAAATCATGTTTTTACTTGTGAAGCTTTTTTCACGGCACGTCGTGCTAGCACGTAAGACAAAACGGTTATAATATAAGCCTATACTGCCCACTGCTGGGCGAAGGCCTTCTCTCACAAATCGAGGTGAGAGAGATTAGGTCATACTCCACCACGCGGACCCAGTGCGGATTGGTGGAGGCAGGTTTGTGGCCACCTGCTGTTGGACCTTATCTAGCCGCCTTTAAGGCTTCCAACTCTGCTTAACGACTACCACATTAAGTGGTAACCGGGACCAACGGCTTAACGTGCCTTCCGAAGCACGGAGACGCTCGAATATGAAAATGCCACAAACGGTCACCCATCTCAGGCCGACCGAGTCGAACGCTGCTTAACCTTGGTGATCGGTAAGAACACCGCGGTCGCACAGCGCTTCGAGCTCTAAACGGTTATCTCATGCCTAAAGCGACAAAATCATTGTCTTTTGTCGTACCGCCTGTGCTAGCCCTGTTGGAGTGATTCACAACTCGCACTCGGCTCTCCCACAATATCTTTATGATGGAACGTTGACTCGTGTGACGTCACGGCATTTTCAAGGATTGAGAGTCGACGCACTCGATGCCTTGGGTAGGACATTGGGTGTCCTCTACAGAGAACGAAATGTTAAAGGTCGAATAATTCGAGTACTAATTAATAAGATTCGTAAAATAATACATTAACAATTTAAGCGCACCTTAAGTGCTAAAAATAGAGTGGGTACGTAATAGAATAGAATTCATTTTAATAATAATAATATACCGTCACGTCTATATTCCCCAAGCAGGGCTGGGACGAGGGCGGGTTACTTCTCGCCGACTATGCTAGGTTCCATGTACTAGGGGACGAGCCTATTGCCATATACCGGACACAATTCCAGACTCCGGATTCATACTGGGAAGTTTTTACATTTGTCAGACCTAGTATGGACCCAGGACCTAGGGTTTGATCACAAAGCGATGCGCTTTGCCACTAGACCAATTCATTTTGCCCACCATTCTGTTAGATGTATAAATTTGCCTCACGACATTTGAAAGAGAGACATATGTTGTTAGCGTGTATAAGATTATAATAATTTATTGAAGATCATCTCGGAACTTGGCATAGTTCGTCGCTAGTAGGCATTACCGTAAATCGCTGAATGTTGACAGAATTCACAAATTGTGTTTATGTATTTATGTACGTCACTTATATCTACTACGTCTCGGGACTTATTATTACTTTTGATGAATTTCCTGTTTTCTGTTATTGTTGACTGCTTATTTCCTTTGTGGTGATTTTTATTTTTTATACATTTAGATAAACACAAAGAATAAATAGAATTTTGTGGGTATTTATTTTTAGTAGCATACTAGGCGGGCCATTCGTCCCATAACGGACTGTTAATTAAAGACGGTGTTAATTGGGCCACAGTTAGCAGACGACGAAAACACCTTGCCAGTAAGAATGTTCTAAGAGGCCAAGTCTCCTAACAAGTTTTTACCATTCTGCATCGCTGTAAAGATTTAGTGAAATAGCTAAAATTTCATTCAAATATTATTTAGACTAAGACAAATGAAAGATTTGATGCAAAAGGAATGGATGTATCGTACAAGCGATTAAAAAAAACTGCCAATGTTCATCGACTTGTGTAACAGACCGTAACACGTACCATTTAAATGAGTACCCAAGAATTTATCACAAGATCACAGTTTATGGCGGCGCATTCGGGCCGTGGCACCCATTCCAGCCGTCCATGCCGGTTTAATTACCCCCTCATCGATAGGAAGGCATCATCTGTTTGCCTACAGTGCGTAGATGAGCCGGATTTTATGCGCTTTTCATGATTACATTAAAATTCATTATCCTATCGTTCTACTTCGGCGTTTATTACGGAATTATCTTCGTTCGAAATGTCGGTGCGTTTAGGTAGTCGACGGGGACTGCAAAGTAATGAAGTGCGTTTTAGTAGAACACGGAATGGATGTCTGTTTTATACAATTCTTGAATTACTTTTTGTGTGGGTTCATAGAATGATAATGTTTTTTTTTGGTAATATTTACATATATTTGTTTATCAAGGTTTGTAGGTTTTTGGTCAGCTTAATTAAAAAAAAATTAGAAATGTTGTATATTTAATAGTGTGTATGCCAGCGGTGTTTGAATGAGGGGTTCAGAAGAAACATCTTATAATCTATAATCTCAAATTTCCTATTCACCGCAATTCGAGAAGTCCTTTAAAACTTTTTATTATCTAATAAAGAAATGGACTCATGTAATAGTTATTCTAATACCGTTCCAAGAGACGATGCCACGGCGCCAGTAATTCCGTTTGGGCCCCAAAGTGAAGTGGGCTCGTAACTTCAAGACTTGATATCGAGTAGACAGGTAAGGTAATATAATTTATGTTAGGCCACACTCACAAAGTTGCCCCAAAAGGCTGATTCAATTTAGATAGGAGGCCAGGCTATCGTATCCAATCTATATTTGCACTTAACAAAATTAATTTATCTGCTTAATTTGTCCTGTACGAAAAATTGTCTAGTAATTGCCTAAGTGAGTTGTGGCCGAGGTCTACTTCTAGTAATTTGAGCGTTTTTGACTACTACATGCAACGATAAATGTTACTTCCTTATAACTGTGAAATCCTCTTCGGGTGGAATTCTTAGAACTCGTGAATATCATATCGTATGAGATGATTTTATTTATTAGGTTTTTCCGTTGATTTACAAATTGTGTTGTATCTTTCGCGGGGAAAAAATTGTATTTTAAGCAGAAATCGAAGTAAGAAGTAATATAGGATAGGAGCAATATGGATACTTGTAAACAACACCGTGACCAAATAGACCATGTTCTATCTGAAGGGCAAGACAAGAGTCTTCGTAAAAGGCGCGCATGTATGAGACGAACTATGAAAGTGAAAGAATTCAGAGAGGTCTGTAAAGAAACTGTTGGAACTCTCTACCTCCCCGCAAGGGATCTTGCGGGATGATATCGATAGATAAAGATTGTAAGCAATGACTTGCATGACCTGGGAAAGGTTGCGTGTAAATAACGTTGGATGCTTACCATAGGTACAAATCCGGTCCTCATGACGATCTTTGGTGCAGCCATATAAATATCCGACGGTGGGTATTTTTCAGTTGAAGTTATTTCCAGTGTGGGGAAAAAGTAATAATAAAATAAATATATTAATTTATGCAGATATGTTAGTTAGCATGCCAATAGGTGCACAAATTATAAGATTGCTTACTTAATAGTCAACAATTATGCTTTGCTTAATCTTTAGTTAACTATTAATTATTTCTATTCGTGACCCTGATGCATTGCCCTGGCTATATATGTATTGTTTGTCTTCCTCATTCTGCTCACAATAAAACGTTCATTCATCAAGCAATTATGCTTAGTTATCAAGATCTAGAAGTGAATTATGTTATATTGATTGCTACCCATTCGATAATTCTTAGTTTCAAAGGATTCCAAAGTCATTAGTAACTTGGTAAATTAATCAGGACCTCTTTCTTATCGACCTATTATTGTCCATATACATTATTGATGTGTACTGGCTTAGAATGCTCTTCAATAGTTAATCCCACTGTTAAACCATCCGGTTAAATAATAAACACTATTTGAATATTTTCGTTCACTAAAGTACATATTATTAGTCATACGGCGAAAGTGGTTCCCCGAAATGATGATCGTGGTACACATGAGCGCATTCGGTGCGGTTTTATGTTTATGGACCATCCTGCTAGCGTTTTTTATACCATTTGTTTATACTTCAAAAGACGCGTTCGAACTTCTTATAAGGTCAAAAAAAACGCCTGTACGAACCCAGATGTGTAGCCTAGGCACTGAACAAAAATCGTAAATTTTGACGTGGTTATAAAAAATGCTGTAAAACTTGTAGGATGCGCAGTAAAATCTGTTGGCGAGCGCTCCGAGCCTCCTTCGTGCGTACGCCATTACAAAAGCATTTCGAACGATATTATTTTTATTTTACAAAAGCTTGTGGTTCCTTCAACTGCTGTTAAAATGTTTGCTCAAAGTATTAAACTAATTTCACGCTTGCGAATCGACAAGCCGAATCCATTTACATCTCAGTTTGCGGTACATCGCTGCCTCCGCGTAAACGTTCGATATTTTTCATCGAGTAGCGTAGTTGTCATACAAGTGTGAGACATCGTAATCGCCTTATAGAGAATACGCAAAGAACAATGCAAACCGGCAAACAAAAGCTCACTAAAATGACGTTACCCGTGTAACATAACGTCGAGGCCTTCGTGCAACATTAAACCTTGGTTTTATTTACTGCACCGCCATTTAAGGTAGAAGAATCTCGCCGTAAATACCATCTTTTATGATATTTCCACGACTTCATTAGCTCTTTGGATGATATAACTCGGAGTTATGACTTCGTTACCATATTTTACGCGGCCGTTATGCTCGGGTAATAGAAAATATATTAATTATGGCATTGTTAATGTGAGCGATAAAAAAACGCGTGATGCGCGTAACTTGCGATTCACAGAGCGAAGCGTTCGCACAATGCCGAAATAGTTTGTGGTTTACACTTCACTTGGGACAGGCTGAAAGCTTGAATGATGAAAACGATAACGAGGGGTTCTCGATTCTGAAATAGCTTGGGCAAGTACAAGAAGCGGACACGTACCCGGCTTCATCGCCTTCGATGACCTTCGCCCTTTCATACCCGATGTGATATTGTTGGTTTTCAGACATTTCTGGCGACTAAGTTCAGCACCTAGACACACACGTGTGGGGGAGTTTTTTAAATGGGTCTGTATCTATATCAACGTGGCCGATAGTTCCGTCACGTTTCTAGAGATGGCTGGTTTTCAATGACAAAGAATCAGAGGTGACAGTTTTGGACAATTTTATAAGTATAATACATGTATAATAACGTAGCACAGAGTATTGTAAGTCATAGCTTAATGCAGCTTGTTCAGATAGAGCCAGATCGGCGACCCTTCCCGTTAATGTATTCTGGCAATTTCGCTAACGCTCTCCCGGGAACTTGAGCCCTGCCTAGGCCCTAGAATAAATTTATACTGTTCTGTTTACCATTACTTTTTGTTGCTTATCCTGTCAGCTCAGTCCCTATAGACGTTTAATCCACGACTTATCTACCCGATCTACGTCCTACTTATCTGTATCGGGTTTTCTTGCATGTGGACATATCTGAAAATGTTTCAGCTGGTTTTTGGCTTTATGTTTATCGTCATTGAGATTAAATATTGGAGTATTATAAGCTGGGAATTTTATCAGATTATGAAAAGTGCTTTGTGCGAAGCACTCTCCATAACATTCTACATTCACGCGAAGGATTAACGAATTTTTCTGAAAAGTCATTTTCCTGACTGCCTTGTCGCTATGTGACCACGAGGTCCTGGGTTCAAATCCTAGGTCGGACGAATAATAAATCATTTATTCATTCAAAATCAGTACGCGTAACAATCTTATTGGAACTTATTAAGTAGGTATAATTAACGGCTTGCCTGAACTAGGTTGAGACCTGTGTTTCAGGCAGGATTCGTGCTGTAGCATTGTAAAATCCAATGGTTTATTTACAATAACATAACTTATTTGATTGATAAGTGACTTAACTAATAACATATGTTTTAATCTACTTTTATATTAAAATTATGATATGCTATAACATAATACGTTATCTACAAATTGCAAGTAATTGTTCCGTCTGTTCGTAAGACATATTTTGTAAATAACTAAAAAGCGTTTGTTTACAGCTAAAATTATTTAATTTGTATATATTTAGTTCTCTATTTATTCTATTGTACAAAAAAGGACCTAAAAAAGTGAAAAATCTATTAGTATATATAAGTTTTGAGGTTGAGTTTGAAGGGCAGACTATATCTTTCCGTCTCTTATTAATGTAGTTTTCTAACGAAAACTTCCTAGTATGAGTTTGGAGTCTGGAATTGTGCCCGGTATATGGCAATTGGCTCGCCCCCTATTACATGGTACTAACATTGTCGGCGAAAAGTGGTGTTTTCAGAAAACCTCTGCCACCCTCGCTAGGGGAATATAGGCGCGACGGTGTGTTTACGGTGTGTAATTTTCCTAAATCTAAACACTACACGTTTGTTTTTCTCATATGAGTATAACATTTATTTGTTTAAATTTAGTCCACTATCGGAAACTAACCGAATCTTTCGTGGCTTTAAGAATAAAACTTGCTGTTTTTAGTCCAACGACTTATCCTCGCGGGACTGGGAGCGGTTTCGTGTTTCCTTTTCCAAGTAATAACTTCGGACTGTTCCGCTGCAGGCGTTCCCCTAAGAGCCCAAGCTTTACCTACGCGTGGAGTGAGCCCGAGCTTATCGCGTCTGGTCATGCACTCGAAGAAAACTCCGGAACAGTTAATCAGACATCGATTAATGGATACCAGCATCCGCCAGCTGACGCGTTTCCTCAGATGATTAATCGAGCTACGGAATTAGTTCTCGTTCTATAATTAATAATATTTCTTTGCGAGCGGCAGCCTATCGATTCTTATAGGGATGATTATTTAGTTTAAAGGGTAATGCGATATTAAATCATATCTGTCCAGATTATGGAAGGGATTTATCTGCCGCGTCGAAGTTGATAAAGCTAAGTAATTTTAAATTGATTGCATAGGAATGGCGTTGCTACGGAAAGTTCACAAGTAATTGAACGTACGAGTATGTGTTTACTGAAGTCATTTTAAAGAGATATCCATAAACGCGCTCACAGCAGCGGCACTTGGCACGAGGTAACCAAGAGGCTTCTTGGCTTCGAGATCAGCGCTGGCTCGGCCCCTTGTCCCCCGCCCAGGGCTCGATGACGCCTTGGAAGCTTGCCCGATAGGCTTTAGATAAACTTTACCGTATTGCGGATCCGGAACTTTTTTCAGCTTTAAAAACAGTTTTATAACATGAATCATATAACGGTCGCCCCCAAAATTTGTACATTTCCATGAAAAACAGACATTCATTGGCGATGCAAATATATTCATGTTGTCGTAATGAAGAGTATCAAGTTGCTTTGAATCTTTTGCCACCTGTGTTCGTTAACCGAGGTAGTTTTTATGTTTTCCTGTGTTTCGAAATGGCGTCTTTCTGAAGGAAATTCCACGTGTTGGATTTTCACAACACAGAGTTTTCTTATTTCGTTCTATATCTCAACATTAAACGAAGGCTGCCTTCATTGCGCCACTCTGTTTTTATTTGGGCGTTTCGAAATTGGGCTTTTAGAAATAATTTTAAGAGATGAATTTCTTTAAAAGAAATTTTCTTGGTCAGGTCAATTACGTTGTAATTAGGGGTTTTTTGTATAACTGGTACTACCAATAGAGATGAATACAACTAGTTGTTTGGATTTTAAGTTCTTTCGCACTTTCCGAGTGCTGTACTAAGGTGGTCATATTAAGGAAAACTGGACCATAATTGCTTTACAGAATTTGAAACTTCGGGGATTTAAAATCAAAAAGGAACCGGGATAAAATCCGAAAAAATCATTTTATAATAAATAATAAGAAAGAATGACAAAACAGATACACAATGCGAATATGGAAGGATGTAGGTACTGGGGAAGACCTAGACTATCTTACCGCGACCAAATAGACTGAGTCTTATCTGAAGGACAAGTCAAGAGTATCCGTACCGGCGCGCGTGTATGAGAGGAACTATGAGAGTGGAAGAAGCCAGAGAGGTGTGTAAGGAAAGAACCTCTTGGAACTCTTGGAAGATAAACACAGTCACGCCTATATTCCCCAAGCGGGGTGGCAAATGTTTTCTGAGTACACCCACTTTTCGCCGACAATGTTAGGTCCCTTGTAATAGGTGGCGAGCCTATTGCCATATATTTCCAGACTCCGGACTCATACTGGAAATTTTTCGTTAGATTTGTCCGACCTGGGATTTGAATCCAGGACCTCGTGATCACAAAGCGATGTGCTTTCGCACTAGACCAACGAGGCAGTCATACTATTTGTAATATTCACGTAAATCTAACAACTCCATAGTAGAGAGGAAAGAAAGAAAAGGTCACATATGAAAAGTCGTGCCCATGGTATATAACATGATATTGAACAAAGAAACTGGCACATCGTACCAGGAACGCTGTTTAACATTAATGGCTTGTCAAATTTGTGGCTAGTGTATTTTTGTGACTAGACATTTCTGAATCACATAACTGGGAGTCTTTTTATAGGCCAGGGTCCTTTTTCGCTATGGTCAAACGCTGTGCGTTACGATAACTTTGTGAAATGTTCGTGAAATGGTATCCTTTTGTACCACTGTGACACAAATATTATATTTAAACTACATGTTACTGCATGATTGTTTCGTATTTGCGAAAAATATTTTGTACTCTGTGTCCTTTTGTCGCAAATAAACTGCTTATCTATCTATCTGTATGCCACTAGATATACAAGGTGTAATATAATAAACGCATGACCTCAGACACCCCGATTAGAGAATTGCTTCATAAAGTCAAAACAAAAACCAAATTTTCAAATTTAAAGGTTTTTACCCTTTTTTAAAGCACTTTTATACCCCAATTAACAATGAAACTTGTACGTGTATGTGTGCGTTTTGAGAAATATGTTTTAGGAATGCGTTTAGAATCTTCTTCTTACTATGAATCAAGAATAAATTTAATTTTTTATAGCGCACTGAAGGGGTAAAAGCATTTTTTTTTCAAATTTAAAAAAAATGTAAAATCCATTAAAAATTGTTGGAATCGATTCAGTTACCTATTTAGAACAGACTACTTTCAGGTCTTGCGTTTATTATGTTACAGCTTGTATATTAATTAAACGAAAATTTCATGAAGTTATCCTAACGCACCGCGTTACGTGTTTATTGGTCATAGCGAATAAGGGCTCAGTACGTAATGTATAACGAGTAATGCTTCTTGGGAGTTCACCTGCCATCCATTCTTACTACCATTACTCTTGTAAGCCGCAATGACTTCTGACGGTGTTAGATACTCTGAGGTTTTATCCTCAAGGAGAGTGTTTGGTTAGATCCTGGGTAGCGCTTATTTGCCAGCTCCTCTCACTCTTCATTTCACAAGGACGTTATGTGATGCTATATGGAATTTAGCCTGCTTCGCATTCTTACCACCTTTAGTTCTACTATACACTATTACTCCTACTATCCACCATTATTCCTACTATCCACTATTACTCCTGCTATCCACTATTACTTCTACAGTCTATTCCAATCAAACTTTGTGAACAAACCAACACCATTTTTAACCGTCTTCAAAAAGGTGGAGGTTTTTTTTTCGTTTCTTTGTATGTTCACCGATATTTCCGTCAGTTTTGGACCGATTTTGATGATTCTTTTTGCGTTGAGTATAGCTCCAAGGTGGTCCCATTTTAATTTCATTGGTATTGGACCTTGGACTTTGAAGATACACCAGGGGTTTTCTATACGGCAAACAGCATGAATGTGAAAATTCAGTTATGAGTTTTATATCAATCTTGTAGGTACCTCACTGTATAAATAAGTAGGATAATATAAAGGAGGTATATAAATAATAATAATAAATTCACTGATTACTAAAAATTGTAAAATAAAAAACTTTTTAACAAAAGGGAAACCGACTTCAAACAGCAAAAAATAAATATTTGAAGTCGGTGCCAAGTAACCGACTGCACCAACCAGCACCGACTTCAAATATTTATTTTTTGCATTCTGAAGTCGGTTTCCCTTTTTTTTTAAGTTTTTTATTAGATGTTTTAGTTGTGATTCCAACTTTTTCAAGTGTGATATGAAGGCGACAGTATTTAGTAGTGTAGTTAAAATGTTTTAAAGTTTGATTGGAATAGACTAACTACTCTACTATTACTCCTATTATTTACTATTACTTCTACTGTCCACTATTACTCGGACTCTGAGTCTGAGGAGTGTGTTGTGTTTGATCCCGGAAATCGTTTACTTGCCAGCTCCTTTAACCCTAAATTTGACAGGGATATTGCGATCAGGACAGCTCGTTTTATAATGTGCGTACAATGTACACGCGACCGACATGTTGGCTGCTTGTTTGTCAACAGCCACGCCAATTTACTGCTCGGACGTCAATGCCGTGTCGTAAAATCGTATCGCTTATGTATAACCTATTAATTATGTTTGTTTATTTCCATTTTACTTTGTTAATTCAACATAGGCAAGCGCGCAACATCATAGTACGAAATTTCTTGATATTGTAGGCATGTTGATTAAGGAAGAAAGTTATTTTATCGAGCGTAGACACTAAGGGCCACAAAAAAATATGGCTGCCTCGTTGGTCTAGTGGCAAAGCGGATCGCTTTGTGATCACGAGGTCCTGGGTTCAAATCCTAGGTCGGACAAGTGTAGTTTTTCTAACGAAAACATCCCAGTTCAAGTCCGGAGTCTGGAATTGTGCCCGGTATATGGCAATAGGCTCGCCCCCTATTACATGGGACCTAACATCGTCGGCGAAACGTGGGTGTACTTAGAACACCTCTGCCACCCCCGCTTGGGGAATATCGGCGTGACGGTGTACAAAAATATATGGTAAAAAATTTACACAATATGATCGCTGTTTACTCTCCACAATAAGTGACGTAATAATTTCACAGAATAAAAGAAGCCGGGTTGTGAATTGCAACAGACAGAAGAAAGGGACTAGTTATTAACTTATAAATCGTAGACATTTCGAAATAGCATTCATACTTTAAATAATTTTGTAGCAAACTAAATTTTATTACATTTCACAAATTTATTTTAATGCTGAAATACGAAGTGGCGTCGTAGACCTATCGTAATTTTGCATTACTCGCTAAAGTTTGCACTGAAAAGTTTTAAGGTCATGTTTGAACAGCTTTCTCATTTTGTCGTTTATAAATGGAAATGAGATTCGTAATGCGATGCTTTTTTCGTTGGCAGTTAATTTCCATTGTGTAGATTAGCAGCCTGAGGAAAATGCCGTTGTGGGGAGAATAAAGAGACTGTGGCGGAAATTCGCCCCGGCGCCATTGGCAGGCGCCGCCCTCCCGCCGTTCCATGGCGAGCCTTCCTTCACTATGCTGTTATAAACTTTGCTTAATAAGCTAATACGGCAACGTGATTACTGAGCGCCACACTGTTAACTAATAAACGTGCCGTTATCGCACTCACGTATAAAACGTTGATTTAAAGGCCATGTTGCAGTCGAGGCTCTTTTTTGTTTTGCTAGTGGCTTCTTTTGAGATACACAACCAAAATAAGCAGGGCTTAGACTTAAGTCGTTTTAGAAACAATGGCAATGATGTATCAGTTGTTGAAGCGATGGAAAACGTACTGACGTTATCATAATAATGAAAAGTAGGACAAGTCCTTCATCTCCATGATTTGTTGGTATTAAACACTACTATCCGATCTTTACTCTACTATCAGTTGTTTATACAAATATCAAATTCATATAAATTTGCACTAATTTTAATAGCTATTAGCAAGTTGGCACAAAAGCGAGGAGGCTAATGCCCTGCAGTGGGTTGTAGAAAGCTGATGATGATTAGCAAATTGTCAGAAATCCTAAGAATTAAGTGCACATAATATTTTACTATCAATCCACAACAACAAAACGTCACAATATCCAAGATAACAAGAAATCTGTGACAAGAAACATCTGGCTGCCGAGCTTCAACATGTCAAGCAAGTCCTGCACGACAATAAGCTTCGAGTCCCACGCCAACGTCACAGTGACCGAGTGAAACCAGCCACAGTCGAGCGTCTCCCTGCTGTACTACCTTACATAAGAGGAGTCACAGACAAGATTGGCTACATCTTGAAGCGTGCTTCAATTAAAACATTTTATAAGCCGCCAAAGAAGATCAGTCAGTTTTTACCATCTGTCAAGTGTCACATCCCTCTTCAAGATGCAGGAGTATACAAGCTTGATTGTGAATGTGGTCTCTCTTACATAGGACAAACAAAAAGACCAGTAAAAACTCGAGTTAAAGAACACATAGCTGACCTAAAACACCGTCGCTCAAAGAAGTCTGCAGTCTGTGAACATGTCCTTGACCGCACCCGCCATAACATCAGATTTGATAGACCACAAATCCTCGTGAAAGAACACCGATTCCTACCAAGGATGGTTCGCGAGGCTATTGAAATTAAAAAACATCCTAATTTCAATACAGAAGATGGCTGGGTGCTTCCATCGTCTTGGGATCCAGTAATTAATATAATCAAATCTAAAACCAAGCATAACACTGCAAGACCTCAAGACACCGTGAGCTCATTCTGCGTAGATCGGACCAACAAAAACAAAAATAATTAAGAAGTTTGAGGGTACCCCGGAACAACTATGCCTTTTGGACGTCTAACACCTCAGTCCTTCCCGTGACCATGGGTGCTGCAAAGCACTCGAAACGTCGGGAACTTAAAAATCAAAATAAACCGCGATAAAATCCGAAAAAATAGTTTTATTTCATTTCATATCCAAGATAAGTTATAAAACAGTAACGTCCAGCTGAAATCCAGTTATTTGCCAACACAAACGCGCGGCGCCCAAACGATTTCCGGCCGACCAGCAATAAGCCGCCTATTCATCAACGTCGACCTTTTGCTTCCACCGCTGCTTGCCGTATTTAGAGCTAACTTAACCGGCGTGTTTTTATATTCATTAAAATTGGGCCGCGTACGTGTAAACATCATTATATTATTAACTTTGGGCATAAGTGAGCAGGATCAGAATGAAATAGACCGTGTCTTATCTGAAGGGCAGATCAAGAGTCTCCGTAACCGGCGAGCGTGTATGAGATGAACTATGAGAGTGAAGGAAGTCAGATAGGTATGTAAGGAAAGAACCTGTTGGAACTGTGTCCTCTCAGCCTACCCCTCAAGAAGCACTTGGAATTCTAAAGGTACGCCACTTTAACTGTTAATCAAAAAGCCCTAAGAATATTTCCTCTTGTTTCTGTGCAAATATCTGTTCGTAACGTGAGTTTAGTTATTAAAATAGAACCTTCAATGGATTGTGATTCAAATCTATTCCTTATAAACATGAAGTACTAGGTAAAGAACTTCAAAATTAAATTTGCTCCAGAGACTTTATACTTAAAATACGCAAAGGATCTCATTCCAAGGAAGAAAGGTCTTTCTTATTAGTCAAGTTATGAACTGTGCGTTCAGAGTTTCCTGAGCGAGTGTGTGATTAATTAATTATGAATGCGTATTCCGTGACCTTTTTTAGGACTTATATATATGGAGTTTTGTTACTACATTTTCTTTTCTCTTTTTGATATTGATTTCTCTTTTTTTTGATATTGAAATATACATACTACAATTTTCTTCAAAGTTTACCAGAAGGGGATAGTTTGAAAATATTTTTATAATCACTAGACTTAACTCCTGTTTCATTCTACAGGGAAGTAGGTAAATATTATCTTTTTGTTATTATCATTGTCTTTGGGATCTGGCGTGATGATATTTATAGATAGAAAAATTGTCCTTGTTTCTCACTGCGGGAAAAACTGAAAGTAAAATCTACTGTCCACAAATTTATATCCTAACCCAGTAGTATCCACGTTTGACGTTCAAAACGGAATGACTCACGCCATCTTTAGCTTGATGGACCACTTTAATAGTATGCCCAAATTTTTATGATTAAAATAATACCTCTATGCATTATTATATGTTGACTCTCCGTAATATTACATAGCTTTCCATCATCAGCACATCTGTTTGCGCGACACGGGGTTCAAATATCCCGCACAAACTTGATGAATGGTGGCTAGGGGCAAAGTAACACATCATGCGATGGGCGTACCTGATTGCGAATTGCTAACGTAATATGGTGCATATTAATCAGGTGTTGTTACACTGAATTCAGCAGGAAACTTCAAAATGAAGTTATTACTTGAATCCTCGAAGACAGGCATGAAACATTGAAAGTTCATTATGACAACTTGATTGAGGTATTTTAATCTTATGTTCTTTTTTAACTCCTATATTGGCGTCGGCTTGATAGACCTTTAAGCTAACTTCGCATTACCTCTTATACTTATGAATTTTTTTAGGAAGCTTATTAATATTAGGGTCAGATTATCTTAGCTAATAATGCTTTTTTACTTAGATTTTTTATACATAATTATAAATGTTTTGCTTTTTACATCAAACGCTCTAGCAACCCAATTATAGTCGGCGAAGTATCTTGAGTGTTGCTGTGTTCAATATAAATATCTACAATTTAAAGGAGCAAAATTAGTTTAAAAATTTCTACAGTTTCCATACTGATTTTAATAGTTAAAATTGTTAGTATCTTTCGACGAGCTAGTCATGAATTGCTGATTTGTTCCTGGGCTAGTATAAACTGAATATAAACCAGGATTGTTATGTTTGCTGCGCGTTTTGCTTGGAAATTCTTGAGGCTGTTTAGGCTATTGGAAAATACGTTGCTCCTACCGCAACACAAATATTTGCAGTAGTTTTTGTTGTTTTAACTCAGCAACAACAACTACCAGTACCTAATGGCACTTCCACAATGGCGAATGCTCCTGTTTTTAATACTCAATTTACTCACTGCCGACTTCTATAAGAAGTGAGGGAAGGTTAGTCGTATAAACGGGCCACTTACGCACTACCTTCCTTTCTACACTATTTCTGCCCGCGCTCCCTTTGTTAGCAGTTTTTTGAGCCGGAGTCAAAAGACTAACAGGCCTAGGCCCAGTGTGGCTGGTTTTGAAATATTTTTGGAATTATGGCGAAAAATTGAAAAAAAATGTTGAAATAACGATATGAAAAGAAATATATAAAATACAAAAAAAGTAATGGTGGTGCATCAGAAAAAACATAGATGAGCTAATATAAAAATTGCCTTGAGGTTATTTTTATGAAATCAATATCAAAAAAGCAGTGGTAGCCTCGTGATTAGACCGTTGGACTGCAAAGTCAGAGGTCTCGGGTTCAAACCCAGGCACGCACCTCTGTCTTTTCGAAAGCATGTGCGTATTAAAAAAATATGATCACTTGCTTTAACGGTGATGGAAAACATCCTTAGGAAACCTGCATGCCTAAGAGTTTCTCGAAGGTGTGTGAAGTTCGCCAACCCGCACTGGGCCAGCGTGGTGGACTATGGCCTAAACCCTCTCAGTATGAGAGGAGGCCCGTGCCCAACGGTGGGACAATTTCCTAACAGGGCTAATATTATTATAATATCATTTCGGGGAAAAGAAAATCTGATGTCGGGCGTTTTTGCAACCATAAGTGCAATACAGAAAGATGCTTGAAGTGCGAAGAGAGTATGTGAACAGTCGTTGTTGCCGCGGTACTACTTATTACGCTAGGCGGGAATTGGCGGCAGAATTAGTGTAGGGTAAAAGCCGGATAGTCGCCCTACTTTTCAAAAAAGCTCTATTACTAAAAAATATGTACTTAATAGGAATAATGCAACATGTATATCAAAACATAGGTCTTTGATCTTTCATAGAAGCCCATTTTTGTAAACATAAGTAATATCGTTATTGACGAAATCCTGTTTTATTTGACCTCTCAAAAAAGGGATAGTTGCCTACTGTAGCGGATAGTAGCCCAATGTTAAAAAAACTTCGGGGGATACTTGCCTCGTGCGAGGTGGGCGCCTCACTATGTGTTTTTTAGATAGAAACAAATGTATATCAATTTAAGTAATCGGTTTTCATTATTAACCAAGATCCTATATCAAGTAATAATCAAAATTTTAAGCAACATTATAAAATAGTATTAAGTTTTAACGTTTTAACCATAAAAATAAAAAAATACCCTCTAAACTTTAAGTTAGGTAAGTTATTAGTAAAATATTTATTTTCTATCTTAAAGAAAGAACAATATGGCAATCAAAGTTGATTGGCATTAGCATTAATTATCACGAGAAGTCAGGGTTTTCAACTTTCCACATCTCATGCAATGGTTTTTGAATGTTGTATAAGTTTAATGCAACCACATTCGACATATCCCACATTGAATCCAATCTGATTTAGATTTTGTAAAATTGTAATTCTTAAAAATTCTGCGCAATAATCAACATAATTTATTTTCAGTGACTTATCGATTTTCGTCCTTTTTCCTTTTTATTGGTGGTAGTCCTTCGGTGGCTTTACCTTAAGATGGTTTTGAACTTACACATTAACATTTTCTTAATGTTCATTGTCGAAACTATAACTGTATTCTTTTTTTTATTAAATAAAATCTGTGTTATCAGATTCAGTTTCACTGCTGGTAATATTCTCTGACGGTCTTTTTCATTTTTTGCGGTTGCCCTCTTTTAATCACAATGCAAGGTTTTGGTTCTGTGATTCATAAGATATCAGCGATGGCAACGATAGCTCAGTACCATAAAAAATGTTATTTTACAATGTCGCTATCTCCTAGGGCTAAACAATCTTGAGAAATATTCAAGAGGTTTAAAGACGGCCTAGGTGGCGAGTGATTTTGGTTCACGCTATTCTGCTCTAGCATTTTGCTTACCTAGATTGAACGCATGAAACAGTTAAGTATTCATTTTAATTAAAACAAGTTATAGTCACAATAAGCTGGAAAAAATACCAAAAGAACAAAAAGTGCCTTCACTCGTTAAAGAATTTATAGATGCGGATAGTTGCCCCTAGAGCAACTATCCGCAAAAGTAAATAGGGCGACTATCCTTTTTGATACGGATACTTGCCCTTTTTATTTGCAATATAAATAAAAGCTATTCGACAATAAAACGATAGAAACAGTGTAACTTAAACCCTAATGCAAGCAAAGAAACAAAAAGCTGACTTTCGCCGCGGAGGATTTTTGCTCACACGGACAATACGCATACGCCTACTCCGACGGCTTACATGACTCTGAGGCCTACGGGAGGGGCACTTCGTATTATACTTAAGCGCTAATGCCACCAACATCCCTAACATAGTGTATTTAAAACCGAGGCATGTATCCCACTGAGGCAACTATCCGACTTTTACCCTATAAACCGGATATAAGATGCATGCACCACTCACTCTTTATGCAATGCAATCTGTTCGCCTTAATATTGACCCACCCTCGGCTTCCAAAAAAAGAAAACGGAAGTCAGCGAATGTCTTATACATCTAAATTGTGCAAGAGATGCTCGCTTATGGCATTGCGGGCATATCTCTACGGGCGGAAATCGTATTAATTCGCTCTATTTGTATTTTATTCAATAATTTTGTCACTCCTCGTGGAGATATATTCTGATCACTCTTAATTTGTCCGGTGAAAGGGATACAAGACGATATATCAATGTCGCCTGTCCGCATACTCTGTCTTCAGACTGGTCATTTGCACCGACTTCACCGAACGTCTTTTGTCGCTTCCTAAATATTCTTGAGTAAGCGGCTTTTCGGTAACAGGGTGTTAATTGTTTTTTTGTCTGTTACAATATATGTATTAAGTTTTTTCATTTATGTTTGCTCTTCTGAATACAGATGTATGTCAATCTACCTTTGGGTTATGTAGGGACAAGTATGTTATTAGAAAAAAAAACATGTGTGCTTCCTTTCGGAATTTCATGAGAAAAAAAATCATTCCAAAATGGAACTTCCGCGATTTTACAGTTTCATTGTAAGTTAGCTTTCTGAAACCACTATCTCATGCAAGGTTGGTCTGCTGTTGGTCTCTTCTGAACATAAAGATGAAGTTCTTTATAAAAGTCTTGGAAATGGAGCTTCGCAAGCTCAGTATCGTAATGGATTCCTCTTTTAAACGTGTTCTAATCCAGTCATTTCATTACCAACCAAATCTACGCAGGGTATTTATTTATTTCTGTCAAAAAGAAAAGCTTTTGTTACCACGGGCCAGTCGCTTTTTGCAATCTGAACCACTGATTCTAGTCACGAACAAACCGTTTACCATATTTCGAATACGTTTATGCAAATATGTGTGACGGACGACTAGTGTCGGCCGGTCCTGTTCAAGAAACCGGTGTCGATGATCCATCAACGTCACTTTTTACCTTCTCCATTCGTAAAAAGGACGTTCATAAGAAAAACTGAAATACGGGGCTTGAAATTGCGACACTCCATCTCTATTTGTATCGCATGTGAAGTTATTCATAAATTGGTTATGGTAATTATGACGTGTGTGCAGGTTGCCTACGCTTACGTTTAATGTAACCTACAATAATCATCAGCCCCCGAAAGTCGTCCACTGCTGGACTGTAGTTATAGTCGTCCAAAAATATGGCAGCGATGACCAGCTTTATCTTGCACGCCTGTTTTATTCGAAACCTATTATTAGTAGAATTATAAATAAGTAAGTACCCTTCAAATATTTAATTTCCGTTTGGGAACAAACGAGCGCATAGCAGAAATAAAAGGCGCTATTATCATATTATCTGCAGCATTATTTACACCAAAGATGAAAAGAAATACGGACCGATATCCTACTAATATTATAAATGTGAGTTGGTATGTTTGGATGTTTGTGACTCAATCACGCAAAAAAACAGCTTAACAGATTTGGATGCAATTTAGCACACAGATAGTTTATTACCTGGGTTAACACATAGGCTACTTTTATCCTTGAAAAATTTAAAGTTCCTGTCTAAAGTCAACTTGGACGAAGTCACGGGCAGAAACTAGTTAGTACATATTGAGAATCGAGGCTACTGCTTACTCCTTCCTTCTTCATCCTCAAGTTTTTTAATTACATACTTTACCCGTTAATATATCTTTCCATGCTAATGTTAGGCCTAACATCGCACAACAAAGATATTAAGTATCCCTTGGTAGTAACTAGAGTGCAAAGGCATTGTAAAAGGCTTCACCCTACCGGCCAGTGGCGCGGAACAATGCCTTGAAATACGATAGAGACAGGCAACGTGCTTTAAAGTTGTCATTCCAACGGTTTCCTAAACAGTAGGAAACCCTTGAGTGCAGTAACGAAGGTGCGGGAAAGCATTAACATTAGTGGCGTTTGGCGATCTTGGTATTACGACAGTGGAGCTATTTCTGCATGTACAGATGCATGGAGGTGTTACGGCTTGTCGTGTAGATAAATAAGTTTGTATGTTTAATAATAATCTGTACTAATATAATAAAGCTAGAGTTTGTTTAAACGCGCTAATCTCTGAAACTACCAGTCGAATATGGAAAAAATCTGTTTGCATTTGGTAGCCCAATCTTAGAGGAAGGAGGACCTCTAGGAGTCGAGCAAAAAGTCAGAAAGAACGCTACTTGAGTAACAGCGTGGGCGGGCGATGCGTTGCGGTCGTATTATATTTTTCACATAAGATGGGTAGTGACAGTTCTAAGTGCCAAACGAAATTAATACTATAAGTATAGAAACAGCTCATGGCTCTTATTGCTATTAAATAAAGTATAATTTTCTTGGTACACTTACAACTGTCACAGTACCCTTCCTTCATAAAAAATACTACAACTTTGCGGTAAACGGCGGGTGAAAATAAGGTGCAGAGCTCGTGTCTATTACATGCTGCTTCCCACTTTTATTACCTAGAATATTCATCTATATATAATCTCATAAATCACTATTGTGAACCAGTAAATTATGTACAAAATATATCAAAAGGTAATAATAAAAGTAAAGTAACAAAGGCCTATTCCCTAAAAAGCAATCCCTTTTAGATATTCGTAACATGAATCGGTAGATGAGGTTGTGGATTAGATAAAGGGGTCTTTGACCGTGATATATGCGTATAGGAACTCGTTGGTTGCCGTCGAAGTTGGTGTCATCTTTAAAGGTTTCGCCACATAGCGGACGCAGCGTGACGGGACGGCGATGGTGGCGCAGCTTGTGGTGTTGTGTGGTAATATACTGAAATGTATGGGAGACGCCACACAGCGCAGCCACGCTCGGTGCGACCGGAAATGTCACGATTGAACGTAGCCGAGCGCTTGCGTCCCGCTCCCGTCGCGCTCCGTCGGCCATGTGACCAAAGCTTAAGAATCAATGTGTTACTAGCCGGTGCCAACTCTTTTACCTAAGAAAGCAGAGAGTCAGATATTGTTCGAACACTAACTGGACTTATGAACGAGGCTTTTCTATGTGTCTATCTAAATCATCACGCCAGATCTTTGTGAGGTAGGCAGAGAGTATACAGTTCTAACAGGTTCTTTCCTTACGAAGCTTTTCTTAATTGATTAAATCTTGCATATAGTATATGGCAACTTTATATGTAAGTTATTAAGACCTGTAATAAGTAAACATATTCAAACGTCTATATGAGATATTATCTTGTACCTACTTCCAGTGTTAAATTCTAACACGCCTTTATGGGTTACACTACAAAATTTATAATCCCCTTTACAAAACACAGGGTCGGTGTGATTTATCGGTCGTAACCGGAGATGACCGATAACGTACAGTTTATCCACGCATCGATAGATAAACTAGTATTGTTTTAGCTGGAAGTTATTCATGTATTTTTTTTTCTCGTAAACAAATGTGTTTGACGGGGACGCGTTTGGGACCATTGGGACTTTGAGTGCACAGCTGCGCGACATCCTGCCGCGATCCTCAGTGTGTATCTATGTATGAAATTAACACAAGTGTAATCGGCTGTTTCCATTTGCGCACTTACATATGTACTTGTCACGGTTCACGACCGTACTGTACATGAGTAAATGTGTGGTCAGCTACAAAAGTCGCTGAACATTTTAATTTTTCCAACAACAAAACATTAAAACCTAATACTAGTAACGTATTATATTCGACTGCCTCGTTGGTCTGGTGCAAAGCGTATCCCTTTGTGATCACGAGGTCCTGGGTTCAAATCGTAGGTCGGACAAATGTAGTTTTTCTAACGAAAAATTCCCAGTATGAGTCCGGAGTCTGGAATTGTGCCCGGTATATGGGAATAGGCTCGCCCCCTATTACATGGGACCTAGCATCGTCGGCGAAACGTGGTTGTACTCAGTACACCTCTGCCACCCCCTCTGGGGAATATAGGCGTGACGGTGACTAGTAAAGTACATAACCCGTAGGTTGCGCGAATTCGCCTTAAAACACCGATATAGCGGCCGAGAGATTAAAGATTATTTTTTACATCAAGAAATATTATGGATTTGATGAAAAAAATGATTGAGAATGAATGCAATGAAAATTGCAAAGCATTTGACATCAATTGAGCACCCTCTTACAATACGTTCGCCTCGCCATCTAGTGAGATGGGCTCTGAAATCATTTTGGTAATATAGATATTTGAGATATTCAATTGGCACAGTCGTTAATAGCTTAGGCCGCTGCGCCCACTTGGTCGAATAATCGCGGGTTCAATTCCCTCACGGGACAAATCTTTGTCTGATCCACTATTATTTTTTTCGGTCTAGGTATTTGTGTATGTGAATTTTCATGTTTGTAAACGCACCTACGACACAAGAATAAATCCTAGTGGGGCTACGTTTTTAATACAAAAAATGTATGTTCCGAGCAGCTCTCTCGATTCCTTCCAAATTAGAAGTCGTGATGATATGTCAATTTTAATCTGTAACTTTTGTTCAAATTTGATGGACAAGTTGACCTTTATTTATTTTGATCTGATAACGGAGTTGACTTTGAAACTTTTTGCGGTTATCGAATCGCCCAAACAAAATGGACAGTAAAATGGCGAAAAAGACGATTTGACCAGTTTTATTATTCGGCGTTTTGACCAAAATGGAACATTGCGGTAAAGTGAAAGTTTTGGAGCTCCAATGCTTTTCTAAGTCATTAAATCTTGCATTTACTCTATATTCAGTAGCTGCCCGCCCCGGCTTCGCACGAGTGTAGTAATGAAGAACCTGAAACCAAATCTTCGCTTTACAATATGCCCATGTAATCTGTCAATTCTGACAATATTTTTGAAGATTTCTACTGGCGTCTCTCTCACTCGCTTACTTTTTATAGGATGGAGATTTTGTAGCCGACATTTTCACTTTTTGGTACAATTTTTAAAACATTTTCTTTCATACAAACCTTGTCCTGACAGTTAAAACACAACAAAAAAACGAATTAGCCAAATAGGTGCAACCGTCTCAAGCGATGCGCTTACATACATTCGGCAACTGGTTTTTATTTATATAGATTTACCGTAATATTTATGTAAATTACACCGTCACGTCTTTATTCCCGAACCGGGGGTGGCAGAGGTGTACTGAGTTCACCCACTTTTCGCCGACGATGTTAGGTCCTATGTAATAGGGGGCGAGCCTATTGCCATAAACCGGGCACAATTCCAGACTTTGGACTCATACTGGAAAGTTTTCGTTAGAAAAGCTACATTTGTCCGACCTAGGATTTTAACCCAGGACCTCATGATCACAAAGCGATGCTCTTTACCACAAGACCAACAAGGCAGTCATGTAAATTACAGTGATATGTAATTAGTTTTAAATTTATTCAATCGTTAGTTTTAGCAATAAGTAACGCTGGATTTTATTTGTACCCATGAAGAACAACTCAAAACTACGGACCATTGGCGTAAAAGCGTATCTCCCGTATCCGCTGCGTGGCGTGTTTGATGGCGCAACGGGGGTTGGACCGGGGCGGGGGCGGGTGGAATCTCAGCCCCTCGGTAAATAATTACCGCCCCAACTTAGGGGTGTAGCCCCAAAACCGGTTCCGTGGAGCCTCGGCGGCCGGGACCAACGTTGCCAATTCTTATTGTTCAGTTAGGAGCATTCGTAAATAGAAAATACATTTTAGAAAATGAGACTAACGAATACGTGCGTACTTTATTGCATGTGTGCGTGCGCATGAAATGGTTATACTTTCGTTAGTAAAAGAAGAAGAAAGAAAGAAAGAAAGGTAAAAGAAAGAAAAATAATTTATTTTGTGCTCACACAACTAAACACAAAAGAATGAAATGCATAACAAATGTAATTAAAATGACAAAAGAGTAACAATAAAAAGGTAGAAATGCAAAGCAGTGATTGTGTGAGACCCAAAATTGGTCCCTGCCTCAGCTAATGCCGCAGCTGTATTATGCTGCAGCGCTGATCTTCCGGCAGCGCCATATTTCGGTAACATCACGGGCGGTCTCATTTAATACATATATGTATTAAAGTCTAAAACTACTAAGGTATATATATATATAAAAGCGCTCGAGCAACCGAGGGTTTAACAAACTACAATGAAAATAAGAAAAATTGCTCTGTGTAAACCTAATCTTCCAAAAGATCTTTTCAAAAATATATATTTATTGTCTGTCGACATTTTGTAGTTTTTGTGTTTTTTTTTTTTTGGTAATTGGCAGCACTGTTTCGTTTTGCTGTCAATCAATGTCAATCCAAGGTGTGCCCAAGCAAAAATGGCGCGTACGACGTGGCAAATCAATAAAACGATAAATCGTGGCATCTGCAATCGTTTGGACGACTGGACGACTGTGCGACCCGATTTACATAAAATACCAAAATGTTCTTGTCGTTATTAAGTGCCTATATGTGAGATACGATAAAGAAAGAAAATACATTTATTTAACCACACACAACAAACTAAAAACAAAAGGGAAATATACAAAATACAGCTTACAAAATACATACAAAATACAGCATATGCCAGCAATTGTGTGGGGCTAAACAGGCTACTGCCTCAGCATATTGCTGCACCATAAACACTTATGGTGCAGCGCTGGTATTCTGGCAGCTCCTATAAAAGGGGATTATGATTAAATGTTAGAGGAAATATTAACGCCACTGGTTTCGTGCGTTGATAGACATGATTCGCTAGTGCTTTAACTAACCAACCGGATGCTAACCGGACATATTTTTTTTACGACAAAATGAATCTGTATTAAGAGGGTTTCAATTTAGACATACCTTATGGTCACAATTTTAATCTATTTTTTATTATCTATTTCTTTTCCCAACTCCTGTTTTTGTTTCTAATTAAATTTGTTGCGGGTTCCAAGACAATTAAAGCGCTTCCCGGGACACCCTAAGGCTCAAACCTTGACGTCATCTAAGGAGACCATTGAGGATCCTGGCTTACAGAAGTTACAATGGTGGGAATGTGTGGCGGGCTTAGTCCCATTAAAAAATATCTTATTATCTATCTGTATAATCACGCCAGATCCCTTGCGGGGTAGGCAGTATATTTTTTATTGTTGTTCATTGTATTTGTTTACGTTGTTTTTTCAACTAAAAGGATCTGCATTTGCTTTTTTCTGTCCGACGTCCAAATTGAAAAACTTTACTAAGCTTATTTTTCTGTGCAAATATTGGTAACCTGTAAGGTTTGTACAAAATGAATGATTTAAGTTTATATCGACCAATATAAGACTTGACATTTAGAATTTATTCGCTTCAGGTGAAGGCGATAAAAGAAATAACAAGGAAATGTGAATTACAATGTTATGTGCTTGAGTGAATCGAATTAGTGGATCTAAAAAGTTAATTGCATTTACCAACAAAAACTGCATGAGTTTGAAATCTAATCTGTATGTTTTAGGATGGTTTTAGGCAACTACTGTTAAAGACACTGTTTAATAGAAGCATCGAAAAAACCGGTTTTTTGAAGTCTGAGAATATCCTTTCTAATCAGTTCATTGAGTTTTATTGAAATTCAGCAAAATTCAGACCCTTTTTTCCTTAATGACTGGTGATAGGTTACTGACTAAGAAGTGAATATATACTTATGACGCAACTGAGTGCTGATTACAGTTGAAACATTTTGCGCGATTTTACATGTAGAGAATGTGTTTTGGGGTTTGTCAAAGGAATCTGCAACTTATTTTGTGTGCATTAGTTGTTGAAATTAAATGCCATTCGATACACACAACGTACTCACTCATTTCTAATATGTATTTTAATCTAAATGTCACAATATCTTCATGGCCTTCATCACAGACATACCTCAATCCCATTAATTCACCGCGCTACATTAAATCGCGCAATTCAAACTATTTCAATGCCGCAATATTCAAAAGCCTTACATGAAATTAACCTTGAGCACTGAAGACGATGTACGATAATTACTAGTCTAACGCTAAGTATATACAGTACCAAGACCATTGGACTTCTACTGGCTTAGAACTATTCGTTTGGCATCAGGTACAATTGCTTTTGGCAAAAGCAAAAAAAATCTAATATTTTTACGTAGAGTTCGCACCTAAACTAGAAGGTTGTGTTAAAAAAGAACTGATTTAAATAAATTACTATCGAACTAAAATAAAACCCTTAAGAAATAATACACATACTCTCTGTTTGCCACAGTTAATCTTTATTTCATACTTAAAGTTTGACATAGTAATCTTTAATCTTAGTTTACTTTGCTTTGACGATTTTGGCAAAGTCCGACTTTTTCACTAAAAAAAATGTGCTAGAAATTCACTATAGGACGAACATGTTGTTTAAGTTTACAAAATCTGTCGGCGAAACTGCACAATACTACTAGTTATATCAATAAGCTTCGTTCATTTGTTAAAGCAGGGCTGTCCAAACCAAATACGATCCTGGTCCAATATAAATTTCTAAATACATACGAGGGCCGAGAAAACAAATACTTTAACTTTTTTTTAAGAAAATTAAAGTGTACTGTGTAAGCCCAAAAGCCGTCTAGCAGCGACTATAGTCGATCGTGGTCAGACCAATCACGTGAAGAGCTGGCACGGTCTACGTCACATTTCGTCTGACAAGAACAACAAAACGCACATAAATACGGGAATTCCTCTAACAATGGTGACAGAAAAGTTGCTGCCATCCGAATAAATATTTCATTCGTTTATTTACGCCCATATAAATTTTGTTGAAGGCGTATTTTCGTATTTGCGATAGATCAAAAACATGTCGCGGGTCGCACAAACACAAACCGTGGGCCGCATGCGACCCGCGGCCTGTGCTTTGGATAGCCCTTTAAGACTTAAACCATTCATAAAATATTTAAGATAAAATAAAAATTATATTTATAAATATATCACGCTAAATCTATAATTATATTATTATACATTTGGCGGATGATATAGATAGATAAAATTATATAGCATTTATGCCATGAATCAAACATGTCTAAAATAAAAGCTTTAGATATAAACACAGTAACATTCAGAACGATCCCATAATTCCCGACCTTCTGGTAACCTTAAACCTACTTCAAGCTTCCAATAGGTATAGATTAAGCAACCGACCGCACTCCCGAACGTGACCAAAGCCCCATCGGGGTATTTCTGCTGTTTTTTCTCTGATCAATCCCATTATACACCCCTATTTGGATAAAAACGGTGTTTTGTCTGCCTACCATTCCGGTTTATTTTCATTAAACCCAAGGCCCTTATTCGCCGTGACCAAACGGTGCGTTACGATATCTTCGCGAAATGATTGTTTAATAGTGTTTGCCACTGGAGTATCATTAAACAGAAGGTCGAACGGAGGTCTGTAAGGAAAGAACCTACTGAACCTAATGAAATCTGTTTTGCTTGCCTGCAAGGGATCTGCCGCGATAATATAGATACTACCATTAAATGATCATTTCAAGGAGAGATCGTGACGAGCCCCGTTATGTGTTTAATTAATCTCAGAGAATAAGAGGCTTGGGCATTTTTCGCAATGACCAAACGTGGCGGGTTACTATAACTTCGTAAAATTATCGTGTAAAGGTGTTTTGTATGCCACAGGACTATTTAACCGATAATTTCACAAAGTTATCATAACGCGCCGCATTAAGTGTTTAATTACTCATAGCGAATAAGAGCCCAGGGCCCATATTTGAAATGATCAAACCCGGTGCGATACGATAACTTCGTGAAATGATCGGGTAAAGGTATTCTGTATGCCACTGGAGTACCATCAAACTACTGTCCGACCGAAGCTCGATTTTTAGTGAAGCCGATTAATAAAGCCTTCTGCCGAAGGCGAAGCCTAAGCCGAAGGCTTAATAACAATAAGATTAATGAAATGAAAAATAAGAAATTTGGTTCTTGATTGGCTAAAGATTATATAAGACGTGAGGCGTGTATGAGACGTGAGGATGAGAAAGAACTTGCTGGAACTCTGTACTCTCTGCCTACCCCGCAAGGGATCTGGCGTGATGATATTGATAGATAGATAGATTGGCAAAACTTTTAAAAAGCTATGTTGACTGTATTAACGAACTTGTTTTGATTTGATTATTTACTGGCAATGGCGGCAGACCGGCGCAACGCAATGTGACCCCTGCCCCGCGCGCGTTGTCTCTTCCGCGGCGCGCATTCGTAGGTCGTAAATCGTAATAGATCGTTCAATTTCGGTGTTTGTTTAACCTACGGCTTCGGCCAAAACTTCGGTCCATTTTGGCCGAAGGAGGCGGAATCCGAAGCCGAAGGCTCGGTGGGACGACATCAACGATAATTTCACGAAGTGATCGTTACACGCCGCGTTACGTGTTTAATCGACCATAGCAAATAATAGTGCAGGAAAGGGAATTTGAAGTAATGTTAAACTTGGATTTTAGGACGTAGGATAGATAAGAGGATTTTTTTAAAGCTTTCGATATTGTTCAGTTATCTAGCAAGTCAAAAATCGTCCCAAGACAAATCAGTCAGAAGTTATACTTACATGTGTTTGGAATTAAAACTAAGCTACTAAATAAGCAGTAGCTATAAATATTGGAATTCCTCCATAACTAGGCACAACATAGAATCGAAATATTATTACAAAAAGCTTTTTTTTTACTTTTCCGTCCTTAAAGGATAAATAACAGCAATGGAAAGCTGAAGGCCATGGCCATACTTGGTAAAGCTTTTGCTATTTCAGAATTGAATTATTAAAAATTATGGTTCATATTCAGAATCGGAATCCTCCTTTAGCAATGCTTTTTATAAAGAATGTAACGATTTACTGTAAAATATTAATTTTGTGTTAGTATTAAAACATGATTTTAAAATAGATCAAAGGGTCCTCTGTATCCAATCAATATTTTTTTAACCAATTTCGTCCCACTACTGGGTATAGGTCTTTCCCATGACTGTACTTAACACGATCCTTGGCCATTTCAGATCATCTCTCTTCATAATATATAAATTATATTCCTCTAATTTTCTGTCCAGTAAAATAAAATTATATCATATAATTCAAGGTATATTTCAATATGAAGTAACATCTCAAACGCATTCTGCTAACAAAGCGTGCCGGATTCGATAGATTAAAATCAAGATTAGTTGTAATTAACTTAAAGGCGTTTGCGTTATAATGTAGTTTGTCCTCAACAAGCGAGCTAGCGCCATACTGTCGCATTCGCGTCGCGTCTCTTGTAATTTTGATAATGGCCACGAGAGGTTGTTCGAGATAAGCATGATAACGCTCTAGTCGGACCGACGACTGTCAACCACCACTGCTTACCTTTAGTCTGACAGCTAGTAGCGTGTAGAGATAGTCATGCTGCAGACGTGTATACAAAACATAGCATTTTTTCAAATATAAATTACTATAACGAGTATGAGTGATCGGTTATTAAGTCTTTTCGGCAGATGATGGTAAGTATGTAATGTCAACCTGTCAATATAGTAACAAAAATGCCGAATTACTATTTCCGTGTGTGCATGTTAAAGTTGTATTAAATAGGATGGGATATTAAAGAAGATAGTTTACAAAGTTGTAGGACGGGTGAAATGGTAAGAAATATTAATTTGCACTTCCCTGCCGTTAATTGAGATTCCCACCATCGTTTTTTTTTCTTAACGGTACGCAGCAAGCATTTATGATATATCGACGCCGGTAGGCATCTAAAACTGATGGAATATACTATGATCTAGGATGGATGGATCTAGGCCTTTCCCGAAATATCCGCAAAACGTGCTGTTTTCCTGAATTTCTCTCCGAACTTTACGTTTTCCCCGGTTACCCAAGGACGTTATAAAGCCACCCTTTCGTGCGTGGAAGGTTAACGCCGGGGTCTACCGCCCACCCACGCTCTTGGGGAGTTTAAGGGCTCGTGGACGATGTGTTTTAGATATGCAGTACGACTAGAAACACCGTCACGCCTATTCCCCAAGCGAGGGTAGCAGATATTTGCTGTGTACACCCACATTCCGCCGACGATGTTCCGTCCCAACGTGGACAGAATTTAGAATTTAACGAAAGAAAAACCTTAATAATACTGTCAGACCCAGGTTTGAAATTTAAGACCCTGTGGTCGCCAGCTGCAAAAGTGTCTCTAGGCTAACGAGGTAGTGACATGTGACTGTGTTTTTGACATTATAAGTAAGATAATATGTAAAATACCTTGTACTTTAAACTTTTTCAATGTTACTTTCCCAGACGTTTCTATATTGGTAAAAATAATCTACGTCAGAATAGAGCAGTATAAACAAATCATGCGTTTCTACTAACTTACGTCTTAACTTTACAACGTCTTTCGTGCCCCCCTTTCGGTTGAATTTTGGATAAAACCTTTCTAAGCAGACCACTAGCTATGTGCCTTGCAGTTTTAAAGATTTGCTGAGTGTGTGGTATTCGCCTTGTACGTACATAGTTTAAGTTGATGCGAATAAGTACTAAGCATCACAAAAGTATATGTATAAATGTAAGTTTACTTGAAAACAGCAATATCCTTGACCTTCCAACGAACAGTTACGTAATCACAGAGCTGCTCCAGAGCGACCTGCACAAGATCATCGTCTCGCCACAACACCTCTCTGCCGACCACATCAAAGTCTTCCTGTATCAAATACTCAGAGGTGAGTGCAACATTAATTTACCTTCCTACTTTTAATTAAGTTTTTACACTGTGGATGCCCAGGTTCAATTAATACTGGGAAGTGGAATGGTGCGCTTTAGTGTCTATGAGACGGACTATAGGAGCGAGAGAGGTCTGTACGAACAGAACCTGTTCGAAATCTGTACTCTGCCTACCCTGCAAGGGATCTGTTGTGATAATATAGATAGAATGCAATTGCAATAGTGTCTCTCCTTGAAAAGGAGAGACCATTTTCCGTGGACTTTCTTAACAGGTGATTAAAGATCGGCAAATAATTAAACACTTATCAAGTAATTTGTTTTCAATACAGAATTTTTGCATCCAATAATATAAATTGTAATTAGGCATAGGCACTGAAATTGGGGAGTATTTTTGTGTGTAAATAGATCTAAAGATAAAATATTAATTAAAGGTGACATAACCATTATTTTGGTCATCAAATCGTCAATCATTTGTTATTTTATTACTATATCCAAAAGCGTTTGATATGCAAATCTAAAAGTATAACATGAATTTCAAGAAACCAATGACTGCAATATAAATAAAATTTGAACATAATTTACATCAAAAATATAATTGCAACTTGTCACGTACAAACAACAAATATTTTACTTTTTCAGTCTCCTTTCTAACAGTGAGAGTTTTTAGTCCAAAGAGCCTTGACATACTCGTGACTTCAAGCTGGCGAATAGGCGAAGTGTTATTGTTAAAGCCGGAACGAAGTTATACCATTTTGGCAGGGTTCGCAGGCTGATTCATACTGGGGGTGGCCCGTTGCGAACCGTACAATCCAGGACCAATTGTCTCATGCCTCATTAATATGCGGACCCCTCCCGTTAGGTTAATGCTTGAATATTATTCTCGCCTCTGTAATTTCCGACTTCGTTATACATTTCATCGGGTTTAAAATTTTACACGCTATAGTTTACCAATTTACTGTAATTTGGATGTTGCTATTGTAATTGGTAACAAATTTGGACATTGGCGATTATAACTTGTATTCTCTTTAAATTAACAAAAACGACTAAATGCGAAATAAATACGTTTTATGTAGTGCTAAATATATACCATAAGAATATGTAAAACGACTTTCCTTTTGATCCTTGAATTAGTTTGGCAATAATTTGGCATTACCAACACCGGCTTAAAGTTAGTGCATAGTTTCCTTAGGGGGAGTTGACTTTATGATAGGAGCATTCAGGGTAATATAATGGAAAGTTTATCAATAGACATCTCCGACGAGCGAAACAACTTCCATAAGCACCGCTATGAGTTGACAAGTGCTTTGTTTTGGTTCGATATTGAACGATCTTATCCATTGAGAAGATACTGAACCGTTAAGATAAACAAATAATTGAATTCATAGACTTAAGCCCAGAATCTGCCAATTCTGTCCAGCAGCTTAGCAAACAGTGATAGTTGTTTGCGGGCGTTTTTGCTCCGTGTGCGCCGATAAATTCGGGTTTAAAACAAACCCAACCCTCGGAGATCCGCCCGGCTGGCAGCCTAGACAGTGCCGCTGCGTCTCGCAACCCGCCATTTTCCCCGCACACTCCCACCTGCCGTAAATCAATTAAAACTCCCAAGTGCTACTAACTTCCGGCTCCAACTCGACGTACCACAAAAACTAGTACATTACCTCCCTCAAAAGACTTTATGACGGCTAATTCCCTCTGCCATTAAGCTCGCTTAAGGTTTTAAAACCTTTCACTATGTATGCTAATGTAATCCACTTTCGCAGATGAAAAGAATCGGCCCGCGGCCGTCGCGTCTCCCGATTTCGTATTATTAATTTGTGCAATTATTCGTGCAGTGCCAAGAGATTTCCCGGGAGTGAAGCGGGCGAAGGGAATCTAGAAAAATGCGGTCGTTAAGCCCGCGCCGCCTCGCCCGACGCGTTTAATTAAAAACTTTATAGTTGCACCGCCTTGATGGCTCTAACTGAAATTACGTAGACAGCCACGCCGGATAAAATGAAGTCCTTTTATTTCGATATCGGTAAAGAACATGATAACTTGGCACGGTTATTAAAAGATTACGTGATATTTTTCCAGGGTAATAGTTACTAATAAAGGTTTCATGCGTGTCGGTGAATGCAAATTGCCCGATAAGGGACGACACGCGACGTTTTAATATTCCGCGCGCTCTTTTAGATTAAACTTGACTGTTGCGTTTCCTCACTCCATTTTAAATAATCGACGAAAGCGTTTTAGCTCTATATCTAAACCTAACCTGCAGGTAAAACAGGAATAGAGGGATAAAAAATAAATTCCACATTCTATCTTCGTGCATCACACGTAGCGCAGCGTCGAAGTTATATTAAAAAAAATAAAATACTGCAACGTCGTCATTCATCCAGAATGTGGTTATTCAGGAAACGCAACTCAAACAGTAGTCGCGGATTGTCAACAAAAAGACATCGGATTCTCCAGAATGCAGTTTGACTTATCCGTGACAAATGCATAGTAAGCCGGTGTGCATATTCCGCATGCCTGTGCTGTGACTCCGTGGTCATTGTGTGCAGGCAAAGGCGGCACGTTGCGCGCTGCCACCTAACTATGCCATGCAAATGGTGTCCGCTTGAGCCCTCATCCGGTAGCGCTCCTGTTCGATATTAATTATGTATGGATTGCACCCGGAAAGCATGAGAGCTCGTCCACCTGAATAGCTATAATGTAGTTTATATCGAATTCTTGGTACAGGTCTGAGGAATTCCTTTACAAGATTAATAGAAATTATACGTTGTTATATTCTATCTATCTTCAGTCGAAAGACATACATTGCAGGACGAAGGACTCCCCAAAGACAATATTTAATATTAAAGATATATTGAATTTAGTTAACTTTATCAAAAGGCGAAAGTATCTACTTTCGCATGTAAATTAGGAAAAACGAGCACGGTTAACAAGCAGGTGTCCGGATCGATTGCCATAATATTTTATCAGCTTAGTTTGAACTGAATGTTGAATTAAAGAATGTAGTGCCTAAATGATGAGAGCATTTAATTAATTCAAAGGAACAGATAAGATCTCGGTGTGGCGCGCGAGGGCCGCTGCCAAGCCGTCGCCCGGTAACGAGCAGAATTATGGAAATGCGGCGCGGGCTCCGATCGGTACCTCCACACTAATAATATTTATGCGCAACCTTTTTCGTTCAGGAAATCACCTCCACGCACACCCGTCGAATAAGCTACTGAGGATTCTCTCTGATGTACGGTTAGGTCCGTCCCGTCGCCGCTCCGAATGACTTTCGTAAAGAATAAATTTTAAAATTGAATCTCGCTCGCCGGCGTTTCAACGGTCGCTCGCGGAAAATGTTCAATAGAAATTCCGTATTTGTAAGCGAAGTCACTTTCAATCCAATGTCGGTATCAAATTTGATTATTTGTTATTTTGAAAATAATTGCGTTAATAGAGAAAGTCGTAAAAAATTACTAACTGATAGAACACAGGCGGGAAACGGGGGTGACGACGCCGGTCGACGGAAAAACCCCTAAGTGGAAAGGCCTGCCGGTGTCTCCTTCGTCCCCACTAATGGAATATACTTCGGGACATCTTGTCGCCTCTTGCGAAATATGCTAGGTTTTATGTAGAAAAGTTTACATACGATATAAAATAAAACATAGACGGATCCAGAACAGGATGTATATGACGTGCGTAATCTCCGATTACATGTCCCCCTTAATCCTACTGTATCAGTCCCGAGATCCGTATAATTCGTCAGTGGACAGCGAAATGGCTACTCTGACTGACATAATTGTGCTCCTAAGCATCTCTGACAACATACCGAGATAATCTCTTCCCGGTATACTCATAAATAACAACTAAATAATGCAAACGATTGCAACAAGCTATTTGTTTATCTGCGTTAGGTGCAGTTACTTCGTGATTTATTCCGTCAAGTGCTCATACTACTTCGCCACGAGGAAGCTCACTTTATCTTAGTTCAAAGATAACCTGAGCCATTCGACATCGGAATGTTTTAGAGTTAAGAATAACAGAGCCATTGATATTTACGTTTTGTTTGATATCAACAAAGTGGCTGTTAATTTTCGTATAACAACATCTCTTTGTTTCACGTGGGAGTGCTGATAAAGCAACATTTTGGTCTCAGCGCCGTTGCTTTGATAAGTCATCGCCTTTGTCGGTCGGTTCCTAACGGTGCACTCGATGTGTTTGAAGCGTTAATTGTGAAAGCTCCATCAGGCACCGGGGGCGTGAGATCGGGACTCACGCGCACACCGGCCCTTGTTTGTCCAGCGCCTCTGCGCGTGAGCAAATATTGTGGCGCGAAGTTGTTTACTGTTACCATTGTAAGTGGCAGCCGTTTGCCGTTGTTTCCTTTTATAATGTCACTATAACGTTAGTTCTAAGATATCGCTACAATGATTTGTAATTCTTAGAACTCCACCGATAAACGTTTAAGTCAATTGTTCGGGTTCTAAAATAATTATTTATTTATGCGTGAATTCCTGCGAAGCAGAACGCTGTCATTACTGTGGGAGTGGGCGGAAAATTTGATTGGATGCCATTATGGGATCACAATTAAAATGCAATGGCAATGGGGCAACGGTTGAGGTGGTGCATTGTGCCGGACTTGTCTCCAGGGATGTCCTTATCATGAAATTAATGAAGTATGTCTAATATTTTATAAACAACACTTGAGTCTTTCTCTCAACTCCCGTGCCATCTTTTCTAGTTGTAGACTCCTTTTCTTTGGCGCATCTGCCAAATTTAGTGTTCTGCCTTCCGCTTTGCAAAGAGGGAAAAAGGAGTTTTTTTTCCTACTCTCCCTGTTTTCTTCCTAATTAAATTTGTAGCGGGTTTCAAGGCAATTAGGGCGCCTCCCGGGCGAGACATCTCAAGGTTTAACTCTCGGTGTCATCTATATAGACCATTGCGGATTGCTTATAGGAGTTACAGCGGTGGGAATGGGTGTCTGGCTTAGTCCCAAAAATAATTAACTTGTCAATAGTTATACACAATAACAATATTCCGTTCATTCCGTGAGTATTGCATGCTTCACGGCCTAAATTACGTTACACTGATAAACAAATGCAAGGTACTGGATTTTCCAGTTGAGCACCTGGCAGCCCTGTCTGCACCGAGCGCTAGGAGTAAGGACTAGCGGGCGTCGCGGTCGGGTGCGCGTGCGCACGCGGCCGACGACCCGCGCGGTAATGGACCAGCCGCTCAATAAACAGCTTTTATGCGCTACTTTTCTCACCCTTTGCATTATTGCTGCTTTGTCCGTAGGTTTTTATACCTTACTAAGGTTTCAGTATGAAAATTTTGTGGCTGACGCATACATAGAATTAGCTATCAAGGCTTTTGTCTACGTATGCCTGATTTGTTTCGCTTGAATGGCGGGAATCTCGTTCTTGCAAAAGCTTATATAGCTATTAATAAAGTAAGACCAGCTACACATTACAAGTATTCGTTAAACCTATAACAATTTACGTGTAAAATATAATGTACGTAGTTTGATACGTTAACACACGGGTATAGTAGTAATGTAGTAATTCTACTTCATTTTTATAATAATTGTAACGGAGCGGCTGCGAAGTTAGATGGTACATTCCACTGAGGCAGGTGTTGTGTGGTTTTATCATAAAACTCAGCCGAGTTGCGTGTATGTGAAAACTGCGGTGTACCCGTTGGGAAATTAAACTCATCGCGACGCGGCGAAGTGTCGTTAATTTGTTTTGGCGTCAGACGGGGACGGGGGCGCAGCTAGCTCGGTCAAATGTCTCGCGTTTGCGTAGTCTGTGACGTTGCCCAAATGTTAACGGGCACCTCGGACTGATTTGATAAGTTCGTTAGTTTGTTTCAAAGTAACATCGAAAGTACGACATGTTGTATTAGTTTTGATTCTGTGATTCAGATTTCAGAATGCTGTGCGTCGTTGAATCCAACTTCTAGCTAGAAACCTAAGAGAAACTTAGATGGAATTGTCACTGGAATACGAACGTTCCAAAGAGACTCTTGACTTATAGAGTTAACTTAGGCACTATTTGAACATCAATACCTATTAGGCATATTGTGATAAACCTTGTTTAATGCGGGAAGAGCGCTGTGCACTATAGAATGGTTTTCACGTGAACCTTCTTTCCTTCCTTCTACCTTATTTTCAAAACTACGAGGAGGGATCAAAAAGTTGTGAGAATGAGATAGAATATAATGACTATTGATAACTTAATAGTTTATTTTTCTACATAGTTTCCGAGTCTCTCTACACACCGAGTCCAGCGCTTTTCCAAGGCTTCAATCCCTTTCACAAAAAAAGTTTTGTCTTGGTCCTTCAAAAAGCTCTCCACGGCATCCATCACCCCGTTATCGTCTTCGTACCTGTTTCCCCTTAAGTATTTTTTCAATTTGGGGAACAGATAAAAATCGCTAGCCGCCAGATCTGGTGAATAAGGGGGGTGGTCAACCAATTCGAAGCCAGCTTGCTGAATGGCAGCCATCACAACTGCCGACCTGTGCGCGGGTGCGTTGTCGTGATGAAACAGCACGCCCCTTCGAATTTTCTCTTTGATGGCATTCCTCAACTTGGGAATTAAAGCTGCATAATATTGGCCTGTAATAGTAGTTCCACGCTCCAGGTAATCAATCAACAATATTCCTTCTGAGTCCCAAAATATTGAGGCCATAACCTTGCCAGCCGATGCCACGACACTAAACTTCTTCGGGGTCGGTGATGATGGCCGTTTCCATAGCGAAGATTGCTGTTTTGTCTCGGGATCAAAATGATGGACCCATGTTTCGTCCATTGTTACGAAACGAGACAAAAAGTTTTTAGAATCTTCTTGAAACTTGTCCAACAATATCTACGAAATGTCAAGTCGATTTTGTTTCTGACTGTCGGTTAACATTCTCGGCACCCATCTTGCGGAGACTTTTCCCATATTCAAAGATTGTTTCAATATGGATTGAATACTTCCATATAAAATGCCCGTTTCTTGATTTAAGTATCGGATGGTAACTCATCGATCGCTCAATACAATTTTCTCGACTTTCGCAACATTTTCTTGGGTGACTGACGTCGATGGACGGCCGCAACGATGTTCGTCTTCCGTGCTCGTTCTCCCTACTCGAAATTGAGAAGCCCACCTTGCGACAGTGGAATACGGCGGAGCAGACTCTCCTAATGTTGCCTCCAAATCGCAATGAATCGTTAACTTTTTTAAACAGAGGTATTTAATAACGGCTCGCACTTCGTTTTTCTCCATTTTCGAGAACACGTTCCGACACGAAGCAAATAAATGACTAAATTCAGAAAAAAACAAAAGAGAATCGAAGATTTTTTATTTTATTAATATTACAAATATGTATCTGAGCTATGCCTGCCAGTACTTTTTTTTTACCTAAAAGTATGTCGTTCTCACTACTTTTTGATCCCTCCTCGTAAAAAAGACATCTGTGTCACATTAGCTGTGTTTTCAGTATGCATCCTGTTCACTACCAGTACCACTTGAAATGCAGCGACGTCATGTTCGTTAAAACTCAGTCGCAAAGCTAACGGCCTGCCTGCACAGCACACACACTAGACATATAATATTTATACACTAGACACTAGGCGTGGCGTACATTTTACAGGTAACATGTGAAAAATCATATGAAATTATTTAAAATTATTTTTATTCCTCACCCTTGTTACTTTTTCACCATTACCTTTAAAATAAAAAGAATGGACGCACACATGATTTGAAAGCCTTTGATACAAAGGGCATCTTAGCAAAACGACCTTCTAGCAAATTGCCCTATTAGCAACTAACCCATGTTTCTAGTGTTATATCGCGAATTAAGTTATTGACAGCAACAACAACAGTTTTGATTTTGCTTTAGTCATTAGTCGCAAATCCATTAGAATTTATACTTCACTAGCAAAGGTAGCTAGTGCGCCACTTACTAAACTTAGCTTAACTTCGCTCTTAGCGAATTAAATATTATCGGTTTTGAAATTTCACATGTGAAATGAAATTATAATTACATTACATGAAAATGAATTTAAAAATATCAATCATTCTTGTGTCAGACACGCGGGACTGATGAAACTGTCCTGGGAAAATTGAGCTCATTCGCTGGAAATTGTTGAACTTGACACTAGCCGAGGTTCGAGCTCTGAAATTAATTTAATTTTAAATGATAACTACCATTGAGTTCTTGGAATTTGTGTTCGTTGTTTTATTTCATAAGTCGGGCACGATATTTTGTTATGACAAAAAATCGTGCCCGACTATATATTATAATGATAATATTCTGTTTAATGCAATGTGTAAAGTAAATTTTCATCAAATCATTATTTTGTAATAGGTACTCATTTTAAGATTTGCTTTAGATCGTGTTTTGACTGTGATGCAAACCTGGAACAATAATTTAAATTATTTTATACGGCACTTAATGTGGCAATATTAGTTTTGTGTTGACAAATGTACTAGACATAAAAAGTGACCCAAGCTTTCGAAAAGTATTAAAATTATTATTGCGACACTGAAAATACTATCTGGGGATATCTGTAGTCTAGAAATGACCTAGTTGACGTGAACCAATCAAGAGCTGGTAGTGAAAAATACTTTTTATTAGAACCAACGCGCTCCAGTCCGCATTTGGTTTTCAGCAGTTATGATCTCAACATTGCCTTGGGAGCCGATCGCGTTAATACAATAAACAATAAATTCATTGAAGCATTATCGCCACTGTTCTTGATAATGTTTACAATTACACGGACATATGTACAATTATTAGTAAGACATAAAGTGATTTAAAAATACCGAGCCGTTTCATCGCTCGTCGTTATGTATTGCTGCGTTTTGCATACGTCTTGTTCATTTCTTATTTATTAACTATCTATTTATTTTACCCGTTTATTTGACAATTTCATATGTACAGTTTAAGTTACGATGATATTTTCCATAGAAAATAACAACATAATGTGTATTTTTAAATAACAAACAGCACATTTTCAGCGCTCAATAGATTTACCGTGTACCTTTGTACCCATTATTATACTCTTTTATAAATTGTAATGGTAAATTGTAACCCAGTACTGGTTACAACAACTGGTTACAACAATTGCTAATAAAACATAATTTGAATCTGAATTTATTTTGTAGATATGTACCAAATTATGTATGCAATTGTTAGACACTTCTTACTAGAAATCTTATTCACAGGTCTGAAGTACTTGCATTCGGCACGGATCCTGCACCGAGACATCAAGCCAGGCAACCTCCTCGTGAACAGCAACTGCGTACTTAAGATCTGTGACTTCGGACTCGCCAGGGTCGAGGAGCCAGACGCCAGCAAGAACATGACACAGGAAGTAGTCACACAGTATTATAGGTGAGTGATTGTGAATATTGTTCAGAAAATTATCAAGTAGAATACTGGAAATAGAATTGGGCCTTGTAATTACAAGGCTCCATCACATTGAATCGTCTCAAAGGAGGGTTGTATTAGATCCATGTATGATAATATAGGACTGGGGAAACCCGCAACTGACCGCTTTATTTAACTGGTCTCATTCGCACACACTTATCCACGACTGCTTGGAAAATATCTTGTATAAATATGTACTGTAATGGATCGATATTAGTAACAAAGACATCCAATCATTATTATACACACAACAAGGGCATATGGTGAAGACGTACGGAAAAGTGATTATGGTAAAAAGAACTAAAAATGTGAATCCTGGAGAAGTAACTATCTGCGATAACAACTGCAATCTTGATTACTTGGAAAGACTGATTATGTAATTTAATGCACTTCATTATTATCCTGCATTTTCGATCATTGGGGAAAGAATAAATAAACAATACTGCATGCAGTATTTGATTGCAATACAGTCGATAGGAATATAAATTTTATTAATTTACAATTCAAAGAAGCAACATGTTCCTTCAGTGCATCTTGATCCTTGACCACTGCAAAGCCTTGTCCTACATTTGTTGCCTCACTACATTCTCCTCCAACAGCCGTAACAGGTTACACGAAAGCAATGTTTTCAATATGAGTTTTCCCAACCACCTGTTAACTAAAATACATGTCATTAGTTTCAAACGTGGGTGTGCTACGTCCTTTATTATCGGCGTTCTGAATGCTCGTGCCCTCACCATCTGTCATTAGTTCATTTCATTTTTGGCGTGACCATGGAATTGGAATTCAGGGTTAGCTCTTAATTTGTTGGGAATTAGTCATTGTAAGACGCGTCTCGAATTACGTTTTTAATTTCCGCTTTCCTTTACAAATTGAATTGTTAATTGGGAGCCTAAATTTCTCAATAGGGTTACTTTTCGCTATTACCGTAGCTATTTCTGTAACTGTTAATACACTTGTTCTCATGATCATCTAAATTGGTTGGTACAGCTTTAGTTGGGTTTATTTCATTATGTTTTTCACCTTTTATCAAAAATGGGATGTCTACGCAACCTTTTTGTGGTAGTTCACTTCAATATCATAAATCGTTTAAACTGATTGCTCTATCGTCTCTCTGGAGAGCGGTGTGTGCTTCGGAGCGTGCGGTGAAGCATTCCGTGGGTGGCAACTGGTGAATGAATAAAAACAGAATGAATGAATGACCTTTGCTCGGCTGACCGCAGTTTTGAAAGTAGGACAGAGCACGCTCTACGCGTTTTGTAACTATACCAATATCAGTACGGTGATTCTGGACATTTGCTGAAATATTAAACACATATTCATATTTTAAAATATATTTGACAGGTATCTGTGCACGGGGCCTACATTGTATTTAATGAAAAGAGTAATCATTCGTTTGCATATTTAGGCGATTAATAAGCGTAATTAACATAAACAAAAATTAATTACATTTACAACAGAAACTATAGACTGCCTCGTTGGTCTGGTGGCAAAGGCATCGCTTTGTGATCACGAGGTCTTGGGCTCAAATCCTAGGTCGGACTAATCGAACCTAGTCTGGAATTGTGACCGGTATCCAGATACCGGTCACAATACCGGTCAATATTGCCAGCAATAGGCTCACCCCCTATTTACATGGTACCTAACATCGTCGGCGAAAAGTGGGTGTACTCAGTACACCTCTGCCACACGGTGTTTATTTTTTTTTCCTTACAATAGGAAATGTTGACAAGTTTGTAACATAGTTTCCGTTGCTCCTACATAATATAGATATGCTAAATGAATCTTATTATATTCTTCATAGTTTATCCACTTTTTTACACTTTCCTTTACACTGACCTTAGCTGGTGTTTAGAAAAAGTCTACTCTAAAAAACATTATTTATTCCTTTCCACACTATTTGTGGTTAGTTTATTGGGGCGCTACAAAGTATCGACAAAGCGATTAAATTTCGTATTCAAGATTTTGTTTTGCCTAGCTTTACTGGAAGCGTATAATAAATCCATGATATACTTAAAACGGGAATGGCGTTGTTTGCTTGTTCCCTCCTCGTAACAAGTTTATTATTCATGCACTTGTCTTGTACAACACCGTTTCTTGTAAGATTTTACGCTTTATCGTCGGTCTCGTGTTCCAAGTTTATAATCGACACGCCTTTAATATTAAAGGATTTGGATATCCAAATTGACCTAAAAGGTTTTTCGAATGTATGTCTGTTTTGTTTTTTTTTTTAAACGTAGCCCCGCCCTAGGATTAATTCCTGTGTCGTGGGTGCGTTTACAAACATGAAAATTCACATACACAAATACCCAGACACTGAACAAATAACTGTGGATCACACAAAGATTTGTCCCGTGCGGGAATCGAACCCGCGACTATTAGACACAGTGGGCGGAGCAGCTTAAGCTCTGTAGCCAAAACGGCTTGATGAATTTTGATGTATGAAGTGTCGTTCGTGTAGGAGTGAAGTGGTATATTTAATTATAGCGTCTGCGAATAAAAATATTTACTATATTTTAAATGTTTTTATTCGCATCAGTTATTATTAACTTAATTTAATTGTAACACCTAGTTTTTCAAGTAATCGTGGAGAAGCATTATAAGGTAAGTTCTGTTATTCCTTAGGCCATTTGAATCGTGGTATTTAATGAGTTATCCATCTTGTTTTATTTCATACTCTTAATATAGATAGATAGATAATTATAAAAATATATCTATCTATATCATCACGCCAGATCCCTTGCGGGGTAGGCAGAGAAATATAGTATAATCATAAATAAACCTATACTGTTCCACCATTCGATAGAAATTAGATAACAGTGTGGTGGAGACCACGCAGAGCGGATTAGTGGAGGCAGGTTTGTGGAAACCTGCTATCAGATTTTTTTAAACGGCGTATTAAGGTTTTCAACTTTTTAAATTTGGGAATACCATAGAACTTTATGGTGGCCGAAACCTCTCGCGGGGGTCGAAGCTGCTCGCGTCCCTAGGATTTACTTTCGATTCCCTACACGAAGTCCTTGGGTAATACTAAAGAAACCGAACTTTCACCGGTGGTAGGCTGCGCCAATAGCTGGTCCCAACCCTCAAGCAAATTACTCCGCCAAGTTTTGACACAAAGTCCTATTAATATATTTTTTTCTCTTTATAGTTAATTAATTTTAAGCATCCATTTTTTTTTCTATTTTTTTACGATATATTTTTGAGGTAAGTGTGTAAGCCGTCACTGAACAAAGATTGCCAATAAACGTCCGGGTGACCTCAGATTACCGTTATTTACAGTCTAAGAATTATCTAGGTCGGTCTAAAAGTCTGCCTATGTTGGAAACCTTCACATCACTAATTTGTGTTCCAAACTTGCAGAGGTGGCGAAATCGGCCCACACGCTTACCCAATTGGAAACATTGACGTGTATTTTATGTATTAGGTATTCAGACTTGCCGCTTCGGGAACATTGAACATATTCGCATGATTTGAAAAGACATAAATTAGGTAGTAACCCCTAAATGACCTCGTGACAGTTCAAGTATGCCAACAAATCACGTTCTTAAGCGTAATATACGGGTGCTGGTAAATGACCTCGTGACAATTGAAGCATATAGCTAATCTTCTTGCTCTTTTGTAGGAGTCAAATATGTTTAAGTTTAGGTCTAAAGGTATGTTTTTTCTTTTAAACAGACTATATTTTATGAAATACACATCTTCCAATAACTTAAACGTGTCGTGGTAGAGCTTTTTGTGTATAGCTTTGTTGTGATTGCACCTATTGCCGTAAAATATTGGTTGATTAGCGGTCCTGAGTTTGGAAATGTCCGATATATTAGCTATTGTGTGCGAATTTGTTGGTGGATAGTACACCTCTACAACCCTGCTTGTTGAATTGTGCTGTTGTAACGTTGTTTTTGTGGTTTGGAATCCACATGATAGGTGCAATTTTGCTACTTGGTTACTACACGACAGTTTAGCACCACATTGGGAAAAGTTACATAATCCTATATAATGCACTATAAAAATCTTTAAAAAAATAGGAAAACCGACTTCAAAGTGCAAAAAATAAAAATTTGAAGTCTGTGCCGGTTGGTGCAGTAGGTTACTTGGCACCGACTTTAAATATTATTGCGTTTTGAAATTGGTTTTCTTTTTTTTTTTTTGAAGTATTTTATATTACAATTTTAAGTGATGAGTGAATTAATGTGTAGTGTAGTCGTGTGTAGTGAATATTTATATACCTATATTATATTATTCTACTTAGTTCTACAGGAAGTAAGATACCTACAGGATTGATATAATACTCATAATAACTGAATTTACACATTCGTGCTTTTCGCCGTCAAGGAGTCCCGTGATGTATCTTTAAAGCCCAAGGTCCAATACCGATACAATTAAAAGGGGACCACCTCTCGGAGCTTTACTAAATCCAATGCAAAAAGAATCTTCAAGATCGGTTTATAAGCAAAGAAGTTATAAAAACACAGACGAATTACGAACCTTCTCCTTTTTTGAAGTCGGTTAATATTTTACTTAGTTCTACAGTAGGGTACCTATAGGATTGACGTAATACCCATAATATCTCAATCTACGCGTTCGTTTTGTTTGTCGTTATGGAGTTCCCTGGTGTATCTTCAAAGTCCAAGGCCCAATATCTATTAAAATGGGACCACCTTGGAGCTATGCTGAATCCAGTGCAAAATAAAATCATCAAAATCGGTGACAGAAATATCGGTGAACATACATAAAAAAAGAAAAAAAAGCATACGTATAGACGAACATAGAACCTCCTCCTTTTTGAAGTCGTTATAAAATCGAAGACGTATTTACATATCCATGTTTAAGGGTGATAAATTTCTTTCCTTTTTTCTATTTCAATGATATTATCATTTAGTCGTCCCTTACGTTCATCAATGTATGGGTTATTTTAAAGCTTTCTGTTATAGTAAACAAGGACCTAATTAGGATATTTATCGGTTTCCAGGGCGCCTGAGATCCTGATGGGCGCGAATCACTACACGGCTGCGGTGGACGTCTGGTCCGTCGGCTGTATATTTGGGGAGCTGCTCGGCAGGCGAATCTTGTTCCAGGCCCAGAGTCCGGTCCAACAGGTATATTTGGAATTATTTTGTCTTCATTCTCAGCCTATAGCAGTCTGGGCTGATGATGAAACTTTTTGAAGAGGCGCGATGCTGCCATTTCGAATTTTTAAAATTAGAGTTACAAAATCAAAAGTTTTTATTGTAGGCTATATGAGACCACTATGTAGTTAGTAAACATAGGATTGTTAACAGACATTTTTGGTTCTGTATTGTAGTTTAATTTGGTAAGTGTCGGTATAAATATAATTAATAAATGAAAGTAAAATAAGTTTATTGCAGACTGTCTCATAACGTATAGTTATTTAGAATACCTTAAGTATTTGTCCGGACCACCCAACGCGCTTGCTACATACACATGTGTGTCCCAGTATTGGAAAGTTTGGCGAACCACTAATGTTCATACGAAGGGTATAAACGCAAGTCCTCAGACACCCCGATTTGATAATTGATTCACAAATTCTATACGAAAATCAAATTTGCAATTTTTTTTATCATTTTTTAAGCACTTTTATACCCTAATGAACAATGAAACACGTACAGTGTATGTGAGAAATACGGTTTAGAAATGTATTTGAAATCTCCGTATTGCTTTGAATCAAGAATATATTTAGTTAAGTATAGCGCACAAAAAAAAATAAGATACATTAAAAATTGTTGGATTCAATTCAGTTATCGATTTAGAACAAACTAGTTTCAGGTCTTGCGTTTATTATGTTACACCTTATATAATGGTTCCGTGTGGTTCCAGCTGGAGTTGATCACGGAGTTGTTGGGCACGCCGTCGCTGGAGGACATGAGACACGCATGCGCAGGCGCGCGCGCACACATGCTGCGACGCGCGCCGCGCCCGCCCGCGCTCGCCGCGCTTTATACGCTCTCCGTGCAAGCCACGCACGAGGCAGTGCACTTACTTGCTCAGGTACCGTTATTATCTGATTTCTATTATATGTCACTACCGCCAAATTCTGCATTGAGTATTCACATTGTCGATTTAGACTTCTCAATCCAATGGCGTTTACAACTTCAGAGATTTTTTCAAATATTTTAAGGCTAGACTAGCCCTTTGAGCACCAAATTAATTTCTAATTTAACGAAACAGGTAGAGGTATAAAGGTGAAATTTATGTCGATTATTTATGTTGAAATTTAAAAGGTATTAAGGTTTACGGGCCCATAGGAAGAAAAAAAAATCAATGGAATAAAATATATGGACAAACTCATTCGTCCAAACTTATAGGGTTCTATGAACATTGTGAATTTGTAACAGAGAAAACTTCTAGAAAACGATAAATAATTAAAAATAGCGCGATCTAGTGGCAGTTTTACTGAACCCTCAGAGCGCGGGTCGTACTTGCATTTGTCCGATTACTTTACCCGGTCGCTGAGTCTCGGCGGGACCTCGCTAGGGCGCGCGTCTAAGAGCGCGATTCTTATTCGAACCGCTAGTATTAAAATGTTCTGTAACATATGTTCAGTGATGGTGTGTGGTCGCAGATGTTGGTGTTCGACCCGGCGAAGCGCATCTCGGTGGTGGAGGCGCTGGCACACCCATACGTGGAAGAGGGGCGGCTGCGCTACCATTCGTGCATGTGCAAGTGCTGCTATAGCGCGCCGCCGCAGGCGCGCCACTACTCGCCCGACCTGGAGCCCGTCGCCGCACACGCTTTTCACGACGCCTGGGAGCGCAAGCTCACCTCCGTGCACCAGGTCAAAGGTACGAGCACACTGCACACGCACACACTTTCACGACGCCTGGGAGCGCAAGCTCACCTCCGTGCATCAGGGCAAAGGTACGGGCACACTGCATACGCACACACTTCCACGACGCCTGGGAGCGCAAGTTCACCCCCGTGCACCAGGGCAAAGGTACGGGCACACTGCACACGCATACACTTCCACGACGCCTGCGAGCGCAAGCTCGCCTCCGTGCACCTGCGTAAAGGTACGGGCACACTGCACACGCACACACTTCCACGACGCCTGGGAGCGCAAGGTCACCCCCGTGTACCAGGGCAAAGGTACGGGCACACTGCACACGCACACACTTCCACGACGCCTGGGAGCGCAAGCTCACCTCCGTGCACCAGGTCAAAGGTACGGGCACACTGCACACGCACACACTTCCACGACGCCTGGGAGCGCAAGCTCACCTCCGTGCACTAGGGCAAAGGTACGGGCACACTGCACACGCACACACTTCCACGACGCCTGGGAGCGCAAGCTCACCTCCGTGCACCAGGTCAAAGGTACGGGCACACTGCACACGCACACACTTCCACGACGCCTGGGAGTGCAAGCTCACCCCCGTGCACCAGGGCAAAGGTACGGGCACACTGCACACGCACACACTTCCACGACGCCTGGGAGCGCAAGCTCACCTCCGTGCACCAGGGCAAAGGTACGGGCACACTGCACACGCACACACTTCCACGACGACTGGGAGCGCAAGCTCACCTCCGTGCACCAGGTCAAAGGTACGGGCACACTGCACACGCACACACTTCCACGACGCCTGGGAGCGCAAGCTCACCTCCGTACACCAGGGCAAAGGTACGGGCACACTGCACACGCACACTATTCCACGACGCCTGGGAGCGCAAGCTGACCTCCGTGCACCAGGTCAAAGGTACGGGCACACTGCACACGCACACACTTCCACGACGCCTGGGAGCGCAAGCTCACCCCCGTGCACCAGGGCAAAGGTACGGGCACACTGCACACGCACACACTTCCACAACGCCTGGGAGCGCAAGCTCACCTCCGTGCACTAGGGCAAAGGTACGGGCACACTGCACACGCACACACTTCCACGACGCCTGGGAGCGCAAGCTCACCCCCGTGCACCAGGGCAAAGGTACGGGCACACTGCACACGCACACACTTCCACGACGCCTGGGAGCGCAAGCTCACCTCCGTACACCAGGGTAAAGGTACGGGCACACTGCACACGCACACACTTCCACGACGCCCGGGAGCGCAAGTTTACCTCCGTGCACCAGGTCAAAGGTACGGGCACACTGCACACGTACACACTTCCACGACGCCTGGGAGCGCAAGCTCACCCCCATGCACCAGGGCAAAGGTACGGGCACACTGCACACGCACACACTTCCACGACGCCTGGGAGCGCAAGCTCACCTCCAGGGCAAAGGTACGGGCACACTGCACACGCACACACTTCCACGACGCCTGGGAGCGCAAGCTCACCTCCGTGCACAAGGGCAAAGGTACGGGCACACTGCACACTGCACACGCACACACTTCCACGACGCCTGGGAGCGCAAGCTCACCTCCGTGCACAAGGGCAAAGGTACGGGCACACTGCACACGCACACACTTCCACGACGCCTGGGAGCGTAAGCTCACCTCCGTGCACCAGGTCAAAGGTACGGGCACACTGCACACGCACACACTTCCACGACGCCTGGGAGCGCAAGCTCACCTCCATGCACAAGGGCAAAGGTACGGGCACACTGCACACGCACACACTTCCACGACGCCTGGGAGCGCAAGTTCACCTCCGTGCACCAGGTCAAAGGTACGGGCACACTGCACACGCACACACTTCCACGACGCCTGGGAGCGCAAGCTCACCTCCGTGCACCAGGTCAAAGGTACGGGCACACTGCACACGCACACACTTCCACGACGCCTGGGAGCGCAAGCTCACCTCCGTACACCAGGGCAAAGGTACGGGCACACTGCACACGCATACACTAACAACAACACTAGTAACAATAATGGCTTAGGTGTATAGCGGGTGGGGCACGAAGCAAATACAAAGAGGAGAAGGCCTAAGCTAGCGAGCCCTCTGAATTCTTAAAAGTCTTGACTTATTCGTGGTGGATGTGCCTTAAGTTTGGCATCGCTACTCGCTCCATTCACACGTCCGCTCGAGTTCGCATAGCTATTAAATATTATAATTTAATAGCTTTGGGTGGGGCGGGACGGCGGCGCGATCTGGGGAGTTGTAATATACCACCAGAGACAGTACACAGACACCAGGAGTACAGCAGGAACGTTGTGTTGCTTGGCGAGCTGCGCGACGTCGACAGTACCGTCGCGCCCGCAATGTGATGTACACGTCCCGCTACTGTCTGTCAGCCGTCCTGCTCCGTCCTGTGGCGAATCGTTAAAAGTACAGATCTGTTTATGTCCTCATGCCAGATTCCTTATGGCGAATACAGAGTGTACGGAACTCCAACTGGCTATTTCCTTACAGACTTATCTCGTTTTTTCCACAAGTGTAGAGATAAACCATCAAAATAAAACACTCCCATCTGAGACAGATGAAAGCAGGTCACGTGCAGAAATCTAAGATCCACAACAAATTTCTTGGAATTCGCAATAAACTTAAACTCTTCTTTGATGAAGTTCGGTTACTCAAACTATATTTAAATGGCTTTCATTTCAAGTCAAAAGCCAGGCATTAGCTACATATTATCATGTATTCTTATTCAACGTTCTGCTATGAGATCGTCCTCATAATCATGTTCGAAACTAATTCGCACCGCATATCAAATCCGCAGAGGAGATCCACAAGTTCATAGCTGAACAGCTGCAAACGTCTCGGGTTCCGCTCTGCATCAACCCGCAGTCCGCCGCGTTCAAGAGTTTCGCAAGGTAAGGGGCCGCCATCAACAACCAACCGCAACCAACCGCAACCAACCAACACTAGGTGATTTCTTTGCGATACGTACCTAACACGCTCAGCTGTAGCGACCACCCGCACCCAATAAGCCACGAATTAAAACGGAGACGTGCAGACAACACTTAACTTTAGATACATTGTTATAAAAGTGTTTTTAATTATGTCGGTTACGACGTGCTTGTGTAAGGCGCTCTGCACATCGAACTCGCCGACCGGCCGACATAGTTCGGCGGATTGGTGTCAGCGATTTTTGATAGTATGCTGCTAACCCGTCGATGTGTGTCGGAAAGCTGGTGAGAGCTATTTGTTGAACGCTTAAGGGTGACGTAAGCGACTAGGTTGTGTTAGTATCGCGCGAGAGTCCTATGTTGTTGGTTCATAATATTTTAAAGACTAATGAGATTATTTTTTATTTTATTTTAATATACTTTTACGGGGAATTTGTGTCATTACGTACTGATTTTGGTGACCTTGATGTGACGAGTAATTATGATCGGACATAATTTTATTAATATATTTTCATTTATCGTGGTTTGGCGTCTTAAAAACCTTCCTGAAATCATCATCAATTAGTTACTTTCAACGTTATTTTTATATTCTGTGCTATATTTTTAAGTTATTGACTATCAGTACATATTTAAATAGAAATAAATTAACTGTGCGATCAGATTAATTTTATATGATTCTTGCTATTACCCTATTCAGGAAGTTTTTTTTGAGAATTCATTGGTCAGTGAACTTGAACCAACAATCTAGGACTAATTTAAAAACCGCCAGTAGGATATTTTTTGGCTTTGTCACTGTATTTGGAAAACGTCTAAAATGTTTTCTAAAACTTTCAGCTCCGCATTTATTTGCGCCTAGTAGATAGAATAGCTATTTTATTTATTTCGTCTTTTTATATCTGTAGTTAGCGAGTTGAAGATTTCCAGTGTTGTCTCCATGGCTGCCGAGCTAATTGACCGAAGATAATAAATCAGAAAGCAAACAGTCATCACAACTAGGTGTGGCACGGTGCGATCTGTTAGTGTGTGCACGTCCGATAGCACCGCCGTGAGTTGCCGCCATGCGCGTGCGACGCTTAGGACACAGTGTAGCCCCGTATTCAGTAGGGAACAAATGACTCGGGACATCTGTCGCTTGTAATGTCAGACAATGTCGTGCGATGTCGCTCGACGTCGCTTTAGTTGGTTGCAACATGTTGCCTGTTTTGGTCTCATACGTCGTTTGTTGTTGCGCAACACGTCTACACGCAGTGATTTTTGTTTCACAACAAAAAATATGCGGCGTCCAGGAATAACAGATTGCGTGATGTCACCAGACTTGCCAGTCGATGTCACCAGAAGTCGTTCGACGTCGCGGGACATTTTAAGAGACACATATCGTGGGACATTTGTCCCCTAATGAATACGAGGCTTTTAACGTAAATGTAAACAGTAGAACATCTTAGTACTAACAATCCGAATAAAAATTACGCCGATAAACGCGTGGTCTACCCGGTTTCTCGGCAGCTTTCAACACAGCCGATGAAATCTGTCGAGTAGCGGCGGAGAAGGCGCGTCTGTGTACGTGATTCTTATTGGGGCCGTTATTACTAAAATGTTATACTGTGTACATATCTTTACTCAGCTTAGGGTGAACGTAGACCAACGGAGTGGCGGCGAAGGGTCTAATTCGATAACAATAAATTGAAATTAAATTTTACTAATTTGACAAATGGCTGAATTTGGTATATACAAATCCATCGGAAAGATTAGGTCATACGCCGCCACGCGATCCCAGTGTGGATTGGTGGAGGCAGGTTCATGGCCACCTGTTGGAACTATTCAAGCCCCCCCATAAGGCTTAACGTACCACTAGCAATCACATGAAGTGGCAACCGGGACCAACGGCTTGATATGCCTCCCGAAGCTAAAAATGGAAATGCCACAAATCTTAGACTACCGAGCCAAACGGTGATCGTTACGAACACCGCGGTACTACAGCGCTACAAGCAGAATAAAATAATTTGCTACTTTGGTATAACAATAAAATCACATTAAGAGCCTCGAAGCGACGCAAAATGCGGTCGCCGTAGGTCAAAATAGTAAAGTTGACTTTCAAATTTGTTATATGATTAGTCTCTTCGCTCCCACTCTGTGGCTTTACGCTGACTCTTACGGTGCTATTCCATTCAGCGGAAATCTTTCCTAATGCACACCTCAATAAAAAAGTTCAACAATTTAGATAATTTCATACAATCAATTAACGACCTAAAAGCGGGTCTTTACCACAATTTCTAGCAGTAGCCATTATTTTACTTTGCAAAATGGTAAAAAAGAGATGGCGCTATAAACTGCGTAAATCCATATATCTCTCACAGTAAAGTGAGATCGTAAAAATACTGCAATAAAGATTGTGGAACGTGTCATCATGAGGCTGATAGTTCATTGTATGAAATTATTTAAACTATTTTTTATATGGGGTGTACATTGGAAATAGATATTTGAGGCGCGGAATACCACCCATATCTATTTGGTGGTCGCGGACAAGAGCCTTTTGCCCTCCCCTCCCGGCCCCTCCCTTACCCGTAGTGTTGCTACGTAGGTTACAGTTGTGCCTTCTTTGTAGTCTCGAGCTTATAATATGTAAGAATTTTAAAGCTTTTTCATAGTAACGTCTGTATTAAAACGCAGGGCTTTAATAACATGAAGTTACTGTGACAAAGAACTAAAGTTCATACATATTATTGCTCATGACTGTAAAATGACGTTGGGTTACATTCAGCTTAATCGCGAAGCATAGATTTGAGGAGTGGACATGAAACTGGACAGCATCTATTGTTAACATGTTTACGCCGCCCGATTGTATTTTATTTAAAATACAACTTAGCCTTACATTAGGAATTATTCCGGTATCGTAGGGTGTGTTTCACAGACATGTGATTTACAAACACTCAGATCGAAAAAAATTGAGGGTCACATAAATGATAGACACTGGACAAATCCTAACTAACTGGATAGTCTTATAGTTTCATGTCGACTGTACTTATTGCTCCGCGAATAGGCTGATAGTAAACACAGCGTTACTCTCACTTACGGGTCGATTTTGCTAAAGCCCGATTTGTGCATGGGTTGTTTTATTTTTTGTCCCCCTCGCTCCTAAGTGTTAGTCCTGTACATACACCGCTGTTTTAAACCAAAATCAACCCTCTTGAAATGGTGTATCCCCGCTTCGGTTAGCACCGCTGTTCGTTCTGTAGGTAAAGTCGTGTTCACAAATCCAACGACAAATTGACGTTTACATTGTAGTCTGAATTTAACACTTTTTCAATAGTCATGTACCACAATTTACTTTGTTGTTGATAATAGAAATAAAATAAAAAATAATCTTATACAACCAAAACTAATTTTTAATTAGTTTTAAATGTTAAGACAGGTGTAAAAAAAGGAATCGATAATATTTTGCTAACAATTTGTTTAACTTAAAAAAATCTTAAGTGAATCGGTATTTATATCCAAAATAATTTTATTTACTCCACTATTTATTATTTAAATACAGACTAAATAAAAATTCCACCTTGATTTCACAAAAATAATAAATATTTTTACATTATGTCGATTGATTTAGTTTAACTCTTAAATACAGACTGAATAAAAATTCCACCTTGATTTCACAAAAATAATAAATATTTTTACATTATGTCGATTGATTTAGTTTAACTCTTCACAAGTCGTCTTAAGCTGGCAACCTTTTTTTGTTCTGACATTTGGACCTGTCAAGTTGTCGCTGGTTTTGTGAACACGAGTTTAGTTTTAATAACGTTCTGCTTTTTTCTGTGTTCCTGCGACAGCTCTAGAACGGGTTCGAAAGCAAAAGTTTGTTCCCCTTTCAAGACGGCGGCAAAAATACTACTGATATCGCCCGTGATATTTCTGTGCGCCGCGTAGTCCAGCCCCAGTAAGCGCTCTCTATCGCACGCTATACTTGTGTTGTCCACACTCCCTCACGCGTGGGCGGAAAATAGGAGAACTATCTGTCGTTATAATTTTTGATCCAATTGGAGCGAAGTATCTGACACGATTGGTGGGAAAATGTACTAATACGCTCGCTTCTTTTTTCGGTACAGGAAAATTAAGTTGTTTTTGTTGCGTGTTTTTCTGTGATACTAGTCCGCTATGGGAGGGTCAGTCAAAAGAAAAATAGCTCATTTCACGATATGAATAATTAAGGCTTTGTTGGAGTTAGTACGTCAATTCGACGTACATTCAACGTACGAACATTTTAGTAATATCTAGTGGTATTTAAGATACTACTTTTACAAGACAGATTTTTTTATTATAACGAATGATAGTTCTGCTGGTTTGTCCACGGTATTAATTATAAATGTTGAATGACTTGCATCTTACAATATGGAACAACAAACAACGTTTAGCAGTAAAGGTTTGGACGCCGTTCGAAAAAGCAACTATTACTATTTACAGTACCCGAGAATATTAAACAGTATGTCTAATTATTAAGGCTGAAATTTGTGTGAGCCAGTATAATTCATAAAAATTGTTTAAAACGCTGATTTTTATGAATAAAACTTAGTGACTGGGATCGAATGTAGAGTATATGAAGCTTCTTTTCCTAATCAGTCACGTCAAGATGAAAGGAAATATTACATAGGTTTAGTCTAGGCAAATTACAAATTTATAAAATTGGTGGGTCTGCACCAATTTGATGCACAGCGTAGCTACGTATGCATCTACACTCACTGGAACAAATATTCGTTCAAACCCCGCTCAAGACAAATATTTATGTGAGCGACAAATTAAATATGTCTGGGTGTTAGTGAACATAAAATTCATGTTTCTGAATTACCCTGAAATAATACATAAGAGTAAGGCAACATTTAACAAAGCTATTTACCTAAGGCGACCGACAAACTCTGCACCTCGTCAATAAAAAAAATATGTCATGTTTTTAACCCGCAAGTCTTATGTATTATGACTACTTTTTTTGAAATTATGATGATTATTATAGGGATGTTATTATCGGGTACTGTAAATAATGCGACTGTTTGTAACATCTGATTCGCTGCATGTTGCGTTCGAGCGTCGTCTCATTTCAAAAGGGTTGATCGTTAGATAGTGCTCGCCCTCCGTCCCATCGGTTCGGTTGCAGTGCATGCGTGCCAATACCTCACTTGAGGTCAGTTAGCTAATGAATTATCATCAAAATATTATATACCTCCTTAAATTTAATGCAGAGGTGCGGATATTGCATAGCTGATTTTACACTTTCGTTCAAAAAGTATCGTAAGTCAAACAAAGCAGATAGAAAAACTTATGAAATTCGATTCCTAAATCAAAAACTGACTAAAGTATTCAGTTTCACCAAAATGCATGAAATACATTTTGGTGAATAGTTAGGGCCTATAAAATAGCATTTAAGTAGACGAAAACACACAATATTTTGAGTTAGGACACTATTTGACCGAAGGTGCGATATTCAGTTGTGCTCCGTTGTAAAATGGAGAAATATTTGCGTGTCTGCGTTAATCCAGGTCGCTTCTTTTTGGTCGTTTAAAATAAGCGCTTATTCTAAGCTAACTGAAATCAAGTGCGAGTTTTTTTTGCATTCTCTTTAAATAATATTTAAAGAAAATGTCTTCCCGAGGTTGAGTTCTGTTACGAATGATGATAGTGGGTTAGCGCTGTATCAAGTAGAAAAATTATCAGCTTTCTAAATATGAACTTAATATCTACGACGAAAAGGTTATATTTAGAAACCCCGATTTCTTTCGCTTTGACAGCCGCGTAGTGCATGCGTAGTATGATCGAACCAGCACAGTGCCGTGCACATGGTTGTGGTGATTTTGGTTACATTTCTTATAATTCAGTAGTTAAACAGTAGAGTTTGATATGTGATCCAGTTTTGCGATTCAATTTCTCTTTTATTATCATAGATATCAATTAAAAAAATATGAAAAATTTGCATGAACGCTCGCTCGCTGGATTCATGAAGACGCTCGGACGATGTGATATTGATAACCGTGGGTTAAGGTTTATTCAGATATAAACGATATTTGCTACAACTGCGTGTAGCGAAAACCGAACGGATATGCGGTATTCCTACTGTTAAAACCGAAGCGGATTTCGTTTCTAATACGCTGATATTGATATTAGCGCTTGTATGTGTCCCGAAATAGCGTAACGGCACCAACGAATTGGGGCGCTTACGTTGTTTTAGAACACATACAAAAGTCATATAAACCTGATTCGAAGCGCAGCCTTAGACGATATGGTGCGTAGGTGCAGCGCGTTTTCTTGCACCCGCGGATGTTCATACAAATTCCCGGTGGAATCCCGTTTGCTATTTATTGATACTGAAAGCGGTAGCGAATATAGTTCATATCTGAGTAGGTCTTTATACAGAGTCACCCGGAATTGAGGTATAATACCAATAGTTGTTACATTTATATGTCAGTCTAAACTTTTGTTTTACAACCTTTTATTTATCGCGAATTTTTCTTTTATGTTTCTATACAAATCAGTTAGAGAACTTGTAGGGAAAGTGAAAACAAAAACCCAAAAAAAATGTTTTATCAATCTATCATAAGTGTGTAACATATTTAACACAAAACCTGAAAGTAGTCTGCTCTTAATCTGAAACTGAATTGATTCCAACCATTTTTAATTTTTTATACATTTTTTTGAAATTTGAATAATTTGCCGTTACTCTATTAGTGCGCTATAACACGATACATTTTTTATTCAAAGCAACAGAGATTTAATATGCATTTCTAAAACGTATTTCTCAATACGCATGCATACACGTACGTAGTTTCATTATTATATTTGTTGGGGTATAATAGTGATTAAAAAAAGGGTAAAAAATTTAAATTCGTAAATTTGATTTTAGTATTGAATTTGTGGAGCAATTATCTAATGGGGTGTCTCCGGTCTTGTGGTATTTACGATACACCTTGCATATCGTCACGCCAGACCTCTTGCGAATGATAAAATGTTGTAGAACAAAAGTTTAGACTGACGAATTAATGTAAAACTCCATTACACCCTAATTGCGAGTGAGCTTTGTACTGCGAATATACGTCCGCGCAGTAGTGTGAGTCCAGCGCGCGCGCCGTGGCGTGGGTGTGGGAGCGCAGTGAGTTTCGCCACTAACGAGCAGCGCCGCGTTGCCCGCAGCTCCACCGTGGCGCATCCCTCCGAGCTGCCGCCCTCGCCGCACCAGTGGGAATGACGCGAGACTAAGCGCGGCTTCGACAAGCGACGCGCCGTCTACACTGACACACGATAACCGACCTACTCGACCATCAGCCAAGGTCGATGATCGCATGCTGATTGAACACGCTGACACGGCGCACTTGCAACTTTGTACCAACAGAATACGTATTAACTGAAGTGTTAATTTTTTGTTTTGTTTTTGCTGTTCAGTTGCTCCGCTTGCGTAAGTGCCCGACGAATTATCGAAGACTTCAAATTTATCGAAAACGTTTTTAAAACCCTTTTTAAAGCTACCAATTCAACGTTATTATAATTAATTAATTTAATGTTATTATTTACGCTTCTAACTTGAAATTTTCATGATTTTTGAATATACCGAAATTGAAGCTTTGTACCTTAAAAGCACCTTCAGTACGTCGCTGACATTATTTCGTAAAGACTACGACAAGACTAGTTTGCCCAACAATTAGTACACATTCGCATAAGCGTTTTTTCAATGCACGTTTTCGAAGTCCCGTAAGTGCTTTTTTTAATGTACTCTTAGACATTGTTTCATCCCAGCGCTTTATGAAAGCGCGTTTAAAAGGCGCTCTTGCGAATTAGGACTTAGGTCGAGCTATTTAATTTCACCTGAGTTGATTATTTTCTTATTCTCCGTTCAAAAGAGCCGAGCTACAGTCGTGTCTAAAGCTATTTTAAATTTAACGCATAAAGATTTCTTTTTTCTATTTACACAGCGTGTTTACTATTCTATCGCTATTGACATAAAGTTCGAATTCCAACTCACGTTCAATCAGCATGCTACGCACGTCACTAGACCGGATTTCCCGAGCGAATCTGTATTGCTTTTATAAAATTTGTCTTACTATGAATTGTATAAATACCGCATCATACCTCATCGCTGTGACATTTTGGAGGCAGTTTCAAACTTATTGTAATGTTTCGTATAGAAACTATTTAAGGGTACAGTGAGTATCTCAGAATTGTCGAAAAGTGCATTTAAATTGCTCATTGAAAGCTAGGCAGCGGGTGTGTTACGTCAACGACGAGAAGATTTGAACCAGAGGGGTTAGCTAAAAAAGTTTGATGTTAACGTGATGCTAGCGAGCTGATATCCCATCCTTGTCAGACACCAAATTATTAAATAAACATAAAAGTGACAACACGCTTATTCGCTGCAGATACCCTAACGTGTGAAGTCCACTTCAGAACGGTGTAGACTTAACTCAAAAATCTAAGAAATCGAGTTACGCCCATAGAGAGCCAGAAAAAGGTATGCTCTATCTGGTGAATATAAAAAAGGCGTTATTATGGTAGAATGAAGAAATACCATACTTCGGTGTCTTTCACTTTCCCTCTCTCTAACTGCGCCGCTCGATTCTAAAGGGAAGCGATTAGTTTCACAAAAATTTGATTTTTTGGGATAAGTCACTACTGTTCTGAAGGTGCGAAATGTTACCTTAATTATCATCTTAAAATCGTACATCTTTGATCGTATGAGCATAAGGTCAAATTTCGCTTACACAACAATGATTTAAAAGTTATTTCATTATAATTAAGTTTTATTAAGTCTGTTGGAACTACATGTAAGATTTCCCATTCATTGGTAATGAAGGATTTATATAAAAATGCCTGACATTCATATGACTATTGATTTTTTCCTTATCCGTTAGTCAGTTAAATTTAAATAGACTTATGTACTTAATTGTTATGACTTTATGCAAATGGCTCAGAAACTTATTACAATATAATAAGATTAGAGGATAGCATTAGACGTGATCTGATCGTCTGATCCCTGATTTACAACCTTTTTTGCGACGGTGAAATGTTAACAAAATTGTATAGGGTCAGTAAGAAACCAGTGTTCACATATTCGCCTCTCCCAATATCTTATCCACTTTGATAAGTGAGCAAGGAATTTGCCATGAAATTCAGCAGAGCGTGTATAACAATTTTACCTTTTCTTGCTGGCCTTGACCACGCGCGAGATTGGGCATAATGTAAATAAGGGATAAGCTTTAAGTCGTTGTTTGCGTAGCACCCTCGCGGACATGACAACCAAAAACGTACTATTCATTCTGAGATTTACTAGTAAGGTAGTGTGTAGCCAGTGTGTAGCATAGAAATAGTCGGTTCGGTTTTCTGTGAATATGATATAGGTATGATTGTATTGGTATGACCACAGACCAGTTTAAATGAATAGACTGTCAATTGTCATAGAATCAATAGTAACGTAAATTGTTCAAAAGTGCGTGTGCACAGATGGTTTTGGAGTTCAAAGGTTCGAGGAAGAGATTATATGAACATAGCCAGTGAATATCATACATCAGTTAAGCATATTAAATACTTACATTAAAAAAATGTTTGTTCTAGACAAACAAAATCTTTATATTATATAAAATTCGTGTGTTAGTAATTCTTCTCTTAAAGGGCTTGCCGCGTTTTTTTTTATTCAGTCACCTAGATAGTTCTTAGTTATAGTTGGACCCCGAAAGTGGCGCTGTTGTCGACCGGGTGCGAAACCATGAGAAACTCGGAAAACTAGTATTTATTTCACGTTAATGTTTTGATCTCCAATACACTATAAAACACACAATATGTCTATTGACAAACGGCGTGGTGAAATCTTATTTCGATACTTTGGGATATATATTACTTTGGGATACGATAGGATTATTATAAGTCTATTCCTTCAAACTGGTCTATGATATGACGTTGCCAACGCAACCTAGTTTTATACAACGAAACGTTGTCGTTATGCGACAGACAGGTGACAAGTCTCGAGAAAGGGATAACGACTAGGTGTTTGTGAGTTTACGCCATTTGGGGGTTACAAAAACAACTTTAAGTAGTAATAACTTTTTTGAGACAAAGGGTAGCCCATATCCTTCCCTTGGATAAAATTTGATCAAATTCTGTTGAGAAGTGTGGGCGTGAAGATGTAACAGACAAGCAGATAGACAGTTACGAATTTATAATATTAGTTTGGATAATATTGATACTAGCTTCATTCGGACCACAACCAAAGCACTAAATGCTTACATATTACTTTGTTTGTACTCTTTGGTAGGCAAAGAGTACAAACACGCAACGGATCTGGCGTGATGATATTAGATATATAGATATTATTTCTCATGCCTGCACATTTTTAGGACTTTTTCGCTAGCGAGTTCATATGGCGATTTCATTATTATATGTTGGAACTCTGTACTCTCTGTCTACCCCGCAAGGGATCTGTCGTGATGTTATAGATAGATTTCATATGGCGTAAACTCAATATCGCACTACGTGAATGTAGAACGCGTTCGGTAAAGAGACGCTTCGTGTAGTTTATTAGGTTAATTTTCATTTATCTCCGCGATTCCATGTAATATAAGTGTGTGTACTTCAATGTGTTTCGTATGGGCGTTGCGTTAAAATGTTGCAATATAGCGCGTATTAAATTTATGAATTTACTTTTTTTTTTACTAAGAATTTATTGATTTCTATGTGTTCCCAATTAATATTCGCGTAAGGCGGCGTACGGACGACATTTCTCCTCTGATTGCAGTTGTGTGCCAACCTGAATCTCTTAGAACTGGATGCGCATTACAACCTCTAACAAGACTATTATAATCTTGATTGTATTATTACAAAAGAGAAGTTGATATTTGCAATTTATAGCTCTGTCCCTTTTAACGGTAAGGTAATTAAAATAGTTTTGTTGAAGAGATTGTGGTGTGGCCCTGCCTTCTGCACGCGGCCTCACGTCATGTAATATAACTTACTCCTAAACACCATTGTATGTAACATCGACTGAACATTTTTACGTAGTTAGGGTAGCCTAGTATTAGAAGTATTAAAATACTAATTTACTCAACGCAATGATTATTATAATTTAGTAAATAATAAGAAAAAAAAATGTACGAGTAATCACATACTATCATTGCAGTAGTGAGATATTTTATAGCGAAGTGTTTGTGAATGTAATGACAGTTGCAGAATAGGTTTAAAGATGGCGTCGAATCTACTTCTCTCGCTCGTCCCGTTGTAATCCGTGTGAGACACGAATAGTGATGACGCAATTTTCAACCCTATTGCTTAACTGGGCGGGTCGTACACGTGTATTTCTGGCATTTAATAGTTATATTAGAAGTTTGGCATTATTGTACTGGAATGTGTTAGTGTGCGTGAGAATTACGTCGTTTTATCTAATTATTGGCATTGATATAATGTATTATAATAACGCGGTCTTAATTTAAACGTACAATTAGTAGGTACTTGCAAGATAAAGATGCAATAACATGGAGAAACTTGTACCAGAAAATTGAACTTAGTGACTTTGTACGTGAAGCTCAAATTGCATTGACCCTTATGATGGTTCGTTTAAATTCACACCGCCATTCGAAATTGATGTTTAAATTTGTGTTTTAAGTAGTTACACTACTATATCACGCTGCTAACATGTAAACTAGCATAGGGAGACTTTGTGTGAGTGTCGAGAGACGTCGTAGCCTTAAAACTAGTTCAAAACTATATAAAAGAAAAAATAAAAAGTTGTAAATAAACAAATGCATAGTATTAATGTTAGGCTCTAGTACGGTATGGGAAGATAGCCTATGTAGCAAGCCCACAGCATGTAGGTTGGCCTTGATCGACCGTCGCCTGACTAGCGGACAGAAGACATACTAAGCCTTCCTTAGAGGTTATTCCATGGGTTATGTTTAACCCATGGAATAACCTCTAAGGCTATTTAATTAGGCTAACTCACAGAGAGAGAGATACAGTTATACGTTAAAATGAGAAGGTATACCTTTCTACTTCAACATGTAGCAACGTCTCCTTCTGACAGAGTGATCGTGTCACCTTTGCCTCGGGTCTTGATCAGAGTGAAGAAGCGATGACTGGCGCGGGTGTGGTAGCGGGAGCGATTGATGGCTATAGTCGCGTGTATTTGTATCGATTAGTAGCTCTTGCTTGCTCGCACGTTATTGTACCGACTAACTGTTGTACATGCCAGCTAGCCCTTTTAGTGTGGCCATGACAGAGCTGATTCCGTCGCTTTTCGCGTCATCTAGTCACCGTAGCCACAAATAACAGTCTCATAAGTTTGATATTTCATATCCGCTACCGTTCCCGCCTTTGCTTTTCAGTATAGTCAAACCTTTAGACTCAAAACATCGAATTATTAAAACTAAATAAGGCTTAGTGACAAAACTACTAAGATTAGAGAAAATTTTGAGAATATATAATTCTGTAAATTCATGCTATGTATAATTCACATTATTATGCCACCTTAAATGAAGCGCTATCGAGTTCAGTCCTTGTTTATTTAAGTGTAAAAGTCGTTGCACCGCCTGCGAAGCTCCATTGTCTCAACAGTCAATATGCTCGGGGACGTGGCTAAGAAAATTTTTACTGACACGAGAAAATTAATAATCTAGTAATTAATCGCGTCCGAAATCTAATCTGAACATACTTTGGTAATATTTTGTCGATATAATTAAAATCACTGGTAGTTCGAAGGATTGTCAACATGCACTACCACTGATGTAAATAACAACAGAAGCAGTCGCGCATCGGTTCGAACAAGGCCTCGATGGTACAAAGGAGGTGAGCTCGCTTTCGCTATGTTGTTAAATATCGTTCAAATAACTAAAAAATACAACAACCCGCTGTGTAAGTTTGACACAAGTCAAAACGTTTATAAGACTAGTCTGGTGAAGTTGTAACACCCCCTCGCCCTACAACGCTAACGTAGTCATTTGCATACCCAAAATCCGTTGTTATGAGATCTTTAAAAGCTTTTCTTAATAATTCGTAGTACAGTCTCCTGCACTTAGGTGAATAAGTGTGTGTCTCATTCAAATGTTGTGTATAGGATAAAATCAGAAATGTATGTTACATATTCTTAACACCTCACGTGTTTAGTGAACACACGGGTGTTCAGGTGAAAGTGTGCAAGGCCGCACTGACACGCAACGAGAGCACACGATATGCGTACACATCACAATACAGGTGTCTGTACATATTGAACTTGAGTTATATGAAGAAGAAAGTTACGTTACATTAGCTTCCATGCATTATGAGACACAAAGATAGATAGCAGTACCTTTAATATGTTGATGAAAATATATGGACGATAATTAAAAACGAGTAAGCGAGCCCTGACCGACCCCACCTTGCCTTATCTCAAATAACTGTCACTGTGATCCGTTAGGCATAATTTTTGACTCCTGCGCACCCCACACACACACATCCGTACATTATGTGTGTCACTGTGTACATATACGAGTGGTGTATAGCTAATTATTCATTGATTCGTTAGTAATTCGCTTTATTATATATAACTGCGGTATAATACGTGTCCTCCGATGTGAAAAGACGATTGGTGTATGTAAATAAGGATTATAATAAGTAGGTGAATAGTATTACAAAGTTTTGTTGGGGCAGGGTTTTAGTTGCCGGGATCGAGTCGAGGCTGTAATAGCTTAACGCGTTAAAATTTCTTTTTTCTTAGCGGAAAAAATGTCAGTAACATTTCTTCGTCGTATTATGTTAAATAATTAAAATTGAACAGTAAATAAGTGTCTAGTAGATGATAAAAGACACCATTGCTGCTCTCTTTTTCAAATGTTTACATTTTAAGACTGCTAAGAAAGAATATGGTGTGTATAGTTCTGATTCCCCTTGATTTAAGGGGAGACCCGGACCCAATAATAGGATAATGAATAGCTTATAATCTATTTAAAGAATGCGCGTACGCAACTCGGGCCCCGTCCCAACGGAGGATGTACGGTCGTGCTCGCTCGCACAGGATCGAAGCGCCACACGAACACGCTTCTTATTTTATGTAATTGTACGTATTGCGTTTCCAGACTTTCAGAGATCTCGTTTTATTTTAAGTTTTAAGTACACGACTGTTCATTTACACACAAGTGATCTTTAGTTGGTAGGACATCGCGTTTGTATTGTACTCTCGACCCTACGGCCAGTCAGCCAAGGCTTATTTTTTATTATTAAGTGATCGCACACTCGAATGATGAGGCGGAGGAATTCACACTATCTTTTAATTTTGATGTAAATATTAGTGGTAATGCGATAAGACTTAGGTTTCGTGTTAACATGTAGATGCATCTGTTCTTAGTTTGTGTTCAATAATCCATTAGTTTTGTATTTATAATTTCAACAATGAAAAAAGTAAAAAAAAATACATAATAAATAATATGTGAAAATGAAATTGTATTCTTTGTTTTATAACTATGACATTTAATTTTGCTCTTACCAGTCGTATTGTAAATAGTAGGTATTTTGTGCACTGATAGTCCTTTTAAGTTACTCTAACTTAGCTGTTAATAATCAAATGGCTGTATCGATTTACATTATGTAACGCCCAAGACAATGTTCACTATAAGACTTGTAGAAATGTTTGCTTTCGTCGCCTTCGAGTGAAAACCTCGAGAATGTAATTTTGTCAATTCATTCTATTTCATTTATGATACTTAAACTTTGCAGCATTAGTGAAATTTATCTCGTGTGTATTTTTAAATAAAAACGAGACTAATTGAATAAGCTGTAGTAATAAACATTTTATAGGGCCCAGGGGGCAGTTTTTTCTTCGTACCCCTTTCGCAAAGTTACCCCTTTCGCAGGTTTTCACTCTTAAGGCGACGCCTTGTGGTAACGACCTCTGTCGACGTTTGATGTATAGAACGGTTTAAGTTATCGCCCCGGCGATCAAGTATGTAGTAAGTACTATAGTCTCATGTACGCCGTCGAGCCAGAAACTCGATGTAAATGTAAATATAAATAATACGTGTTTCTGTCGTGTGCGGAGTTAGTTGCATTTTACCATTGTTGCGAACTGCCAAAACTATTGTAATATTTTCTAGCGTGACGTACCACGCCACCGCCTGGGTGACGACACCAACCTGAACCGATAGCCTTTGTGTGAAAGAAAGCACCGTCCAGCGATGGAAATTGAAACTACACTTTCTCTCGCAACTGATATTGTAATATAAATAAAATGTTCCTCGCTTTGGGTGTTTTCTGTGGTGGTCTAGCCGGGTCACGACGGCTGCCTGCCCACGCGGTGCGTGGTGCGTGCTGACGCGAGCCGGCGTGCCAACTGTGCCCGGACTCGCCACTGTGTAACAATAAACTACTGCATAATTATACACAAGATGTTTTATTTCAAACCTTATTCCGTTCTATCTAGGATTCTTATGTGATTCATTAAGGTTCGGTCTAGTAATTCGAACGTAGCTCTACTGCATGGATATCGGCATACTACAGTTTCGATTCACGCACGAGACCCTTAGATACTCATTAAGTGGAGAAAACGCATTCACGACATGAAATAACATAAAAAAAATTACCTGATAATATAATTTGTATTATCTTTCCTGGGATGTCCGAAGCCCATTTATAAGAGAGAACATCATATTTTATCTCGCTTCGTCGCTAGATGGCGCTATTTCCGTCACGTGAATCCGCCTCCAGCGCCACTTGTGGCCAAACCTGGAACTAACTTTTTACCACAGAGCAAGCCGCCATACTTTTGTCATTGTTCGGCTCATAATGATGATGGTATATACCAGGAAGAAATTATTTGGACTTCGGGTATCCCAGGAAACATAATACAAATTTTATTTACAGGTAAAATTATTATTTTATGTTTGATGTCCGAAGTCCATTTATGAGAGATGTGTTTGTTATCTCCGGGTGGCTTGCTTAATAGGATGCAACAATGTGATCAAAATTATGTTGTAACGCAGTGATTAAAAGAAAACAAGAATAATATGACAAAACACTCAGGTAATTTTTAGCGGATAAATGATCAACACATTTTAGGTTATTATGGATTAACAGATTGATAATAGAAGAGGGTTTATTTATTTTATTTTTATTTATTTGCTTACTTAATAATATTTTTTTATTTATGAGCTTAATTTAACTTAGAGCTATATACAAATTTGTACATACACAACACATCGTGATCCACTACTGGGTATAATGTAAGAAAGGAAAAAAAATAATTAAAAAAGGAAATAATTAACATGGTCTGCTTTAGCTAACGATTGAAAGTTACAAGTGATTAACATCTAACATGCAAGGATATGACAATGTGTAAGTGCGTGAGAGTAAATGAGTATCAGTTGGCGTGTGCAATAGTAGGAATTCGGACAGTTAATCTAATTATTTTATAGTAACGGCCCTAGGGATAGAAGAAGCAATAGTCTAGTTAGATAGCCTATCTATTAGAGTTTTTTTAAATTTGTGCAAAGACATAGCAAACAGATCTACGTTAGAGAAGTTATCATTATACAATTTCATAATACGATGTAGAGGCATTTGTTTTACAAGGCTTAGGGGCAAATATACGGTGTGCATAAGTGTCTCGAATTCGCTGAGAACGGCTAGGAATGCGTAAATAAATTTGATTAGTAAGTTGGTTGCAGTCGATATAGTTTCTACAGATTTTATAAAGAAAGGTAACATCTAAAAGTAGGCGTCTATTATTTAGATTAGGTAAAGAATGCTTATTTAAGAGACTACGATACGAAGTTAGGGAGTGTGTCAATTTATAATTGACTGATCGTAAGTATTTACTTTGCACGGTTTCTAGTTGGTCAATATATTTTTGATAATACGGACTCCAGATCTGCGTAGCGTATTCTAATTGTGGCCTTATAAGTGCTTTAAAAAGTAACATATAAGTACTAGGCTTCTTAAATGACTTACAGGTTCGCATGACAAATCCATATAATTTGAATGCTTTACTTATTATGTTGGCAATATGAGTATCAAAGTGGAGTTTAGTATCAAAGGTTATTCCGAGATCTTTAATAAGTGCTACATGTTCTAGGGGAGAATCGCAGAGAGAATAGGCGAATTTAATATTACTTTTTTTCTTTGAAAAAGTTATGGACTTACATTTTGGAATACTTAACTGTAGTTTATTTGCATGACAATATATTGACATATAGTTCTAACAGTACAGTAAATTTTAAGATCATCTGCATAGAGAAGAAATTGTGTATGTTTAAAACATGTGTTAATATCGTTGATGAATAATATGAAAAGGAGGGGACCCAGAATGGAGCCCTGCGGTACACCAGACGTCGCGCAAATTTCACAGGAAGAGTAACCCTTTAAGATAACCCTCTGTGTTCTATTTCTAACATAGGAGGAAAACCAGCGTAATAGGTTCCCTCGTATACCATTATATGCTAACTTTCGCAGAAGAATCTCGTGATCCACCTTGTCAAAAGCCTTGCAGAAATCCGTATAAACTAAATCTATTTGAATACGTTTGTCCATGTTTTCAAACAAAAAATTGGCGTATAGTACTAAATTACTAACTGTAGAGCGACTTTTAACAAAACCGTGCTGTTGTGGTATAATAACATTATGTAAGCTCGGATAGATTGCATTATGTATTAGTCCCTCAAGGACTTTTGACAAGGTGGACAGTAAAGATATAGGACGATAGTTAGAGACGTCATTCTTAACACCATTCTTAAATACGGGAGTGATGTTAGCCGACTTCCAGATCTGAGGTACGTATCCTTCACTTAGACTACGATTGAACAAGTAAAATAGCGGGGTACTAATGGAATCAGCAGTAAATTTAAGAAAAAGAGGCGGTATCCCATCTGGCCCTGGTCCCTTGGTGACGTCCAATGACTGTAGATGTTCAGTGATAGTACTTTGCAAAAAGTAAATGTCTGATATAGTGAGAGTATTCTCTGAGGAGGGTGTGTGGGGTGAATCAAGATCGGAAAGGTTAAAGTCACATTTCTCATATACAGAACTAAAGAAATCTGAAAATAATTCACATGACTCTACTGGTTTATTGGATTCGTCGTTACCATATATCATGCTATTTGGAATGCCAGTTTTGTCTTTACATTTGCTAACAAAAGACCAGAATTTTTTAATATCCTCCCGTAATCCTACTTCAACCGAGTTTATATATGAGTCAAAACATTCCGACGATAGTAATCGGAATCTTTTACGAAACAATGAGAACATCTCGTAGTTGGACACATTTTTAATAAGTCTTCCACTTACGCCAAGCTTTTTCTTTATTTTTAAAAATATGTATTAAGGGACGAGAAAACCAGATTGGAAAATTACTTGATTTTAAAGGTCGTAGGGGTACATGTTTTTTTATAATCTTATAAATGATTTCGTAAAACGTAGATGTGGCTGAGTCAAGCGGTAGGTTATTCAAAATATTCTCCCAGTCGTGGCTATTGATATCACAATTTATTTTAGCATAATTACCTTCAATAAATCTATATGTTGGTGTCGATCTACGAGTCACAAATTTGTATGCTGTGTCAAATAAAATAGTAGCCAGGAAGGGGGGATGAAAATGATCGACTGGTATCAAAGGATTAGGTGGAAGTTCACATGTGTACGCGTCGTTATTGCTTACAAAGAGGTCCAAGATGCGTTCCATTGAATTCTTTATTTTATTATATTGTTTAGAACAAATGGTAGACAAAAAAATCGAAAGTAACTGATCTATGTTGGCTGAGTTATGAGATATAAACGGGATCAGTGCCGATGGGCCGGCCTCAAGCCATTCAATATGCGGTAAGTTAAAATCACCTAAAATAAATATTTGGCTGACTAAAGGCGATATGAATTCACATTGGATAGCATTAAAGAAAGACTCATACGTTACTAAGTTCTGGTTTGGCGGTATGTATACTCCACACACAACGTTAAACTCACCTAATTTGGACGTGGGAAACTTTAGAAAAACATAATCAATTATAGGAGGTATGTGATGATGACGGTCATCGCGAGGTAAAGGAGAATTATTAAATGTAAAGCGTACAGCATCCAATTCACGACGGACCGCGATCAAAACACCTCCACCGTCCGATTTACCGCAGGCCTCTCTGTTCCTGTCACAGCGAAATACCTTGTAACGGGAGTCAACAAGTTCACAATCACCGATAAGAGGCGTAAGCCAAGTTTCCGTTAAAATAAGAATGTCGTAACAATCTAATAATATATTATTGTATAAAGTTTGTTTATTGTGACATGTAATTGTTAATTAGTATTACAAAGAATTCAGAAATCGACTTTTCTGAAGCAAATGTTTTTGTTGTGGACTGTATATCCTTCTATAGAGTAATAGTTTAATTATGTTTGTGACGCTAGTTAGCCTTTACTGGAATATTATTTACTAGGTAGTTTTGTATGCAGCTAAGGTAAGAACCTGACCAAAACTAACAGGTGGCTTCAGATCGAATTATTCATCCACCATCAACGTAGTGCTACATGTGTAGCTGATTTATACTTGTGATAAGTCTATCAATGTTCTTTACAAAAAAAAAGGGAATTTGTATTGTTTTCTGGTTGTACTAGTAACCTCAAAAAGTTTTACAACGCAATGTAAGAGAATCACTTCGTGCACTTTTAGCCCCGTAGCTAACAAAAACACAGCGACAGTATCGCGCGACATATTATTAAACTGTTACAATATGTCTAAACAAATGATTAGACGAAATCTGAATACAATATGAACAAGGATATTGTATTCAGATTATGTAAGCTTATTGGTCCTTTAGAAAAACCTAATAGGGTTGTACCGACAGGTGATTTTGCATGAAGTAAATAATTTTTAAACATAAATTGTATTTTCTTATTGATAAATCCTGTACTAGTAATCACTTGCCTAATCACGCACAGTAACGCAGATTCACAAACTCACACCGACATAAAATTGACACGCTACCGCGGCGATATGCGGTGTCTAGGCATTCTTCGTCTATGGGAATGACATTTTGCAACGAAAAGTCACGTGGTCATGAAGACGACGCAACAATGACTAAAGTAAGGAGGCTTGATCTGTGGTAAAAAGTAGTTCCAGGTTTGGCTACAAGTGGCGCTGGAGGCCGATTCACGTGACGGAAATAGCACCGTCTAGCGACGAAGCGAGGTAAAACATGATGTACTCTCTCATAAATGGACTTCGGACATCAAATGTAACACATAATTTAATTTCTAATTGAGTTTTGGAGGGAAATCGTAGTTTTAATTTCCAAAACTTGTGTTATTTGGAATTATAATGTGTGATGTTGGTGGAATATTAACTATTATGTATTGTATGTGCATGAGTGAAGGTAATTGTATCAAAGTGATGAAACGTGCCTTTCCGATTTTCCTCAAAACGGCTGTCGCACTTGGTATGTAGCCTACGACATGGTGCTGGTCGTCCTCGACCGCACCGAGTCCGGCCGTAGGGTCTTCGACCTGAAGGCCGTGTGCCACATCTCTGGCCTCTCCGTGGAGGCCCCCCACAAACGTGGCACGCCCGGGCAGTGCCACAACTGCCAGCTATACGGGCACTCTGCCCGTAATTGTCACGCGCGCCCTCGATGTGTGAAGTGCATCGGGGACCACGCGACGTCCCAGTGCGCCCGTTCGAAGGAGACGGCGGCCGAGCCCCCCAGCTGCGTCCTCTGCGGCACCAAGGGGCACACCGCGAACTATCGCGGTTGCCCCAAGGCCCCGAAGGGGAAGCGCGGCCGGGCGAGGCGCGGCAGTGCCGCCGCCCCCGCGCGGTTGCCGCCCCCTCTGCGCCCTCAGCGCAACACTCCCCCGCGCCCTCAGCGCACCCTCGTCCGGTGCCTTCAGCGCCGGCGACCTCAGCTCCCCGCGCTCCCGCGCCACTGAAGCTGACCCCCCCTCCCCCGCCGCTCAGGCCGTCTCTTGGCGCCAACGCGTGGGTGAAGCCGCTGCCCTTCACCGCGGTCTCCCACCCGTCAGTGGGCCCTGCCCGCCCCTCGAAGCGCGCGCCGGCGATCCCGCCGGCGGCGGCTTGTCCCCCTCCGCCCACTAACGTCAGTCAGGACGTCAACCTGATCATGAACGTCTCGGCGGTGATAAGTCCCGCACTATTCCCCAGAGTCCGTGAACTCGCCCTCCAACTCCGCGCCGCCACCAACTTGGCGGACCAGGTTCTCCTGGCCGCGGAATACAGGGACGTCTATGACGTCCTGGCGTCCCTCAGAACCCAACCCCCCCGCACCCAATAATGGATTTACGACCTCCCGCCATAAGCCCCACAACCTATCCCTGGCGTTCTTTAACGCCGATGGCCTTCGCTCCCAGCGAGATCAGGTTGTTGATTTCCTCCGAGATCACCAACTTGATATCCTCCTCGTGCAGGGAACCTTCCTCAAGCCCGCACAACGCGATCCTAGGATCGCAAACTATAACCACGTGCGTAATGACAGAATCGGCTCCCGCGGAGGCGGTACTCTCATTTACTACAGGAGGTCCCTTCACTGCATCCCTCTCGATCCCCCCGCGCTCACCAACATCGAAGACGGTCTGTCGCGTCTCTCTCACGGGGCACCAGCCCATCGTGATCGCCTCCGTATACCTTTCCCCCACTAAATCCGTTCTTAGGAGTGACTTTGAAGCACTCCTTAATCTGGGAAGCGCCGTCATTCTGGCGGGCGACTTCAACAGTAAGCACGTGGCCTGGAACGGTCTCACCACTTCCCCTAACGGTAGGAGCCTTGACGCCCTGGTCGACGTTCTCGACTTTGACGTCATCGCACCTATGCACCCTACCCACTATCCTATCAATCCCAACCACCGACCCGACGTCCTGGACATGGCGCTTCTGAAGGGTGTCACCCTACGGTTGCACTCCTTGGAAGTAGTCCAGGAACTCTACTCTGACCATCGACCTGTAGTCATGAGACTCGGTTCCCCCCCTTCCGCCCCTCAGCGACCCAAAAAGAAGGTAGTGGATTGGCAGCGCTAAGCACGGCCTTGGCGGATGCCGACCCTCCCCCCTCCCTCTCAGCTCGAACTCCATCCCGTCCCCTCAGGACACCGATCAGGCCGTAGATGCCTTCACCGAACACATCCGATCGGCTGTCAGTCGATCGTCCAAGCAAGTCGAGGCGGAAGACCTCTACCTCAACCGCTTTCGACTGCCGGACGATGTTAGGGATCTCATTCGTTCCAAGAATGCTTCTATCCGAGCGTACGACTCCTACCCCACCGAAGCCAATCGGGCCCGGATGCGCGCTTTACAACGAGAGGTAAAGCGTCGTGTCGCGGAGGTCCGGAAGGAACGGTGGGGTGACTTCCTAGAGGGCATCGCGCCATCGCATCTGGCCTACTGGCAGCTGGCGCGTAGCCTCAAATCCGACTCCACGACTGACATGCCCCCGCTGTCCCGCCCTTCAAGCGCACCCCCAGCCTTCGACGACGACGAAAAGGCCGAGCTTCTCGCCGACTCCCTCAAGAGCCAGTGCACCCCCAGCTCTCAGTCCGTCGACCAGTCCCACGTCGACGCGGTCGACAGGGAAGTCGAGCGCAGGGCATCCCTCCCCCCCGTCGATTCCTTGCCTCCTATCACGCAAACGGAGGTCGAAGATCTAATTATGGGTCTCAAATCTAAAAAAGCCCCCGGCCCTGACGGCATTTTGAATCGCGTTCTGAAATGCCTGCCCGCCCAACTCATCTGCCTCTTAGTGGCCATATTGAATGCCGCCATGGCGAACTGCACCTTCCCCGCTAAGTGGAAGGAGGCGGACGTCATAGGCATTCCCAAGCCCGGCAAACCTCGCAATCTCCCCGCGAGCTACCGCCCTATCAGTCTCCTCAACTCCCTGACCAAGATATACGAGCGCCTCCTTCTGGCGAGGCTCAAAGACTTCGTAACGTCCAGGGGTATCCTTATCGACGAGCAGTTCGCCTTTCGAGCCAAACACTCTTGTGTCCACCAAGTGCACCGCATCACGGAGCACATCCTCTCCGGTCTCAATAGACCCAAACCCATCTACACGGGCGCCCTCTTCCTAGATGTCGCGAAGGCATTTGACAAAGTCCGTTATCGCGTCGAAATGACGCGCTCCACTTCCCACTCCATCAGTGCTGGAGTCCCACAGGGCTCAGTTCTCTCTCCGCTCCTGTTTAGCCTTTACACGAACGACATTCCTCGTTCGAGTAAGGCGCATCTAGCCCTATTCGCGGATGATACCGCTCTCTACGTCTCGCATAGGAATAAGGGTTTCATTACCAGAAACCTTCAGGCATCCGCCATTCCCTAGGGAATTGGTTCAGGAAGTGGCGTATTGAGGTGAACCCTGACAAGAGCGCTGCGGTGTTCTTCTCCAGAGGTGCCACCCCGCGCCACTCCCTGCGCCGCCCTAGAAGTAATCTCGGCCAAGTGACCATGTTCGACCGACCCATTCCCTGGATCAAAGAGGTCAAATATCTAGGGGTCACCCTAAACAGCACCATGTCGTTCGGCCCGCACATCAAGCGGGTCCGTCACCGAGCATCCTTTGTGCTCGGTCGTCTCCATTCGTTAATCTGCAAGCGGAGTAAAATGTCCCTTAGAAATAAGGTGACACTTTACAAAACTTGCGTTTGACCCATCATGACTTATGCGTGTGTTGTGTTCGGGCATTCGGCCCCCTCTCACATCGATAAACTCCAAGTGGTTCAAAACTGCTTCCTCCGTAAAGCCGTAGGAGCCCCCTGGTTCGTACGGAACGTCGACCTCCACTCCGATCTAGGTCTCGAACCTATTCGTGCCTTTATTAAAAAGGCGTCAACACGTCACTTCGCGAACGCATCTACCCATGCGAATCCGTTAATCGTAGCCACCGCCGACTACGGTCTCCCACCCGACCCCTGCCGCCACCGCCGGCCGCGACATGTTCTCACCGACCCTCCCGATGCTTTGTCATCCCTTCTTTCCGCTCAGAATACGGGCGACGACGACGACGTAGTAGTAGATCCCCTCCCATAGCCGGCGGTTGACCGGTGCACTTAGTAGTGCACCCGTCCCCCTACAGCGACTATCCCAACCGAGGGCGCCTCTTCGAGGCGCCCTCGAGTATGTCGCCTCTTGCCCTTCTGGCTGGCTAGAGCGTAGTGGTTGCACGCTCGCCTTTAAGTCCGGTGAAGCTGTAAAGGCCTCGCGGCCAACAGCGTACATCATTCACACACACACACTTGGTATGTAAAGTATCCATCGCTTTACTATCCAGGGTGGAGTATATTCATCAATTTCAGTATCATCGTTGTCATCAAGTTCATCGGGGAATTGAATTAATTTAAACAATCACGATTATGCTACTCACTGGACACTGGCAAAATACACTTAAAATAGTGTGAAGCCATAACTTAAAGAAGAAGAAGAAGAAAATTCCTAATGCGGGACGCCATCTGCGTTCCGAACAAATAGTACGGGCTTTAGTTCCTCGCGTACCCGCTAGGGCGCTTTGCATATTTTTATACAAAATCAGAAACTCCTCAATGATTGAAAATCGCGGACGAAGTCCCAATGTAATAGGAGGGGTGCAAGTCTATTGCGATTATACGATTCGATAGAAAAGTCTGTGTATGAGTGATCTACGCTGTCGGCCGCGGGGCCACTACGTTCGAGACATAAGAGCAAGGGGGCAACTAGCTCAAGGGCGACTCACGGAGGAACGGCCTCGACTTGGGCAGTCGCTATTAGTGTTGCAAAAATGAGCGCTGTACTCGAGAGTTTAGCGCCGAGTCGACGCTCACGAGCGTTTAAACACGTAGAAGATGCGAGCGTTTTAAGCGCCGACTTGAGCGTTTTTATAACTCTAGTCGCTATGGGGGAGGGCATATACTAGGTCTCGCCGTGGTGCTCTGCACCGGCCGGCGAGCAAGAGATTCTTCGACCTCGCCGGCAAGGTCAGTGTCTGATCCTGTGTGCGGTATCTGTATTCGAAAGAAGGGAAGTAAGGGCATCGGGAGGGTCGCTGAGAATATGCCGCGGGCGGCGGTAGCGACCACGCTGTCCGACTTAGGAATTAAACTCCAGACCTTGTAATTGCCGCCTGCACTATAGCCACTAAACCAATTATGCTCTTAAAAAGTATTGTAATATCTATATTATTATGCCAGATCCCTTGCGGGGTGGGCAGAGAGTACAGAGTTCCAACCGGTTCTTTCCTTACAGATAGAGATCTGTATTATAAAAAAAGACACTGTTTGAACTCTGGCTTTCTCCTTTCTCTTGTATATATTTTTTCCTCAATTACTTTAATTATTGCTGCATGCTGGGATTTCCCGTTTCAATGTTTATTATTATTTTACTGTTCGTGGAAAAAAACTTCTCGATAATATCAGTGTTATACTGTGCTAATACCTTAAAGTCTTCCAAGAACAATAAAATAAGTCTTTTCCACGAATAATGAAGCTTCTCTGAAATATTGAGGAGTCTTTTATCGAGTAAATATCAGTACCGACGTGCACCTACACAGGGTGTAACATAATAACGCAACACATGAAAGTAGTTTGTTCTAAATCGATAACTGAATTGATTCCAACTGTTTTTAATGTATATTACATTTCACATACATTTTTTTAATTTGAAAGTAAAAAATGCTGTTACTCCCTTAGTGCGCTATAATAAACTACATTTATTATTGATTCAAAGAAATACGAAGATTTTAAATGCATTTCTAAAACGTATTTCTCAATTTGCACACATACACGAACAAGTCTCATTGTTTAATAGAGTATAAAACAACGTAAAAAAGGGGTAAAAAAATAAATTTATTTGGAAAATTCGGGTTTTCGTATGGAATTTGTGGAAAAAATATCTAATCGGGATGTTGAGGTCGTGCGTTATTTATGATACAACTTGTATAAGCAGTCTCAATTTATCATTAACTTAATTGCGATGTAAATAATTTATACTCACTTATCGACGGTCAGGGTCTGCCCCAGCCGGCGTTTGTTTATAGCTAACAGTTGGATTTATCACGAATAGTGCGTTGCACGTTGACATGGAGAAATTTATCAGTGTTGTATACTGCGTTGTGATATGTAAGTAATCCTTAATAAGTATAAGTTAATGCCTATTCTATGTATTGCACTTTAAACCTTGGCGAAATAAAACCGGTGAAATTTGCGACCTTGCATGTAGGATATAGCCTTGTATGGCTGTGTATGTCTGTATGTCGTCCAAATTTATTGTTTGTGAGTTGATTTAACATAAGCAATACTGATTTTCACTGCAATCATGTCGGTGTTGGGGCATAATTCTAGAAAAAATAACTACATAATATCCTTCAAGAAACTGTCTAATCTTGGTGACTGCTTGGTTTAGAGGTAAGCCAAAGAATTATTAGATCTAGTAGCGAATTTATTCCACACACAGAACAATTTTGTGTTAACCGCAAACATTTATGTTTCGGTACTTGGAATTCATGTTCCTAAAAGCAACCACGGCGCAGGGCCAAGGTTTAAGGTATTTGAAAACAAAATACTATGACTTTTAGGTTAACGCAAGATAAAACATGGATAAAACGGATGTTGAGCCGTGTGACAGAAAGATTATCTAAACCTGACGACTAATTGACTTTCTTACCGCTAATAGAAAACGAAAAATGTGCGGGAATGACCACGTGACACCGTTGACAAATGACTTTCCGGTACATTTTTCTTTTCACTGTAAGAATGCCAATTTGTCTAAGCCGACTGTAGATCCTCTAATTAAATTATATATCCAGCATCCACAGTCGCGTCACCGCCTTCAGTTACCAAACAGTATCGCTCGGATTATGAGTACAATCGCAAAACTGACGCTTTCTACAAGCTCCACGTGGAGACCGTTGGGCAATGGGAGATGAGTACTGCGTGTCAAGTGGAAGGGGGTACTCCCCTAGTGCTCTCTTCCAAACAGGACTTGGTGCAGGTCCACGCCATGATGAAGCGGTACCCAGACCTTGGAGAATACGTGTGGGTTGCGGACGACGGAGAAGTTCATGAATCAGCGGAACAACAACCTATTATTGATTGTGAGTCCTTTTAATGAGCTTCTTGGAGCATGATGAAGTGTGTTAGGTTGAAAAGCAACTAATCAGATTTGCCGGAAGCCTTAGTCTAGTGGTTAAGAGCTTAAGTCGCTCCGCCCTCTGGATCGAGGCATCGCGGGTTAGATCCCCTCACGAGATAAATCTTTGTGTGATCCATAAATATTTGTTCGTCGTTGTCTGCGTGTTTGTGTATGTGAGTTTCATGTTTGTAAACGCACCCGCGACATGAACTAATTCCTAGGGTGGGCCTAGGGCTTCGTTTTTTTAAAAAACTCCTATTTAATAGACTCGGGTATACGCTTTTATAGTCATTTAGACAGAAGAGATTTAGGTATCAACTTAGTTACTTTCCTCCAGCTTGGTATCATCTCTGGAGAAAAATGGGTGTCTAATAGATACCAATTTTAACCGGATTAAATATCCTCGGCAATAGCTATTTGCGGCATGGAGTAGATTCTTCCTTCGCATACTCATTTTAGATTGCATTAGATGCCTATCTAACTTCAATTCTTTTAAGTCGCTGTATCTCTGTGTCTTTGCTCTTCTTCTTGAAATTAACATAGCTAACTTTCTTTTCCAGTGAGTAACAGCAATGAGAGAGACAATCACATGTGTGAAGTGATAACACGCGATGGTAAAGTCCAGACTACATTCTGTTATCAGAATTTGCCGTTCGTCTGCAAGGTAGAGGCCAAAGACGCGCCCTACGACAAACAGTGCGGGGTTTTCGGATTAGGTGGGTGTTTTAGAATATTGATTCTACTATAATCTAGACTTTTAATGCAATATGTTGTAGCAATCCCTATACATCGCTACAAAAAGCTGACTGACCCCCAGATGGCGCCGAATATAAAAGCGACAATGATTCCCCATATATGTCTAGAATGCGATATGAGAATTTGTACGACGCGTTGCATATATATAAAAATTCTGATAAAAACTCGGGGGAGTGACAGGCCCTGCCAGATACAACTTCGGTGTGGCTGGATGATCTTCCCTTTGAGAAATCCTGCCAGAACGTTCCTGCCACACTGTCAATCACTTTGACTAATCAGAATTTTAGAAGTTCTTCAACTATTTTGCCACATCCACAAATTAATAGACACATAACTTAATCTTGCAGATAAGTTAGATTTAATACCACCTGGTATTAAAATATTAAAGTATTTTCCCTTTATCGGGCAAGGCATCGTAGATTATAGTATCTTCATTTACCGAAACTTTCTAACAGCGCCAATGCCGACATTTTGCCTCATATTTCAATTCAAGTGGAGATGAGTAGGACACGCCGTAAAATGCGGTGATGCTAGGTGGGGTAGGTCTCTAACCGAATGGTGGTGATACCGCCATTGTGAAAGTCATTACAGAGATGGGTCGATGATGTGGTAAAGTGCATTGGTAAGACCTGGCCAAAATAGGCTCAGGACGGGGCTATGCGGCGTAAGTGGGAGAAGATATCCAGAAACAGATTATACAATATGAAAGTGGAAGGATGTAGATACCGGGGAAGACCTAGACTATTTTACCATGATCAAATAAATCGTGTCTTATCTGAAGGGCAAGTCATGAGTCTCCGTAACCGGCGAGCGTGTAAGAGAAGAACTATGATAGTGGAGGAAGCCAGAGAGATCTATAAGGAAAGAACCTGTTGGAACCATACTCTCGGCCTACCCCGTAAGGGATCTGGCGTGATGATATAGATAGATAAAGAGAAGAAGAAGACTTATGCACTATAGTGGATTGAGTCGAAATTAAATACGATGAATGCTTAGATGAATTACTTGTCTAGATCGCGCGCTCGGAAAAGACAAAATTTATTTACCAATGGGGTAGATAAATTGTAGTACGCACGCACACATTGACAGGTTTTGAACAAATCGAACACTGGCATGTGTGTGTATGTGTGTGAGTGATCTACGCTGTTGGCTGCGGGGCCTTTACAGCTTCACCGGACAAGAGGGCGAGCGTGTAACCACTACGCTTGAGCCAGAAGGGCAAGTGGACATCTAGCTCAAGAGCGCCTCAAGGAGGAACGGCCTCGGCTTGGGCAGTAGCTATGGGGGAGGGTATACTGTATCCGAAAGAAGTGATGTTAGGGCATCGGGAGGGTCGATGATGGAGAACATGTTTCGGACGGCGGTAGTGGCTGATAGGAGGGGAGTTAGGTTCGTAGTCGGCGGCGGCTACGATTAGCGGAATTTTTATGATTGGACGCGACGTCTTTTTAATAAAGGCGCGAATAGGTTCGAGACCGAGATCGGAATAGAGATGGACATTCCGTATGAACCACGGGGCTCCGATGGCTTAACGGAGGAAACGGGATTGAACCGTTTGGAGTCTATCGATGTGAAAGCAGGCGGCGTGTCCGAACACCTCACAAGCGTACGTCATGATGGGCAAAGTTTCGAACACTGGCATTACGGACACATAGTGCGTAACTGCTGGTTTCGGCGCCATTTTCGCTAGCCATGCTCAGTCTAGACAAGTCTTAATCTAAGGATGAATGGAACGACATTAGCGTGCTATATGCGAAAATGCCATTGTAAATTAACCTTCCAGGCTATCAATACTTCTCATCCGTGGGCAGCTGCTACAAGATCCCGCGGGTAGCGTACACGTGGAACCAAGCGTATACTGAGTGCCAGTCAGAAGGCGCCCACTTAGTGGTAATCAACTCCGAGACGGAACGCGAGGTGGTGCAGAATCTGACGAAGGCCGAACGATCTGTGACCGGGTCCACCACCTCTTATTTCTTCTTAGCGGGCTTTCGGGCGGAGAAGACTACTGGAGCTGCACCTAGGGTGTTTAAAACTATATTTAGTAAGTATTTAGAAAAAAAATTGCATTGATAGTAGACTTGTTAGCAATCACGAAATCAGTATATGGTTCGATTCATACGTCGGACAATGTGTGCTTTCTCTATCGAAAAAAACTTTTGTTTTTCTTTTTAAAAAACGTAGCCCCACACTAGGAATTCCTGTGTCGTGGATTCGTTTACAAACATGAATTTCACACACAAACGCACAAGACCAAGACTAATATTTGTGGGTCACACAAAGAATATACTCGTCACTGTGTTTATTTTTTTCATAATAATAAAAGATTCCACTCTACTGGGCGTCGGAGAGAGCGTTGGCTCACTCGTCTCTGTATGTGATGAGTAGGTACATGGTTTTTAATTGTAGATACCTATTTCTCCAATTAAATATGGCCTTTTCTAATATCAGCAGTCCTTTATCAAGCAATTAGAAACTTGCCAAATCTGATATACGTAGCAGCTTACCGAAGTTCACAGAAACGGCACAAATTACATTCACAATATTAGATAAATATATACTAAAGTAGGTACTTAAACTTACAAAATTGGATTGGTTACGTTTGTTAGGAATTTTTAGGAATTCTTAAAAAATAATGTTGATTTAACTATAAAATGGGCAAAGTTTTACATGATGAGAGTACATATATGTATTTCTTTGCTGATTCTAGATCAGACTTTAGAGGAAGCAGGCTTCGCCGAGTGGTCGGAACACGAGCCCAACAACGCGGGCGGCAAGGAGTACTGCGGGACCATCTTCAAGAGCGACGGCAAATTCAACGACGTCGACTGCACTCACGATTACGCTTTCATATGCGAGAAAGAAATCCGTCCAATACGTTAAGATATAATTTAATTAGTGAATGTTGAAGGAATAAACCCTAGAATACCTAACTCAAACGATTTATTTTGTATTTCGCATCTTCAGAACAGTAGTGACTTATCTAAAAAAATCTAGTTTTTGAGAAACTAATCACGTCCCTTCAGAACCGAGCAGCGCGGGTAGAGGGAGGGAAAGTGAAAGAGACCGAATTACCGTACCGTTCCAAATCGATAACTGAATTCATTCAACTATTTTAATGCGTCTTATATTTTTCCAAATTTACATAAAACTAAATTTATTATTGATTCAAAGCAATATGGAGACTTCAAATGCATTTCTAAAACGTATATCTCAATATGCGCACATACACGTACAAATTTCATTGTTAATTGAGGTATAAAAGTGCTTTAAAATATTGGTAAAAAATTTAATTTTGGAAATTTGGTTTTCCTATTGAATTTGAGAAGCAGTTATCTAATCGGGGTGTCTGAGGTCTTGTGTTAATTACGATACACCTCGTATATATCTCTACCCTCACACCAGATCCCTTGTGGCATAGACAGAGAGTTCAAAATTCACAAGGTGGACCAATGACCTGGTGCAGGTCGCAGGTAAAAGGTGGATACGTGCAGCACAGAGCCGGTCGTCCTGGTGATCGTTGCGGAGGCCTTTGACCAGCTTGTGATGATTTTCGGCTGATGATAATGACAGAAATTTCAAAACTAACCTCACTCAGGCACGCACATTTGTCTTTTCGAAAGCATGTGCGTATTAAAAATTAACTATCAATTCCTTTAACGGTGAAGGAGAACATCGTGAGGAAACCTGCATGCCTAAGAGTTTCTCGAAGGTGTGTGAAGGTCGTCAATCCGCACTGGGCCAGCGTGGTGGACTATGGCCCAAGCCCTCTCAGTTTCAGAGGAGGCCCGTGCCCACCGGTGGGGCAGTTTCTTAACAGGGCAAATATTATTATTACTAAAACATCACTCCACTACCAGTTCCGTTCAAGCATTATCAACACCACACTTTACCATTGTGGTAGGTATCTATACTAATATTATAAATTCGAGAGTAACTCTGTCTGTCTGTTTGTCTGTTACCTTTTAACGCCCAAACCGCTGAACAGATTTTCATCAAATTCGGCAAGGACATAGATTTTATCTAGGGGAAGGACGTAGGCTAGGCAAAAAGGCTTAATCTATCTATCTATATCATCACGCCAGATCTCTTACGGGGTAGGCAGAGAGGACAGAGTTCCATCAGGTTCTTTCCTTACATACCTCTCTGGCTTCCTCCACTCTCATAGTTCGTCTCATACACGCTCGCCCGTTACGGAGACTCTTGATTTGTCCTTCAGATAAGACTCGGTCTATTTGGTTATAGAAAGATAGGATAGGTCTTTCCCTGTACCTACATCCTTCCACTTTCGCAGTGTATATCTGGTTTGTCATTCTTTCTCCTGATATTCTTTCTATATGCCCGAAACAACGGAGCATACCCTTTCTCATCTTTACACCGATACTACGTATCTTTTATACTCGTACCTACTCGCTTTCGCAAAAAAGCTTAAGAGTGTGAAATACGCGCCTGAAAATAACGCGTACGAAGTTTCGGGTACGGCTTGTTTGTAATAATTTTGGTTTATTAATGTAAAACTACGGAATTTGGATTTTTGAAAAACTCTTGGATTATGTGGTTGTAATAATATATCCTCAGATACCGATATGCTGTGTGTGTGAATGATCTACGCTGTTGGCCGCGGGGCCTTTATAGCTTCACCGGACAAGAGGGTGAGCGTGCAACCACTACGCTCGAGCTAGAAGGGCAAGGGGGCTACTAGCTCAAGGGCGCCTCGAGGAGGAACGGCTTCGGCTTGGGCAGTCGCTATGGGGGAGGGCATATACTAGGTGTCTCGCCGTGGTGTTCTGCACCGGCCGGCGGGCAAGGGATTCTTCGACCTGGCGGCTACGTCAGTGTCTGAACCTGAGTGCGGTATCTGTATCCGAAAGAAGGGATGTAAGGGCATCGGGAGGGTTGGTGAGAACATCAGGGTCGGGGTCGGCGCGCTAGATGGGACCTCTGGAGAAGACCACCACAGCGCTCTTGTCCGGGTTGACCTCAATACGCCACTTCCTGAACCAATCCCCACCTACATATGCTACGTAGGACATATCCTGTACCTATTCGGTTATCTTATCTTATTGTTGGCTTAGCGGACTAAGGAGACCTCAAGGGCACTTCGACCCGATAGGATCTTTTGTGCTGTCCTTGCCCTGATGCTCTTACGTACCTGAAGATTCACAGATTCCTTGTACTAACTTGTAGATTCCAGCAAGGGGGAAGAGCCGCAATTCCTCTGGAGTTGGATCTTATACGGTTGTAAAAATGTAAAAATAATATTTATATTATACCACTGTTGGACAAAGGCTTTATCCCACGGAGCGAGGTGAAAGAGAATACGTCATATTCCACGCGGACTTAATGCGGATTGGCTGGGGTAGGTTTGATGCCACCTGCTGTGAGAACATGAACCATTCCAGAACGGACGGACGATTTAGCGCAGTGGTTAAGAGCTTAAGCCGCTCCACCCACTGGTCTAATAGTCGCGGGTTCGATTCCCGCACGGGACAAATCTTTGTGTGACCCACAATTGTTTGTTTTGGTCTGGGTATTTGTGTGTGTGTGTGTATTTTCATGTTTGTAAACGCGCCCACGACAGGAATATATACTAGTGTGGGGATACGTTAAAAAAAAACACGTGCTTGTATTCCATGCAGACTAGAGACTTAATATTATTTTTGACTATATTTCAGGATCTGGTAGAAAAAATGTAATAATATCACCGATCAATTATATATCGGCCTTGAATATTTACCTTGTTTTTTCTGTAGCATTATTAAATAAGGATGATGGATAAGGAAAACATATACCTATGTAGTTCTGGTGTACGATACACCGTCACGCCTATATTCCACAACGGGGGTGGCAGAGGTGTACTGAGTACACCGACGTTTCGCCGACGATGTTAGGTCCCATATAATAGGGGGCGAGGTTTTGGCCATATACCGGGTACAATTCCAGACGCCGGACTCGTACTGGGAAGTTTTTCGTTACATAAACTACACATGTCCGACCTAGGATTTGAACCCAGGACCTCGTGATTACAAAGCGATGCGCTTTGCCACTAGACCAACGAGGTAGTTCTGGTGTTTCTATATAATTGAATTGAATAACTAAACATGATATCATTCGTACAGTCATCGGCCGATCGCACTTCTGTGTCACACGATATAGGCATTTTAAATGTGAATTTGCATAAATAGGTCGTAAATATATTAATAAAAATAATATATTAATAATATTTATCTTGAAGTATTTTTTAAAAATTGAAAATTTTTAAATTAATTTTAATTATTAATAAAATTTATTACATAAATTGTGTTCATAGCATTCTTTCCCTTTTTTTCATATGTCATATATACAGTAGATTCTTTAGGGATCTTCTCCGCTACTCCGTCTGTGCTGACCGTCTGTGCCGAAAAATTTAATATTATATCCATTGGTTAATAGTTGTTCAAAGGTGCTTGGCAATATGAAGAGGTACCATATAATGTATATATTTTGTGCTGTGTTAAGTAAGTACTCGCTCCATGTACTATTGCATATAGCAGATGTTGATAAGTAATAATAATAATAGCCTTTATTTAACAATCTTACATAAAATATATTTACAATATAAACTTATTTACTCGTTTGACACCGGTTTGTGAAGATTGTCTTGCTGTCCAGCATAGGCCTCCCCTAGAGTACGCCACCGAGTGCGGTTCAGAGCTTGTCATCTCCAAGTATACCCCGCTCTTTTCACAATATCGTCTTCCCATCTACGTCGCTGTCTCCCTTTCTTGCTTTTATGTTGTCTCGGGCACCATTCTTTTACATCCCTAGACCATTTATCTATGTTACTCCTAATCATATGACCTGCCCACCTCCATTTTAGTTTTTTAATGCAGTACGTGATATCTGTGACTCTTGTTTTGCTCCTTATAGTATCTAGCTTAATTTTATCTTTTAATTTAATGCCCATCAGGCTCCGCTCCATACTGTGCTGGCAAGTTTCTAATTTGCGTATGCTTTGATTAGTTAGGCTCCATGTTTGGCACCCCTATGTCATAACAGGCAGAATGCAGGAATTAAATATTTTACCCTTCGCTTTCAACGGTACGAAAGGATTCTTCATTATCTCTTTGAGTGACCAGTATCTTTTCCAAGCCAAAGTGACTCTGTTATTTATTTCTTTCTTTGTGAGGTCTATTGGAGACATGATCTGTCCTAGGTATGTGTATACATCCACATATTCTATATTGTTACCGTTAACGGATATAGGAATGTTTTCAGAGTTTGACATATTTTTTGTTTTTGCAGTAGTCATTGATAATCCCACTTTATCACTTTCATACACTAGTTGCTTTAACATCTTTTGTAAGCTTCTTGGATCTTCAGCATTATTTTTTTTTTTTTTTTAGTTTTTTAAAAAAACGTAGCTCCACACTAGGATTTATTCCTGTGTCGTGGGTGCGTTTACAAACATGAAAATTTACAAACAAATACCCAGACCAGAACAAATAATTGTGGATCACACAAAGATTTGTCCCGTGCGGGAATCGAACCCGCGACTATTCGACACAGTGGGTGGAGCAGCTCAAACTCTTAACCACTGCGCTAAATCGTCCGTCGTATTAGATCGTCTGCAAATCTTAAGTGGTTTAATCGCACTCCGTTAATATTCGATCCGTATTTATCCCACTCGAGACGTTTAAACACGTGTTCGAGAACAGCTGAGAAAAGTTTGGGTGACAAAGGATCCCCTTGCCTTACTCCTCTTTTTATCTGGAAATAATCCCCATCTCTTTCTGTTCGTATCCTTGCTTTCATGTTCTTGTACACGTTGATAATCAGTCAAATATATTTTTTCTCCACTCCAGGCTTCCCATATTTTTGCGTGTTTTAGGGAGTCAAATGCCTTATTATAATCCACGAACGCAAGGTGGAAGGTAATATTGTATTCACTACTTTTCTGAATTACTTGTTTTATCGAGTGTATGTGATCTATTGTTGAGAACTTGCTGCGAAGGCCTGCTTGTTCTTTGGGTTGGTTTTCATCCAGAGTCTTTGTTAAACGGTCTAGCAGTATCTTTGAAAAGATTTTGTACACGTTCGACATCAAGCTGATGGGCCTGTTGTTGGCTATATCATCTTTTTCCCCTTTTTTGTGCAGTATTATTATCGTTGACAAAGTCCATTGTTGAGGAATATTTTCTGTGTGTAAAATTTCATTGAATATGTCTGTGATAGTGTTCATTGTTGCTTTGGATGATCCTATTAGCAATTCATTAGATATGCATTCTCCTCCTGGCGTTTTACCTCTTTTTTGTGACTTGATAGGTTTATTGACTTCATCTCTCGTTAAACACTATCTCTTCATCGTTGTTTTTAACGCAGTCCACCAGTTGGGTGTGTTCCTCTATTATTTCGTCGTTGTTGTATAATTCGCGGTAATATTCTGTTGCTACTTCTAATATTTCTATTCTATTTGTCTTACTTTTCTTATTTCTGTGGTGTTTTATGTTGTCGATCCAGGTTATATTTTCTATTAGTTCAGTCCATGCTTTCTTGATTCCACCTACTTTTTCTATATGGTAATTTAGTGTTTCAGTTCTTGATTTCTCTCTGTGTTTACGTATTTGCAAGGTTATTTCTTTACTCAGTTTTATTATTGTTTGTTTGTTGGTTTACCTGTCCTTAAGCATATTTTTTCTTTGCATAATCAACTTTCTTGTTCCAGACCTAATTTGTCTTTTATCTCTCTTGTTGTTCTAATTTTACTTTCGGTTTCTTTTAATTCCTTTTCTAGAGCATCGTACTTTACTTGAATTTCTTTGAGATTATATATTTTTTCTAATTTAGTGCGTAGGGACACTAAAATGTTTTCCGGTATTTGTAAAGCTACAGGTTTTCTTGTATTGTAAATATATTTCCTTGATGTTTTTGGTTCCATTATATACAGTTCACCTCTAAGTAGTCTGTGGTCGGTGTTGTAGTTAAATTGGTTGACGATATTTATATTTAAGAATAATCTTGGTTTGTTTGTGGTAATGTAGTCTATTTCGTTTCTTATCATCCCATTCGGTGACATCCATGTCCATTTTCTATTAATATTCCTATTGAAGTAGCTGTTCATGATGTGTAGGTTGTTTTCCAAAGCGAAGTTTATCAGTCTTTGTCCATTGTCGTTCCTTTTGCCTGATGTATGTGGTCCGAGTTCTTTGTCTTCGTTTATCCTCCTCTTTCCTATTTGGCCATTGAAGTCCCCTATTACAATTATGGTTTTGTGCAAGGTTTGCATGATTTCATTGAGTTTGTTATAGAAATCGTTTTTTATTTCTTTTTTGGCGACATCAGTCGGGGCATATATTTGAACTATTGAAGATGGTTGTTTATGGCCGGGCAATTTAATGTTCACAACTGCTATCCTATCTGATATGCCTCGAAACTCTATTATTTCGTTTTTGAGATATTTTTTAACCATAAATCCTACTCCATTTAGGCCAGCTGTTATATTTTTGTAGTAAAATATATATTTTTAGTGTTCTTCGGGTTTCTCGACGGCTCTCCGTACTTCGCTTAAGCCTATTATGTCCCAGTTTATGGTTTCTAATGCATTTTTCAATTCAAGTAGGGATTCTCGGGATTTTAACGATCTTGTATTTATTGTAGCTATATTTAGCCTTGTTCTTTGTTTTTGTTTATTATTTTCGAAGTATTGTTTGTTAAGTGAAGGCTTCATAGATTTATTTTTATTTACTATAAGCTCTTGGGGGGTGTGGTCTATCTCCCCGCGGTGACCAACCGTATTGGGGATCTGTTTGTTTTTTGTTAATATTTTTCTTGTACTATTTGTTTTCTTCACGTTTCCGGTGTCGGATGATTCCTATGCCTTATGTGGTTGCGTTTGTTTCTCCGTCATTGAGAAAGATCTGGCTCTCATGTATGCAAATGCATCAGTCTTTGGCATTTTAGACGGTGCAATAATGTTTTTCCATGTTTGTCATTGTTCATGCAGTCGTCTCTCATAACTGTGACTAGTGTATGCAGATCAGTGGCTGTTGGCGCTATCAAAACCGCGTCACCTGCATACAATAGGTGGTTTATCACTAGATCACCCATTTTTACCCCTTCAGTCATCGCATTCAGTCTTTGAAGACTTTTATCCAGATACACTATAAACAGTCTAGCGGACAACACGCAACCCTGCTTGACGCCGATTTTAACGTCAAACCAAGGTGACATGTTACCACCCACCCGTACGCATGCCTTGCTGTCCACGTAGGTGGACTGGACGGCTCGCAACAGGGTGCCGTTTATACCATACTCTGGCAAAATGTCCCAAAGTGTGGTATTTTTGTTTTATTTTTCATTATTTCTACCTTCTTTTGATATGACGTAAAGGAAATAAGTATGGGTCTGGCTTTTCGTTCATCTTGTTTTCTTCCTAATCAGTGAAATTTATTTATTTCAAACTTCTCTATATTAACACTCGTTTTTTGTAAAATATCCATTATAGTAATGAATAGTTCTTTAATGAATAGTTGATAAGTAAGCCTTGTATCTAATATGTTATTACGTTAGACTCAATTTATCAATCAAAACACTGAGCATTGCTTCCAAAAATGGCGCCACAAGCAACATCAGTTACGTACTAAGTATGCGTGATGACACGTTTGATTTTTTTAAATTTGTTCGAAATAAGTCAATGTGTGCATGCGTGTGCGTGTGCGTACTACAATTTACCTATGAGTAGATAAATTCGTTTCTGCGCACGCGATGCTCCATTTTTGTTTTTAAACTTATTCCCACACTATGATTTATCCCTGTGTCGTGGATACGTTTATAATCATGAAAAGTCACATGCACAAATACCCAGACCGAAACAAATAATTGTAGGTCACACAAATATTCGTCCCGTGCGGGAGTAGAACCCGCGACTATTAGACACAGTGGGCGGAGCGGTTTAAGCTCTTAACCACTGCGCTTAATCGACCGTAAAAGTCCATATAGACAAGTAATTCATCTAAGGTTCATTTTTCAGATGTTACGGTATCAGCGACTGAGCGGAAAAAATATCGAGATGATTACAAATATCATACCCTCACGGACGCGTTTTATAAGCTCCATTCACAAAACTTCTGGTCTAATGAGCGGGACTTCAAAGAAATATGCGAGATGGAGGGTGCCCAGCTGATGACCTCCGTGACCGACCAAGAAATGGACTCGGTCGCTACCATGATGAGGGAGCATTCCAAGACCGGGCGTTATCTCTTTCGTAAGTATTTCTCTCAGATCCGTCTCAGACTCTCAGGCAATGGCAATGGGCTCGGATACAGGTATCCCATTGGGACTTAACACTGCTAGCGATATGTGGGCGCACACAGTACACCTCTGTCACGCTTGTGGAATGCAGATGGCGTGTGATGGTGTTTTTTTTATTTATATTTAGTAGTTCCGGGTACACTTCAGAAATGAAAAACTCATGACGATTGTTCTTCCAAAAGGGGTAGTCAGGATCATATGGCGACGGTCTGGACCAGCGTGTGTGATGTATTGTGTCAAGAACTATGTGTTTCCTTAGGGAATATCGTAATTTTCTTAGCAAGGAATAAAATAAATAAATCATTTATTCATTCATCACAAAATCAGTACGCGTAACAAACTTATTGGAACTCATTTAAGTAGGTATAATTAACGGCTTGTCTGAACTAGGTTGAGACCTGTGTTTCAGGCAGGATTAGTGCTGTAGCATTGTAAAATCCAATGGTTTATTTACAATTACATAACTTATTTGATTGATAAGTGACTTAACTAATAACATATGTTTTAATCTACTTTTATAATAAAATTATGTATATAATATAATTAATAAAATAAAAATAATTATATACATAATACATTATCTACAAATTACAAGTAATTGTTCCGTCTGTTCGTAAGACATATTTTGTAAATAACTAAAAAGCGTTTGTTTACAGCTAAAATTATTTAATTTGTATATATTTAGTTCTCTATTTATTCTATTGTACAAAAAAGGACCTAAAAAAGTGAAAAATCTATTAGTATATATATGTTTTGAGGTTGAGTTTGAAAGGCAGACTATATCTTTACGTCTCTTATTAATGGTAATGTCAGCAGCATAAGCGAGTGTTTTGTGCTGTTTAAGTAATACGTACATAATGAAAAGTTGGCGGACTGTTAACACCTTGCAGGACTTGTATAACAGGGTAGTGGGAAAGCGAAAAGGATGGAAATTGGCAACTTTTAGAACTGCACTGCTGCTAAAACAGTCTTTAGGGCTCCTCCCCATGAGGTGATACAATACTGAATTATGGATTGACATAAGGTTAAGTATACTTGTCTGACTAGTTTTGAGTCAGCAATTTTTCTGAGGATTTTGAATACATATATTAGTTTACGGACTCTTCTGACCAAACATTCAATGTGTTGGTTAAAGGAGAGTCTATCGTCGATTATAACTCCGAGGTATTTTATCTGGATGGTGTTGTGGATAGTGGGACAGTTGCAGGTGTTCATTGTAGGGTTTTTACATTGGTGCGCATATAAATGAGGGTTAGTTACATTGTGGTGTGGCTTGCGCATGACGAAGTGAACATATTTTGTTTTGTCAGCATTTAATGTTAGTAAGTTGTGGTAAAGCCAATTATTTACTAAATTAAATCCAAGTTGTGCATATTCGTACAGTTTGTTGATGGTTTCAGCGCTAAAAATCAATGCCGTGTCATCGGCGTAGGATATTAGTTTGCCGTGTCCAATGTTCAGATTACATAGGTCATTGATGTAAATCAGGAACAAGGTAGAGGCAAGAATACTACCTTGAGGGACACCAAAACTTGTGTTTCTTTGGTAATCGCTTGTAACATTATCTATTTTAACACATTGGTATCGTTCGTCAAGGTAGTCTGCCAACAGTTTTAACTGCCCGCCCCTAATGCCTAGAACCTCCAGTTTTTTCAAGAGCAAAGGAATAGAAACGGTGTCAAATGCTTTGGCTAGGTCGATCAAGATTCCTAAAGTCTGGTTTCCTTTGCCAAGTTCTTGTGTGACAAATTCTGTTAGGGCATGTGTTGCGTCAGCTGTGGATAGTTTAGCTCTAAAACCGAATTGCATTGGTGAAAGCAGATTATTTGTTTCGAGATAGTTGACTAATCTGTTGTTAATGACTTTTTCTAATATTTTGGATATTGAAGCAAAGATATAGGTCTATAGTTAGTAAGTTGATCCTTGCTTCCCGACTTAAAGATAGGGATCACTACTGCCTTTTTTAAACATTTAGGAAATATCCCTTGGGATAGGCAAAGTCTGAATATATGAGTTAGTGGTGCTACTAAGATATGCTGAAAGCGTTTAAGTATTTTATTGTCTATTTTATCCCAGCCAGTTGCACAATCTTCCTTCATTCCTGAAATAATTCCTTTTATTTCCTGTTCATCAGTGTCTAGTAGTGCGAACGATTTTGCAATAAAGCTATTATTAGTCTGGTAGACGGGTGCAGTTTTATTAATATATGTCTGTTTTTGTATATACTCATCAAGGTTTTTACCAACGTTCACAAAATAGTTGTTTACATTATTAGCCGACAAGATAGGTGAAGTATCTGTAAAAAGCAAATTCGAATTTGATTCGTGCTGTATAGAAGTATAGGTGACATTTTTAATGTGTTTCCAAATTTGCTTGCTATTATTTCCTGCTCTCTGTAACTTCTTTCTATCGTGTTCAATTTTTATCTTTTTTAAAAGATTATTACAGAAATTTCTGTACCTCTTGTACTTACAAGAGGTACAGAAATAGCGATACCCCGATAATCAAACTCTTCAAATGACTTCATTTGAAGAGTTTGATTATCGGGGTATCGCTTAGATCTCTGATGGAGTTTATCTCTGTGTCTTATGCATCGAATTAAACCAGGTGTAATCCATGGCTTAATATTATAATTTTTTTTATTTACTGTTATAAGAGATGTTCCGTATAATTGCTTGTTGGACATTCTCAATTATGTCCTCGTTCGGCTTACGCTTAGAACGGTCGCTTGCTGTGTAATCCGTTACTACCGGTGTGAAGTTGGCGGCCTAAAGTTAGCGGCCTGTTATAACCCGACCAAATAAAATTGTCGTTGGAAAACACATGAAAATGCTTTTCATAAAGGCTTTTTATTGCTACCTACCTACCTACCTAGACTACCATGATGAAAAAAAGAAATTTTTTATAGATACTAAGTCCAGAATTTTTATTTTTCATTCTTTTGCATTTGTCTAACCAAAACTCATTACGACTTTCTTAGCATACCTTAAAGTGGAATCGAGGAACAAAATGGGTCAACCATAATGAAAACAAGCTCGAACGAAAACCCAAATAAAGTCATGGATTTTCAGAATTCAGTCGGAGCGGCTTGTGAAAATTTACAGTTTTTGGCCCAAACGGACCCCTTACACGGCGCAAGAGTTCATGAATTTGGACACTTTCGATAGCTATTATGACTATCTATATACACCATTAATTCTAGAGTGGTATTCGAACTACTAAGGTAACCATAGGCGAAATCACCAGCGGCCTATGAAGATTGTCAGTTTTTGGCCCGAACGGACCCCTTAGACGAGCTAGAGTTCATAAATTTGGCCTCATTTTATAGCTATTATAACTGGCTATACACCCTATTCATTCCAGAGTGGTACTCGACCTACTATAGCCACCATAGGCAAAAAAACACCGGCGGCCTAAGAAGATTGTCAGTTTTCGGCCCGAACGGACCCCTTAGACGGCGCAAGAGTTCATAAATTTAGCCTCATTTGATAGCTGTTATGAATATCTATATACCCTATTAATTCCAGAGTGGTACTCGACCCACTATAGCCACCATAGGCGAAAAACCACCAGCGGGCTATAAAGATTGTCAGTTTTCGGCCCGAACGGACCCCTTAGACGGCGCTAGAGTTCATAAATTTAGCCTCATTTGATAGTTGTTATGAATATCTATATACCCTATTAATTTCAGAGTGGTACTCGACCTACTATAGCCACCATAGGCGAAATCACCAGCGGCCTATGAAGATTGTCAGTTTTCGGCCCGAACGGACCCCTTAGACGGCGCTAGAGTTCATAAATTTGGCCTCAGTTTATAGCTATTATAACTGGCTATATACCCTATTAATTCCAGAGTGGTACTCGACCTACTACAGCCACCATAGGCACAGAAACACCGGTGGCCTAAGAAGATTGTCAGTTTTCGGCCCGAACGGACCCCTTTGTCGGCGCTAGAGTTCATACATTTAGCCTCATTTGATAGCTGTTATGAATATCTATATACCCCATTAATTCCAGAGTGGTACTCGACCTACTATAGCCACCATAGGCAAAAGAACACCAGCGGCCTAAGAAGATTGTCAGTTTTTGGCCCGAACGGACCCCTTAGACGGCGCTAAAGTTCATAAATTTGGCCTCATTTTATAGCTATTACTACTGGCTATATACCCTATTCATTCCAGAGTGGTACTCGACCTACTATAGCCACCATAGGCAAAAGAACACCAGCGGCCTAAGAAGATTGTCAGTTTTTGGCCCGAACGGACCCCTTAGACGGCGCTAGAGTTCAAAAATTTGGCCTCATTTTATAGCTATTATTACTGGCTATATACCCTATTCATTCCAGAGTGGTACTCGACCTACTATAGCCACCATAAGCGAAAAACACCAGCGGCCTATGAAGATTGTCAGTTTTCTGCCCGAACGGACCCATTAGACGGCGCTAGAGTTCATAAATTTTACCTCATTTAATAGCTGTTATGAATATCTATATATCTTATCAATTCCAGAGTGGTACTCGACCTACTATAGCTACCATAGGCAAAAAAACACCAGCGGCTTATGAAGATTGTCAGTTTTCGGCCCGAACGGACCCCTTAGACGGCGCTAGAGTTCATAAATTTGGCATCATTTTATAGCTATTATAACTGGCTATATACCCTATGAATTCCAGAGTGGTATTCGACCTACTATAGCCACCATAAGTGAAAAACACCAGCGGCCTATGAAGATTGTCAGTTTTCGGCCCGAACGGACCCCTTAGACGGCGCTAGAGTTCATAAATTTGGCCTCAGTTTATAGCCATTATAACTGGCTATATACCCTATTCATTCCAGAGTGGTACTCGACCTACTATAGCCACCATAAGCGAAAAACACCAGCGGCCTATGAAGATTGTCAGTTTTCGGCCCGAACGGACCCCTTTGACGGAGCTAGAGTTCATAAATTTAGCCTCATTTGATAGCTGTTATGAATATCTATATACCCTATTAATTCCAGAGTGGTACTCGACCCACTATAGCCACCATAGGCAAAAAAACACCAGCGGCCTAAGAAGATTGTCAGTTTTTGGCCCAAAGGGACCCCTTAGACGGCGCTAGAGTTCACAAATTTGGCCTCATTTTATAGCTTTTATAACTGGCTATATACCCTATGAATTCCAGAGTGGTACTCGACCTACTATAGCCACCATAAGCGAAAAACACTAGCGGCCTATGAAGATTGTCAGTTTTCGGCCCGAACGGACCCCTTAGACGGCGCTAGAGTTCATAAATTTGCCCACTTTTTATAGCTATTATAACTGGCTATATACCCTATTAATTCCAGAGTGGTACTCGACCTACTATAGCCACCATAGGCAAAAAAACACCAGCGGCCTAAGAAGATTGTCAGTTTTTGGCCCGTACGGACCCCTTAGACGGCGCTAGAGTTCACAAATTTGGCCTCATTTTATAGCTATTATAACTGGCTATACACCCTATTCATTCCAGAGTGGTACTCGACCTACTATAGCCACCATAAGCGAACAACACCAGCGGCCTATGAAGATTGTCAGTTTTCGGCCCGAACGGACCCCTTAGACGGCGCTAGAGTTCACAAATTTGGCCTCAGTTTATAGCCATTATAATTGGCTATATACCCTATTCATTCGAGAGTGGTACTCGACCTACTATAGCCACCATAAGCGAAAAACACCAGCGGCCTATGAAGATTGTCAGTTTTCGGCCCGAACGGACCCCTTAGACGGCGCTAGAGTTCATAAATTTGGCCTCAGTTTATAGCTATTATAACTGGCTATATACCCTATTAATTCCAGAGTGGTACTCGACCCACTATAGCCACCATAGGCAAAAAAACACCAGCGGCCTAAGAAGATTGTCAGTTTTTGGCCCAAAGGGACCCCTTAGACGGCGCTAGAGTTCACAAATTTGGCCTCATTTTATAGTTATTATAACTGGCTATATACCCTATTCATTCCAGAGTGGTACTCGACCTACTATAGCCACCATAGGCGAAATCACCAGCGGCCTATGAAGATTGTCAGTTTTCGGCCCGAACGGACCCCTTAGACGGCGCTAGAGTTCATAAATTTGGCCTCAGTTTATAGCTATTATAACTGGCTATATACCCTATTAATTTCAGAGTGGTACTCGACCTACTATAGCCACCATAGGCGAAATCACCAGCGGCCTATGAAGATTGTCAGTTTTCGGCCCGAACGGACCCCTTAGACGGCGCTAGAGTTCACAAATTTGGCCTCATTTTATAGTTATTATAACTGGCTATATACCCTATTCATTCCAGAGTGGTACTCGACCTACTATAGCCACCATAGGTGAAATCACCAGCGGCCTATGAAGATTGTCAGTTTTCGGCCCGAACGGACCCCTTAGACGGCGCTAGAGTTCATAAATTTAGCCTCATATGATAGCTGTTATGAATATCTATATACCCTATTAATTTCAGAGTGGTACTCGACCTACTATAGCCACCATAGGCGAAATCACCAGCGGCCTATGAAGATTGTCAGTTTTCGGCCCGAACGGACCCCTTAGACGGGACTAGAGTTCATAAATTTGGCCTCAGTTTATAGCTATTATAACTGGCTATATACCCTATTAATTCCAGAGTGGTACTCGACCTACTATAGCCACCATAGGCAAAAAAACACCGGTGGCTCAAGAAGATTGTCAGTTTTCGGCCCGAACAGACCCCTTTGACGGAGCTAGAGTTCATACATTTAGCCTCATTTGATAGCTGTTATGAATATCTATATACCCCATTAATTCCAGAGTGGTACTCGACCCACTATAGCCACCATAGGCAAAAAAACACCAGCGGCCTAAGAAGATTGTCAGTTTTTGGCCCAAAGGGACCCCTTAGACGGCGCTAGAGTTCACAAATTTGGCCTCATTTTATAGCTATTATAACTGGCTATATACCCTATTCATTCCAGAGTGGTACTCGACCTACTATAGCCACCATAGGCGAAATCACCAGCGGCCTATGAAGATTGTCAGTTTTCGGCCCGAACGGACCCCCTAGACGGCACTAGAGTTCATAAATTTGGCCTCAGTTTATAGCTATTATAACTGGCTTTATACCCTATTAATTTCAGAGTGGTACTCGACCTACTATAGCCACCATAGGCGAAATCACCAGCGGCCTATGAAGATTGTCAGTTTTCGGCCCGAACGGACCCCTTAGACGGCGCTGGAGTTCATAAATTTGGCCTCAGTTTATAGCTATTATAACTGGCTATATACCCTATCAATTCCAGAGTGGTACTCGACCCACTATAGCCACCATAGGCAAAAAAACACAAGCGGCCTATGAAGATTGTCAGTTTTTGGCCCGAACGGACCCCTTAGACGGCGCTAGAGTTCACAAATTTGGCCTCTATTTATAGCTATTATTACTGGCTATATACCCTATTCATTCCAGAGTGGTACTCGACCTACTATAGCCACCATAGGCGAAAAAACACCAGCGGCTTATGAAGATTGTCAGTTTCCGGCCCGAACGGACCCCTTAGACGGCGCTAGAGTTCATAAATTTGGCATCATTTTATAGCTATTATAACTGGCTATATACCCTATTAATTCCAGAGTGGTACTCGACCTACTATGGCCACCATAGGCAAAAAAACACCAGCGGCCTAAGAAGATTGTCAGTTTTCGGCCCAAACGGACCCCTTAGACGGCGCTAGAGTTCATAAATTTAGCCTCATTTGATAGCTGTTATGAATATCTATATACCCTATTAATTCCAGAGTGGTACTCGACCTACTATAGCCACCATAGGCAAAAAAACACCAGCGGCCTAAGAATATTGTCAGTTTTTGGCCCGAACGGACCCCTTAGACGGCGCTAGAGTTCATAAATTTGGCCTCATTTTATAGCTATTATTACTGGCTATATACCCTATTCATTCCAGAGTGGTACTCGACCTACTATAGCCACCATAAGCGAAAAACACCAGCGGCCTAAGAAGATTGTCAGTTTTCGGCCCGAACGGACCCATTAGACGGCGCTAGAGTTCATAAATTTTACCTCATTTAATAGCTGTTATGAATATCTATATATCTTATCAATTCCAGAGTGGTACTCGACCTACTATAGCTACCATAGGCAAAAAAACACCAGCGGCTTATGAAGATTGTCAGTTTTCGGCCCGAACGGACCCCTTAGACGGCGCTAGAGTTCATAAATTTGGCCTCAGTTTATAGCTATTATAACTGGCTATATACCCTATTAATTCCAGAGTGGTACTCGACCTACTATAGCCACCATAGGCAAAGAAACACCGGTGGCCTAAGAAGATTGTCAGTTTTTGGCCCGAACGGACCCCTTAGACGGCGCTAGAGTTCACAAATTTGGCCTCATTTTATAGCTATTATAACTGGCTATATACCCTATTCATTCCAGAGTGGTACTCGACCTACTATAGCCACCATAAGCGAAAAACACCAGCGGCCTATGAAGATTGTCAGTTTTCGGCCCGAACGGACCCCTTTCCCGGCGCTAGAGTTCATAAATTTAGCCTCTTTTTATAGCTATTATAACTGGCTATATACCCTATTAATTCCAGAGTGGTACTCAACCTACTATAGCCACCATAGGCGAAAAAACACCAGCGGCTTATGAAGATTGTCAGTTTTCGGCCCGAACGGACCCCTTAGACGGCGCTAGAGTTCATAAATTTGGCATCGTTTTATAGCTATTATAACTGGCTATATATATATATTTCCGTTCGGGCCGAAAACTGACAATCTTCTTAGGCCGCTGGTGTTTTTCGCTTATGGTGGCTATAGTAGGTCGAGTACCACTCTGGAATGAATAGGGTATATAGCCAGTTATAATAGCTATAAAATGATGCCAAATTTATGAACTCTAGCGCCGTCTAAGGGGTCCGTTCGGGCCGAAAACTGACAATCTTCTTAGGCCGCTGGTGTTTTTTTGCCTATGGTAGCTATAGTAGGTCGAGTACCACTCTGGAATTGATAAGATATATAGATATTCATAACAGCTATTAAATGAGGTAAAATTTATGAACTCTAGCGCCGTCTAATGGGTCCGTTCGGGCCGAAAACTGACAATCTTCATAGGCCGCTGGTGTTTTTCGCTTATGGTGGCTATAGTAGGTCGAGTACCACTCTGGAATGAATAGGGTATATAGCCAGTTATAATAGCTATAAAATGAGGCCAAATTTGTGAACTCTAGCGCCGTCTAAGGGGTCCGTTCGGGCCAAAAACTGACAATCTTCTTAGGCCACCGGTGTTTCTTTGCCTATGGTGGCTATAGTAGGTCGAGTACCACTCTGGAATTAATAGGGTATATAGCCAGTTATAATAGCTATAAACTGAGGCCAAATTTATGAACTCTAGCGCCGTCTAAGGGGTCCGTTCGGGCCGAAAACTGACAATCTTCATAGGCCGCTGGTGATTTCGCCTATGGTGGCTATAGTAGGTCGAGTACCTATCTGGAATTGATAGGGTATATAGCCAGTTATAATAGCTATAAACTGAGGCCAAATTTATGAACTCTAGCGCCGTCTAGGGGGTCCGTTCGGGCCGAAAACTGACAATCTTCATAGGCCGCTGGTGTTTTTTTGCCTATGGTAGCTATAGTAGGTCGAGTACCACTCTGGAATGAATAGGGTATATAGCCAGTTATAATAGCTATAAAATGAGGCCAAATTTGTGAACTCTAGCGCCGTCTAAGGGGTCCCTTTGGGCCAAAAACTGACAATCTTCTTAGGCCGCTGGTGTTTTTTTGCCTATGGTGGCTATAGTGGGTCGAGTACCACTCTGGAATTAATAGGGTATAGAGATATTCATAACAGCTATCAAATGAGGTTAAATTTATGAACTCTAGCGCCGTCTAAGGGGTTCGTTCGAGCCGAAAACTGACAATCTTCATAGGCCGCTGGTGTTTTTCGCTTATGGTGGCTATAGTAGGTCGAGTACCACTCTGGAATGAATAGGGTATATAGCCAGTTATAATGGCTATAAACTGAGGCCAAATTTATGAACTCTAGCGTCGTCTAAGGGGTCCGTTCGGGCCGAAAACTGACAATCTCCATAGGCCGCTGGTGTTGTTCGCTTATGGTGGCTATAGTAGGTCGAGTACCACTCTGGAATGAATAGGGTATATAGCCAGTTATAATAGCTATAAAATGAGGCCAAATTTGTGAACTCTAGCGCCGTCTAAGGGGTCCGTTCGGGCCAAAAACTGACAATCTTCTTAGGCCGCTGGTGTTTTTTTGCCTATGGTGGCTATAGTAGGTCGAGTACCACTCTGGAATTAATAGGGTATATAGCCAGTTATAATAGCTATAAAATGATGCCAAATTTATGAACTCTAGCGCCGTCTAAGGGGTCCGTTCGGGCCGAAAACTGACAATCTTCATAAGCCGCTGGTGGTTTTTTGCCTATGGTAGCTATAGTAGGTCGAGTACCACTCTGGAGTTGATAAGATATATAGATATTCATAACAGCTATTAAATGAGGTAAAATTTATGAACTCTAGCGCCGTCTAATGGGTCCGTTCGGGCCGAAAACTGACAATCTTCATAGGCCGCTGGTGTTTTTCGCTTATGGTGGCTATAGTAGGTCGAGTACCACTCTGGAATGAATAGGGTATATAGCCAGTAATAATAGCTATAAAATGAGGCCAAATTTATGAACTCTAGCGCCGTCTAAGGGGTCCGTTCGGGCCAAAAACTGACAATCTTCTTAGGCCGCTGGTGTTCTTTTGCCTATGGTGGCTATAGTAGGTCGAGTACCACTCTGGAATTAATGGGGTATATAGATATTCATAACAGCTATCAAATGAGGCTAAATGTATGAACTCTAGCGCCGTCAAAGGGGTCCGTTCGGGCCGAAAACTGACAATCTTCTTAGGCCACCGGTGTTTCTTTGCCTATGGTGGCTATAGTAGGTCGAGTACCACTCTGGAATTAATAGGGTATATAGCCAGTTATAATAGCTATAAACTGAGGCCAAATTTATGAACTCTAGCGCCGTCTAAGGGGTCCGTTCGGGCCGAAAACTGACAATCTTCATAAGCCGCTGGTGTTTTTTTGCCTATGGTAGCTATAGTAGGTCGAGTACCACTCTGGAATTGATAAGATATATAGATATTCATAACAGCTATCAAATGAGGCTAAATTTATGAACTCTAGCGCCGTCTAAGGGGTCCGTTCGGGCCGAAAACTGACAATCTTCTTAGGCCGCCGGTGTTTTTTTGCCTATGGTGGCTATAGTAGGTCGAGTACCACTCTGGAATGAATAGGGTATATAGCCAGTTATAATAGCTATAAAATGAGGCCAAATTTATGAACTCTAGCCCGTCTAAGGGGTCCGTTCGGGCCAAAAACTGACAATCTTCATAGGCCGCTGGTGATTTCGCCTATGGTTACCTTAGTAGTTCGAATACCACTCTAGAATTAATGGTGTATATAGATAGTCATAAAAGCTATCGAAAGTGTCCAAATTCATGAACTCTTGCGCCGTGTAAGGGGTCCGTTTGGGCCAAAAACTGTAAATTTTCACAAGCCGCTCCGACTGAATTCTGAAAATCCATGACTTTATTTGGGTTTTCGTTCGAGCTTGTTTTCATTATGGTTGACCCATTTTGTTCCTCGATTCCACTTTAAGGTATGCTAAGAAAGTCGTAATGAGTTTTGGTTAGACAAATGCAAAAGAATGAAAAATAAAAATTCTGGACTTAGTATCTATAAAAAATTTCTTTTTTTCATCATGGTAGTCTAGGTAGGTAGGTAGGTAGCAATAAAAAGCCTTTATGAAAAGCATTTTCATGTGTTTTCCAACGACAATTTTATTTGGTCGGGTTATAACAGGCCGCTAACTTTAGGCCGCCAACTTCACACCGGTTCCGTTACTTGTATAAAAAGGCAGTGATAAATAAAAAAACGACCATATTGCTATAACAATAGAATCCATTTTAAAAGGAGAAGGTATCAGCTGAGACTAATTTGTGCGTACCTTCATGCGACTGTGCAATTGTTCAAGTAGACCGGCCTACCATAGTATACGTAAAACTATCAGACAATGCAGCGCTCTCCTCCCAAGGGTAAACAGTTTCTTTCACGACCTGACTTATCCTATCCAGACAGTGATGACAGTGTATCATCAGTAACTAGAAGAAAGAGAAAAAATACTGATACCAGCCCTTCGGATGCATATGACGAAATATTGCAGTTGTTGCAAACGTTCAAAAAGGAACAAGATAACAGATCATCATCATCATCATCTCAGCCTATACTTGTCCACTGCTGAACATAGGCCTCCCCAATCGCTTTCCAGCGTACCGATGCCACCTGCATCCAACGACTTCCTGCGATTTTCACAAGATCGTCGGTCCATCTGGCAGGCGGTCGTCCCACGCTGCGCTTGCCAATACGTGGTCTCCACTCTAGAATCTTTCTGCCCCAACGCCCGTCCGATCTACGCGCTATGTGGCCCGCCCATTGCCACTTCAGCTTGCTAATCTTAACGGCTATGTCGGTGACCTTGGTTCTTCTACGAATCTCCTCATTCCTGATTCGATCGCGTAGAGAAACGCCGAGCATAGCTCTCTCCATAGCTCGCTGAGCAACTCTGAGCTTTTTTATGAGACCTATTGTAAGAGACCACGTCTCTGATCCATATATCATCACTGGTAACACACATTGACTAAAAACTTTAGTCTTTAGGCACTGAGGTATTTTGGATGAGAAGATGTTGCGCAGTTTCCCGAACGCTGCCCAGCCGAGTTGGATTCGTCGATTGACCTCTCTCTCAAAGTTGGACCTACCTAACCGGACTACCTGTCCCAGGTAAATGTATTCGTCGACAACTTCAAGAGTAGAGTTCCCAACGGTGAGTGCGGTGGGTACGACATGGACGTTAGACATTATTTTCGTTTTGTCCATGTTCATTTTAAGACCCACTTGTTGAGATACTTTGTTGAGGTCACCGAGCATTCGTCCTAGATCTTTCAGCGACTCCGCCACGACCACAATGTCGTCGGCAAATCGAAGGTGAGTGATGTATTCGCCATTGATGTTGATGCCAAGTCCTTGCCATTTCAAGAGCTTGAAGGCGTCCTCTAAGGTGGCCGTAAACAGTTTCGGAGAAATGACGTCTCCCTGCCTTACTCCTCTTTTTATGGGGATCGCCTTCGTGCACTGCCCCTGTACTCGGACTGACATGGTGGCGTTATTATACAAGCACTTCAACACTTCAATGTACCGATAGTCAATGCGGCATCGCTGGAGAGATCTAAGAACCGCCCAAGTCTCGATCGAATCGAAGGCTTTCTCATAGTCCACAAACGCCAAGCATAGTGGCCGATTATACTCCTCGGTCTTCTGTATAATCTGCCGCAGCGTATGTATGTGGTCTATGGTACTAAAGCCTTTCCGGAAACCGGCTTGTTCGGGAGGCTGGAAGTCATCAAGCCTGCGTTCGAGACGATTCGTGATGACTCTCGAAAACAACTTATAAACATGGCTCAGCAGTGTGATGGGCCTATAATTCTTCAGTAAAGTGTTATCACCTTTCTTGAAAAACAGTACCACCACACCCCTGTTCCATGCTTCCGGCGTTTTCTCTTCGAGCAAGACGGAATTAAACAGCCTCTGAAGGACTTTAAGTACCGGCGTTCCGCCCGCTTTCAGAAGCTCTGCGGTAATTCCGTCTTCGCCTGGCGCTTTGTTATTTCTGAGTTGTTTGAGAGCCATCCTAATCTCGTACAGGCTGATGTCCGGGATATCTTCAGTGTAGTGTTGGGTTAGCTTGGCTCTTGGGTCTTTTTCCAAGTCAACAACAGGTTCAGCTACTGAGGTGTACAACTGCCCATAGAACCTCTCTATCTCCCTGAGCACCTCTGACCTATTTGACGTTACGTTTCTGTCCTCCGTCTTCAGCTTCGTCAACTGGCTTTGCCCAATAGACGCGTCTCTTGCGAACACTTTGGAGCCCTTGTTCTGTGCTATGGTCTCCTCAATACGCTTTGTATTGAAGGACCGTAAATCGTGTCGCAAGGACTTCAGTATCTGTCCATTGAGCTGCCTATAGGACTTAGCATCATCGGAGGTTTGGAGCGTCATGGAACGTCGCTCAGCCATGAGGTTTCGGGTGTAGTTGGATAGTTTTTGAGGTCTATTTTTACGGTGGGGCTTAAAATACTTAGACCCGACCGTATGGACAGTCTCTACCAGCCTGTTGTTGATTTCGTCCACTGATGCGCTGCTGTCTAGCAATTCGAAGCGGTTTGCCAATTCGAGTTGAAAGTTCTCGGGGTTTTGGATATGTGCATAAGAAGGTCGGAGCGTAGACTTCATCAGACGCGATCTTTCCATTTTGACATTAATATTTAATGTGCCTCTGACCATTCGGTGATCACTGCCGGTTTTTACCCTGTGAATCACGGAGACATCATTAAATATTTGTCGCTTGGTGCTCATGATGAAGTCTATCTCATTTTTTGTGGAACCATCAGGGCTCATCCAGGTCCATTTCCTATGAGGCGGCTTCCGGAAGAAAGAGTTCATCATAAAGAGTCCCTCCTTCTCCAGATATTCGGCCAGCCTCTGACCCCTGGGGTTGCGCTGCCCATATCCAAATTGCCCCACTCTCAATTCATCATCGCCCCGTTTGCCCAGCCGCGCATTGAAGTCACCCATAACCACTGTAAAGTGTGCTTTGGAAGTATGTATGGCTCTACTAATGTCCTCATACATTACTTCGACACAGATATCAGGTACTTAATAACAGCATGGAGGAGTTGAAAAAACAAAATGCACAAATTATTTCTGCTAATAACGAATTGCAGGAAACGTTACAGAGATACTTTTCTGAGCATATTGAAATAAAAAAACAAGTGCAAGTTATGGAAAAAGACCATGCTGTAGTATTAACGAGACTTAACTATGTAGAAGAACAACTGGATAAGTTTCAAAAAAAGGAAAGAATGAATATGATAGAAATCAATAATATCCCAACAGAGACCAAGGTCGAACCTAAAACAATAATCAAAAATTTGCATAATATCCTGGAACTTGAGGACACTAACATCGATATAAAACAAGCTTATAAAATAAAAAGAGGAACTAATAACACAATTATTGGAGAGTATAAAGACACCGAGCAAAAAATTAAAATCATAAAAGCAGTAAAGAGATTTAATTCAACTAAGGAAGGTAAGATAACTATGAATATGTTGGATAACGAATGCAGTAACATTCCTATATATGTGTCTGACTACTTAACCCAGAATACAAAAAAAATATTCTTTGCCGCTCGCAAATTAAAAAAGGATGGCCTATTTAAACATTGCTGGATATCTAAAGGGAAAGTACTTCTCCGAAAAGAAGACAATGGACCCGCAGTCTCACCGAAAACTTTAGAAGAAATACAAGCCTTCTATAGATCCGCAGAATGACTAAATTCCAAGCAGTTCGTTGATAATTTACGTTTATTTTATTTTTTGTTATTGGTTTTAAGTCAGGTATTTTTAGTGAGCTTGTTACATTTCTTAGTCATTTCTGAGCATATTATATTTGGTACTAATTTCTTATTATTTAACATTTATATTAATAATTTAGTAACTAACATACACATATACTACCTACATACACACTTACCACACACACACTTACACAAAATCACTTCTACTATGCATTCAACTTACATCAGTGAGATATGCTACACACGGTTATTTGCGAAGGTTAGCAGTGTTCAGGATTATCTGCGTTGTGCAATTATAATGTTAAATAAGGTACCTTTAACATATCACAAAAACTATGGTTGAAGTAATTAACTTATCTGCCGACATTGATCTTAGTATCAATGTAGGTAATGCATATGACGTAGACATTCCAGAACACTGTAAAAATATATTTCATAACAACAACAACTATAAAATACTTAGCCAAAACATAAGGAGTTTGAATCGCAATTTTGATGAACTGCAGGTCTTGATGAGTAGGTTGGGTGTGGTATTTGACTTTATTGTTCTAACCGAATGTTGGCTCACATCTAATACCACATTACCAGAAATAACTTCATATCAGGTATTCTCAACAACAAACCAGATAAACCAAAATGATGGCGTAGTTATTTACGTTAGGGATGGCATAAAAGTTAAAGTGACAGAACCAACAAAAGCTGAAGATGAATTAAATTGTCTAGCCACTACTATTAAAAATGATATGGCAATTATATCTATTTACAGACCTCCTACGTTTAAAAATATAGACGCTTTTCTGTTGTCTTTAGATAATATACTCCATACATATAAATCATTTCGAAATATTTGCTTGATAGGAGACATAAACATAAATATTGCAGACATTAATGACGTTAAATCAACAAAATATATGGATCTTCTTGCTTCACACGGACTAATTGCGACTCATAATATTCCAACTAGGGAAAACAGCTGTCTAGATCATTGTTTCTTAAAAACGACTAACTCTTATAAAACTATTGTTTGCCATACAACATTAACTGATCATTATTCGGTGATGTTATCATTATCTTATAAATCTAAGAATGAAGGAATAAGGAATAAAGCTTTTACAAAAATTAATTATAATAAGGTTATAAATGATTTAAAACTAATAGATTGGCAAATAATATTAGATACTGACGATCCCAATGTAATGACCAATAAATTCTTATCAATCGTCAATGAATATATAAATAAACACACTTTTACACGGAAATTATCACACAGAAAACGTAATATTAAACCGTGGATTACACCTGGACTTTGCCGGTGCATGCGGAACAGAGACCGTTTACATCAAAAGCTGAGAAGGAATCCCGGAAATGTATCGCTAAAACTCACCTACACTAGGTACCGTAACACATGCAATAACATTTTAAAGAAACTTAAAAATGACTACTTAAGATCACAATTACAACTTTACAAAAATAACCTAAGAAAGCAATGGCAGTTGGTGAAAGATACATGTAACCTAAGTAACAAAGTGAAAGACTGTGATGAATTATTGTTACTAAAAAACAGTACAGAAGACTCTATAAACTTTGTCAACAATCACTTTGCAAACGTAGGAACTGTACTGGCTAATTCTATACTTTCTAGGATACAAGCTACAGAAAACGACCGAGTCAAGGAAATTAATTTAAATAATGCACCACTGAATTCGTTTGTCTTATTACCTACAGATGAAGTAGAGGTCAAACAAACCATAATTAATTTGAATCCATCGAACGCCATTGGCTTAGATGGAATACCGTCTACTTTATTAAAATTAGGCATTGACAACTTTTTGTACCCCATAACTAAAATATGTAACTCATGTTTTAATTTTGGTATATTTCCAGTAGCGCTAAAAAAGTCAATAATAATTCCTATTCACAAAAGTAGTGATAGAGATAATGTTTCAAATTACAGACCTATTTCACTGCTGCCATCGCTGTCTAAAATAATTGAACGCATTATTAATTCTAGATTAAAAAAATACTTGGAGGCTAATAATATTATTTCAGACAACCAATTCGGGTTCAGAGAGAAAAAATCCACCGAAAATGCTGTAGAAAAGCTTACTAATTTTATTGTTGAGAGCTTGGACCAGGGTGATAAAGTTATTGGGATATTTTTGGATCTGGCCAAAGCGTTCGACACTGTGTCTGTCCCTTTACTACTAAAAAAGATGGAGAACATCGGAATTCGGGGGGTACCACTCAAATTATTCACGGACTACCTGTCAAATAGAACTCAATGCACTAGAGTGGCTGGTTACACAAGTCAACAAGCTAGTATCCATTTCGGCGTACCCCAGGGCAGTATACTGGGTCCCACGCTATTCTTGGTCTATATAAATGATCTATGCAACCTCCAAATGACACATGGCCGGATTATTACATTTGCAGATGACACCGTACTTCTCTTTAGGGAAAGAACATGGAACGAGGTCAACGAAATTGCTAATGACGGATTTTCTCTTGTAGCATCATGGTTGGATAATAATCTCCTTACACTGAATGCCCAAAAAACTAAATACCTAGCTTTCAGCATTAGAAATAATACTCAACCGCCGCTAGATTCCATAAATATCAGATTCCATACATGTAAAGCATCTCAGAGATGCGCCTGTCATAGCTTGTCTAAAGTAACAACAATTAAATACTTAGGTTTGACGGTAGACCAGAATTTGACTTGGAATGATCATATAACCTCCCTGGCTTCGCGTACCAGAAAAATTATATATATATTTAAAAACTTACGTAATATTTGCCAACCTAAATTATTAAGATCGGTGTACTTTGGCCTCTGTCAATCAGTACTAACATTCTGTATCACAGCCTGGGGGGGCACTTACAAATCTTCTCTTATAACTTTAGAAAGAGCGCAGCGCGCGCTCTTAAAAGTCATGAACTTCAAGAGATACATATATCCGACTCATTTACTATACAATCAATTGTCACTACTAACGATGCGCCAATTATTCATAAAAAATACTGTTCTATTGCAACACAAAAAATGCCCAAATTTTCTATCAAAGCGGAGATGTGATATTGTATACTCAATTCCTACACAAAAAAAATCATTTTCAAATAGATTTATCCCTTTTCTTGGGCCGCATATATACAATAAAATATCTAAAACAGTGAAACTTCGAAATCTAACTACGTACTCTTGCAAAGATGCTATTGAAAGGTTTCTCTATCAGTTAAATTACGATGCTACAGAGGAACTTTTGACAATAAACTCCTAGCGTAGCTCCTCACACAAGTGAACCCACACTCATCTAAAAAGACGTAACTCTAAAGTCACGTACTATACATTGACACATTTAACTACGCGCACACTACATGTAATCGTCTCATTACATGGACTGATAAAGTCAACATAAACATTTACAATTATAAATGCTCCATACACACTCAACTACGCCATCGCATACATACTCACACATGTTAACACAGTCACACTTCACATAAATACATTGCACTAACATTAGTTAAAAACTTATCTACTTATTTATATTTTATAAAAAAAAAAAACCACGACAAACAATTTTAATCTAACCTTTTTACTTATACTGTGTAATTTTTTTGTACTACCGTCTTTTATAGTTATTACTTAATAATATCCAAAGTTAATTTTATAACTAGTGTATGACGAGTGATTAGTTTATTCAAATAATGGTGATAAGTATACTTGCTACCTGTGAAAAACTACTGGTTTTTGAGGATGAGGACACCTGATCTACCGTGATACAGCACCCGCTAGTACGGAGGTCAGTAGAATTTGAATCAAACAACCATAAACATTTTTAAACTAAAACAATTCATGTATAATCACCTTGCATCATAACTTCTATTTTTTGTTTTGTAATTATTAATTGTTGCACAAGGTAACGCTGAATTATAAAATGTATGAAATGTATATGGGCGCAACACCATTTCAGTTATAAAATGAGTCAGTGATTTACCCAACAACCATCTTAATGATATTCTTCTTAGTATTATGCTTATCATAACCCGAATTTTACAACATTTTCATAGAGCATTCTTGGTACTGAATTATAACAAAAAAAAAAATATATATTTTTTTCTTTTGTTTAGTTTCAAGTGCCATTACTTGATGTTATGCAAATATGAATATCATTTTGGGTAGCTGTATGTGCTCAGTCATTTTTTATATGTATGTGCTTAATTTGAATTATTTAAATAAATAAATAAATAAAATAATAAGAAATAATAATAAGATAAGAATTAAGTACGATAGAGATAACTCAGGGTCAGCAGTATTGTAAATGTTGTTGAAATCAATATTGCGTAAATCATGTTCGAGTTTGTTTATGTTTAATTTGGTATTAGCTTACGGCGATTTAGCTTAGGCAGCATTAAATTTACTGTTAGTAGGACAGCGTGGTGATCGGTAATAAAAGAATTAGTAATAAGCGTAAGGTACTGCAGGCTGGATTTGATCCTCATGTGATCGAGGCAGGAACCGCTCTGATGTGTAGTCTTTTTGTGAGAGGGAAGGAGCCCATGGTATGAGCACAAATTTAGGTAATCTTGTGTTCCTGCGTCGTAATATTCAGATCCAATATTAATATTTATGTCTCCTGTGAGTATAATATTTTTAAAGGGCGCTAACACTGTAAGCGTTTGATTTAACCAGTTTAAAAATGGCTCTAAGTTCCTAAAGGAAGGAGATCTATACATGGCAATAACTGCTGTGTTTGTGCCTACTTTAACAACCAAACAGTTACAGTCTTGTACAACTGGTTCATCGACGGTGACCTTTAGCGATTCTTTAGCATAAATTACCACACCATCATTTTGATTGTGGGTGGTTTTGCTATAGGATAAATTATATCCAGGAATCTGTGGGAGGTTATTGTGGCGGTTCGATAGCCAACACTCGGTTAGAACTATCAAATCACAATAAAAATTAAGCCTATGCAGAAATAGATTAAAATTGTCTATATTCTTATAAATACTACGAATATTTTGGGTAAGTATGGTTAGTGAATTTTCGTAGACGGTGAGATATTGTCTGTAGAGTTCAACATCACATGACTTTGACTCAGACACGAAAGCGTTATCTATTTCCCTAATTAAATTAACATCCATGCTAATACAAACTTATTTTATAATTTGAGTTCTAACAAACACAGATGACTGTGTGGCGCTCTTAGGTGCCTTCATAGTCAACGGAGTTAATATACCTATTTTCAGCAGCCTTCCTAGCCGGGCAGTCGACGTCGCCTGTCTTGTGGGCACTCGGTTTTTTGAATCGCTGGCATGTTGCGCATTTAGGTGAGTCTGCTTTCTTTGCGCAGTTTTGGATTGAGTGGCCTTCTTCCCCGCAATGTCCACACGTTGGGGTTGCAGTCTTGCAAAATTTTGCTGAGTGTCCGTACTGCTGGCATTGGTAGCATCTGGTCACTAGTGTGAAGTCCCGTACCGGGCACGATGTCCAGTTTATGAATACTCTGTCTTGTGTGATAAGGGCTTTACGAGTGAGTGCTGATACTTCTAATATATAGTTACAAGTATCAGAAGTTTTTTTGCCAGATTTGTGGCTTAATTTTGTAGTGCTCAAAAATGTATCCAGAGACATAGCTGACACTTTATCAGCTACATTTTGCTCAAAGATGCATTTGAAAACTTAATTTTCGGTCATTGTTGCGGGCACTCCTAAAACTATGATCCGTGGTTTACGCTTGTGTGGTTCGTCAACGGTAAGACCAGACTTAGCCAACTGGACAGATTGTTTAAGCTTTTCGGAATCACTCTTTGTCTCGGTGCTACTTATGACTCCGCCGTTCCTAATCTTGCGATCAGCACGAACTTTTAGTTTCATTTGTTCGGGGCATATCACTTGTTGGACTATATTTTTTGTTTCCTCACTGGTCTTCGATTTATCGCAAGGTTAAATTGCCACGGAACTGAGAGTGCTCGGACGAATGAAACTGTTTAATCTTTTCTTCACCATGTCTGCAAAAGATGTGCTTGCTGATACTGGTTTTGAGGAGGTCTCTAGGGTTTGTTTGAGCTCTGCAAGAGACTCGGCTAGAGTTAGCTTTTCATTCAGGACTTGAAGTGAACCGTGAGTTTGGAGTGCTTTTTGTTTTAATGACTGGTATTGTACAGCCATTTGTCCGACTCCGTTTCCAATTTTCCCGCAAAGGTTAGTGATTTTTAATTTCTGCTCCGTGTTCAACTTTCCGTCGGAAGCAATGTTGCAGACCTCGCTCAAACATTGTTCAATGGAAGTCATCCAGTTTTGGATGTCAGAGGTTGAGACCACTTCCATTCTTTCATCTTGTTGCTGTCTTTGGGTTTGAGGGGTGGGCGTAGATGGAGGGGTGCGGCGCGTTAATCCGCTGCGATTAAAATGGTTAATATGATTGATACGGTATATAGTATACGAATTTATTTATTTATTTATTTGGGAAACATACAGAAATATAATGCTTAAACTAAGAATAATGTAAGGTATTTCAAAATCCAATTAACTTTCCACCGTTAAGTTTTACAAATAATTATAAAGAAGATAGTGAGATGGTGAACAAGAGTTGTTAAAGTTAAGAGACTAGGTACATACAAAATGATATATTAAACTATTGATGAGAGTTTTATTTAAAGACTTTAAAGATATTGAAAAAAAGTCAATGTCGGAGAAGTTTTCATTATTATATCTACATGATCGTCGAATAAAAGTGTCCATATCCATAATTAGTTCTGACTGTCGACGACTGGAGTAGGAATGTGTTTCTTGCATTGAGGCGTGGGCATTTAAATAATATTTTACTTAATAAATAAGGAGAGTTAATATGGTTATTAATAATTTTGAACAAAAAATTTTGGTCTTTAATTAACCTACGGTCGGAGAGAGTCATTAAGGTAGCCGGTGCCCCGGCAGACTACAAAAATTGGCGCGATAAAGTAAATGTTTAAAAAATATGTTTTGAACCCATTCTAAACGCTCAGTATAAACTTTATATTGCGGGTTCCAAATAACTGAGCAGTACTCTAAGATAGGAAGAACAAAGGATCTATATAAAGATAGGACTGTCGAATTTCTTTTAAAATCCCTACTAACCCTTAGAATAAAACCCAAGTTCGATAGGATCTGTTTACGATTTCGTTAATATGGTTATCAAATAAAAGTTTAGTATCCAGGTAAATACCTAGATCTTTTACAACCGAAACTCGTTGTAAAGCCTGTCCTGATATTGTAATTAAACATAATATTGTTCTTTTTACGAGAAAATGTTATAGCACTGCACTTATCGGAATTGAGGAATAGCAAATTACGTTGACAGTATTCTGATAACCTGTCAATGTCCTCTTGAAATCGGACACAGTCCTCAGTTGATTGGATAACATTGAAAATTTTATTATCATCGGCATATAAAAGAAACAAAGAACTTTTGAAAATTGAACTGATGTCTTTTATAAAAATATTAAATAATAAAGGCCCGAGATGAGATCCCTGTGGTACTCCGGATGGGACTGTAATAAATGCCGAGCAAAACCCTTTGACAGTGACTGCCTGGGAACGATCTCTTAGGTAGGATTCTAGCTAACGCAGAAAATCGCCATGTATTCCAAAGCGTAAAAGTTTTTGAAGTAATATATCATGGCTTATCTTATCAAACGTTTTAGAATAATCAGTATATATGACGTCTACTTGAAAACCATTCTCCATTGCTGTAGTTAAAATATCAACAAACTCACAAAGATTACTTTCGGTTGACTTCTTTCGTATAAATCCATGCTGTTCAACTGCGGAGGCGAGGAAATCGTAAATCATGTGCTCAAATAACTTTGGGATTATACTTAGTTTTGAAATTGGCCTATAATTCGCGACATCATCTCTATTCTTAAATATAGGGACAACGTGAGACTTTTTCCATTCGATTGGCATAATTCCGGAAGACAATGACTGCCTAAATAAAAGAAACAAAGGGAAACAAAGCTGTTCACGGCACTGGCGAAGAAACAATGGAGAGATCCCATCTGGTCCAGTTCCTTTAGATGTAACAAGAGCTTTTAGATATTTTGACACTAATTCTACAGTGACTTTAAAAGAAGACATATCAACGCAAGTATAACTCTTGTCATCTACATCAGCACCAGCACTATTACGACAAAAAGCCGAATTGAAATGCTCATTAAACATTTCACAGATAGTAGTTCCCTCTGAAGATGACTTATCATTGTAAAACAATCGGTCCGGTAAATCTCCATTGTTCTTTTTAGATCTTATAAATGACCAAAAACGTTTACGATATTTTAGGATGTTACTCTCTAATTTAGCAATATACGTGTCATAGCATGTAATTTCCAATTTTTTTTTGTCGTTCACGAAGTAAAGATAAACTATGATAATCTGCAAGGCGACCGTACCGTTTCCATTTCCTGTGACATTTCAGTTTTTCTTTGACAATTTTGATTAAAGCCGGGGAGTACCAAACGGGGTAATTATGATCACTACGTAATAATCTGATAGGAGCATGGTCTAATATTATTCTATCCAAGATTTTATAAAAACGATCCACAGCCGAATCCAGATCCAAACAATGAAAAATGTCATCCCAATTAATCCCTGTCAGTTCCATTTTTATATCATTGTAGTCACATTTATGGAATAATTTAACCAAACGAGGCGGAGCGCGAAGTGTTTTAGAAACTATACCTATAATTTTAATATCCAGCGAAGGATGATGGTTGTCCTCCTATACCAACGGCGACAATGATCGGTCAACTACACATTCGCAATTACTTATCACTAAATCTAAAAATCTCCCATTCTCATTAGGTATAGCATTATATTGATTGAAAGAATTAAAAGATATGAAATTAGATACTGCCGATACTAACGGGTCCGCACCATCGCTACTTAGATTGATAATTTGTGTTGCCTTGTCCAATTCCCACAAGGCATTTCTAACATTGAAATCACCTACTATAAAGAAATTGTCATCGGGATGTTGAACACAGGTACCGGACACCACCTCAAAGAATGTTACTTCATCATGAAACTGAGTTGGGCACTGCGGAAAATAACAACAATAAATATGACATTCTAGTAACATTGGTAGATTTAATTAAAATACTAATCGAAACAATTTTTTTTTTTTTTTTTTTTTAAACGTAGCCCCACACTAGGATTTATTCCTGTGTCGTGGGTGCGTTTACAAACATGAAAATTCACATACACAAATACCCAGACCGGAACAAATAATTGTGGATCACACAAAGATTTGTCCCGTGCGGGACTCGAACCCGCGACTATTAGACGCAGTGGGCAGAGCGGCTTAAGCTCTTAACCACTGCGCTAAATCGTCCGTCAAATATCAGCTGACTGTTCGCTATTAGACTGACTTATAGAAACTTCAAAGACTGAAATTCCCTTACGCACAGCAATCAATACCTCTCCATCTATACAGTCCGTCCTAGAAGTGTAGTCTCGATCGCACCGGTATACAACAAATCTATTATCAAACATCTCTGAATTAAATATCCCTGACAACAACCATGTTTCACTGAGGCAAATAATATCATGATCATCTGTAATCATATTTCTATAAAAAGAATTGGTCTTACTCCTTAAACCACGCACGTTTTGATAGAAAATGTTTAAGTTAATGATTGATACGGTTGATTGGTTGGTTGGTATTGGTTAGATATTGATTGATACGGTTTGATCGAGTGCTTTAGTGCTTAAACCACTCTGCCCACTAGATCGAGTGCTGGGTTATTTTTGGCAAATACGAGTACTACTTTGTTCCACGGGCTCCAAATTTGAATAAAGTTAAACTGAAACCCTTTACTTTGTTGTGTTGTGTTTATAAATCCTGTGGGGGCACACTTAAGTCAAGTTTACTTAATTTATTTAACTTACTAATCTACCATCGAACCGAAACGCGGCCTCCACTGAGAAGATCTGGCAAGAAACTCAGCGGACTTGTCTTTTTTGTGTATTTTCAATTTTTGTTCTTCATTCTCTGTATAGATGCAATCTATATTACAAAATTAAGTTAGCGATTTAGATCCAATGATGCCTTACGACTGAGATAATAATGATAATATTTTTAAAGTGTAAATATCTGAAGTATTCTTGGCGGCCCAAGCGGCACCCGTTCACGAGTAGGTATGATGAAGAGAGATGATGACTGCTCAGGTGAGCAGTCATCATCTCCCTTGACCATATTAGAGGGAAGGATATCAATGTTTATATATAGCGGACGGCGATTTTTTCACCATTAATCAATTCCAGTGGAAAAGGATAAGATGATGACGTATACCGGTGAAATCATTACTTACCCTTGGGTCCGTGGCAATTCATTCGTTTGCAAAGTCGAAGCGAATCGAGTGCCCTACGATCCAATATGTGAAATTTACGCCGAAGGTAAGTTTTTACTTCTTCCATATTCTTACCAGTAGTTATACCACGAGCATGTCGATTCATTCTAAAAAAACATCGGACTCCGAATGAATTTAAATCGAACGCATCAAAATCTATTTTTGATTAAATCGAGAATTAAAATAACTATTCCGATTCGAGACATCACACTACCGTCAATCTTGTGGTGCTAAGCCGTCAGATCAAAGAGATCCCTAAAAATCATCACGTCTGTCCAGGGGTATTCTCATCAATGAGCAGTTTGGTTTTCGAGCCAAACACTCTTGCGTCCATCAAGTGCACCGCATCACGGAGCATATCCTCACTGGCCTGAAAAACCCAAACCGTCTACACGGGTGCCCTTTTCTTCGATGTCACGAAGGCGTTCGACAAAGTCTGGCACAACGACTTGATCTACAAGCTTTACCAAATGGGTGTGCCGGACAGGCTCGTGCTCATCTTACGAGACTTCCTGTCGAATCGCGCCTTTCGGTATCGCGTCGAAATGACGCACTCTGCCCCCCACTCCATACAAGCTGGTGTCCCACAAGGCTCAGCTCTCTCCCCCCTTCTATTCAGCCTTTACACGAACGATATTTTTCGTTCGAGTAAGGTGCATCTAGCCCTATTCGCAGATGACGCCGCTCCCTATGTCTAGCATAGGAATAAGGGTTTCATTACCAGAAACCTACAGGCAGCCGCCAATACCCTAGGGGACTGGTTCAGGAAGTGGCGTATTGAGGTGAACCCGGTACAAGAGCGCTGCGGTATTCTTCTCCAGAGGTGCCACCCTAAACATTACCATGACCTTCGGACCGCATATCAAGCGAGTCCGTAACCGAGCAGCCTTTGTGCTCGGTCGTCTTTACCCGATGATCTGCAAGCGGAGTAAAATTTCCCTTAGGAATAAGGTGACACTTTAAAAAACTTGCAAACGGCTCATCATGACGTACGCTTGTGAGGTGTTCGGGCACGCCGCCCGCTCTCACATCGATAGACCCCAAACGGTTCAATCCCGTTTACTCCGTAAATCCGACGGAGCCCCGAGGTTCATACGGAATGTCGATCTCCATTCCAATCTCGATCTCGAACCTATTTGCGCCTTTATTAAAAAGGCGACATCCTGATATTTCGCGATCCCGTTCAATCATAAAAATCCGCCAATCGTATCTGCCGCTGACTACGAACCCAACTCCCCTCCTATCAGCCGCTACCGCCGTCCGCGGCATGTTCTCACCGACCCTCCCGATGCCCTTACATCCCTTCTTTCGGATACAGATACCGCTCACAGGATCAGAGACTGACCTCGCCGGCGAGGTCGAAGAATTCCTTGCCCGCCGGCCGGTGCAGAGCACCACGGTGAGACACCTAGTATACGCCCTCTCCCATAGCGACTGCCCAAGCCGAGGCCGTTCCTCTTTGAGGCGCCATTGAGCTAGTTGCCTCCTTGCCTTTCTGGCTCGAGCGTAGTGCTTGCACGCTCGCCCTCTTGTCCAGTGAAGCTGTAAAGGCCCCGCGGCCAACAGCGTAGATCATTTATACACACACACACACACACACATAATCCCCACGTCCGATAGAATTACGAGTTATGTCGTTATAATGTATAAGGAAAACGAAATGTTCACTTGCCAATGTTCCATTACGGATAGCAGGATAACTGTATTATCAATAATGTGTTTAGATTGCGTAGAATAATGAATTACATTGTCTACTGTTGTAATAACGACCAATACTAACCCGAAACTTCTGCGATCCTGGCATGTAGTTAAGTGAACTTTCTTCAGTCCTTAATGCTAATACAGCCCCACAAGGATTTTTTAGCCCGTGGCCAAAATCGGAACTACCGCTTCATCACATGAAATGTCATGCCAGTCGCAGAGTTGCCATTTATAATAAAATTTACCCATGATCTTTTTTATTAGTAACCGTGCGGATCAATCTGTTGAAATATTTCCCTGAAAGTGGGAAACATTTAGAAAGAAAGAAAGAAAGAAAAATAATTTATTTTGTGCTCACACAACTAATCACAAAAGAATGAAATGAATAACAAATGTAATTAAAATGACAAAAGAGTAACAATAAAAAGGTAGAAATGCAAAGCAGTGATTGTGTGAGACCCAAAATCGGTCCCTGACTCAGCTAATGCCGCAGCTGTATTATGCTGCAGCGCTGATCTTCCGGCTTTACTAAATGATAACCCTCATTTCACACCAACGCCCCCCTGTCAGTGCCATCCACGGGCCAAAAGATCCTTGTCGTACTATAGAAAACTGAATTATTTACGAGAATGGCATTTTACAACGAAAAGTTGGTTAGAACAATGCGCTGTCGATTGTGGCCAAAGAGAACCATTTGCCTCTAGGCCTCTCCACCCTCAATCCATTGAATACTACACGTGGTGATTACAAGGTTATCAAAAATCAAAACCAACATTTTTTTTATTCATGTAGACCAAGAAGTACTTATGAATAGTCAAGAAAGTTAATGATTACTTTAGACCCTACCACCTGTTCAGAATGTCATTCCTGTGGAGAAGAAGGGCAAGAAACCCCACAGTTACTCTTTTAAAATGAGAGTTTTACAATTCTTTTTGTATTCATTGCGTTCATGGGGTATTGGAGAATAATGCTGAACGGGTTAAGTAGATGGGCTTAACTCTAGATTAAACGTAAATATACTTACACTCATGGTATTAATCAGTGTCTGCACAATCATCTCATTTACAAAACAAAGACTTTGTAAAGGTATATAATTAAAAAATAATATAACAGAAAAATATAACAATAATAATAAGAAAAGACCGTATACCAATAATAATAAGAAAAGAGACCGTATTCGCAACAGCGTAGTAAGAAAGCAAATAGGTATGAAAGAGAATATCGGTGTGAACATGAGAAAGGGTATGCTCCGTTGGTTCGGGCATATAGAAAGAATGTCCGAAGAAAGAATGACAAAACTTATATACAATGCGAAAGTGGAAGGATGTAGGTACCGGGGAAGACCTAGACTATCTTACCATGACCAAATAGACCGGGTCTTATCTGAAGAACAAGTCAGGAGTCTTCGTAACCGGCGAGCGTGTATGAACGAACTATGAGAGTAGGAAGCCAGAGAGGTATGTAAGGAAAGAACCTGTTGGAACTCTGTACTCTCTGCCTACCCCGTAAGGGATCTGGCGTGATGACATAGATATAGATAATAAGAAAAATAAAAATAAAACTGCGTAATATAAAATATATAATGAGTGCGAACAAAATACTTGATTATAGCTCCAGTGTGATGCCGAACGAGCCAAATTTCAACAGAACTACAAGTTTAATCAGTCAAATGATTGGGGACGGACCAGTCTCCACTAGCTGTACCCGTTCACGAGTATGACCTCAGAAGCAGCCATTACTCTCCTCGTTATTGGACGTCTCTCTCTTCCCTCCGATATGGCAGGAAGAGAGTTACCCGTTCCACAGAGTCGTTCAAATCGACAAAACACCGTGGCTATAACTGGTTTTTCATATTTTATCCAGGTTATTATTACTATCCACTAGTGGGAAGTTGCTACAGGATCCCGCCGATAGCGTACACCTGGAACGAGGCGGAGGCGGAATGCAGGGCAGAGGGCGCGCACCTCGCGGTCATCAACTCCAACACGGAGAGCCTAGTGCTAAAGAACATGATAGAAATGGATGAAGGCGTGCGTCGTGTTTATGAAAATAAGACCTACCTTATTGGCTTCAGAACAAAAGTCTGGTCACGGGAGTTCGAAACTATTTTTAGTAAGTATTCTGTCCGAGTTTCAATTATTAAAAAAATATAGTAAAAGAACATTTTTATGTAGCCAGATAAAATTGCAATTTAAAACGGCCAATCAACATTATGTATGTATGAAACATCGTGTGTATGCTGTTGGCAGTTGAGGAGTTTTTTCGTCTGGGGCCAATCTTGAGTGTAGAATCTAGTCATGCTTATCATAAAGATGCATATTCATCGGAACTGAACCAAGGTGTCAAATTTCAACACCATAAGATAAGAGGCACCGTATGGGCGGCCGCCTACCAGATGGACCGAGGATCTTGTGAAGATCGCAGGAAGTAGTTGGCTGCAAGTGGCATCGGACCGGTTAAGCTGGAAAACGATTGGGGAGGCCTTTGTTCAGCATTGGACAAGTATAGGCTGAGATGATGATAACAATATGAAGTTGTTCTAATTTAGCTTGCAAGAATTGATTTAAACAAACTAACAAACTTTGCAAGTTCTTTCTTTCTTTTATAGAAAAGCGTGGCCTACACTAGGATTTATTCCTGTGTCATGGGTGCGTTTACAAACATGAAAATTCACATACACAAATACACAGACCGAAACAAATAATTGTGGGTCACACTAAGATTTGTCCCGTGTGGGAATCGAATCCGCGACTATTAGACACAGTGGGTGGAGCGGCTTAAGCTCTTAACCACTGCGTTAAGTCGTAGTTAAATAAAAGCATGTAAGCACACTTTCGCGCCTGTATTCCTCAAGTATAGTGTATTGCCGACCATGTCAGGTCCCAATGTAACAGGGCCGAACCTGTTGCCATTATAACGGACAAAATTCCAGACCAGATAGAGTCCGAGAATTGTGTCTTTGGAAAAGCACACTTTGTCTGATCTAAGATTCAAAACAGGATCGTGGTTGCTGCTCGCACTAAGTACTACTGTATCAACAAAACAGAAACAACCCTAACTCTGTGTTAAATGACTATAAAGTGTGTATAACTTAATCTCGCAAATCAATGAACAAAAGTGTAAAAGCAGCTACATCACTACGAGCGCCTCATGTTGGTCGCAAACTGTGTCATTTTAACGCATCTTCACGTTGGCTATGGTTGGATTCACAAAGCAAATACAAAGAGGAAAAGGCCTAAGCTAGCGAGTCTTTTGAATTACTAGAAGCCTTGGCGTCATTGTGGTGGGAGTGACTAACTTCAGTTTACTCGTGCCATCGCTACTCGCTCCATTCACACGTCCGCTCGAGTTCGCCTTGCTATTACCAAAAATATAACCCTTAAAATTAAATGATGTATCTTAACATGCAAAAATTACTTGTTAATCAAATCAAATCAAATAATCTTTATTTCAGGCTAAAAAACCCATAAATTGTTAGTAAACATTTGCTTAAGCTATGTTAGTAAATTTACATTAATTATTTATTATTTTTATTTAACCATTACACCAGGTGTATCCTACACAGGTGCTCCATATAATGGCTCTCAGTTTTGCTGGCAACAACTCTCAGCAGACTGTTGTCACTGTCTCGCACACGTCGCAACAGGGTTGCGCATCTTTAGCGTATAATACCGAAAAAGTCGTCAGTATGCGCCGCCGCATACATACCTGATGCACTGCAAAAACGAGGCCGCGACAACAGTACCCTAAACGCGTTATTGTACTGCACGCGCAAGGCATTATATGCTTTTTGGGTGTATCTGGTCCACAGGGTACAGGTATAAAAAGACTAGCAGAATGCCTTAAATAATGCGTTCTTGACATTACTGTCACATCTCGCAAACCTGCGGGCCAGCATGTTGCATCTTACAGTTAGCGCCCTACGCTCTCTTTCTATATCACAGTCATCTGTGCCATCATCCGTAACCCAGTGACCAAGGTATTTGAACCGTGTTGTTCTGCTCCATCACGTTCCACATAGCGAGACATGGGGTACAGTATCGTCATTTTTATTCCGGGCTTTGAAAACTAGTAGCTCGCTTTTCTTAGCATTGTACCTCAGTCCCTGGGCCTCCGCATAGCACTCGCATATTTTTACTAGCTTCCTAAGCGCACTGATCGACGGACTCAGCAGCACCATGTCGTCAACATAACTTATGTTGTTCAATTAAACTCCATCAATCGAACATCAAATACCAGTACTGCTAAGTTCATTGATCAGTTTATTAATAAAAATATTAAATAATTGAGAATATATATTAAATAGGTGAGGTTGAGCCCCCCTGCCTCACTCCACACTCGAGCTTATAAACATCTGAGTAAGTGTTTGCCCATCGTACAAAGTTTAACTGATTATTGTACCAGAACTGAAAAATTTGTATGATTTCTGGTGGTAGACTTGTCTCCTGCTCCAGCTTACTCCATAGGATGTCATACGGGACATAATCAAATGCCCGAGACAAGTCCAGAAAACATGAATACACAGGTGTCGCCCTCCCAGTATAATATTGCACTGTGTTTTTCAGTGTCATAATCGCTGTCTCGGTGGATAATCCATTCCTAAAACCAAACTGTCTGTCATTTATAGATAAATGCCTACCTAGGCAACTGTCAAGCAAACCGTCCATAATTTTAGCTAAGTTAACAGTTGCTAAGGATATAGGCCTGTAGTTATTTTTATCAGACAGATCGCGTGTTTTGTTTTTAGGAACAGGCACCACCACTGTCTTTATAAGCGCAGCCGATATGTATGAATGACTGACACATAAGTTGAATAACAGTGCAAGACATCTTGGGAGATGTACACCTGCGTTCTGTAGGTGTTCTATAGTTAGTTATCATAGCCGGGAGACTAACCCCTTGTCATATTCTTAATAAGTGCTGCCACCTCTCGAGCAGTAAAACGTACACTTACGTCAGTCGCTCCCGTGTAAGAGGTTTGGTTACTCGGATTCAAAAGTGATTGTACTGTAAAGTGTTGCCGAAACAGGTTAGCAATATCAGTAGGTTCCGTTTTCCCTTCTACAGCAGATGGGAGATCCGACCTCGGACATAATGCATTAGTCTCTCTCCAAAAGCTTCTAAAGTTTCTGTTTGCATGGTGAGAAGCAATTATGTCCATTAATATTTGTTGCTGGTTATTTTGACACCACCTTAGTTTGGCTTTAAAAACTTTCCGAGATTCACACATTTGGTAATAGATGGGTCCGAAGTCGGGCCTGCCGTACTATAACCAGGTTTGAAACCGAAGCCTAGCCTCCACATGCGCCTCCTTCACATGTTTATTCCACCCCGTTACATATTTCCGCTTCCGGCCAACCTTACGTTCACACGTTAGCACTGCCGACTCACTTAAAATGTTTACAATCTTGTGATATAATTTATCTATATGTAACCGGTGCTCTAAACTATGACACAAATTATCAACACAATTGTGGAAGATAGTAGGAATGTTCACTTCTCGTAGTTTAACATGATAAACCTCTTGATACTTTTTGATCTGGTCAACATCCCTGTTACCCCATACAACTTTACTATGTACACTTTTATTATTTACAATTTTGGTCTTATCGTATTTATGTCACATCTTATTTGCAAAGGTAGGTGATCCGACCAAAACGCATCATACTTTACACTGACATCAGTAATAGCCTGCAAAGCGGCTTCAGTGACTACACAGTGGTCCAGCCACCTCCGGCAGTTATCATGAGCATCACTCACAAACGTATATGTTCCGGAAAGTTTTCCAAGTTTGTCTATATCGGCACACAACCACCTGTGCTCCTCACAGAAACTAAGTAGTTCAGAACCAAAACGCTCACATGGGTGCGCATTAAAATCCCCTAAAACAAAAACGTTCTCGATGTTTTGATTATCAATAATTGCACCAATCTCGCTCAAACATTCTGTAAACTCAATAAGATTATCCACTGAGTCTGTCGGCATGTATACTGAAAATAATAAAAACACACGATCTTCTACTGTAAACTTAACTGCAGCTAGTCTCACACTATTAGACTTGATTTCGGACACTGACGCAATTAAACTTTTTCTCCACAGTATCGCGACCCCACCGTACGGTCGCCCTCATAAAATTCCAGTTGAGGTGTCCACAGTTGATTTGCCTATGTAAGAAAACTCGCTGTCAATCGTTCCTAGGAAAGACAGGTCGTGAGGCAAGAGCCATGTCTCCTGCAATGTAATGATGTCCGCTGTCTGGCAGAGAGATTTCACACATTCAAAGGATTTATGAATCGACTTTGAAACTCAAACTCAAATAATTTATTTTGTATAAGCCCTGCGGGGGCGCTTACAAATAGTCAATTTACATTTTTTTTTAAATCTAAATTAACTACCAATTTACCACCGGATCGGAACGCGGCCTCTACTGAGAAGATCCGGCGAAGAAACTCAGCGGGCTTGTCTTTTTTATTTAATTCTCTTTCTCTTTTTTCCTTTCAATTTTTTTTTCATATTGTGTGAATACAATGTTTAGGTTACAATTAAATAGCTTACACTTTAGCTCCAGTGTAATGCCGTACGACCGAGATATGAGACTAATGAGGTTATTTATAAAGAAGAATTCCATTTCTGAAGGATTCCAGATAGACCAGTCCCCACAAGCAGCACCCGTTCACGAGTATGACTACTGGAACAGCCATCACTCCCCTCGACTATATTGGAGGGAAGGGAGTGACCCGCGCCAGACAGCCACCGCAAGCCAAGACATTATAGTGAGCATGACCAAACCAGAACCCCAGAGACGGTGGTCAGATAGGGTCTACAAAGCAGCAATACCTCAAGCTCGTCAGGCACAACACGCTACGCTTTAACATAATACGCTTACATATACGCTTTACAATGTGAAAGTGGAAGGATGCAGGTACCGGGGAAGACCTAGACTATCTTACCACGACCAAATAAACCGAGTCTTATCTGAAGGAAAAATCAAGAGTCTCCGTAAACAGCGAGCGTGTATTAGACGAACTATGAGAGTCGAGGAAGCCAGAGAGTGTAAGGAAAGAACCTGTTGGAACTCTGTACTCTCTGCCTACCCCGCAAGGGATCTGGCGTGATGATATGGATGGATGGATGGATATACGCTATAATTTCAAAAGAAAAATTAAATAGTATGGCACTATAACTACTAAATAATATGGCACTTCAATCCCACGCGGTAAGACCGCGTGGGATTGAAGTGCCATGTTATTCTTCTATGTAATCCGAAATTTTGTAATATGCTTTCTTACATAATTTAGCCTTAATTATGGTTTTAAATTTATTAATTGGCAAATCTCGAATATCGTGGGGAAGTTTGTTAAAAAAACGTATACACTGGCCCATGAACGAATTTCTGATTCAGTGGAGACGCGTGACATGTACAGCGAGATTGTTTTTATTCCGAGTATTTACAGTATGGGTGTCACTCGATTTTTCAAACTTGTTAATATTCTTTTTTGTATATAACAAGTTTTCATATATAAATTGGGATATAACGGTTAGAATGTTTATTTCCTTAAATTTATCTTTAAGAGATTCTGTAGGAGCTAGATCGTAGATGGCTCTAATGACCCTTTTCTGCAGTATAAATATAATATTAAGGTCTGCAGACTTGCAGTTGAAGCTAACTATTTTCATTGTGCACTTTTGTTCCATTATGATTGGTAGATATATTATTTTAATTAATGGCCGCACACTTTAACAGTGTATTTCGTTAATGTCAAGTAGTAATAGAGTATAACAGTAAATTATAAAAATTGGCTTCTTGTCGCCATTACGGCAAAAAACAAAAGCCTAAAACATACTTTAAATCAATGAAAAAAACATTACGCACACTACCATGTATTTGACACAATACACTTCAAATTATTTGTCTATAGTCTTACTGAATGTCAAACATAATCAGCAAACGATGAAAGAGTTTCTACAAAAAACATCGCTTACAAAGAAGTTTTGTATCATTAATTAAAGTATCGAAATATGTATGTTCAATGGACAGCATTTTCTTCATCGCATGGTCTTCTGTTAGAATAAAAAAAATAAAAAAGGTATTCTATTTATTTATCTATCTATATCATCACGCCAGATCCCTTGCTTGATTCTTACATAAAAAAGGTATTCTTTATTTTAATCATGTTTTGTTTTTTATTTAAATTTCATATAATTTGTTTGAAAAAAATAGGCAAATTAACAGTGTAGCCTTGGCGAAATCTGTGATTATAGAAATATAGTCTTTGACAATAGAACCTTAATAGTATTCAAACTTATAATTTAAATTAATTATGGTCGAATTTCAATCAATGGAAGACCACTAGTATAATCAGATATATCACTGACTGACGTCTCCTTATGTAAATTATTAATAAACAAGGGGACTGTCACATCTGCCGCTTTTAACTTTATATCGGTACCGGTTTTTGCCTTTCCATTTTTTCCAATGAATCTATTTCTAAAACGTTTTCATAATGAATGGGTGGAAATACAAATATTTCCACCCATTCATTACTGGCCTCATCACCTTTCCATGTGTTTTGTATCACCGCATTGTGTTGCATTAAGATATCATTACCAAGCGCAGGCGCAACTGGTAATACTCAAAAATAATATCTGAACCATATTATCACAAACAAGAAACCAGGACGAATGCAAGAATTGTAGTTGGTAACGATGTGCTGGAGCAAGTGAAAAAGTTTGCATATCTTGGATGCGTATTCAGTAAGGATGGGAATACATCGCTGACATAGAGAGAAGAGCTAGCGCGTATTGCCTCCTGGTTGGATCGAACTCATTCCAAATAAGACAGTAGTGGTTTTTACGGGCCGTTTTTCAGACTGTCACGTGTAAGTTAGTACTAGTAGTAGTAATATATATAACATCGTTTTTTCTTTTTTGACATAAAATGCTAATAAGCCTTGATATTTTTTGATACTTAGATCAGTCTCTGGAAAAGGCTGGCTTCAGCGAGTGGTCGGCGGGGGAGCCCAATAACGTGGATCGTATAGAGAACTGCGGATCCATGTTCAGTTACGATGGGAAACTGAACGACTACCGTTGCGACGGCCATCCAGTCGCCTTCATTTGTGAGAAAGCAGTAGTCAATGACTTTTAAAATAGACGAATTTAAGTTTTTCACTTAGCCCGATACGCATTCTCACCGCTATAACTACTGTAAGCCAGGATCCACAATGGTCCCTATAAAAGACAACATGGTTTGAACAGTTGAATTTAAGCTTTGCAGAACCAGATTTGGGTAAGGCATTAATGCCGAAATTGCTCGCTTGAATTTGGTCGGTTGATTTTATAAAGTTTTATTTATAATCAAACGAAGAACACTAAACTCGTGTTTGGTCCTGGTCTTGGTTTTGAGCAAGAGTCTCGCAAGTCTTGCATTGACCTAATCTGTGTTTACATAAAGTTATAATGAGTGTCAATTCAGATTTTAGAAATGGTGCAATCAGCAACAAAACTAAGTGCTCATTCTTTTTTATTTCTTTTTTGTTTTATAAGGAATAATTAGGTAGGTACCTACTTCTATGAACCTACTTACTTTACCAAATAATTGACCATGATCCCTCTCACTTCTTATAAAATATGGGTCGAAGTGATGTGATATGTATAGGTCGTCGCAATAGGAACTGCGAGTAGCTTGGTGGTACCAAGCTGCTCGCAGATCCTAGCGCGACCAAGAGTTTTAGTATGGAGCCGAGGCATACGTTTAAGGTCTCAGGAACAACCTGCATGCAATTTTGTTCAATCAATCAATCAGCCTATCGCAGTCCACTGCTGGACATAGGCCTCTCCTAACACGCGCCATTGCACACGGTCCTCCGCCTTCCGCATCCAGTCTGTCCCAGCGACCTTTTTGAGGTCGTCGGTCCATCTAGCTGGGGGCCGTCCTACCTTACGCTTACCAAGTCGCGGCCTCCACTCTAGGATACGTTTGCTCCATCGGTCGTCGGTCCTTCTGCAGATGTGACCAGCGCATTGCCACTTTAGCTTACTGAGTTTGCGAGCTATGTCTGTAACTTTGGTTCTTTGTCGGATTACCTCGTTACGAATTTTATCCTTCAAAGAGACGCCGAGCATAGCTCGCTCCATAGCCCGTTGTGCGACTTTAAATTTGTGGACCAGTCCCACTGTCCCAATTTTGTTCGCATTTATTCAATTCTCATTGTATGTTCTTTACCGTAGCACGTCAGCTTTTGACCATACCCGTGAGCACAAAAACCTAGAAGATCTGCAGCCGCCGCCTACCCGGGAGGCAATTTTTCATTTGGCCAAAAACACACACACACACACTTACATAAAACACACGAAACAATAAAAATATAGTAGGATAGGAATCAGTCTTGGTCTTGGTCAAGTCCTGCAGGGTCGGTTTTGATCTTGGTCTTTCCAAAATTAGGTGGCCCTGGCCTTGCTCTTGCGAAAGCTCAAGACCAAGACCCCAAGGCCAAGACTGATTTTGAGCAAAACTAGTCAAAATATCAAAACAAAAAAAAATGTTTACAGCCTAGACGTCAAGTGTCATTAATTGACATAAATTATCGAAATGTGTAACAATTTGGCTCGACGATTAGGATGCCATAAGTACTGCTTAGTGGGCCGAAATAGCAATAGTTCGATAGCTGTGAAAACATAAAGGAAAGGCCTTTGCTCAAGAGTGGGACAGACAAACAGACAGGGTAAAATATCAGAATCCTGTTACGTATGTGTTGTTCACAGCAATCTGAACATTATGTGATCCTCGGTCAATTATGAGTTGCAGTAAAAAATATTTATGATCATAATAATAAAACTTCTTTAAGATAATTTGATAATATTAAAATTGATTAATTTAACTTCATGAACAACAAAAAGACAGTTTTTGTTGTTTTTGATTACCATCTTTCTGTTCGCATGTTATATATAACATGAAATTAAGAGTTAATTGATTGTGTTCTATTTTATACATTTTCCAAAATAGACGAAAATAAAAGCGCCCTGAAATAAATAATAATTAGCGGCAGACCTTACTAAAATCTCTTTAGGAGTGTTAATGAAATCTCACTTTGGCGAGTGAAAGAGACGCGGATATTCGCAGACAAAGTATGATGAACAGGTGTAAGGGTAGCTCTTTGAATTGACGACGTGAATATATCATATTCTTAGGATTTTTTTCCCTACTTCATTATTTCTAATTATATTTCTTTGGGTTCCAAGACAGTTAAAGCTCTCCCTGGGACACCCCGAGAATCAAACATTGGTGTCATCAATAGATACTACTGTGGATGTTGGCTTACAGGAGTTAAAGTGATGCGAATGTGTGGCAGACTTAGTCCCAAATAATAGCATAATCAAATATTAAAATTATATATTTATCCAATAATTATTATGAATTTTATTTACACCCCTTCTCTCCATGTTCCGATGGTAATGTATGAAATGTATGACGGACTGCTTGGTTCAGTAGTGAAAAGCTTAAGCCGCTCCGTCGACTAGATCAAGTAGTTGCAGATTTGATCTTAGCACAGGACAAATCTTTGTCTGACCTTTTTTATTTTTTTGGTCATCATTATCACAATTTCATGGTCATGGTCATTTAATACAAACACCTAATTTGTGTTAAATTTCGTGTTTGTAAGCGAAGCCGAATTACTAGTGAGAGACTGCGTTTTTTTTTAAATAAATAAGACTTGTGAAGCACTGTTTCGAATAGACCGGTGTTTTATCTAAAGGGTAAGTTAAGTCTTCGTAACCGGCGAGCGTCTGTGTGACGGATTATGAGCGTGGAGGAAGCCATAGTTCTGTAAGGAATAACCTGTTGGAACTCTGTACTCTCTGTTACTTCGCAAGGGATCTGGCTTGATGATATAGCTAGATAGACTGGTTTGCATAGATCCATCCATATTTTTAACAGAGCAAAGCGAAGTTCTTAAGCGTATGAACATGAATCCCCAGCGATAATCCCATTACGTTACTGCGAGCGCTTTTTTAACGCGCATGAATCAAGCGCTGGAGTTAAAAAAAACTACGCACTACATTTTATTTAAGAGCGCTTACAGCGCTTCAACACAACGCGTAGAAAAAGCGCCCGTGTGAACGAGTGGTTAGTCTTATCGCAGGTCAAAGGAAATCTTATAAGCAGTAATTTATAAATTGTTTTGATAGTAATTGCGCAGAGTTCAGTCCGCCGAGTGTCGATATGGCGAGATATAACATTTTAGTAATTTGCGCTGTATTTTGTAAGTAAATATAATTGTTATTTTTGTATATAGATTACAGATTTATTACTAAATACATTGAGTAAATAATACAGATACAGGACTATATAAGTGTAATGAATAATATAGAGTCACGGTACCAATGCTATCTTAAAATTCAATTTATCAAAAACATCGAAAGCTTTTCAAAACAAAACAACGTAATGGGTAGGTAAGTAGATAGTGTCAATTGCAACTGGGACAAATCTTTTTGTGACCCGCAAACGTTAATATCGGTCTGGGTGTTTGTGTATATCAATTTCATACTTGTGAACGCACATACGACAAAGGAATAATTCCTAATGTGGAGTTATGTATTTATAGTTTATAGTTAGGATTCGGAATTAGAGTATGACCACATAACCGAAAATTATATTTTTCTTTTTAGTGATGTGTTTCTTCCGCATTTCGTTGGTTTCCTTTTATAATGGGTAGTTAATTAGTTTCTTCACTTTTCCAAACAAGTTCACTCTATCAGGTGATCGGTTTGTATTGAAAACGTAAAAACCGATGCGCTAAAAATAAATAGTTGTTTAATCTGCCGTCCAAATGCTACAACTGTCGGCATAATAACCCAGTTCCGAAACATCTAGGTAAGTATACAAATATTTTAAGGAGGAAATATTTGTTTGTTTGTAGTAAATAAACTCTGAAACTACTGAACGGATTTTAATAATTCTTTCACCATTAGAGAGCTTCATTATCCAGAAGTAACATGGACCTGGTGAGTGGCGCTGTTGTCGTCCGGGTCCCCGTACTTAGCCGGGGAAAACTGCTAGTGCTGTATAAAACTAAACTGTTTCTCCATACATCAGGCACAGTGTCGGAGGCAAAATACTATCGCGATGATTACGTATATAATTCGCGTTCGGACGCGTTCTACAAGATGCATGTGAGTTCCAACCTGTTGCTGAAGCCTTGGCAGCTGAACGCTACGTGTGTGGTCGAGGAGGGTGAGCTACTGTCCCCAGTGGATAACAGGGATATCTACCAAGTCCATGTCATGATGAAGCAATACCCAAATATCGGAGATTACGTGTATGTGGCCAGCGATGGCAAGTATCATGAAGAATCTGACGAAGAAACGCCGATTATTAATCGTAAGTTTTTTATTTAAAAAACCGTTATGCCTATATCCTGACATACACAATAGACCTCTGCCACCCCCGATTGGGGGTTCCCAATCGGGGGTAGCAGAGGTTTATTGTGTATGTCTACTTTTCGCAGACGATATGAGGTTCCATTTAATAAGGGGCAAGCCTGTTGCCGTATACCGGACACATTGGGAATGGGAATTTTCCGATAAAAAAATACTTTGTCTGATCTAGGGTTTGAACCCAGGACCTCTGATTGCAAGGGAGATTATTAGACACTAGAACAACGAGGTGTTTGACCAAGGGAAATATAGGTATTGGATGAGAGTAGCCGAGTAGTAGTACCCAGCGGCATGCAATTGGAGAGGGCTGTGTTCAACAGTGGATAGGTTAGTCATAGGTCGAAGATAATGAGGAAACATTAGCTCGAAGCGCTCGAAGCTGTGTGACTGCTGTGTTCCTGGCGATCTTTTAGGTTGAGCAGCGTTCGGCTCTGTCAGCCTGAGATGGCAGACCGTTTGTTAGCACAAATTATATTGGATCTCAATTATATTGGAGGCCTATTGTACCAACATTTTTTTACAAAAAACCGAATTGGCCTGTTCTCTATGTTAAGTAAATTAGGTCATCTACGTAAGAACTCATTCTCTATTATCATAATATATAGCATATTAATAAATTGTCATTGCGTTAAGTGAGGTTATCTGGCGAGGTTCACAGATAAAGGAATATCGTACGTAGTTGGTAGTAGGAATTCCTGTTGATTTGGTCGGATGATTCAATCAAACATAGTTTTGGATCCTTTACTTTCAATAACATCAAAATCATTATTCATTTAAATTAATTTTCGTACTACAGATCTAACCATCAAATCGCAACAGACGGAACCACACACACTGAGACATAACCACACACACGCATACGCGCGCACATTTTGCTATTGTTACCTAGCGGGGTTAAATAAATGCCTAATAACGTGCGAAGAACTTTATTAGGCGATGTACGCACTTAACAGTACGTCAAACGCAAATACACACAAACACTAAACACACACTAGAATTATTTTCGTTAGTACACAAATACTGTTTCCTGAGTCACTCGCAGTATCCGTATATCGCTGCTAAGGTCCCTATGACAATAACGACATCGAGGTAAACCAGGAATACGTTGCCGAGAAGGCCGACCATCACTTTTTCCTGTTCCATCACTTGTTCAAATGCTGCTGGAGCGTTGCATAATCCAAATGGTATAATATTGAACAGCCATAATCTATCTATCTATCTATCTATCTATAACCTCACGCCAGATCCCTTGCGGGGTAGGCAGAGAGTACAGAGTTCCAACAGGTTCTTTCCTTACATACCTCTCTGGCTTCCTCGACTCTCATAGTTCGTCTCATACACGCTCGCCGGTTACGGAGACTCTTGACTTTTCCATCAGACAAGACCCGGTTTATTTGGTCGTGGTAAGATAGTCTAGTCTAGGTCTTTCCCGGTACCTGCATCCTGCCACTTTCACATTGTATATCTGTTTTGTCATTCTTTCCTCTGGCATTCTTTCTATATGCCCGAACCAACGGAGCATGCCCTTTCTCATATTTACACCATCCATTCCGAAATTTCGGTGCTGAACGCTTTTTTTTTGTCTTTCGGGCTTATTTCCACCTACCAGTAGCCACTTTTCAAATCTATGGTCAAAAACCACTTCATACCACTGAGCATGCCTAGCGTGTCATTGATTCGGGGCAGGGGGTAGCTGTCCTTCTTTATGATATTATTCAACATCCTTGAAGAACCTTGTACTGCCATCCTTCTTCTTTACCAAGACCACCGGTGATGACCATGGGCTCGTAGATGTTTTCATTATTTCATTGTCAGCCATATCCCTGATCATTTCAGGTACCTCTGCTTCCCTAGACGTCGTGGTCTCTGTTTTACAGGACGAGCATCACCTGTGTCGATCTGGTGTATCACAAGTGTCCCTAAATTTTAGCAATACTCGTAGATCTCTAGCTTGCCGTTATTCTAAAGGTAATATATTATCCTGAGAAGATTCCACAATATTTTGAATGTGACCTTCTATGTTTTCTGTCACAACCTGCTTATCCGTGGAGCTATTCAATCGCCTCAGGTACTTTATTTCTTCGCATCTTTCAACCACACTGTTCTTCTTCAGTTGGATTTCCTCGTTACTCAGGTTCAAAATTCTCCTACCCTAGGGTTTCCTTGGGACATCAATAATGTTCTAGCTGCTATTAGCTTTGAGTGATTGCCAGTATCATCCACGAAGAGACATTTTCTTTGTTTGATGTTTATCGAAAATGTTACTTTCACAAAATTCTCTGATTTCGCCGCTAGTGTGGTATTCCTTAGGCAATAAAGGGTACATGGTTGTGATCCTCTAAGACAGATTTCTTGGTCAGGAAATCTTAATACTAGACACATGCGGTCACCAACTCTAAGTTTCATATTAGTTTCACCGAGGACGGTAACTGGCTGGCCGTTCGCTGTCTGAATATGGTATTGATCGCTCGCTCTTCCCATAATATGGTGCGTTTCAGCAGCTCTGGTATTACTATTGTACGGGACGCTCCCGAGTCCACAGTAAAACTACAAGTTTTATTGTTCACAGTACCATCCATGATAAGACTATTCCCATTACAAACTTGAGTTCTTGTGACTGTTGGGGCTCTAATTTGACGAGACAGCGCAGGCACCGCGGCCCTGGTGACTTTTGACGTTAGATCTCTCTTCTCCTCTTCTTACGGCACTCCAGCTTAATATCCCCTTTTCCCACACAGCTATAACATGTTGGGCCAAACCTAGGCTTTCTCTCGTTTGTCACCACCTCCCTGACCTTATGCACTCTTTAGCTTTTCCACACAGCATTCAAGAGCATGAGTCAGTGCGCTCTTCAATGTCTGGTGGTGACCCAACAGGACAGCAGACCTGATTTCAGTATCCCGTATGCCGTCGATGTAAGCCCTTAAAAGTTGGGTGTTGTCAGCTGCCGGCGTTGACTCAAAGGCTTGACGAACTAGCCTTTCTATCTCCGATGCCAACTGTTGGAGACTTTCACTAGGTTTCTGGGCTCAGTCCCGGAGTTGTGCTAGATAGACGGGCTCCAAATGGTTTTCTCCGTAGAGCGTCTCTAATGCCTTCATGAGTGCCTCGAGTGTCCTGCCTTTAGACGGCAGATTCTCCAAAACCATAAGAGCATCCCTTAGCAGCGTGTTAGCGTCATGCAAATTTGCTCGTTGCTCAAAGCAATTCCGCTTGCAAGTGTTTCAAGCTGGTACCTGAAAGTCGACTATGATGATGTCCCGTCAAAGCAAGGAAGGTCAAATTTGGCTGGTGACGATGAAGCCACCGCAATGGGTTCCCGTGATCTGAGCTTTATAACCTCTTTATTTAACACTTGTAACCGTTCGTCGTGTTCTTCTACCTTAGACGAGGCGGCTCTAACTTCAGCTTTCAGGTTTTCTGTAGTCAGCGTAACTCTTTTAACCCCTTCTTCGAGAATCTTGACTTTTTCCCCAAACACTGAGATGCCAGTATCTATTTTAACAAGCACAAGTCCTGGTTGGCTTGTATTATATCTTGTAGGTCGCGGCGGCTGGCCTCTTGGTTGGCCTGGATTACCTGAATGGCAGCTAACAGTGTTGCAAAATCCGCCGAGTTTCCACCTGGTGCTGTTGCCACTGTCGTTGAAGTACCCGCATCGGCCTTCTGCTCTTCTTCTTGAAGGCTCCGCTAAAGTGCCGCATCCATTTCCACTTGACGTCTGGTCCGTGGAGTACGTACTTTATGCGGTAGAATCTGCATTCCGCATCTGACACCAATGTTACGTGGCGGGGTAATTAAATTCCGAAGTTCCGAATTCAGTGTTAAATAAAGAGGTTATAAAGTTAGTACCCAAATACTGCTTTAAAGTCGCTGAGTCACTCGTAGTATCCGTATATCGCTTCTAAGGTCGCCGGTGGATTCCACTTAGATCGCTTGTTCTCGATTTGATCGGTCGCTTTCGAAAAGAGACTGTGTCCGTCACCGCGTTGAGTGTTCCTTTTATACTCGTATGAAAGTTCTACAACGATCGCGAACCCTTTTCTATCGATGTACTTCTAAGTACATCGATAGAAAAGTACATCGAACAATAGCCGGCGCGGCCCACAAAGCGGTATTATTATTACATACCTATTTGTACGTGACCAAATCGGTACTTGTAGCGCGACCGCGCGCCGGCGATAGGTAAAGGGGGGAACCTTCTAGATGTTTTAGCATTTACGCGCGGATTCTAGATCTTTCTTTAAGTATCGATGGGGACCTAAGGGTGTGTAATGCATAAGCTCCCCTCCACCGAAGGAGAGCTATTCGGAGCACGACACACAGGGGCACCGGTGTGTTCCTAACGGAGATCCCGGGACCCCTCTCCGAAGTGTCGATGCCGGCCACCGTGGGGTTAAAAGTCGGTAAAAGTCCGAAGGTACTGCCACAGTTAACATAATATTATGAAAAAAGTTGAGCATCTTCGGACCAGCGATCCGAGACAGAAACAGGCACATAGATGTGCGCTCTACGCGACTTCTCGGCAGGTCTCAGAGGGTATTTATCTACTGAACACTTCCGAGAAGCCAAGAAGAAGCCGAAGAAGAGAGTGCGTGATTCTGATTCGGCCCGCTAGTACTAATATGCTCAACTGTTTACGTATGTTAACTGTGATAATACAAAGTTCACATTTGCTTAGGGGCTAATTTAAACAATGTTCGACAATAGATAATACTGTGCTAACTGAAGATAATGGCTACTAATGATGATGGTAATTCTAAATAAAATTAGGCATATAGAATATTACAATTTATTAGGTATAAGAAAAATGCAACAGAAAGGTTCGTACTGATGATCGTTGGGGTAGAAAGGTTGTTGAGTGGAGACCTCGTGCCGGAAGACGTGGTGTGGCCAGGCTCTCCATAAGGTGGACCTATGGCCTGGTGAAAGTCGCAGGTAAAATCTGGATGCGTAGAGCACAAAGCTAGTGGTCGTGGCGATCTTTGTCCTTCAGTGGACGTCATTAGTCGGATAATAATAACAAAAAACGGCATGCATTAAAATGAAATAATTTCTAATCACGATGATGGTGGTAATGATGATTTTTTTTTTCCAGTGGAAGACACCAATGAGGAGCCGGAGGTGACACGTGAGGTCATAACGAGGGATGGTGCCGTGGAGTCAAGAGTAATCTACCAAAACCTGCCTTTCGTCTGCAAGGTCGAGGCGAAGAAAGTACCTTACGACCAACAGTGCGGGGTTCACGCCTCAGGTACTTTAAGTATCGTTTTAGAAGCGCACCGAGCTTCTGAAAACGGTGCCACGTTTGAACGCTTTCATCCACATACAAACATCAGTCACGGCAATCATATTACTTTTTGGACACTCGGTGAAGCGACTGAATGCTAAAAGTAGCATATTCACAAATATAAGTATTTTGATACCTCGATCGAATGCAATCGTTAAATGTAGGATCGATGAGAAAGGAAAATCTCCTATCCCACTATTGTTTGTACTAAGCAGTTCTCCCATGAACATCTGCCACGGTATCAAATTTGCTAAGATGCGCAAATTTGATACCGTGATCGAATGCAGCAAGTCCGCAAAACACGATACAATATCGATGTATGATGATGCTATAAATATCGTGCGCGTAGTTAACACTTCTCTACATTATTTCATAGCTCACAAGTGGATGATAATTTTAAATTGTAACTACTTTTGTTTTCCTTCTAGGTTATTATTACTACAAGTCAGTAGGGAGTTGCTACAGAATCCCGCCGATAGCATACACCTGGAACGAGGCGGAGGCTGAGTGTAGGGCGGAGGGGGCGCATCTCGCGATCATCAATTCAGACACAGAGAGGCTGGTACTGCAGAATATGACGGCATTGCACGGAAACGTCCGCGACTCTTGGCATTACGCGTACTTCCATATTGGCTTCAGAGCTGAGAAAGTGAATGGAAACTCACCGAGAGTCTTTAAAACTATATTCAGTAAGTACTTGTAATTTGCATAGAACCTTCGCTAAACTCGAGGGAAACTCGCGGGGCATGTCGGGTTCCTATTAACTAAAAACCCCAGGGTGGACGACATCAGCACTTTGGAGGGGATTCGAGCTCCGGCTCTCCGTAGAACGCACCGGTGCTCCTCTTGAGCAGCGTTCCGAAGAGCCTGACTCTTGGGGAAGACTTGATGACAAGAATGAACCCCCCGCAATTGATGAATTTTTGTACAATGAATTTTTCAGATCAAACTCTCGAAGAAGCTGGATTCGTCCAGTGGTCGCCTACGGAACCCAACAATCAGAATGGAATTGAGAACTGTGGCTCCATTTTAAAGGATGACGGGAAACTAAACGATATAGCTTGCTCTGGCCGCCAGTATGCCTTCATCTGCGAGAAGGAAGTGGGCAACAAATCTTAATTCTTGCTTCTTATGGTAAGGAAATACTAGGTACTAGAGACAAGAGACTAAAAATAAGAATAGAAAAGGAACTAAAATAAGAATAGGAATATTTTGCAGATTGATTATGTTTTAAATCATTAAAGATTTGTGAAATGATTGTTGTTGTGAAATTCGTGTTAGAAGCCTAGTAGAACTAATTAATTCATCAACCGATAAAACGTAGAATACATGCGGTTGTGCGTATTAAACGATTATAAGAAGAGAAACGTTCGAATGGGAAGTATTCCGATCGCGTTTGACTTGACAAGTCTTGCAACTTTAATAGGTTTTAGTTCGGGTACCCCATCGTATTTATCGCAAACATTGTTATTAAACTCGCAGTTGAAGGTAGGCTCGCGTAAAAATTTCGGTCCGTTCCACCACATATCGGAACAGTGCAACGAATCGAGATGCACCCCGCGCGATAACAAATCAGCTGGGTTTTGTTTACCTGCGACATGTAACCACGATGAATTACCTGCCAGTTCATTTATTTCCACAACTCGAGTTTGTACAAATGTAGGAGACATTCGTATCTGTATCGAATGTTAATGTTAATGATTCAATTAAGTTATGATATAATCTTGCGTCTAGTAAAGCGCCACATAGTACTAACCGTGGCACACAGTTATCGGTTTTAACCATGCGACTTTGCTTTTGGCGCATAATAAATGAACTGTGTGAACTAATGAGTTATTTGTAAGAGTGCCTATGTAGGTGCCTATGTAGGTGCCTATGTAGGTGCCTATGTAGGTGCCTATGTAGGTGTAATGCGTATGGTGCTTGTGCATATGTATGCACAAGCACCATACGCATTAAGTGACGCATCAGAAAAATGTGACGTCGAATCCGAACTTTTGTAAATAATGTAATTTACTAAGAAAATTTTGCCATTCGATTAAAATGTTATGAGGGACAAGGTCATCCCAGCCTTATTTAGAAATCCACAATTTCTGTATTAAAATTTTTGCAATAGCCGTGGTAGGTGCTAAAAGTCCTAACGGATCAAAAATTATACGATATCGTAGAAATAATTGTGCTTAGTTACATTAGACACATCTTGACTGCACTTTGTAGTGTACGAGGCATGCCTTTTGAGTTTTGTCGTTTGAAGAAAAAAACACAACTAGAACCTTATAGTACTTTTTATTGTTTTTTAAAGTATTCACCACGTAGCTTAATACACTATTCCATTCGCTCAAACCAGTTATTATAAGATTTATTCCACTCTAAAGTGGGGGTATTCAAAATGGCTGACTTGAAAGCGTCGATTGCTTCTTCAGCGGACCGGAATCTTTGACCACGAAGACTTTTCTTAATTTAAGGAAATGTAAAGAAATCGTTAGGGCTTAGTTCAGGACTGTATGGAGGATGGTCAAGAATTTCTATTCATTCTATTTCTTTTCTTTTTCCTGCTTCAAATACTCAATCGTTTGAAGAACGCTGTGTGAGCTTGCGTTGTCGTGGTGCAGGATGATGCGTCGCTTTGTGTTAGATTTTCGAAGTTCGGGGATGACTTGTGGTAAACAAACTGTGGTATACCACTCTGCGTTAAGCGTTCTACGATCTTCAAGTGCAATAGTCGCAACATGGCCGGTTTTTCCGACGAACGAGGCCACCATCTTCTTTGAAGTGCTTCGAGAACGAACAACTTTAGTCGGCTTTGGCTCGTCTTGAAAGACCCACATTGTAGATTGTTGTTTGGAATCAGGATCGTAGGCATAGATCCAAGATTTATCACCACTGATGATGTCGTAGACGTGATTTGACTCTCTTCGGTTAACCTTTGCAGAGTTTTCTTACACCATCTGACGCGAGCCGCCTTGTGATCGTCGGAAAGCAGATGCGGTATCCAACGGCAAACTAGCTTTCTCACACCAAGCGCTTCATGCAAGATCTTTTAAATGGTTGTCCCTGAGATACCTAATAGAGCCTCTATCTCTCGATACGTTACATGACGATCTTCGAGAATTAGTTGTCTCACAGCAATGATGTTATATTCAGTGAAGGCGGATTTTGGGCGTCCTTCGCGAGATTTGTAACTAACACTAGTATGTCCACGCTGGAATTCAAAATACTAGCGTTCGACAGTCCGCAGACATGGGGCTTCATCACTGAACACAGATGTTAGCTCTTCAAAACACTGAAGCCGAGTCAGGCCTCTTCTAAAGTTGTAGAAAATTATTGCACGAATATTTTCCTTAGAAAGATTCATTTTCGTACGTAACCTGACAGATTCCAATCGACGCTGTGACTAAACAATAGCATTAATCCTAATACTTTCAACTGTTTTGAGATTCAAAATTTAAACACATTCGAATATAAAACAGTTCCAAATTCAAAATTGCCGGGAAATATGGAAACGACAGAACTTAAAAGGCATGCCTGGTAGTACACACAGTGGTTCACATATCGGTATGTGTGAACCACCCTAACCCTAGTGTTTTGTATGATGATTTCCGCCTAGTGCTGATTTTTTGGATGGAGATTGTGATTGCAAATGTTGATAATTTAATACCCATTTGCTTAAATGGCATCAACCCGATTGTAATACTTTAGTGACACCGTTACATAATTTTATCCGATCTCTCCGATCTCATTCGTTCCAAGAATGCTTCTATCCGAGCGTACGACTCCTACCCCACCGAAGCCAATCGGGCCCGGATGCGCGCTTTACAACGAGAGGTAAAGCGTCGTGTCGCGGAGGTCCGGGAGGAACGGTGGGGTGACTTCCTAGAGGGCATCGCGCCATCGCATCTGGCCTACTGGCAGCTGGCGCGTAGCCTCAAATCCGACTCCACGACTGACATGCCCCCGCTGTCCCGCGCTTCAGGCGCACCCCCAGCCTTCGACGACGACGAAAAGGCCGAGCTTCTCGCCGACTCCCTCGAGAGCCAGTGCGCCCCCAGCTCTCAGTCCGTCGACCAGTCCCACGTCGACGCGGTCGACAGGGAAGTCGAGCGCAGGGCATCCCTCCCCCCGTCGATTCCTTACCTCCTATCACCCAAACGGAGGTCGAAGATCTAATTATGGGTCTCAAAACTAAAAAAGCCCCCGGCTCTGACGGCATTTCGAATCGCGTTCTGAAATGCCTGCCCGCCTAACTCATCTGCCTCTTAGTGGCCATATTGAACGCCGCCATGGCGAACTGCACCTTCCCCGCTAAGTGGAAGGAGGCGGACGTCATAGGCATTCCCAAGCCCGGCAAACCTCGCAATCTCCCCGCGAGCTACCGCCCTATCAGTCTCCTCAACTCCCTGGCCAAGATATACGAGCGCCTACTTCTGGCGCGGCTCAAAGACTTCGTAACGTCCAGGGGTATCCTTATCGACGAGCAGTTCGGCTTTCGAGCCAAACACTCTTGCGTCCACCAAGTGCACCGCATCACGGAGCACATCCTCTCCGGTCTCAATAGACCCAAACCCATCTACACGGGCGCCCTCTTCTGGCACAACGGCTTGAACTACAAGCTCTACCAATTGGGTGTGCCGGACAAACTCGTGCTCATCTTACGAGACTTCTTGTCGAATCGCGCCTTCCGTTATCGCGTCGAAATGACGCGCTCCACTTCCCACTCCATCAGTGCTGGAGTCCCACAGGGCTCAGTTCTCTCTCCGCTCCTGTTTAGCCTTTACACGAACGACATTCCTCGTTCGAGTAAGGCGCATCTAGCCCTATTCGCGGATGATACCGCTCTCTACGTCTTGCATAGGAATAAGGGTTTCATTACCAGAAATCTTCAGGCATCCGCCAATTCCCTAGGGAATTGGTTCAGGAAGTGGCGTATTGAGGTGAACCCGGACAAGAGCGCTGCGGTGTTCTTCTCCAGAGGTGCCACCCCGCGCCACTCCCTGCGCCGCCCTAGAAGTAATCTCGGCCAAGTGACCATGTTCGACCGACCCATTCCCTGGGTCAAAGAGGTCAAATATCTAGGGGTCACCCTAAACAGTACCATGTCCTTCGGCCCGCACATCAAGCGGGTCCGTCACCGAGCATCATTTGTGCTCGGTCGTCTCCATTCGTTAATCTGCAAGCGGAGTAAAATGTCCCTTAGAAATAAGGTGACACTTTACAAATCTTGCGTTCGACCCATCATGACTTATGCGTGTGTTGTGTTCGGGCATTCGGCCCCCTCTCACATCGATAAACTCCAAGTGGTTCAAAACCGCTTCCTCCGTAAAGCCGTAGAAGCCCTCTGGTTCGTACGGAACGTCGACCTCCACTCCGATCTAGGTCTCGAACCTATTCGTGCCTTTATTAAAAAGGCGTTAACACGTCACTTCGCGAACGCATCTACCCATGCGAATCCGTTAATCGTAGCCACCGCCAACTACGGTCTCCCCCCCGACCCCTGCCGCCACCGCCGGCCGCGACATGTTCTCACCGACCCTCCCGATGCTTTGTCATCCCTTCTTTCCGCTCAGAATACGGGCGACGACGACGACGTAGTAGTAGATCCCCTCCCATAGCCGGCGGTTGCCCGATGCACTTAGTAGTGCACCCGTCCCCCTACAGCGACTGTCCCAACCGAGGGCGCTTCGAAGAGGCGCCCTCGAGTATGTCGCCTCTTGCCTTTCTGGCTGGCTAGAGCGTAGTGGTTGCAAGCTCGCCCTTAAGTTAGGTGAAGCTGTAAAGGCCTCGCGGCCAACAGCGTACATCATTCACACACACACACACACGCCTAAGAGTTTCTCGAAGTTCGCCAACCCGCACTGGGTCAGCGTGGTGGACACTGGCCTAAGCCCTCTCAGTTTGAGAGGAGGCCCGTGCTGTTAAGAAACTATCCCACCGTTAGGGTGGGACAGTTTCTTAACAGGGCTAATATTATTATTATTATTTAGTACATTTACACGTTGTCACAATACAGTACGGCATTATAGAAGTGTTGTTAGTTGGAAGGCGAAACGGAGCGTGTCGCGCCATTGTATCTCTTTTGGCATTTTGTACCTTCATTGATTCGGACACTTGAGCGCGAATACGAAGTCCATTTTTATGTTAGGTCAATGGAAAAACTCCAATTCAAACCTATGATTCGAATTCAGAACATGCCACTAAACCATGGATGCAATTGCTGCTGCTGTGATAAATCTGTGATAAAAAGTCAACCTTGTCTTCGAAAAAAACTAATATGAATTTGAAGATATGTTTCAAATTATTTACATCACTTACAGATAACATCGTTAGATTCATATCTCGATCGTAAGGCATCACAGCTAGATCGTATAATATTTAATTGTAATCTAAACAATAAATCAACACAATATGATTGAAAAAAAAGAGTAAATAAAAAAGACAAGCCCGCCGAGTTTCTTCGCCGAATCGTCTGAGCGGAGACCGCGTTCCGATCCGGTGGTAGATTAGTAGTTAAATTAGATTTCAAAAAATGTAAATTGACTTTTTGTAAGCGCCTCCGCAGGGCTTATACAAAATGAATTATTTAAGTTTGATCAATATTTAGTAATATATTTTGTATAAAAAAACACACATTTTAAGTAAGTACATGATTTATATTGTTTATACGAGTAACAAAACTTCTAAGTAAAATAATTATCATTACATCTACTTTCTCTCTTCACGAATGTTTTATAATGTAGTAGGTAATTTTATGTTTCTACATTAAATAAGTACATTATCTTATCCATTATTTTAATAAAACAAAAGTATACATATGGACAATTATTCTATTGTACAAAACCTTATTTATTAGAAGTAACTTATAATAATATTATGTGAAAGAAAGAAATTCTCTCTTACATTATGTATAAAAATAAATACATTTTTTTAAATAGTAGATCCACACTAGGATTTATTCCTGTATCGTGGGTGCGTTTACAAACATAAAAATACACATACACAAATACCCAAACCGGAACAAATAATTGTGGATCACACAAATATTTGTCCCGTGCGGGATCGAACCCGCGACTATTAGACAGTGGGCGGAGCGGCTTAAGCTCTTAACCATTGCGCTAAATCGTCCGTCAGAATAAAAAAATATCGACACAATGCTGGCGACTAACTAAAATAAATGTAGATAAGTACATCTCTATCTTTCATTGGCAATATGAATAGGACAGAAAGTTCAGTTTTAAATTAATTCCTAATCGCAACTTATTTTGTGTAATAAATCCGCTTCTACTGCTTGCACATTGCTAGGCAGAGGACTTAAAATAATCATCTTGGATTCTTCATCGGAACTGATTACGTAGAAGTACTTCCGTTAGACATAAAGTAATGAGATTTGGCAAGGAAACAAGGTTTCACAGGTCAAGTCAAGAATAAAATCCGAAAAGTGAAAAGTTCGACAAGGATCTATTGGCTCGCGGCCAAAATCGGAATTAACATTGTCAAGTGAAATGTCACTATGTGACAGTCGCAGAATTAGTTTGCTATAAAATTATCCAAGTTCTTTCTTTAATTGGTAACCGTGCCCACCTGTTGTAATGTCTCCTTAATCATCTCACCTCAGCCTATACAGGGATCCCCAATCGCTTCCTAGCGTACCGGTCTGGTGGGAGGTGGCCGTCCCACGCTGCGTCCAATAATATTTCCTTAGAAGGTAGATTTTACTGAATGTTCGCCTTAATTTCACACGAACACGAACGCCTTGTCAATGTTATCCATGAGCCAAAAGATCCTTGTAGAAATTATCACATAATGAAATTCGATGAAAAATATTGAAAAAAGCGACATCTACCTCTATCACGGTCTATAAAGGAACCTTCAGAGCGCGAGTCCTACTCGCACTCGTCCCGTTATTTTTATCTCAGTAGCTACTGTTCAAAAAAACTTAACGCTCATTTAAAACTGATGTCCTAAGTGTGTTACGCGATCATTCCGCCAATTATGAATCGATTTTGATGATTCTTTTCGCATTGGACTCAGTATAGCTCCAAGGTGGTCCCATTTTAATTTCATTGGTATTAGACCTTGTACTTAGAAGATAAATCAGGGAATTCCTTAACGACAAACAATACGAATGCATAGATTGAGATATTATGAGTATTACGCCAATCCTATAGGTACCCTGCCATCTCTCAGAAACTAATCAGAATATCAACAGACTTAAAAAAAGGAGAGGTTGATAATTCATCGATGTTTTTTTATAACGTCTTTATCTATGAACTGATTTTGATGATTCTTTTTGCGTTGGGTTCAGTATAGTTTCGAGGTGGTCCCATTTTAATGAAATCGGTGTTGAACTTTGGACATGGAAATACACCAGGGGACTTCTTACCGGCAGCACGCATGTTTAGATTCCGTTATTATGGTTATTATATCAATCCTACACACAACTTAGCAAAATATTATAATATAGGTGTATAAATATTCGTAAATAATTCACTCGTCACTTAAAATTGTAAAATAAAATTCTTTTTTTTTAATAAAAGTAAACTTACTTTAATAAAGCAAAAAATAAGTCGACTGCACTAACCGGTACCGGCTTAAATATTTATTTTTTGCTATATGAAGTCAAACTGACTTTAAAAAAAAAGATTTTTTTAGTATTAATGTCAGAACAAACGGTGTTTTTCATGGGGTACAAAAGTTGCCCTCAAGAGGTTACTAATTAATTATCTTTGTACAATAAAGTAGACACTACAAAAGATTTTTTGAAAATTCAACTTCTACGAGGGTTAAATGGGAGGTTGAAATTAACAGTGGGCAATCACATAAATTACAATTCACTAGTTGAAGGGCCATCTCTTCCTTTGGTTCCTGTGTCGCAAAGACTTTTGGTTTTTGAGTAGCTAAGAGCTCTGGTGTTTGTCTCGCTAAGGCCGTTGGTTTCCGTGTCGTTAAGACCTTTATTGTCGATCCCTTGAAGATCTGGATTTTCTTCGGAGATTTGATCCATATGTGTTGACAATTGCCGCTGTTGGTCAGTCTGCATCATCGATCGTCTCTGCAATATAAACAATTTAGAATTAATATTTGACGATATGCAATTATATAGAATATTATAGTGACACTACTAGAGAAGCAAGAACAGGAGCAATTGAGTTCTTTAGCATTAAGAATAAGAGTGGTTATGCAAGTAACCAATAGTTTGATCATTGTTGTTCAACTAGCGATGTCTCTTACTTACAATAGTTTGCCGTTTAACACTTCGCTGTAAAGCTTGTAGATCTTGTTTTTTCCCTCGTTGCAGGAAACCACACTGAAAATACACGCATTTTTAATCATGTTTAAGGGAGGGAGCATACAATATAGTTGCGCAAAAAGGTTCAAGACGGCCGTCAGTTCTACAAGCAGTGTGCCCCGCCCACTGCCACTTAAGTTTAGCAATTCTGAGGGCTATATCGGTGACTTTGGTTCTTCTGTGGCGAAATTCCGAGCGAGCTCATTCCTTGGTTGTTTAAAAAGCTATGAATTATGGTCTATGATATGGATATGGTCTATGGTCTATGAATGGTCTATGAAAGTGCGCAAGTAGCAACTATACGGTCGTACAACTTAAATATCAACTCAATTCATTTAGATTAGAACGACGCAAGATTAGGACTCACGTCGGAATCACATTAATATCGATATAAACGCTTTCATAATTATGCGTTCCAAAATAGCGTTAGTATGCCAAGTTGTAGGCGCACTTTGGCACGCATATACTTAGACAACGGATAATATCGATATTAGCGTCATTTGGAACGCTGCCTAGCGCTTACATACATGGAAAAGACGCAACGGAAAACGTTAATATTTTGATAATGTAGATATAAATTTAATGTGTCTTTCAAAACCTTCTTTAGTTATCTCATCATGACATCAAGGGTTTCTCAATGGTAGCACCCATATCACAGAATATATAATATACTATAGAACAACAGCTTCTAAGAGCTGTAGGTATATACTTCATTACATGTGCGCAGGCGTGGAGGAAGTTTATGTGAGCAGAGAATGTGAATGCCAGAGCTAGGAGTTTAAGTACATATTTGGATCCGCTCTTAGAAGCTGTTTCTCTGAAACTTAAGGTTTGGTCACATAGTCAACGGAGCGCTTGGAAGGCGCTCGGCTGGCGCTTGGCTGGCGGTCGCGGCGGCCGGGCGCCCAACACTAGCATCCCGCTCACACGCGTATTGGCGTCTCACTCCCACTGTGGTTTGTTTGTAATTCGGGCGCGACAGCGGTAGGTCATGAATTTTGACGCCGCACCGAGCTGTGTGACGTCTCCCGTACATTTCAGTACATTACAACTCCTCAGGTCGCGCTATCGTCGCGCTTCCGTCGCGCTGTGTCGGATATATGACAAAACCGTTGTGCCCATACGCCACTTCCCAGCAGTGCGTATGGACATACGCATGTTAGCTTACCTCGTAGAGTATAAAGGCAATGATGAACAGAACCACCAATCCGATCAAGATGGCCACTATAATTATCCACAGCTCTACTACAGCGTCTTGTAGTTGTATCAGCGTTGTTAAACTATGGAAAATTATCAGATTAATAAAATATTATTAACCTATTTCACCCCCCGGTCGGATTTATCCCAAGATTATTAGCGTGCCCGCTTCAGTTGCGTATGTTTGTATTCTAATTTTTCATTCATTTAGCATTAAAATGAAGCGAAAGAGGTGTGTATGGTAGTATATGGCCAACTGCCTTTAGTTCTTGACTGTAGGGATATAGGCGTGAGTGTATAAATACATGTGTTCAACAATTTTTGAAATAAATTTAAATAATTTGCCACAGTTAGAAGTGTTGAAAATAAAGATTTGTGTTAATTTACCGATTTATGCAGCGAGCGCAAGGGGCGCGGCAACAGGCATAAACTAAGGGGGTTCTCTCTCCACACGGATAGAGATCTCTTTATACTACGATGTGGTCAGGGTGTACTTCATGTTCCAACAGAATTTGTTCCGATAAATCGACACGACCGACGATCATCTTGATGCCAGTACGTACCATCTTACGAAAAAGGCGTACAAATCATATCTAATATTTATTCAATTTTTATGTATTTATTCAGTCGGGTCATAGTTTCACGCGGCCTTAGTCTCGTATATACTAATTATTATAAGCAACCAAGATTTGTTACTTGGCTTGTAATCGATAAACTCTGAAACGACTGAACCGGTTAATAATTCTTTTGCCATTAGAGATCTACATTATCCAGAAGTAACATAGACCTGGTAGGTGGCGTTGTTGTCGATAGAGTGCGGAAAGCCACGGAAAACTACTAGTATAGAGTATAACGAAAACTAGACAAGATCACTCCTAACAGATATACCTTCAATTACAGGAGCTGGGCCCTTATTCGCTATGACCATACGCGGTGCGTCACGGTAATTTCGTGAAATGATCATGTACCATTCGATCATTTCACGAAGTTATCGTAACGCGCCGTGTTTTATGTTTAAGGGGCCACCGCGTTCGACCACTTATCGACCGGGCGAGTGACAGCGACGCAAATAATTTACAAATGAATAATAAGGGACCGATATATTGAGCGCGTGCTCGGAAATAAACGACGTATGTGCAAAATAACAATTGTCAATTTCTAAAATACTTTGAAATAAAAAAACTGTTTTACAAGAACGTTGCTGCAATTATTCTTGATGTTTTTGAATTGTATTGACTAGTTCTTAAGCGTTTCGCGTTCGAATTAGAAAATGTTGAGAAATGACTAGTTTTTTTCTATGGAGAAAATTGCGTTTAATCGTGTACTTATTTATTCCTTTTACTAGATTCTAAAATACAGTATCAAAAATTATATTTATAAATATTAAGTCTCTAATCCATATACATCTTGCAGTGCATGGACTACTCAAACACGTTTTATAGCCCCTTATTTGGCCAATGCGAATAAGGACCCAGGTGATATAATGTGGAAGGGAGTGAGTATGTAGTGTTTGTGAAGTCCCTGGTCTTGGGTTGTGGTCGAGATGATTAGGGATTTATTATTATTTATTACATATGGTATTTACCTATGAGATTTAATGGTATCATCCAGATGTAGTATGACAGTCGAAGATACTGTTATATTATCACCTTCGGGGAAGTCATCTGTAAATAAAATAAATTGTTAGTAATAAAAATTTGACTGACGACTGAAAAGGAATATACATCAGGAAGACTATCACACTGCTGGATGAACGCCTTCTCGCCAAAATGAGAGGGAGTACCCTATCTCGCGAACTTAGAGAGAAATGATGCAGGCAACCGAAAATTAAGGTTTGGAACATTTGATGACGCTCTCAACGATTAATAAGTACAGAAGCAGCCATATTCAAACCTTCCAACTTGGTTCAACCACCACCACATTTAGTGGCAGCCGTAACCAACACGGAGACACTTGGAAATGGAATTGACACAAATGATGACCCATTTCAGACCTATCGAGCCAAAACTTATTTAATGTTTAAAAAAAAATTAGCCCCATACTAGGATTTTTTTGTTCGTGACACCCATTAAAAAGGCATGGGTGTCACAAACATGATTTCGCATGTACATACACCCAGACCGACACATATCTGTGGGTCACACAAAGACTTGTTCCGTGCAGGTATTGGATTCGGGACTACTCGATTCAGTGGGGTGATTGATTCCAGCTTTAAAACCACTGACCCAAGCTGTCCAAATAATGATAGGTACTGAAGATGTACTTACCAGGGTTTTGACGGGTCACTTTCAAAAGTAAGGGAAGTTTAATCGGATATATTTTACGCATTGCGTCAATTGTACAAGTCGTCACCATTACTGTATCATTTTCTGAGGTAATTTTGCATGATTTAGAAAAATCATTTTCATCTGAATATATCTGAAAATTAAAATATTAATGGTAGGATTACGGTTCATCTAATTTTTGTTTTTAATGTCAATGGTTAGGAGGGTTTATGGCTTTGGTAGGAATCAGTGAATTTGGGTAGACATGTGTTATTCTTTACTGAAACGATACAGTGATATGAAAAGTAAAGGAGAACTACAATATTCGAAACAGTTGCACAGAAATAATGCGCCATTTTTATCTGAATCTCAATCACTGTCAATTCACCAAAATTACTGTCTCACAGAACGAACCAATAAGCGACGCGATTTCAGTCGGTGGGCCGACTGTGCTTAAATTGAAGTGACTCAGTTGTTCCGAATGAGGCATATTGGGATTCGGATCTTTGACCCGTTTCAGATACAAATGACTGAAACTGAGCAGTTGGCAGTGAGGTACTTTCGCATGTCTAATTTTGGGAGTCGAAGTTGTTCGCATCCGTAGGATATACTCTCGATTTCCTTAACGTGGTCCCAGGGGAGTGCAAAACAAGCAGCGCCTTTATTAGTAGTAGGCTACGACCGTCGCTGGTAATCACCTTCTTAGCAAAGGCGCTATCAACGCAGTCGTGTTCCGGTATGTTGCACGGAGTTGCCTTACGATGAGGCGGGTCTAGCGATCATACCGATTCGGAACTTGGTCTAACTTCCGTCTCCTCAGTCTATTTCAGAGTGAATAGGTGAATTAAATTTGAGAGTAAATTACTGAGTCGGCGAGTCGCATCTTTGGCCCCCATCGTCATTTTCCATCAGGGGAGATGAGCGACAATCGCTGATAAGTCAGAAAAATTAATAAAAAATTGAAAGGTGCTCTTTTGTTTTTGTTTGAGGGAGACAGATTTATACAGAGTTTTTGGTTCGAAACACAGGTCAACAGCTCTGAGGAATGGATTTTAATCGATTAGGATGACAGAAGGGGCGAGTCTTTGCGGATTAAACGGTCTATTACCAAAAATAAGTGAAATTTAAACTACAAATTTAAAAACGAACCTGTCTCAAATGAACTAATCATATCTGAGAACACTCTCGAGCAAAAAAAAAATCAAGTCTGTTTATCCGATTAGGAGCTACGACGCCATAGACAGACACACAGATACACACGTAAAACTTATAAGAGCCCTATGTTAGCGTCCGGGTTTAATGAATATAAAGGTTATGGGGATCGTAACTCACGCTTACAGAACAGATATACAATGCGAAAGTGGAAGGATGAAGGTGCCGGGGAAGACCTAGACTATCTTACCATGACCAAATAGACCGTGTCTTAGCTGAAGGGCAAGTCAAGAGTCTCCGTAACCGGCGAGTGTGTATGAGACGAACTATGAGAGTGGAGGAAGCCAGAGAGGTATGTAAGGAAAGAATCTGTTGGAACTCTGTACTCTCTGCCTACCCCGCGAGGGAGCTTGCGTGATGATATAGATAGATAGGTAACTCACGCTTATGGGGAAATACTGCAGATAAGGTTTCTTGTGTAAGATAATGTCACATTTGGCATTCACCCAGTTTGTTGGCGCTTCATTTGTTATCTATAACAAAAAAAAATACCATCACGCTTATATTCCGGAGGCAGGTATGCGCAAAATATAATCAGATTAATTCTGTAATTTTCAATCATGATTGAAGATTAAAAATGTAACAGTTGAAAATTACAAAATGTAATCGTAATCGTTAATCATTAATCTGATTACATTTTGGCCATTTCTGTGCGGAGGTAGCAGAAGTGTACTGTGTGCACCCATATCGTTCATCATGTTAAGTTTATTTAATAGACAGCTAGCTATTGCAATGGCAAAAATAGTTTTTTTTATAGAATACCTACACTTTCATCTAACATTTTTTGATGGAAAACCACCATTTTGATCTGCGTAGGATTCGACCTGAACGAATAAACAAATCGCGGCCCTTTTTAATAAAACAGACAGTCATTAAATGTGTCAAAAAAAAAAAAAAATCCCAATGTCACAACAGGTGTTGTTCATAAAGTGGTTTTGTACAGCTTATGGTCGACCTTGTCAAAGGACATCGTCAAAAATAGCCCCAGCACCGATGATGATGTCCTCCCAGACGTATCCGTCGACGGCGACACCCTTAGCTCGTCTTCGCCTGGGCTCTTGCATGAGCGCGAGCATGACTCGCAAAACCAAATTTTGTTTTGAAGGTCCTATTGCAAGAAGCGCAGTAAAGAGACCCACTTGAATTGCGAGTATAGTTGTAGGAGGGCTTGGGTCGAGTTTTTCGGATCAGGCGTTAGGCGTCAAGGTCTTCAAGACGGGAACGCTCAAAGTTTTCTATGCCCGTGTTGACAGCAGTTCGCCACTCCGACCTCTGCGTTGCAAGCTCCTCCCATGACTCACTAGACATGCCAATTGCAGTCAAGTGGCGTTTTAAGACATCCCTGTAACGCAGAAACTGTCCTCCAGGCTTTCGTTTACCTGAGCTAAGCTCAGAGTAAAATACCTTTTTTGGTAATCTGGAAGACTCCATGCGTACAAGGTGTCCACACCAGCGTAGTTGGCCTTTCATTAGCATACACTCCATTCCAGCGAGCTTCGCTCGACGTAGAACCTCCGAGTTTGGCACACGATCCTGCCATCTCACCCGAAGACACTTTATGTGGAAGGTATCAAGGCGTCTGATATCTCCCTTGTAAAGACACCAGGTCTCCGAGGCATAGAGCAACAATGGTAAGATTATGGCCCTGTAGACAGCGAGTTTTGTGTGGAGTTTCAGGTCATGTGATTTCCAAACTCGTCGGTTAAGACCACCGAAAGCTGCAGCTGCTTTGGCGACTCGCGCAGAGATCTCAGACTCGAGACGATTATCACTGCGCAAAATAGTTCCAAGGTACCGGAAGGTACCTACTTCTGGCAGTAGTTTTCCTCGTAGGTAAACAACACCATCATCCGCAGATTTACCTTTCGCAGGTTGTTTTAGAATCTGGGTCTTAGAAGCACTGATTACTAAGCCGAATTTACGACAGGACTCATCTAATTTGTCCAAAAAACTCTGTAGGTCGTCCAAACTGTCAGCCATAAGGCAGACATCGTCGGCATACAGAACATCTATTACTGAAACAGAGTCTATTTTGCGTTTTGCAGTGACGTGCGAGGTCGAAAACGCTTTTGTCCATGCGGACATTTATAGTAATCTTGCCATTACAGCTTTTAAGAGCGTCATTCATTACTGCAGCGAAGTAGATAGCGAAAAGGGTCGGAGCCATTACACAGCCTTGCTTGACACCGCTAGTGACCGGGAACTGGTCTGTAAAGTTGTTTTCGTGACGCACACGGGCTGTCATGCCTTCGTGGAACTGGCGCACTAAATTGACGAACTTTGCAGGACAGCCACATTTTGCTAGAACAATCCAGAGGGCGGTCCTAGAAACACGGCCAAAGGCCTTTTCCAGGTCCACAAAACATAAATAGAGGTCGCGGTGTTGTTCAAAACTTTTTTCTTGAAGTTGCTTGACTACAAAGATGGCATCAACCGTACCTCTTTTAGGTCTGAACCCGCACTGGGTCTCCGGAAGGAAGCTTTCAGCTAACCAATTCCAATTCAAAATGAATATTTCAAAGTACTGTAAGTACTTAAATCGAAGTCGCTGACATCCTGGCATCTTTACTGAATGTCCAACGTTGATATTGAATTACGGTTGGCGATGTCAATCCTATCAATCGGTTATATTCAATCGATTACATTCAACCATAATCGATTTGATTATTGCTAATATATTTTTAAATAATGATTTTACAGATGTATTGTTTGGTTACTAAATTATAACCCCAAAATCTAATACTTTTTTGCAGTAATTTACCCCGCTTGTCCGTTAATTAAAAAATGCATGAAGATGATTTACAGGTAACTTGAAATCATCATAAGCATTTTTCATTGCTGTTGGTTCTGGGGCGAATCATGTATGGACGCAGAACAATGTTCTATTTTCGTGTAAATGCCACTATTATAAAACAGGCTCCAGGAAGAAATAATGGAAATGCATCTCACCATGTATTGATGTTTTAACACTATTCCGGTAGATGTAAGTGAGGTGCGGGTCGTGTTTACAATGTCTTCAGTGTTTGATATTCTGCAAATATAGAAATTAATTTTTAATAGGGCAGTCCATTTGATTAACGGAATTGACACACGCTTAGTCTAGTTGTCAAGAGCTTTCCCGTACAAGACGTATCATTGTGTGACCCTCAAATATTTGTTTCGGTCTGGGTGTTTGTGTATAGTGCGACAAGGATGTTTTGGCTCGTGGATCAAGTGGACAGAGGGGCGTTAGTGTGAAATTAGAGTTATCATTTAGAGACTTTAATCTACTTTCAGGATTTTTTTTTGCATAGGTGGTTCAGCACGGTTACTAATTAAAAAAAGAATTTGAGTGAATTTTATAGCAAATGGCAACTCTGCGACTGTCATGAGTTCCAATTTGGGTCGCGGGCCAAAAGATCCTTGTCGGACTGTATATGTAAACTTTATGGGTACGCACCCACGATACACGAATAATTTTTAGTGTGAGGCTACGTTTCTTTTAAAAAGAGAAAGAAGGAGAAACAAATTGACTAGGAATATTGGTTGGGAACGGATCCATTTATTAACCGCCTTCAAAAAAACATAGAACCTCCTTCAGGTTCTATGTTCATCTGTATGCTTTTTTAGATTATTGTTGAGATTAGGTTTGTAAATGGATTGGTTCCAGAATTCCAAATTATATAATTATATATCCGTAATGTTTTTTAGCTATGCTCGCGATATTGTCATGACGATGGTTAAGCAGCGTTCAGCGCGGTTAGTTTGAGCTGGGTGACTATTTCTGGCATTTTTTTGTTTTAAAGCTTCCGTGCTCTGGATGCCACGTTGAATTATTGGTTTCGGTTTTAGTTCATTCCATAATGGCCGGCGTTCAATGTCGATTTAGGACGGAACATCATTTTTAACCAAACTATTTTCAACTTTATTTTTATGTAGTCTGCGTATTTCATAGTTATTGAACGAAGGTCCAAAGAACCTCCGTATGTACTAAGGAGTAAACTCAACTGTTCCACTGTGCCAAGGTTGACGCTACACTGAAACTGACCGGTAGTCATTAATCGGTTGAAAATCTCGAAACCGCGGGCTAACTTTTTTCATGAATTATTTAGTTTCGGTGCAGCGCCATCTATCGGGTTATGTCGTAAACAACTAAAATATGTTAAACATTGTTGTTCAGATTAACTTACGATATTTGTTCCAACATACCGCCCACCAAGGACAAATTAAATATTTTATTTTGTCCTTAACGTACTGTGCCGCCCACCATGAGAATATTACAATACAAAGGCTGACACATTACAATATAAATTTCTTAAAATTAACTTATGTTTCAACAATCAAACAACATTATAACATAAACAACATTTACCGCTAATCAACTGCCCCTTCTTTCATTTTAAATTTAAAGGTTTTATTCTGGTTCTTTTCCTAATCCTATTTTTACCTTCAGTTACCTGCCTGTCTCCCAAATTCTTATGGACAGATTTAGGTACTTTATTATGATCGACTATCCCAGATAAAATCCAACCTAGACTTGTATTTTGTGCTACTGGGCCACCACTAGGACACTTTTTGAAGCCTGCTCTAAGAAGATCACAATATACTTCTGCTCCCAGTAGCAAGTCTATGTTACTTGGTTCACTGTAAGTAGGATCAGCTAATTTTAATTTATTTAATTCTTCCCACTCTAAATTTTCTACCTTATTAAGGGGAAGGGGGCTGGTAATTGTGTCTAATACGTAAGCTTTCATATTTACCACCGTATTTGGTTCAACTAACGACTTTAATTCTATTTGGGCCATAGATTTTGAGTTTAACAACTGGTCTCCGCCTAAACCAGATATCTGTCCGTAAGCAGATATCTTTTTTAACCCTAAATATTGCACAGCTGCTTTTGTTACGAAAGACGACTGTGACCCTTGGTCCAACAAAGTTCGAATAATTTTATAACCTTCGCCGTTTTCAGACCGAGCCCTGACTAACGCCGTTGGTAGCAAGACCTGATTAATATTTCCTGTCGAAAAACAAGCGACTATTGGTTCCTCACTTTTTAAACTGTTAGTGTCAGTTGCACAAGTTTCTTTGCATTTCTTTCCCCTACTACTACTACTGACCTTTAAATTATAATAACTTCCTAAACCATTGGGATGTAGTAGTGAGTGGTGTTTATGTTTACATTTTGCACATCTAATTTTAGCCTTACATTTTCGAGCCGAATGGTTATTACTTAAACAATTATAACATAACCTTTTACTTTTTACAAAGTTACGTCTTGAATCTAATGGTTCCCTACAAAACCTTTTACACATATTTAACTTGTGAGTCTCTGAACAAAATTGACACATTACATTATTAGCATTATTTGTTACCTGTAATGCTTTTATTTTTACTACATTATTATTATTTACATTATTATTCTTATTATGATTCTTATAATTTGAATTGAATCTAGTTTCCAGAAATTCAATAGATTTGTATCGCTTGGTTAGAAATTGTTCCATTTCACTATAAGTAGCTAACTCATCAATTGAATTGTTATGAAATTCCCATTGCCTCCTGGTCTCTGGATCCAATTTCAGAGATAAAATATGTACTACAATAACATTCCAGGTTTTTAAATTAATTCCAAGATTTGACAAAGCAGATAAACAATAGTTTGTAGTATTAATTAAAGCCTTTAAACTACTTGCAGATTCATTTGTCATATTTTTCTGACTGAGTAATGTTTTTAACAAGTTATGACAAATGTACTTTTTGTTACTATAGTGATTTTCCAATAAGTCCCAACACTTTTTATAATTATCTTCCGTGATATGTCTTAACAGTTGTTCTGCTTCGTCAATTAAATAACTTTTCAAGTAATGAAGTTTCTGAACATTGCTTAATGAATTATTATTATAAACTAAGGACTGAAACAAATCTTTAAATGTAGACCATTCTGAATATTTACCAGAGAAAGTAGGTATATTAATCTTAGGTAATTTAAATTGAGGTGCTTCAATACTATGTGAACTAGCTGATGGCTGAACTGTTTTAAGTTTTGATAAATTAGTTTTTAATTCACATTTATACTCCATGTACACAGATTCAGCTTGGTCATACATGTCGTTTTTCATATAATTAGAAGCCATAACTTCCTTAGCATCATAGGTGCGCATTCAATCTCTATGACCCCTAAAAAACTCTCCCCATAGTTGATCTAAGGACTCTACCCTACCCTCAACATATTCAAAAGTTATTCGTTCCTTAGGGGACTTTTGAAAGTTAGTTCTAGCCTTAAAAATTCGGGTATGTAAGTCTACCTGATAATTAATCAAAGACTCCATTATTACGAACAATTTTTAAACTTAACCATTATCTAATTCTAAAATATAAAGTTCGATCTAAAATGTTTATACAATAGTTTTTTAAAGGTACTCACGACTTCACTTCACTTATTAACACTTCACAATCACTTTAACGTTGTACACGTAGCTCGTTACTGGCACCGATCACTGCAACCACGCGATGACGTTGAAGTTTACGATGCGCTCGCTGCTCCCCTCAAAGTGCGCTCGCTGATACCTCGCACCCCGATGATTGCGCAACAGCTGCATGCGCAGATGGGCTGCCGTTCTGCGGTGTAGTTACCGCGCGCCTTCCAAGATAGCGACCAGAGGCCAGCTCCTGGTCTTATAACGGAGGCTCGGGCCGCGAGGCCGTTGACCTGCCGTCCTGCAGTGTCGATACCACCCTACCAAGGTAGCGGCCAGAGGCCGGCTCCTGGTCTATAACGGAGGCGTTATCCACCCGTCCGTCCTAGGCAGCGGCCGAAGCCAGCTCCAGGAATATAACGGAGGGTATCAGCCGTGAAGCCGTCTACCAACCGTCCTGCGGTGTCAACACCGCCCTACCACGGTAGCGGCCAGAGGCCAGCTCCTGGTCTATAACGGAGGCGTTAGCCACCCGTCCGTCCTAGGTAGCGGCCGAAGCCAGCGCCAGGATTAATAGCGGAAGCGTTCTCGACAGCTTAAAGCCATCCGCTAACCGCCCAGCCGGAATCCGGCTCTCGAAGGACCATGAACGAAGGTCTAAAGAACCTCCGTATGTACTAAGGAGTAAACTCAACTTCCACTGTGCCAAGGTTGACGCTACACTGAAACTGACCGGTAGTCATTAATCGGTTGAAAATCTCGAAACCGCGGACTAACTTTTTTCATTAATTATTTAGTTTCGGTGCAGCGCCATCTATCGGGGTATGTCGTAAACAACTAAAATATGTTAAACATTGTTGTTCAGATTAACTTACGATATTTGTTCCAACAGTTATTAATGACATTTCTGTGACACTCGCAAAGACCGGGATATAAAATACAAACGAGACAAAAGTGTTAAAGGATTTTTAAATAACATTGAAAATTTGCATGAGTAACCAAGAGTGAGCGCTGTCCATAAATGAAAAACTGTTTTGAGGCGGCTTTTGGAGGCGCTAGTCCCACAACCTCTTAAGCAGTATTATTGTAAACTTTGCCTTGAGAAGGAGAGGGAGATATAAACTGCGTATATCTAGGTATCTTTTTCATGGCATCACTGGATTGGGTAAGTACCTTCTCGCGGGTTCGATCTTCGCAAAAGTCAAATATGTTTTACTCTGTTTCAGCATCTGAAAGGACATTGTTCTGCGCCCATACATGATTTGCCCCAGGACCAACAGCAAAGAAAAAATACTTGTATGATTTCAAATCTCTCATTAATTCTCGTAACGCATTTATTATTAAACGGACAAGCAGGGGAATCGCAATATTGCACAAAAAGTATTCGAATTTGAGGTCATAATTTAGTAGGTCATATTGTGTAGTCAAAAATATATTGAGTGGATTTAAAGATTAATTATATTTTTATAGATACCTATCGACACACTAAGGAACTTTCTATGTATATAAGTATTTAGTCTAACAAGAGAAGCAATCTAGATAACTAATAGGTACATCTACTACTTTATACAGAGTCAATTCGATATAAGTATTTACAATACTTTGAAATATTCGTTTTACATTGCAAATTGTCCGTTAGATACGGATATTAGCCAGTATTTTAATAAAATCGATAAATAATGATGGGTACTGAAGATGTACTTACCAGGCTTAATGGGTCAAATGTTTCTTGGTTCTGGGGCAATTTTCGACAATGTCCTTTGTAACCGTCAACGCAACCACGTCACAGGAATAAGTTGTAGTGATGTGGGAAACAAAAATAAATAACACCGTCACGCCAACATTCCCCAAGCGGGGGTGGCAGTGGTGTACTGTGTACACCCATATATTGCCGACTAAGTTTCTGTTGCAGTACATTAAATCCTTTTTACACTTACCCCTTTATTATGATGACGTCTGGATTCGCCTTCAATGGTATGTTGAGCTCATCTTTCTTGGAATTATTAACATCCTTGCAGTGGTCGAATAGATACGCTTCAATATTAATGTTATGATCCTTATTCGTCAATTTGGAAGTTTCCATAACTATGACACCGGATTCCTGAGGACAAAAATCATTATGATGTAGAATTAAAAAATGAAACAGAGAAAGAAAATCACATGATCGAATGTCAAACTCATGCGCTAGGACCTCCTTTGATCATATGGTCAAATGGGGTCCTAGTGCACATCGCGTTTTCAGCGATCTTCCTTAATTGCTGGTCGAGGTCTCTAGTGACCAAAGGGCTGGTTTTTACCCACCTAGAGTACCTATGTAAGAAAGAGATGCAATCGAAATGCGAGCTCTGCAAGAGGTGTGCGGAGTTGAGCTGACCGAACGCATTCTCAACCACATAGTAAGAAAACATGTAGGTATGAAAGATAGTATTGGTGTAAAGGTAAGAAAGGGTATGCTCCGGTGGCTCGGGCATATAGAAAGAATGTCGGAAGAAAGAATGACAAAACAGATATACAATGCAAAAGTAGAAGGATGTAGGTATTGGGGAAGATAAACGATCTTAACATGACCAAATAGACCGTAGCTTTCTTGTTCTTGTTGTAACCGGCGAACATGTATGAGACGAACTATGAGAGTGGAGGAAGCCAGAGAGGTCTGTTAGAACCTGTTGGAACAATGTACTCTTTGCTTATTCCGCAAGGGTGCATCAGGTGTGATGGTATAGATATAGATAGATATATTACGTACAATAATCTTTATTGTACACCAACAAAATTATAAAACAACATGTAAAATAAGACACTGATACAATAGGCGGTCTTATTGCTAAGAGCAATTTCTTCCAGACAACCTGGTTAAATACAAAATACTAGAAAAAAAAAGTAATCAGGGCAGTTGGTGGCGTACGCTATTATTGGTATATATATACAAGTACTGAAATGTGCATAAAAGATAAATAAATACATATATACGTAAATAAGTACAAAACATATTTAACTACATACATACTTGAAAAAAAGTATAACAAAAAGGGGCTGACTGTGATGCATCATATTTTGTCAGCAAGTAGAGAGATAGTGGTCTTTGACCATCTTTTTGAAGGAAGCTGACGACTGTGCACGTCTAACTGATACAGGCAATGCATTCCACAAGCGGACAGCTTGAACTGTGAAGGATTTATCAAAGAAATTTGTGGAATGCATTGGCGTTTTCAGCTTTAGATTCTCCGACGACCTTAGGGACCTCAAATGTGTCTCGTGAAGGAATTCAAATCTTTCTTTTAGGTAAGAGGGAGTTGACGGATTAAACAGGATACTGTATAAAAGAGATAATATATGAGCATTCCGGCGAAGGCGAATTGGTAACAACTTGAGCTTTGAGCGAAATTCTGAGACATGGTCATATTTGCGTAAACCAAATATGAACCTTATACAGACATTTTGAAGTCGCTCAAGTTTGTTAAGTTGGTTTTCGGTAAGATCTAGATAGCTAGCGTCTGCATAATCGATTATAGGAAGAAGAAGGGATAGAAGAAGGGATACGTACCCAAGTTTTATTGGTTTTCAGCGGATTATTGGGAGCACACCGCAATATTTCTACGTAAGGGTCTATAGGCTCGTCTGCGTCAGATAACTCTTGGCGCACGCAACCCTGAGGGGTACCGTGTATGGGCACCCCATGGACCCTCACAAGCACGCACGCGTCATACGCCACGTCACCGGTGTTGAGCACAGAGAGAGCAAACTCTTCTCTCACACTGGTCCCAATTATGTACGGCGACCTGAGAATGAATAATAAACTATACTGCACCATCATCATCCACTGACAAGACTTCCACTGTAGGACAAAAGCCTCCCTTAAGGATTGTTACAACAAATGTTTGGTGCTGTACGCAAAAAGATTTTACCCGCGACCCTCATCTGATCATCAGTCCAACTTGTGCAGGGCCTACCCACTACAGGTCTTTTGATATGTGGTCGCCACTTGAAACTGAGATATTGTCCAATAGCTAGACAAAATCCGTTATCCTCAAATCGAGGTCTGAAAGAATAGGTCAAGCTCTTATCGGTATCAGTCTCTCCATAGGTAGAGGCAGGTTTGTCGCTTCCCATATCACTTCTAACTTCGCATAATGATTGCTGAGTAGTAACCAGGGCCTTCTGAAGCTGAGTCTGAACGTGCCTTCTGAAGCATGGAGTTGCTCGAGTGGTAATCTCACAAACAGTCCACCTATTTCAAGTTATAGTGGAACCTTGCTTAGCCTTGATTATCTCATACGCTACAGCATTTTGATAACTTAACTTCAAATTGTAAGGCTGGTATTTTTAACTGCATTCAGTCAATTTAATTCAGCATAGGCGATTGGATCGTTTTTTAACACAGATAAATGCAGCAGCTACATGTGTCATTCTGTATTATCATCATCACAGCGTATACCCGTTCACTGCTGACCACGGGCCTCCTCAATCGCTCTCCAGCGCAACTGGTCCGATGCCACGTGCATCCAAAGACTTCCTGCAATCTTCTCAAGATTGTCGGTCCATCTGACAGGCGACTGTCCCACGCTGCGCTTGCCAATAATTGTCTTCACTCTAGAATATTTCTACCCCAACGGCCGTCTTATGTGGCCCGCCATTTCAACTTCAGCTTACTAATCCTATGATTTTGACATTTCAGTATAACAGTCATTCTGTATAAATTTGAAGAATCTACAAGTATCGTGTGAGCAGACAAACCCGCACGCCAACCAAAACGGCGGAGCCGTGCTAAAGGCCTACTATAATATACTAGCTATTAAACTTACTTAGTTTTGCTGAGAAATGTGAAAGTGGTGTTAGGTATACAAGTCATGTGTCCTCTGCACTCTGCTACCCACTTAGTGAACCGTCGCGATAGCACACTGGTATCACTAATCAACACTCGGGCAGGGTCGAACTTTTCGTCTAGAGCCGGATCCGATAGCAGATTGAAAGACACGTCCAACATGATTTGACTTTCATAGTTGCCATCCTAAAAGATGAGAAAAACTATTAAGGTGGAAAGTCCTTGATTTTATATGAAATCAAAAGCAACCTTGTGGCATGATAATAATTAACGAATTTGCCTATTCTATGTCATTGCTGAGAAAAGGCATACGCTTACAAATCGAGGTGAAAGAAAATGTATCACTTTCCACAACACTGACTCAGTGTGGATTTAGTCGAGGAAGGGTTGTAGGCACCTGCTGTTCGAACAATGAAACCTAGGAGGTCGTAGCTCTTAAGCTTCTAACCCTGGTGATTGCTAAGGACACAATATCGAGAATAAGCTTTAAAATGACTGCCACACATTATGCTGGTGGCATACTTGTTAGCTTTATGCCGTGGTGGTTTGCCATCATATCAAATATATGTCATACTTGTGAACGGGTGCTGCTTGTGGAGACTAGTCCACCCAGAATCCTATGCTGGGATGGTTGGTTTTATCGAATGTCATCAATCGTCATGTCAAAATATCAGAAAAAAAAATCCTATTTCCACTTTTTAGCACTTTTGACCTAATGTGCGCCGTCTGGCTCGGCGGGCATGTCCGGCGATCGCATCGTCTACATAGCATGTACCAGCCATTACTAATGGCAAATGAAATAGCTACATTTTCGTATGACCTCCAGCGATTAACAGATAACGAACTTTAGCCTTCGGGTCTTTAGTTCGGCTTGTTTTTGGGCAAGGATTAACTTTCTTTGATGCTCAAATTTTTGAACTTTACGGTTGATAGGAACGTTATCAGCTGTCCGTGATGATTATATGTACTTAAGTGTACCTATAGCGCGACTTCTTGAATGTCACTGACAGAGGGGGGTTGATGTGAAATTAGGGTTAACATATAGTAAAATTTTCCTACCCTCGAGGAGATATTTCAACTGGTGGCACGGTTACTTATCACAAAAAGAACTTTGGTAAATATCATAGCAAAAGGTGACTCTGCGACTCTCATGTAACGACATATCACTTGATAACAGCGTTAGTTCCAAGTTTGGCCGCGGGCCAAAAGATCCTTGTCGGGTTCTATGTGATTAAATTACCTTTTCCAAAATGAATCCAACAGTAGTGAAGTATCGTGACAGTTTATGGTCACCGATCGATGTGTTGAAGACGAAAGCATTGCCACTATATGGATTCTTTAAATTGACGCTTTGGTGAGTGAGTTCCACTCTTGTCGTTATATCTGGTGAAAAATAAGTATGTATCTTTACAATGATAGTAAAGGTATAAGAAAATAGGCAGATTACCTAAATGGGAGTCTTTGTTAAAATAATATAGTTCACCCTCTGGAGTGAACACCGTACAAAGCCAAATGGACTTTGTACGGTTGTTAAATAAACACTGTCACTCCTATACGCCCAAGCAGGGGTGGCAGAGGTTTTTACACCCACTTTTCACCGTCAATGTTAGGCCCCATGTAATAGGGGGCTAGCCTATTGCAACATACCGGGCACAATTCCAGACTTCGCACTCATATTGGTTTTTTTTCAATTGAAAAACTAATTTGTCCGACCTAGGATTTGAACCCAGGACCTCGTGATCGCAAAACACAATGTTCGCCACTAGACGAACAAGGCAGTTAAAGCTAAGATAAAACAAAACAAAATTACTAGAATGACATTTTATGACGAAAAGTCATGTGATCATAACAAGACCCTATCGATTGCATCGCGATAATAGAAACAAACGCTTATCCCTTAGCTAGCTCCTCAAAGGGCTTAGCACGACTATCGACGCTAGCGTAACGTCGTCGAGAAAGCGTGCTGTCTCCTTCATTATTTAATACCACTTTCTGCCCGTGACTACGTCCGCGTTGACTTTAGACAGAAACCTAATATTTCTTTGGGACAAAAGTATCCTATGTGTTAATTTAAGCAATAAACTATCTGTAAGCCAAATTTCAAGTTCAGCCGTTTTGCGTGTTTGAGTACGATAACGTCAATATGTCGGGCAAAGTTCACTCAAAATGGAAATAAATAATTTAATAGTAAAAAAAAGGTTTTTAAAAACAATTTATTATTAGGCCAGGTAATTGTGCAATTTAAAACAGCCAATTAAATTAAATGTGTTTACAAAATGTTGAGTCTATGCTATTGGCCCTTGAGGAGTTCCTCGTCTGCAGCCAATTCTGGGTGTAGTTTCATCGTAGGTCACGCTTACCATAAAAATGCATTTTTATCCGAACTGAACCAACATTTCCAATTTCAACACCGTAGGATAAGAGGAAATTCAGATTGCAAGATTTGACCTAACTAACAAACATGGCAAATAAATAAAGGCTTGTTAAAAGTTATAACTTTAATTTGCCTTTAATTAGTACCGTGTTTGTAATTATTGAAACCACCGAACAAGATAATGGACCTATTAAATAAAGGACAGAAGCAGTGATATTGTGTGTTAAACTCGTCGGTGACGCCGTTTTCACTGAATTAGCACTGAGTGAATAAGCAATTGTTCGCCAAATATAACCAATCGTTAAAGTCATTTAACAAAATACTCACCGGCTTTTATTTCTTTTGGCTTGTCCGGATAATTTATAATTAGGAAAACTGTTAAGTTGAACTCTGTTTGTCCTGAATATGAACGATTCTGAAAATTAAATCGGTTATGTGTACACTAAAATTCAAAATTAGTACAAACATAAGCAGTTGTGTATGAGTTGTACCATCGAAAATGACTACCATACGATGTACCAACACGCCAGTAGGACTTTCAACACTAGAGGAAATAGAAAATATGTTCCAAGTTCTCAATTTCAGTACATTTGGGCAGGTTGACAGGACTATTTACAGTTCAGGAGTCTTATTCACTATGATCTAACGCAGCGCGTTACGATAACTTCGTTAAATAATGATCGCTTAATGGTACTTCTACATTCATTCAAGCACATTCGCCACTAGGCCAACAAGAATATGGTCAAACGATATATCAGCTATTCTGTACCCATCAACACACATGTTCTATGCAAATAAATCATTCATATTCTTTTAGCATGCAAAGAAATCGTCATGTACAAAACTGTACATCTTATTAGAGAAACAAAACCTGTAAAATTATTGCCAAGCATTTTTGCTAAGCCCGATTTAGATGAAAACAGTTTTGTAACTTCATTGAAACGGAATCCTGTAAAGAACTTCGTATGCAGCCGAAGTGGACAGTCATGACGTAGCCATTCACTATCATTAGCCGACAACAGTCCACTGCTAAAATAAGCCTCTCTCAAGGCCCCGGTTTTTGTTCTTCTTTTCCAACCTCTGCCGTGCGTATTTCATTGCTCCTCGTAACCCCAAGTATTATTGCACGGCAAACATATCGGATCCGATAATTGACTGTTAATTTATCGCAACGCCGATGTAGACAAGAAGACCTTGCCTCTTTTTATATAAATTCGCGTTTCCGCCTTGAGTAATGTATGGTCCAAGTTTCAGAGTTACCTGTATTTCATCGTCAGGGAATTGTACGTCTATAGTCACACCGATGGTAGACATGCATGTATATAGCACAGCTTTGTCACTGTTCGGAGCGCCTACAGCTAATTCTGTGAACAGAAAAAAAATAATATAGCCACATATACAATGTAGCAATGCACGAGACAGCTCGAAGCGCTATAGTACTGCGGTACTTGTAACGGCAACCGACGTCAGGTCGATCAGACTGAGATGTGGCATTTTTATTTTCAACCGTCTCCACGCTTCGGAAGTCACGTTAAACTGTTGGTCCTGGTTACCACTTAATTTGGCACGTTAAGCCGTGTTGGAAGTCTCATGAAACTTTTATGCGTTCAAGAGCGGGTGGCTACAAAACCTGCTTCCACCAAATTGCACTGGGCCCACGTGGTGGAATCCGTTCTCTTTCACCTCGATTATTGAGCTAAAAGTAAGCCTTTGTCAACAATATGACAGAATTGATTTTTTGACATATGCCATCATCGGCCGACGTTCTCTAGGTAGCAGAGTCCTTACACTTTAATAAAATGAAGTATCTATTACCGTTACAACCATTATCATCGTAGTCGTGAAGCGGAGCAAGGCTCATGCCAAAACCCTCGAAGCCCACGGGCTGGAGTCTTTGTAGCCATGTCACGGTTTCACCGCTACCAGCAATGACACTTCCGGAGTACAGATACACCGCACCACGGCCATTGTCTTCGTAAGGGGCACCGATTGCAATTTCTGAAACAATAGGTACAAAAGTGATACTATAGCTGCTAGAACGTTCTACGTTGTCGTGGGCACCGTTCACCGGTTCAGGTGGAAGCGAGTTTTAAGTTTCCCCCTAAAGGAAGGCTTTTCAGAGCACGGCACAGAGAGGCATCGGTGCGTTGCTAGCGGAGATTTCGGAGCCTCTTCTAAATACCGGCCTGGGGGGCTTAGTCAGGTTAGTTTGACACTCTCGGCGAGCTTTTCCATGGAAGTCCTATGTAGGATTTTACCTCGTTGACATTGTTATGAGTTTCGAGCCTAGGGTTCGAATGCCGGCTCGAAACTCTAGGTTTCTTGAAAACTCATGTAGGTAAAATATGTACTTATATTTTATTGTCATTTGCTATCGGTGTCGGAAATCATAACGATGCCTTTATGCCAGAGAAAAACACGTAAATTTTAGAAAAAAACAGACCTACAAAGCCTCTAAACCAAATCAGATCATCAGACGGGATGTACAACTCTGCTTCTTTCGCGTTATTTTATGCTAGTATTCCAGTTATAATGGAGGACATTTTCCCGCTTCTGCCCGCGAATTGGTTTAGTTTGACTTTAGAAAGAAACCTTACAATTTTGCGGGATAAAACGTCTTCTATGTGTTAATCCAGATAACAAACTGTGTGCCAAATTTCATCTAAATCCGTTCCACCGTTTTTGCGTGATTGAGTAACAAGCATCTAAACATACAAACTCTCACATTTATAATATTAATAGAATTTTGTGTCCTTACCATCCTTTTTGTCTCCGTTCAGATCACCGACGCTGATTATAGCACTTCCGAAGTAAGATTCTTTTTTATCCGTCTTAATGATCCTGTGGTATTTCGGATAATCCATCTGAAATATATGTACAAATATGTAAATGGACGTACTTTAAGCAGATGTCATCTTGGCCATTACAGGACTGTAAGTAAGTAGGTACTGTAAGTATTGCACCTGTAGGTATAATGGACTTTTTAATCTCGTTAACGCTAATAGAATACGAAGGAATGTATGGGAATGATATTTTACAACGCAAAGTCACGTGGTCAAGACAATGCGCTATCGTTTGTGGCGAAAGAATAGAAACAAAACGGTTGCCACTAGGCCTTCTGGACAGTAATAATAATTGAAGTGCATGTAAACGTTTAGCCTTGATTGTCTAATCTTATGTTCATTTTTCATGGATTTAACAAACGAGGTTGCAGACGCTCAATCAAAATATGTCAATTTGCAGTACAGGTTTTTTTACTGGGAAAGATTTGACTACATCATCGTCGCTAAGACCATGAGCGTCCACGTCAAGATCCTCGTCCGTCCTACTAAACTTATTTTGAAGGAAGAAAGCATTGTATTTTGAGGTTTGTTGCCTCTGAACTTAGCCGTTGCGGTGCTTATCCTCAAATATGTCACCTGCTGTCGTTTGATTGACGAGTATAAGTGAACTACGCGATCGCTCAAATTATATGTCAATCACCACTTCAAACTTTTCAATAGGAGGATTTGTCTAAAAATTATATAAACATTGCAGCACGTTGCAGCAAGCACCTTGACGAATACATAAAATTTGACTGATCATTTGATGTTTAAAATAATGCATTTGCCTCTATTATAGAATCATCGACATCATCTCGTATCAAACCCAAACCCGTACTGATGTTCTTTTTGAAACGTAGTTCCACAATATGAACTATTATTTTGTCCTGGGTGCGCTTACAAACATAAAATTAAGATACACAAACACCCAGATCGAAACAAATGTTCATCCCGTGCGGGAATCGAGCCCGTGACTACGAGTACTTGATTCAGTGGGTTGAGCGACTTAAGTGCTTAACTACTGAATTTAATAATAATAATATCAGCCTATACTGCCCACTGCTTGGCAAAGGCCTTCTCTCACAAATCAAGGTGAGAGAGATTAGGTCATATTCCACCACGAGGACCCAGTACGGTCGTTGACCTTTTGCAGTCTTCTTCACTAACTTACCTCATTTCCAGATGCTAAATAAACATAAACAGCTCCCATATTGATTTCTCTTTCAGAGGAATACGTGGGAGCACCGACTAGAAGATCGTTAGTTCCCCGGACGCTTGGACTAAGCCGTGCAGTGCACAGTTCGGCTCCGAACATCGAACCCACTACTGAGGCAGTAGCCTTATTTTCCATTTTGGGAAGTTCTCCTATTAGGGTACGATTTGTATCGAAGAAGTGTACCTGAAACCAGTAAATTTTTCTTAAAGACGTCGTAGCCCCACCCTAGGTTTTTATTCCTGTTTCGTGGCGTTTACAGACATGGAATTTCTCATACACAAATATCTAGACCGAAGCAAATAGTTGTGGGTCACACAAAGATTTTTCCTGTGCGGGATTCGAACCCGCGACTATTAGACATAGTGGGCGGAACGGCTCAAGCTCTTAACCACTGCGCTAAATCGTCAGTCTTATATACTTTAATGGAGGAGGATGAAGCCCATAAAAATAGACTATTTTCTTCGAGACGATTATCACCAGTGCCCTTATTCGCGATTAGCTAACGCGGCGTGTTACGATAACTTCGTGGAATTATCGTGTAATGGTACCCTGTATGCCACCGGAGTACCATTAAACTATAATTTCACGAAGCTATCGTAACGCGCTATGTTACGTGTTTGATTAGTCACAGCGAATAAGAGCCTCTTTTAGAAGGTATCTTAGATTTGATTTGAGAAATATAGCGTGGAACTTCTGGGCACGCGAGACAACTATTTTTTGCAACTATAACGCGTTACCTCTTTAAGTATAGTGCTACAGGATCTTTTGGGCTATGGCTGACATCGACAGGGAGGCGTGGGTGTGAAATTAGTCTTAACAATTAAAATTTTCCCTAATTCCACGGAGATATTTCAACAGGTGGGTCCTCACGGTTACTAATTAAAAAAAATGAACTTGGGTAAATCTCATAGCAAACGGCAACTCTGCGACTGTCATGAAGTGACATTTCACTCGATGATAGCGTTAGTTCCGAATTTGGCAACGGGACAAAAGATCCTTGTACTACTGTACCTATGCACGATTTGTGCCTGGTTTTTTTCTTATTTTTATTTGTATATGGTAAACACATGCTAAGTTGTCATCTTAGTTTTTTTGTTGTCTTATTAGTAATGAAAAGATAGCATGGTAATTTAATCTGAGTTAAAAACAGTTTTTACTTACACTTCCGGTTCCATCTTGTCCAAATGTTGAGCCGACTGCGTAACTCAAGTAAGTTTTATCAAAAAAGTTACCAGATGCCACACTGTAGCCTGAAAATGACGAAACACAAATTTGTTTATGGTAAAATATCACATAATAAGTACTATAAGTACACACCATTGGCCGGTGGTTTAGTTAACTAAATATTTGAGACTACAGTGCGTTATATTACCGGTAGGTACTTCAAGATTTACGTACGGCAGCTATTTGATCTGATAGTTTGATAAATCTGACAGTAGCGTAAAAAATATCTGGTATTTTACGAGTTTATGGCACGGCAACTCTCTGATCTGATAGATTGACGAATCTGACAATTGTGTAAAAAATATCTGGTATTTACGAGTTTATGGCACGCCAGCCCTCTGATCAGTTTGACGAGTGTGACAACTGTGTAAAAAAATGTACGGCATTTTACAAGTTTATAGTATGGCAGCCCTCTGATCAGATATTTTACCAAATCTGACAGTGATGTAAAAATGTCTAAGAACGAGTTTATAGTACGGATCAGATAGTCTGAAAATTATGTAAAAATATACGGTATTTTACGAGTTTATGGTAGGACAGGTATATGATAGTATGGCGAGTCTGACAGTTGCATATAAAAATATAACATTTCTGATAAGACAACAGTGAACGCGTTAAGTTACCGTAAAACGATGCTTACCCAGATTATGTACAGGCAGGAGTAATTGATTATCTGGTCGCTCAAACAATTTGGGTGGTTTATCTAATTGGTTGTATAGCATCGCTCGACCTATAAAAAACAAAGTTATACATAAGTATTAAAATAAGTTAAATTGTTACCAATCAATTTAAAGTGATCTATCTAAATCGTTCAATCAATCAATCAATCAGCCTATCGCCGTCCACTGCTGGACATAGGCCTTCCGCATCCAGCGCTGTCCCAGCGACCTTTTTGAGGTCGTCGGTCCATCTAGCTGGGGGCCGTCCTACCTTACGCTTACCAAGTCGCGGTCTCCACTCTAGGACACGTTTGCTCCATCGGTCGTCGGTCCTTCTGCAGATGTGACCAGCCCATTGCCACTTTAGCTTACTGAGTTTGCGAGCTATGTCGGTAACTTTGGTTCTTTGTCGGATTACCTCGTTACGAATTTTATCCTTCAAAGAGACGCCGAGCATAACTCGCTCCATAGCCCGCTGTGCGACTTTAAATTTGTGGACCAGTCCCACTGTGAGTGTCCACGTCTCGGCCCCGTAGGTCATAACAGGTAGGACGCATTGGTTGTACACTTTAGTCTTCAGGCATTGCGGTATAGGCGAAGAGAAAACGTGACGTAGTTTGCCAAATGCTGCCCAACCCAATTGGATCCTACGGTTGATTTCTTTCTCGAAGTTGTTTCTACCAAATTGGACAACTTGTCCAAGGTAGACATACTCCCGATCAACTTCGAGCATCGAACCATCGACGTAGATCGGTCCCGGCGTGAGATGTTCATTAAACATGATCTTGGTTTTATCCAAGTTCATGCCGAGACCGACACCTCGAGAGGCTCCATTTAGGCTATGCAGCATTTCGCGTAACTGTTCCAGTAAATCTGCCACGATGACGATATCATCGGCCAACCGAAGGTGTGAGATGTATTCGCCTTCTATGTTAATGCTCCGCCCAGTCCAGTCCAGCGTCTTGAAGACGTCTTCGAGTGCATTGGTGAAGAGCTTGGGGGATATTACATCCCCCTGTCTTACACCTCGACGCAGCTCGATCGGGTTGGTCTTTTGGTCTTGGAGCTGGACGGTCATTGTGGCGGTATCATATAGACATCTCAGCACCTCGATATAGCGCCAATCGATGCCACATCGCTGCAGAGCATCCAGAACCACCCAGGTTTCGATGGAGTCGAAGGCTTTCTCGTAGTCCACGAAAGCCATACACAGCCGCTGATTGTACTCTTCGGTCTTCTGTACAATCTGCCGAACAGTATGGATGTGGTCCACGGTGCTGTAGGCTTTTCGAAACCCGGCTTGTTCCGGTGGCTGGAACTCGTCAAGTCTTCTGGCGAGGCGGTTTGTGAGAACTCTCGAGAATAACTTGTAGACGTGGCTCAGGAGTGAGATGGGTCTGTAGTTCTTCAGCAAGGTTTTGTCACCTTTTCTGAAGAACAGAACCACCGCACTCCCGCTCCACGCTTGAGGTGTTAAGCCCTGGTGGATGACGGAATTAAAGAGGCTCGCTAACTTTTTCAGGATTCCTAAAAGCAGGCGGGCCTGCTTTTAGGAGCTCAGTGGTGATTCCGTCATCGCCTGGCGACTTGTTGTTTTTGAGCTGCTCGAGAGCCACTCTGACCTCGTCCTGGTTGACTTTAGGGATGTCTTCCGTGTCGTGGCGTGCGAGTGGGGCTCTGTGGTCGTCAGCGCTGGGTCTCGTGGGTTTAGTCATCCGTGATGCGTACAGGTCTTTGTAGAAACTCTCAATCTCCTCGAGTATCTCGAACTTGGAGGTCACGGTTTTGCCATCTGCAGTATTAAGTTTCGTTAGATGGGATTTACCTAGCAGGCGAGCGAAGACTTTGGTGCCTCTGTTCTGTTCAATCGAAGCCGCGATGGCGCGGGTGTTGGAACATCGGAGGTCACGTCGCACCAGCTTCCGGATCTTCCGGTTGAGGTTCCTCCCATCCGGCGAAGACGCCTGCGTGGATGACATTTCTCGTCTCTGCCTCATAAGTTCGAGAGTTTCGAGCGAGAGTTTAGACTCTCTGTTACCGCTTTCGCCGGGAAACACCCTTCGAGACACATCCTGTAGCGTTTTGACCACTGTGTCGGTTTTTTCGTCAACATTGCCTTCGGTTTCTAGCAGGTCGAAACGATTTTGAAGCTCCAGTTGGAACTTTTCGAACCCTAAAGCTATTTGAGGCGCAGTAGGTCTCAGAGTAGACCTCATCACGCGACGCCTTTCGGCCTTGAAGTTTATATTTAGAGCGCCTCGGACAAGTCGGTGATCGCTGCCGGTATTAAACCTGTTGATCATGGAGACGTCTCTAAATATAGACTTCCTGTCAGTCATGATGAAGTCTATCTCGTTCCTCGTCACAGTGTCGGGGCTTCGCCATGTCCACTTTCTATGAGGCTTCTTCTTAAAGAACGAATTCATCAAGAAGAGCTCCTGCGACTCCAGAAAGTTGACCAGCATCTGCCCCCTGTGGTTTCGGTGCCCCACGCCGTGGGGTCCGATTATTGTTTCGCCGCGTTCTTGTACTCCCACTTTGGCATTGAAGTCCCCTATAACAACGCTGTAGTGAGCCTTGGTGGTGCCATGTAATGCCTTGGCTATGTCTTGATACATGGCTTCGACTATGTCGTCGCAGTATGTCGAGGTCGGAGCATATACCTGTACCACCTTCAGGGTGCACCTGTTGGTGATTTTAATTATGAGGTACGCTACCCGTGTCGACACACTGCTAACTTCTACAACGTTGTTAGTGAGAGCTTTGTTGACCAGGAAACCGACACCGTCCTGAGAGGGCCGATCACCTTCACGAAAGTAGAACAGGTGGCCTGACTCAAGGGTTATCGTGTCCTCGCCCTGTCTCGGACTTCGGATAACCCCAATATGTGCCAGTTTATGCGACCTAGTTCTACCTCGAGTTCAGTGAGGTGTTGGTCCAGCCGTAGAGAGCGTCCATTGTACGTAGCCAGGGTCAGGTGTTTTTGGTAGCCTTGTGTCGTAGCCCGGAGATTCTTCGCACCCCCTGCCCCACTGTTACCGCGACCGCTACCGTAGCAGCGGACAGCGGGACTACCGGGAACTGGGGGCCTTTGTTTTAGGTGCCTTACCATGTTAGGAGGTTTTGGCCTACTATACCACGCTGGCCAGACGGGTTGGTATAGGGTTTGTTTCAAATTTTCCTTTTCTGGTCGTTGATCGAATGACGTTACTATAGAGATGGGTCGTATTAGGTAAATCAGGTACTAAGTACACCTGTTCCTAGTCTGCATAAATACCTAATCCAAATACCTAATCCACCTAATCTCAATGATCTCATACACATAGCGTTCCTTAGTGATCTTAATCCGCCTATTCTATATCAAATCCTGATATCGTATTATCGATATTTGAATTAATTGAATGTTATATTGTTTTGTTAGTTAAGAACGGGTACAGTTATAATAACACTTTTAAGAAAATGGAAGTTTCAAAATGGAATCGAATTTTTTTTTTTGATTAGATTAGATATTTCTGCACGAAATTGGTTGAATAAATTAATACTTGTTTTCTATATTATCATTTAATGATATATTAGTGATGAATTGGTATCTTACCTTCATACTTTTTACAGGCTTAGGACTGTTAACTTACGAATGTATGAAGTTTTGAGTCTTGCGATATTAAATTTTATTTAAAAGATTTCAATTCATTAAAGTGAAACCTTTATTAGATCGTTAATAACATTTTGGTCTGTGTGTTGCATGTCGCGTGACACGCGACATGCCCGACCGTCACGCGACATGCCCGACCGTCACGCGACATGCAACGCGCTCGCCAGAGCAGCCAAGGTTGTTTGTATGTTTCACTTTTACCGTGGTTTCAAAAAACCACACAAGGATTTTTTATATTTACATTTGTTTTATATCAATACGCGTTGTATAGCGGTGTCTCGCTCCCTCCACCCTTACACGTAAGCGGGATAGCAAAGCAATAAGCATATGAGTGAGTGAGAGAGCGCGGGAACAGGTGTGAGTGAGCGTGCTGAGCGGGCTAAATATTAGGTGGATTAGGTATTGTCAGAATTGGATTAGGTGCCGCCTATTCTCAAAAAACCTGTTCTTTGGATCTGTTCTAATAAATACGACTCACCTCTACGTTACTACCTTTGGTGGACTATTACCACCAGCCTAGCAAAAGTAAGGCTACTGGGGCATTCTAAGTTTTTCTTTCGCTTCCAGCCCAGTAAGGAAGATCTAAATCGTTATAAACTTGAAATTCACACGGAAAGGCATTTAGAAAAAAACATTAGTTGATCAGGCAACAATTTTGTGCGGACTGTAAAAATACTTTTTGATAAATTGTAATACCCTTATAAGTGTAGTCAGTAGTTTTGGAAGACTACGAAATTGGATATACTCCAAAATACTAACTTAAGACACTGTATCACATACAATGGTCCAACCTTTACTGAATCACATAATGTGCATTTGTGATAATTTTGTCACATGTATGGCGACAATATCAGAAGGTTATTCGACTTCTAGTGTCTTAAGACTTTAGTGATTCAGCGGTTTGAGCGTGAAAGAGTAACAGACAAACAGATTTCTTTCGTTTATTTATTTATATATTCATCCTTAACAGCTATCTTTACAGTTTCCTAATGCGATAGTGTGGCCTTACATAAACCAAATAAAACTTTAAATCAAAAACTATACAAATGTAGTTTTTCTAAAGAAAAACTTCCCAGTATGAGTCCGGAGTTTGGAATTTTGCCCAGTATGCAATAGGCTCGCCCCCTATTTCATGGGACCTAACATCGTCTGCAAAACTTTGGTGTACTCAGTACACCTCTGCCGCTTAGTGAATATAGGCGTGACGGTGTATACTTTAGGATCTAAGGACACAAGTTACATTTAGCATGGTGATTGGCGATTGTTCCATCTTGATTTTGCGTCGTATTTTGGTGATATGTTCCGCTTGTGTTAAACGCACTCTTTGTAAGCAAGCGAGCTAAATGGGGTTGATATAACTAAGGTCCACCTGATAGACCATCTTAGATTTGAATGTATTTAAATTTTATTTTAAAAGTGGAGTGAACTACCGTGGAGTTTCTTACCTTCTTCTCCACAGTGATGAAATTTCGAAGTAGTGGTAGTCTTTGTTAATTTTCTGACGATTCATAAATATAAAAATTGTGTTCATAAATATTCTTATTCTGGTGAATTGCTGCGTTCAACACCGTTTCAGAATCACATGTTGTAGCGACTCGATCGCAGTTTAGCTTTCGACCACGATTCGACGGCACGACACGATTCATAAATACTATAATGCTTTATGTTAATAAAAATATTCTGATTCTGATTCGAAAAATGACCAAATTATCGAAGGCTGATGCTAACAGTAGTGTATGTGAATTTTCTTAAAAAATGCATAGAAGTTACTTGCCCGTGTACATAGCTGGCCCGCCGACTATAATTTTATTTTTAGGAGAGACATCTATACTCCAGCCAAAAGAGTCCATTTGTTCTTCTGCAAAGATAATCGATTTATCGTTGTTGTTAAATGAGTATCTGCTATGTGCACTTTTTGGGGATTTCGACATTAGGACTAGTATACTAACCAAACCACATTACATACAATTATGTATGTAACACCGTACTATAGAAATAAACTATACATTAGTATGGTCTATTTCTATAGTACAGTGGTATGGTGGGAATATTGAATGAGGTGTTTTTAGATTTGTCTTAATTGCAGGCGTAACATAGGGTATACTATTTTAATATCTGGCACATATTAAAACTTAGCTTTAGCATGATATAAAATATATGGGTATCAAATAGTAGCTGGTACGTAGCCGATAGAAGTATTAAGAATCAATTTTCTGTCTTTTTTTAATTATTTAGTCTTTATTATTTAATCTTTATGAGAGTGAAGGAAGCCAGACAGGTATCTAAGGACAGAATCTATTGGAACCAGAGACGGGATTAATGACTAACCACCCCCGCTTTGGGAATTTAGGCGTGATAGTGTATTAATGGGCAAAGATTACAGTTACATTTTATGATCTTCAACGATTACGATTACGTTTTTAATCTTGAATCATGATTGAATATTACTAAATGCAATTGTAATCATTAATCTGATTACATTTTGGCCATCTCTGGAACTATGTACTCTCTGTCTACCCCGCAAGGGATTTGGCGTGACGATATAGTTAGATAGATAGTCTGGTTAATTATTAATCAAAAACACTTACCTAATTTTGGAGTACCTTTCACCTTAACGTCTGCATACCTCTTATCAACCGCTATTTGACGTAAAGGTGTTAATTCATTATCACTATTCATACGCTTATAACAGCGGCTAATACTACCGTATTTCAACCCTGGAAAATAAACAATGAACATTGCATAAGTAGGCAAATACTTTAGGTATTCACGAGGCAATTTTGGCTATTGTTAATAGAAAAATATGTCCCTGTAGCCAAATGGATTCTATAGTCGTTACTTGAATAGGAAACGGAAGCATTTGATCTTTGTATTGAATTGGTAAAGCAATAATCTAATTGAGGTGTTCAGACACCTCAATTAGATTATTGCTTGTGTTACTTATATAATATGTAGTGTCGGACGGAAAATTCGGCTTCCGCTTCGGTTAACTTCGGCCAAAAATACCACCCGAAGGTTTCGAGCAAGCATCGAAATTAAACGATCTATTGCGATTTACGACTTACGAATGCGCTAGAGCGCGGCAAAAGAGGCCACGCGTGCGGGCAGGGGCCACATTGCGTTGCGCCGGCCGCCCGCCATTGCCAGTAAATAACCAAATCAAAACATGACAAGTTCGTAAATACAGTCAACATAAGTTTTTAAAAATTTAGCCAATCATGAACCAAATTTCTTAGGGTTATTAAACCTTCGTTCCTGCCGAAAACCGACCTTCGGTCGGACACTTATAGTATGTTACACCTTGTATAGTTTTTATAAATAATGCTTGATAAATTATTTTATTACAGATAGTAGATTACTTACACTTTTCCATCCTGTCTGTGTACAAAGGAGCGCATGTCTGAAAATTTGGATAGATTCAATTTATTACCACTTATATTCATAATAACTGGTAAGCAATCTTTTAGTGTCTTATTACATGAAGCGTATTTAAAATTTCTATTGTTGTTACAACGTCAAAATTGGTAAAACATTTCTTTGCAGAACATATTTTGCATATTCTATAATTTATGTTTAGGGATATAATATAGTTATACGATATACCATATTCAAAAGCTAGCTTCACTGTGACCAAAGCCTCTTTTAAAGTTCCGTACCAAACTTGTTGAAAATGGAACCTTTATAGAATCACTTTATTGTCTGTACGTCTGTCCGTCCGACGGTTATGATCGTTTTTCTCAGGAACGGGTAGAGGTATCAAGTCATTTATGTCAAAGACTGCGGTCTGCGGTCTGCGGTCCCTTGGTCGATTAAAAAAGAAGTTTTTCAATCACTCATCAAAACCTATAGGGTACTTCTCGTTAATCTAGAGTCTTGAAATTTAGCAAGAAGCTAGCCTCCATAGTACAAGTTAAGAAAAAAATCGAATATTGTGAGTTTGTATTTATATCACAGAAAAAATAATTGTTTTGCGAAATCAATGAACGTAGCGCCATCTAGTTGCTCATACGAGACTGTCATTGCGCAAGTCTTGTTTAGTGCTACAAACATATTTTGGCCCGCGGATGACATTGACAGAGGGGTGTAGGTGTGAAATTAGGTCTATCATTTATTAATTTTTATTCATCATCATCATCATTTCAGCCTATACTTGTCCACTGCTGAACATAGGCCTCCCCAATCGCTTAATATAATAATAATTATATATATATATTATAATAATTTTTATTACTTTCAGGGAAATATTTCAATAGTAAATAGTAACCGGGCGGACCCAAGCCCGCACGGCTACTAATTAAAAAAATGAACTTCGGAAAATTTCATAGCAAACGGTAACTTTGCGATTGTATTGAAGTGTCATTTCTCTTTATGACAGCGTTATTTTAGATTTTGGCCGCGGGCCAAAAGTCGTTGTATGACCGTACACGTCCGATTTTAAAGCATGTGCGGTCCGCTACTTGCATGTCATCTATAAAATAATAGGCCGACTGCTTACCACTACGAAAGATTTGCCCGCCCTCACTGTAGCCCCAAGCCAATAGTCATGATCGTATCCATCGACTGTTGAAAAAAAACATCGCATTATTAGGATTTAGCTATTATGTATTAAGTACTGGAGAAGACACCTCAACTATTTTTTTTTGTAGTAAAATTAGAGTGCACACACTCTAGCTCACTATGTGCTAGTTGCTTGTCCAACGTGAGACGTTCGAGAGTTAAGTTTGATTCAAAAATAAACCTTGTTTTCGCATTCACTGAGATAATATTCAAATAACTACAGAAACAAGATTTTATTATCAATAAAACCCAAACATTCCTGTTAAACCCATAGTCATCAAGTTGCGAGCCATTTTTCTGTTTGTCTTTCTCTAGTATATTGTTCATAAAACCTCAATGGTTATTAAAACAAAACTAAAGCATAAAGGTTTCGCTACATAGCCGACGCAGCGCGACGGGTGCGCGACGGTGGCGTGGCTTGGGGAGTTATAATGTACTGAAACGGGAGACGCCACACAGCGCAGCCCTACTCGGCGTGACGGCAGACGTCGCGACCGAATGTAGCCGAGCCCTCCCGTCGCGCTCCGTCGGCTATTTGACCAAACCTGTAGACTGGGTTCTATTTACTAAAACAGAGTGGCGCATAATGAGCACGATCACGAGGTCCTAGCTTTGAATTGGTCGGACAAAATGTAGTTTTTCTATAAAAAAATCCCAATATAGGTCCGGACTCCGGAATTGTACATGGTACAAGTCAAAAACAATTGTCAAAAAAACTTGTATAGGCCAATACAAGAGCACTTACAAAGGTCAAAATTATTACATTTTTACTTCTACCACCGGATCGGAACGCGGTTTCCGCTGAGAAGATCCGGCGACGAATTCAGCGGGCTAGTCTTTTAACTTAATTTTTTTTATTCGATTGACCTCTTAATAATCATGTTTTTCTCAACATTGTCATATGCAGCATTGTGTTTAATATTTGCTAATCGAGGAGCTGCTCAAACCCAATCTGTTTTATCGTCAAGATAATCCGAAATTTTATTACTTATTGATAGATATGTTTCGGATATCTGTAGGTAATTTTTTGTAGAAGCGTATACATTGCCCCATCAAACTTAAATTATTTTCAAAACTTTTTTCACTTAACATGAAAACATTGATTTCTTGCTAACAGCATTTTCATTTCGATGTCTTTAGAAATACTGTCGCCTTCATCTTATACTTGTAATAGATTACAATTACAACTCAAACATCTAAAGATGGTGATAGCTTGTTCACAAAGTTTTGAAGTCTGATTGGAATAGATTGTAATAATTCTGTGGAGACGAGTAGAATGTACAATAAATCTTTGTTCCGTGTATTACTTGATGAATGTCGCTATATTGGCAACAGGGTCGCTCCTCATTACAGTAGGACCTAGCATCGTCGGCGAAAGGTAGGGGTACCAATTTGTGTGTGTGTGAATAATCTACGCTGTTGGCCGAGGGGTCTTTACAGCTTCACCGGACAAGAGAGCGAACGTGCAACCACTACGCTCGAGCCAGAAGGGTAGAGGGGCAACTAGCTCAAGGGCGCCTCAAGGAGGAACGGCCTTGGGCAGTCGCTATGGGGGACGGCGTATACTAGGTGTCTCGCCGTGGTGCTCTGCACCGGCCAGCGGGCAAGGGATTCTTCGGCCTCGCCGGCGAGGTCGGTGTCTGATATTGTGTGCGGTATCTGTATCCGAAAGAAGGGATGTAAGGGCATCGGAAGAGTTGGTGAGAACATGCCGCGGACGGCGGTAGCGGCTGATAGGAGGGGAGTTAGATTCGTTGACGGCGGTGGCTACCATTAGAGGATTACTATGATTGGACGCGTTCGCGAAATATTTTTTTTTTAAGTTGTCGCCTTTTTAACAAAGGCGCGAATAGGTTCAAGACCGAGATCGAATCTACCACACCCGGTTAGGGAATAAAGTCGTGACGGTGTTTAATTTTTTCGAAATCTACATACGCTTGAAGCACTGTTCAAAGGTCCAGGTAGTAAATCCAATTTCTACTATTCCCTGGTACTAAAAGAACACTTCGATAAGTAACATCTTTATAACAATACTAATTTGGTGGCAATAAAAACACCTGTACCACACGCAAAATGACATTGAAGGGCAGTGCGGCTCGTCAGTTGGCCGGTAGATACCTTCGGTGTTACGGATTTTCACCTTAGCTATGATATTGGATAGATGTGACTTATTGAAGTGTACTTTTTTCATTTTTATTACTAGTGAACAGTAGGCATTGGATACATCAGCTAGGCTTTCGCTCTAAGACGACTTATATTACACCTGTATAATGTGGTTGATAAGTTAATTTGGAAGCCTTAAGGGCGATTTGATAAATTCAAACAGCAGGTGGCTACAAACCTGCCTCCACCAATCGAAAACGGGTCTGTGTGGTGGAGTATAACCTCTCACCTTGATAAAAGATGGCCTTTACCCAGCAGTGGGGCAGTAGGCTAATTTACAATATTAACTAAAATAAATATAGCTGTAATAGCCTAGTGGTTTGACCATTGGATTGCAAAGTTAGAGGTCTCTGGTTCAAACCCAGGCCCGCCTCAGTCTTGTCGAAAGCATGTGCGTATTAAAAATTAACTATCACTTGCTTTAACGGTGAAGGAAAACATTGTGAGGAAACCTGCATCTCTAAGAGTTTCTCGAAGGTGTGTGAAGTTCGCCAACCCGTAACGGGCCATCGTGGTGGACTATGGCCTAAACCCTTTCAGTTTGAGAGGAGGCCCGTGCCCAACAGTGGGACCTTTCCTTAACAGGGCTACTATTATTATTATTTATTATTAATTAAAATAAAACTTACCTCTAGATATTTTCTTCTTCAGGGCGAGACAAGAATGGGTACTTAAATTACAATCATATACTTCGCCGATGTTGTTTTCTCTTGGGGCACTTATAACGAGACTATAAAGAAAAAAATATAAACATAAACCATTTATCTTTAGTACTCAATATTATTAAGAGGAAAGACTGTCTCGTAGGTCTAGTGGCAAAGCGCATCGCTTTGTGATCACGAGGTTCTGGGATCAAATCCTAGGTCGGCAAATGTAGTTTTTCTTACGAAAACTATCCAGTATGAGTCCGGAGTGTGGAATTGTGCCCGGTGAATAGCAAAAGGCTCGCCTCCAATTACATGGGACCTAACATAGTCGGTGAAAATAGTTGTGACGAAGTTTTTTTTTATTTGTTTGTTTTTAAGCGATATACTCTGAACCTAACCTCTGAACAGAATTTAATAATTCTTTCACTCATCATCAGCCCGTGTCAGTCCACTGCTGGACGTAGGCCTCTCCCATGGCACGCCACTGAGCTCGATCTTCAGCTCTCCTTCTCCAATCCCTGCCCACTGCCTTACGAATATCGTCGCCCCACCTAGCTACAGGGCGCCCTACACTACGTTTGCCGACACGCGGTCTCCACTCAAGAACCAGTCTGCCCCAACGGCCATCGGTTCTGCGGCCATCGGTTCTGAGCCTGGGGAGGAGCTAAAAAAAGTCATTTGATAAAAATTGAAAGGGCCCAACGAGTTTTACTTAAGGTTATGAGTTTCAAACCATTTAGGTTCCCTACCATTAAATTATATGTTCAGTGTGATGTGCTGACAGTGAGATCACTGTTCATAGTAGAAACTATATTAACCCAACATAAAAGTCTATTTTATGATCCTAAGAGACGGCTACAGCGAAGAAATTACAATATATGTCCCACTAGTCGTTACAGAACTTTTTTCATACACAAATTCCAATGCTTTCTTGGTCCATTCCTATACAATAAAATTAATAAATGTCTTAACATATTTCCGTTAAATAATTTTGACTGTAAAACTAAACTAACAGTTTGGCTGAAAACAAAAACTTATATAGAAATTGAAAATCTATTTACAATAATAAAATGAGCTTAATTTTTAATTTACCTATGTAATTTATCAGAACATCCCCTAATAATATATTCATATTATGATAACTATTTGTGTGCACTCTGTCAAAAATACACTTAAGGAAGAGTCTAGTATCTAAGATACAGGCTAGGCCTAGTTTAGATACTAGCGACAACATAGGCTTTATATACACTAAAAAACAAAAAAAAACAAACAAAAAACACAATGTCATATGTAACATAATATATATATATATATATGTATATATATATATATATATATATATATATATATATATATATATATATATATATATATATATATATATGTGTGTATATATATATATTTCTAAACAATGTTCTGAAATAATTGTCAACGAATGCACAGTTCAAAGTTTTAGTGGTTGAACTGTGCATGTTGTTGCTTAACTATTGTATTTTATTTAAAGTCTTACCCTCTTTTAATTATATTTTTGTATAAATTGTAAGCCTGGTTTGTGTAATAGTGTAGTATGGTTTTAAGCTAATAAAGTTATTATTATTATTATTATATGTGACCTGCCCACTGCCACTTCAGCTTGCTAATTCGCTGAGCTATGTCGGTAACCTTGGTTCTCTGACGAATAACTTCGTTCCGGATTCGATCCCTAAGAGAAACTCCGAGCATAGCTCTTTCCATAGCTCGTTGAGCGACCTTGAACTGGTGGACAAGCCGCACAGTGAGTGGCCACGTTTCGGCTCCGTATGTCATTACAGGTAGGACGCACTGATTAAAAACTTTCGTTTTTAGGCATTGGGGTATGGGCGATAAGAAGACTCGACGGAGTTTTCCAAATGCTGCCCGGCCCAGCTGTATCCGTCTCTTAACTTCCTTGTCGAAGTTGTTTTTACCTAGTTGGAGCACCTGCCCTAGGTATACGTACTCAGAAACAACTTCGAGGGGGGCTCCGTTTACGGCGATCGGTCCCGGGTCAACATGCTTGTTGATCATAACTTTAGTTTTATCTAAGTTCATCCGGAGACCGATTCGCTGAGACGAATTAGCAAGGCTGTCCAGCATCTGTTGTAGGTCTTGCAACGTTTCAGCCATGATGACGATGTCGTCTGCAAACCGCAGGTGAGAGATGTATGCGCCATTTATATTGATGCCGCGACCTTTCCAGTCCAGCGTCTTGAACATATCCTCCAGTATATTGGTGAACAGTTTTGGTGATATTACATCACCTTGGCGCACTCCGCGGCGCAGGTGGATATGTTCAGTCCGCTGGTTCTGTACTTGGACGGTCATCGTTGCAGCTTCAAAAAGGTATCTCATCACCTCGATGTATCACCAATCAACTTGGCATTGTTGCAAGGAGTCCAGAACTGACCAGGTCTCGACAGTGTCAAAGGCCTTTTCATAGTCCACGAAGGCTAGACATAGGGGCAGATTATAATCTGCAGTCTTCTGTATAATCTGCCGCATGGTGTGGATGTGGTCTATGGTGCCGTAACCACTTCGAAATCCGGCCTGCTCCGGGGGTTGAAACTCGTCGAGCCTTCGTGCAAGACGGTTCGTGATGACCCTTGAAAACAGCTTGTATACATGGCTCAGAAGCGATATGGGTCGATAGTTTTTCAAAAGGGTTTTGTCACCCTTTTTGAAAAACAGGACGACCACGCTTCTGTTCCATGCCTGCGGAGTTCTCCCAGTGTAGAGGACAGTGTTAAATAACTTCCGAAACTCCTTAAGTACTGGGGTACCTCCTGCCTTCAGAAGCTCAGTCGTGACGCCGTCCTCACCCGGGGATTTTCCATTTTTAAGCTGTTTAAGGGCCAACTCGATCTCATCCAGGTTGATTTCGGGCAAGTCATCTGTGAAGTGACGTGTAAGGGTGGCTCTGGGATCTCCTCTAAGAGATTCGAGTCGAGGTGCGTGTGAGGCGTAGAGCTGGCTATAGAAATTCCTGACTTTCGAGAGGATTTCCGGCCTAGAAGCAATCACAGTACCCGCTTGTGTAGTCAACCTTGTCAAGTGGTTTCTCCCAAGTGACTGGACGAACACTTTCGACCCCTGGTTCTGCTCGATGGCTTTCTCAATCTCAAGCTTGTTGAAAGCTCGGAGGTCGCGTCGGACCAGCTTTGTGATCTTTTTATTTAAGGCCCGGTGTTCTGACAAGGTTGAGGGTGCATTTCGGCGTCGTTCGCTCATAAGCTCCAGAGTCCCCCCCGAAAGCTTAGATTTCCTGCCTGTACGCCTCGTTTCGCATAATTTAGTACCCTCTTCTCTAAGAGTCTGTATCACCTGCTCGAATTTCTGATCAACGCTGTCAGTGGTTTCCAAGGCAGCGAAACGGTTTTCCAATTTTAACTAAAAGCTTGGGAATCCATAGCGGCTTGGAGCAAATTCGGTTGGAGACTGGACTTCATCAAGCGGACTCTTTCGCGCTTCCATTGTATATTCAGAGTGCCCCGTACGAGCCGGTGGTCGCCTCCGGTTTTAAACCTTGCGATCACTGAGACATCTCTGAATATGCGCCTCTTATCCGCCATGATGAAGTCGATCTCATTTTTTATTTTACCATCGGGGCTTTGCCACGTCCCCTTTCTTTGGGGCTGTTTTTTAAAGAAAGAGTTCATCATATACAGCCCTCCTCTTTCGAGAAAGTTGACGAGCGTTTGCCCCCTGTCATTTCTGCTGCCATAGCCGTATGGTCCTACTGAGGATTCGCTGTCAGATTTTACTCCCACTTTGGCGTTGAAATCTCCCATGACAACGTTGTAGTGTGCCCTAGGGGTATTATGAAGGGCCTTAGAGATGTCCTCGTAGAGTACCTCTATGTCCTCGTCCGAGTGTGCCGAAGTCGGTGCAGCTGGGTCAGCTTAATTATGAGGTATGCTACCCTTGTCGACACACTGGACATTTCTAAAACGTTGTCAGCGAAGACTCTATGGACCAGAAACCCGACGCCACCCTGGGAAAGTTGGTCTCCCTCTCTAAAGTACAAAAGATGGCCAGATTCTAGGGTTATGGTGTCTTCTCCCTCTCTTCGAACTTCACATAAACCCAGAACGTGCCATCTTATGCACTTCAGTTCTTCTTCTAACTGCAGAAGATGCTCATCCAGTCGCAGCGTGCGTCCGTTATACGTAGCCAGGGTCAATTCATGTTCGCGGCCTACCGTAGCCCGGAGATTCTTCGCACCCCCTGCCCCGCCGGAACCGTGACCACCGCCGTGGTCAGGAATAGTGGAGCGACCGGGAACTGGGGGCCGTGGTATACTCCGACTTGCCATGGAAGGGTTGGCGATCGCGGTCTGGTTAAAAATTTAGTTACGCCATATTTGAATGGTTATACCGCCATTGTCGGTCGTCAGAGCCTCGTCCGTTGATCAGCAGGATGCACCGCGGGCAGGAGAAGTTGACTTGGGGAGCGTAGATGGTAGGTGTCCCCCTTGCATCCACACATTCTTTCACTATTAGCTGTATTTTCCAGAAGTGGCATAGACTCGGCAGATGGTGCTGTTGTCAATGGGGTGCGGAAAAGTGCAAGTTATGTGTAAAGTCTGCAGTAGCACTTACAAATTGTTAAGTTTATATTTTCATTTTAACTCACTAATCTACCATCAGATCGGAAAGTGGCCTCCACTGAGAAGATCTGGCGAGAAACTCACCGAGTTTGTTTGTTCTCTCATTTTTTTTCATCATTTTCTGTATAGATACAATGTTATATTATAGCGATCCAACTCCAGTGTAAAGCCTTATGAGAGTTGAAAACGATAAAGACGCTTATACAAGGTGTAACATAAATAACGCCAGACCCCAGACACCCCAATTAGATTATTGCTTTACGAATTCAATACGAAAATCAAACTTCCAATTTTAAGGAGTTTTATACCATTTTTTTTGAGCTCTTTGGTACCGAAATTACCATACCATAACATATACATTCCATAAAATTCAATAATTAATTAACTTTTGTATGCGTATTGAGGTGTGTGTAATAGAAATACATTTAAAATAGTCGCAATGTTTTAAATAATTAGTAAATGTTGTTTAGTACAGCGATAAGAAACAGTAACAACATTTTTTTTTAAATTAAAATAATCCAACTACCTTTAAAAATTGTTGTAATCGATTCAGTTGCCGATATAGAACAAACTATTTTCAGGTCTTGCGTTAATTATGGTTCACCTTGTATAAAGGGGTGAGGCTAATATAAAAGTTGTTTAAAGTAAGTTTGGGCTAAGTAGTGTTCGACCGAAGCTTCGGCTTCGGCTTTAGCTACGGCCACCTTCGGCCAAAAATACCTCCTTCGGCCATACCTTCGGCCACCTTCTGCCAAAAATACCTCCTTCGGTCAACCTTCGGCCAGAAATACCTCCTTCGGCCAATCCTTCGACTTCGGCCAAAATGGGCCGAACTTTTGGCCAAAGCCGTAGGTTTCCAGCAAGCACCGAAATTGAAGGATCTATTACGATTTACGACTCATGAATGCTTTTAATTATATAAATAATATTATTAAAATGTTTTTATTTTGAGCCAGTTGTAAATCGTCTCATTAATTTAATACAGTCAAGATAACTTAAAAATTAAGCCAATTATGAACCAAAAGATATTGTTCTGCGCCCATACATGATTTTCCCCAGAACCAACAACAGCAAGGAAAACATACTTGCATGATTTCTTATCACCCATAAATTCTCTTGAGGCATTTATTAAGCGGACAAGCGGGGGAATCGCAATTATTAACAAAAAGTATTAGATTTTGAGGTTATAATTCAGTACTTTTGAGGTTATATTGTGTGTTGACATTCAGTAAACATGTCGGCGACTGCGATAAAAGTACTTACTATACTTTGAAATATCCATTTTAGATTGCAAATTGTCCGTTAGATACGGATATTTGCCATTATTTTAATAAAATAGATAAATAATGATGGCATGGGTCAAATGTTTGTTGGATCTGGGGCAATTTTCGACAATGCCCTTTCTTAGAGTTATTAAACCTTCGGATTTGGCTTCGGCCAAGAATCGACCTTCGGTCGGATACTAGTTCCAAGTTAGTATTACCATAATCACTCTACTCAACTGACCCCGCAGTCAAACTGGTTGCATTGTTTTGTGGGACTGAGATTCATCATTGTCTATTATGTTTTTTTCTTAAATCCTTGTAATATTATAAATAAATAATAATAATTCCCGCTTGTGGAATATAAGCGTGACGATGTGTTTGATAATATGTTTATAGAATACTGTTACGTCTAATGTCAAATTTAAATTTGTAATTTGACACAATAGGTCTCATAAAAAAAAACATATACAGTACTTGGGTACTTTTAAACCTTTTCTTTCCACTCTGCCAAATATAGTAACTAATCTGGCGAAATAATATTTAAAAAAGGTACATTGCGAGCATATATATACATACCTAATGTAACATAGTTTTGTCAGTACATGTCGTGTCAGTCTTCTCGTAAGAATATACAGTTCATGTTCATGGTCAAAATTATGTTAGGATATCTTAAATAAATGATTATACAAAGTTTCGTGTACGGACCATTCATCGTTAAAGATTTTTCTCAAGAAGAGACAATCCTGAATGCATCGTCAGTTCATGCACGAAATCATGTTTAAGTGTTTAAATCAAACGTGTATGTACAACTGCGACAGGCGAGTGATTTTAACCACCGAAGAGTTTCTCGTGAGAAGACGAACCTGAGTCCAATATAAGTTCATGAAGGAATTCAATTTTCCAAAAATATTCAATGTACAGATTCGGCTCGGTTACAGTTTTATTATATGTATAGAAAAATCTAAAGGATTCTGGGTGGACCAGTCTCCACAAGCAGCACCCGTATATATAGATTGTAAAGGGCTAGTAGAATGCAAAAAAACTTAAAGCAAGTCGATCCATAGCTTAATATCTACTGTCCCACTGCTGAGCTAAGGCTTTCCCTTACAAATCGAGGTGAGAAAGAATGGGACAAACTCCAGCACGCGGATCCAGCGCGGATAGATAGAGGCAGGTTTGTGGCCACCTGCTGATGGAACTTATCAAGTCGCCCTCAAAGTTTCCAAATTGATTGAACGACTACCACAAGAAGTGGTAACCAGAACCAACAGCTTAACGTGCTGTTACATCTTGTTCTGCAATATAGCCGTGGGAGTTAGGGATGTAACAGTGCCTTTCGAAGCACGGAGACGTTTGGAAATGGAAATGCCCAACGCACAACTATCTCTCTCACCTCGGTTAGTAAGAGATGACCTTTGGACAGCACAGGCTGATTAATTAATTACAAAACTATTCGCCAAATTTATGAATCTGCCGACATTTAAAGTTGTTTGAAAACGATTTTGGCTGCCTTGTTGGTCTAGTGGCGAATAATGCGCTTTGCGGTCACAAAGTCCAAGGTTCAAATCTTAAAATGTAGGTTTTAGTATCAGTCGGCAGTCTGGAATTGTGCCCATATATGGCAATAGGCTCGCCCCCTATTACATGGGACTAAAATTGTAGGCGAAAAGTGACTGTACACAGTAAACCTCAGCCCCACCCGCTTGAGGATATAGGCGTGTTTATTTTTTTAAATTATTTTTCGTAAATGCCACCGTTGCCGAAATTATTCCTAATGATGAGCACTAGCACCTGTTTCAAGATTGGCATACCTCTCCCTCACATACTGCATTTTATTTTTACGTTAGTAGGGACGATTTTGCGTCATATTGAATCTAATGTTAATTATTGCGCGCACATTTCCAAACAATTTAAATGTTATCCTTGTAAACTGAATTACAAGGAAAAAACGTAGTGGCACAGATTTAATTTTAATGTTTATTAGTAGGTAACGTATTTGAACAAACAATTTTATACAGACAAATAAAAGAGTATCTAATAAATTAATTTATAATGTTATTATCGTGAGCTTTTTCGGTCTCACCCCGTCGACCGTGCCTTTGCCACTGGTAAAAAAAACAAGCCCTAACCGATGCTCTTCAAACCGTCTATGTGCCGGACAGACCGGGCATCTAAATATTTAGCCAGACACGACCGTCTAAAGACAAACATGTCCGGTAACCTTACGCCAACAACGGCACGAGCGCTTTTTAACGCGCGTTTTTGAAGCGCTGTAGCCGCTTTTTAAAAAACGTGCCGTTAGTCATATGTTATTACAGCGCTTATTTAAATAAGGAGTAACTAAGCAAAAGCGTGTGTAATACGTAACTTACCTTTTAACATAGTTATCGTAAGTAAGACTGAAGCCGAAATACGAATTGTTTCTCAATGTTAAATTCGGCGGAGCTGAGAATTTTTGCATCGATAACTCGTGGTAGTAGTTATATCCATACAGTGTTGGTAACCAAGCAGCTTGGACAAAAATGAGTATCCAAAACATATTGTACCCTGAAAATAATAAAAACATAAAAGTTAGTCAATAGCTATTTTAAAAAAAACAAATTTAAAAAACAATATTAAAAAGAATTTAATTTTTGAAAAATCAAGGTTTTAGAGCATGAGCACAACGTGGATATCTTGCTTAGTTGAGGAGTTCTAATGGCCACGTTTCGGCTCCATCATCAGACCCAGACCACCATCTACTTCTTTAGTATTGTTAAATACCGATCCAACAAGCCTAAATATGAGAAGATTATGTTTTGTAGTTAACAAGTTCTTATGGCCTCCTTCCAACTTTATTGTCAGAGCAGCTGCTCTGACAATGGAGTCGAAAGGAGACAGTAATGGAGCCGTACCATGTAGCTCTATGGTATCATATTATTGTATAGTCACCGAACTTACATAAGTATGCCAAAGTTTAGTTCAATCAGATACCCGCTAGTGCTTGAAAAATGGATCACTAAATTGAAACCGAAAAGACAGACAGACATGCGAACAGTGCAAGTTAAATAATTGTTCGTAAATATTGTTAATGACAATCGGCAACTCAATTAATCTATTTTTGGTAGCATAATGTAAGAAGTTGTTTGCTAAATTAATTTAACTCCTCATTAAAAATTCACAGATTAGAAGGTGTATTAATTAAAATGACGAAAAAAGAATTGATCAAATGCCCATAGGTATTTCTAAATAGTAAATTGGTGGATACTTTACAGGTCAAACGACGGGCATCTTTGGAGAATTGAAATATCACATCTCATCACTTTGTTATTAACACTTTGAATTGAAACAAAATTCACTTCCTATTTTACCAAAAATACAGCCTGTCCCCTTCGGACCATGCAGGCGGATGCTAGAGATTAGTCAGGTTGTTTGGTTTATGATGATGTATACCTACAGAAACCGCGGTTTCTCGATCCAGTGATACGGCCCACGCACAAGCACTATATTTTTACACATACTATACTAAAAAATACGATAATACATATAAATAAACGCTTGTCACATTTACACCCATTAGTACATTATCAGCTGATTAATTATGCTACAAATTATAGAAAATATACTAAATTAGAAAACCTTGAATCAAGGTTGCTTTTGAAAATATCGAATATAATTTCACTTACAGTTCATGGTGATGGTAGACCACTGCTGTGCAGTGCACACGAAGCTATTAAGTTCTGTAGCTCCGGTATACCCAATCAAACAACATTTTCCTTAAACTATTAATAATGATATCATTAAACAACAGTTTTAACACGTACAATGACGGTGGAATTAAATCGGATTTATGACGCACGCGATACACTGTTCTGTGGCTGTCACACCTACAATTTTTGCACTTTTTTCGGCCCACGACCCCAAGACTATCGAGACAGTCCTAATAATTTTAATCATGTGTATAAATTTGGCAGTAACATTATTACAAGGATGAACGGCTGAACGGTGAACTCCCAAAAACACGGCTGATTAACAGAAGATTCTAGAAGAATCTACGGTCAGTTAGTTGTAAAATGTTAGAATGAAAATAAAGTCAAGAATGTCGTGAACATGAATGTATTCAAAATTCCATAAAAATAACTTCTAACAAGCCATTTTTATTTTAATATAAATTGTAAATTCTCTTTTTAAAACAGACTCTCTTTTTACATATATGCCTCAAATTCTATTGATTACTTTTTTATTTAGACTAATAATATGGGGATCATTTAGAAAAATACTGCATTTCAGGTTGTCAAGGTCAGCAGGCAAGGAAAATATTCAAACAAAACTCTCAAGTTCGTTCACGTTATTAATCCCCTAATTGAAAGAACATCGTCGAAGGGGTGCTTGCCTGTCTGTATTTTATCGGATACACTCTTCTGAATGTGCACAGGAATTATTTCCACTTTCTTATTTCCTCCATGGAACAACTAGACAAAGGGGAGCGATTTCATCCTCATGTGGTTGATGTTCCACCCATTCGCCCGAAACGAAATGCTTCGTCAATCTTAACAAGTATTACTAAGCAATGGAATGCGTTCCCTCTGTTTCTGGAGAGGGTTTATTGTTTATAGACGTGGGTTATTTTAAAATCAAGGTTGTATAGGCTATTATTCTTATCTAGACTTTTGACCCTAAGACACGATCATCATCATCATTTCGGCCTATACTTGTCCACTGCTGAACATAGGCCACCCCAATCGCTCTACAGCGCAAACGGTCCGATTCCACCTGCGTTCAATGACTTCCTGCAATCCTCACAAGATCGTCGGTCCATCAGGTAGGGGGGTAGACACAGTAAATTTGATCAGGTATAGGTGTATTAACTATATTAATAAGTTACATATTATCCTGATAAACGGGTAAGCAATGTATTAATCTTCGTACATACTCGTATTCCTTAACGTAATATAGGTAATCTGCGGCTCGAGTTCCGGACACCTCTACCTACCTTTTTGTTCATTGGTCGTGATGGCACCTACCTTAGTATAAAGTTTATAAATAAATTATTCAACCGTTATTCAGGATATTGCAAACACTTTATTGTGGGATTTTCCTCTTTTGTCTTAGTTGAGTTGTACAATGTGTTAGAATTGTTGTTAATAAAAATATTTTAACTGTTCAATGTTATCTTGACTATTTCAAAGTGAAGTGCTTCAAAAGAAGAAAGTATGGACAGTGAGTACTTTATTTACACAACATAGTTGAAACATGTTAATAATAAAATGTGTAGTTTTTGATAGGATATTTTTTGTATGAGTGTCGCTTAGTTACAGATTAAAAGGAGACCTGTATATACTGAGTTTTTAGATTAACGCGAATATTACACTTGAAATAAAAGTATTTTTCGGATGCTATCGCGGTTTATTTTTAAGTTTCGAGTTCGTGACGTTTCAAGTGCTTTACAGCGCCCCTGGTCATGGGAAGGACTGAGGTGTAAGACGTCCAAAAGGCATGGGTTTTCCGGGGTACCCTCAAACTTCTACATTATGCGCTGACCATGTGCGCTGCAAAGCACTCGGAAGGTCAAAAATGAAAAATGGAAAATAAACCGCGATAAAATCCGAAAAATAGTTTTATTTTGTGGTGGACTGTATGTATTTCGAATACTATCTACATCCAAAGTGGAAGGGTATTCTTCGCTTCGACTAAGGTTATTTTGATTTACTGTCAAATGAGTGCGACTGAAAATATCGACAAAAACAAACAAATTTGATAAATTCTACGAGAATAAAAATCAACAGCCAGATCTACCTATTAAGCATCACGCCAGATCCCTTTCGGGGCAGGAGAGAACACAGAGTTCTAAAAGGTTCTTTCCAACAGCCGGATGGTTCAGAAAGTTAATACTCATTTTTGTTTTCAGGGAATACAGCATTATTCATTTTAACAATATATCAAGTAAATATGATCGTGAACTGTAAGTTCCACGAACATTCATTAATCCATATAAACCCGCAAACGGCGAGCAACCAATCAGGTTTTGGATTTTCCATGGCCTATCAGAAGAGCACCCAGGAACTAAGTGAGTATAAGACAAATATAAAGTCTTAAGGATTAAATCAAATTTTAGAAAATTAACAAAAGTTATTATATATTTTTTTAGCTTAAGTTAAAAAATAGCTCTTTGAATAAATTTCAATTGTGTATAGAAATCGTAACAAAAAACGCTAGGAGTCATTAAGTAATTAAATAATAATAATAGTATATTCGTTAGTAGTAGACTCGTAGTTACTCGTTGGTCTGGTGGCAAAGCACATCGCTTTGTGATAACGAGGTTCTGACTTTAAATCCTAGGTCGGACAAATGTAGTTTTTCTAACGTAAAACTCCCAGTATGAGTCCCCGGAGTCTGGTATTGTGCCCGGTATATGGCATAGGCTCGCCCCCTATTACATGGGACCTAAGATAGTCGGCGAAACGTGGGTGTACTCAGTACACCTCTGCCACCCCCGCTTGGGGAATAAAGGCGTGACGGTGTGTAATAGAATATTCAGATCAAAATGGTTGTTACAAAATTTGTTTTGTTTACAAAAAGGTGTTCACAAATTTCAATTGTAAAACGACGACATCTGCAGAAGTTAGAAACTGTGTCGCAGATATCGACAACCTACTCCGATTACATAAAAGAATAAAAAAATAGATATTAAGTTAGTATAAAAGTCTTCCAAAACTGTACTTATCTATACAATTAAATAAATTTGAAGTTTCTGTTTGTAATGTCAAACTAACAGCTTTTTACTAAATGCATATGAAAGTATATACGGTACTTATAACAAAAACACAAATTTAAAGAAACTGTCTGTCGGTTTTTTTATCTCCGAAACGGCTGGGCCGGCTTTAACAGGACTTTCATTGGCCGATGGCTGATGTTATAAGGAGTAACTTAGGCTACTTTTATTTTAGAAATATCACACGGTCGAAGTCGCGGAGTACAGCTTTACAGCTAATAATTCATCGGAAAATATTGTTTACAGCAATAATCTGGTTATATGTGCATAATGGCAAAGGAGTCACAATGAATTCTAACAAAATCTTGCGCTATTTCATTTCTCTATCTCTATATATATCATCACGCCAGATCCCTTGCGGGGTAGGCAGAGAGTACAGAGTTCCAACAGGGTCTTTCCTTACAGACCTCTCTCCACTCACACTCTCATAGTTCGTCTCATACACGCTCGCCGGTTACGGAAACTCTTGACTTGTCCTTTAGATAAGACTCGGTATATTTGGTCGTGGTAAGATAGTCTAGATCTTCCCCGGTACCTACATTCTTCCACTTTCGTATTGTATATCTGTTTTGTCGTTCTTTCTTCTGACATTTTTATGTGCCCGAACCAACGGAGCATACCCTTTCTCATCTTGACACCAATACTGTTTTTCATACCTACTCGCTTTCTTACTATGCTGTTGCGAATACGGTTGGTCAGCTTCACTCCACATATATTCCGCAGAGCTCGCATTTCCACCGCATTTATCCTACTTTTATTCTTCTTATACCCAGCTCTCGCTACCATATAACAACGTTTGGACAAGACTCCGTTATGTATTGCCAGCTGTGCCTTTTAGCTTAAGTGCCTTTCCCATCGCACCATTTACTCTGTTACCTGCACTCACTCTTCTCTTTATGTCATGTGGTGTATTCCTATCCTCAGTGAAGGCGCATCCAATATATACAAACTCATTCACTTGCCCCAGCACATCGTTACCAACCACAACCCTTGCATTCGTACTGGTTTCATCCCGTCGAAAAACCTTCATCTTGGTTGCTCTTCTTTACATTCTTTACATTGTTCATGCAGTCTTTTTTCATAACTGTGACTAGTGTTTGCAGATCAGTGGCTGTTGGCGCTATTAAAACCGCGTCATATGCATATAGTAGATGTTTTACCAATAGGTCACCCATTTGTACACCTTCATTCATCGCTTTCAGTCTTTGAAGACTATTTCATTTCTAGTGTTTTATTGTGAAGTGGTACTTGTCCAGTGGTAAGAGCACAAGTGGCTAGGATATAATATATAGGATAGGACACTGAGTAAATAGTCGCAGATTCAGTACTGGAACGGGAGAATTGTGTTACGGACGTTTATGTGACCACGTTTAAAAAAAAATTCACAAAACCAAAGTCTTTAGAATGCAATATTCTGTTTTCAGTTGTCGGGGCACCTACTGAAGATAATCAAGGAAAGGTCTATACCTGTGAATTGAGAAACCTAACCTATGACACTCAATTGTATTGCAGCGAAAACAAAATCATTTTGGACCCAGATGAGTATTCTAGAAGTAAGCTGACAAAACATAATTCGTAATAGAGTTATGTAGCAATAGATAAACTATCGGTAATCTATCGATACTCCGTTCATATTATATCGATTGACGATAGTGAATCGATAGTATTAGTAATATCAAGTACTGTACAACCAGATAGTGTTCAGGGTCTGATGATGAAGCTGAAAGTTGGCCAATGGTACTACCCAATTGCTCAATATAACCCCGCCGTGTTTGGGCTCGTTGGATTAGTATTAACGAGTACTTTAGATCCGGATGGTGCCCAGGGTATGATGATGGAGCCGGAAAGAAGCCATAGGATCTCTTCAACTAAGGAAGATATTTTCGTCGTGTTTTTGCTGTAAAAGCTAGTTTTTTTATAAATGAAAGTTATTGCAATAGTATCTTGCCAAACATTTTTTTTCCGGCTTGTCTGGCTTTATTTAGCGTTTTTGTCAGTGTAAATCAGTGCAGGAGGAAATAATATTCGATGATTAATAATTTATTGATTGTTCTTACTATAAAAGTTTTATCCAGCTTTTTAAACGTACCTATATAGATCTTCAATAAAAAATGTACTAGTACTTTAAGGATAAAACAGCCGACTGGACTGTTTTCGTTTTCGTTTTGCATATTACCTCGTCTACATACATATTTAAGATTTCCTGAAGGATTTTTAATTTGAATATCAATTTTAGAGATTGAACTTTCAAGAGGGCAAGGTAAATTATTATTAGAAGTACCTAATGAAGTTCTATTTCGTTACTTTTATAACTAAGGTTTGAGAACAAATAATTAATATAAAAGTGAAGTTACGTAGTCAACTCGGTGACGTTATAATGCGCCAAATTTACTATAGTGCGACAAGGATATTTTGGCCTGTGGATGACATTGGCAGGGGGCATTGGTGTGAATTAGGGTTATCGGGTAAATTTCATAGCAAACGGCAACTGTGCGACTTTGTGTGCGACTGTCATAAAGTGACATTGCACTTTATGATAACCGTTAGTTCCGATTTTGGCCGCAGGCCAAAATAGCTAAGTATGACTGTAGATCCTGAGATTCCTAGTAACCTGCTTGCTTTACAGAGGCTAACCCTGACCAGTATTTTTACATGGGCGCATCTTTAGCTGCTGCACCGAATTATTTCTTTGTAAGTGACTTTTCCTCTTTTTCTTTTACATTCCAACGGTCCTTTCTGGAACAACAATCTTGATTGTATGTAATTTGTTTGCAGACCTGCGCACCGCTCGTGACGAATGAAATATTAAATGATTTTGACGTACCGCTTAATGAAGTGCTCGGCACTTGCTTCGTGTACAACGGAACAGCTAATAGGTACAATGGCATACCTGAGAGGTACATAAAAGAGACAAAAGCGACGCATCGAACGATCTCCGGTTCGGGTAAGAGTTCATCAGCTTAGGCGATGAAAATATATATATTAATATTGAATGATGACAAGTTAAATTTATCATCAAACTCTCTCGCCTCTATTATTGAGAGAAGACTGCAGGACAGTATAGACTTATTTATTATTACAAGAACTAAAGTTTTGTTGTATAATTTCGTAGTTTTTATCTATCTATCTATACCATCACACTAGATCCCTTGTTGGTTAGGCAGAGAGGACAGGGTTGCAACAGATCCTTTACTTACAGACTTCTCTGGCTATCTCTACTCTCAATTTCTTCGCAATTTGTATCCTATCATAATATTCTGATTTTAACTAAGCCTCAAGAATAAACAATTTAATATATTCGTATGAAGTTACCTCGCCACATTAATGCGGCTACATATCACTACGGTTAAGCAGTGTTCGGTCGGGTCAATCTAAAATGACTATTATGGCATTTTCAGGGTCTTGAATTTATTTTATTTTATTTCAAGGCACGCTAAGCCGGCTATCATTTAATGTGTTAGCCGTTGTGCCAAGTTAGAAGTCTTGTAAGCAGTATAGATAGAGATTGAAGAGGAAGCCAGGGAAGTCTGTAAGGAAAGAACCTGTTGGAACTCTGTGGTCTCTGCCTACTCCGCAAGGGATCTTGCGTGATGATATAGATAGATACATGATACGATCAAACAGCAAGCAGTCAGAAGCAAGATTTGAAAGGAGCTGAAATCTTAAATAATAATTTTACATTACATAGCATTCGTGGTTGGTGGCATCGGATGGAGTACATTAATTGATGAGACCAACGAACTTCTGATTCTCGCGAAGTCGTCACTTGACGGCGATTTCGTCTACACCAAAATGTCCGAACCGTTAGCTGAAATGATAACTACAAATAAATGGACGTACAACTTTCTAAAACCTTATCGGAATGTTGGTAAGTTTTATAAATAATATTCTATATTTCGTTCGGTAATAATTATTCCGGATCGTTGGTGCTACATACCCAAAAACATAGACACAAACAAATTCTGTGTGTCTAACCAGCGCACTCATTGAATAAAGTAGCCGCGTTCACCACTGACTTTTTTCTTAATTTTTTTTTGTAGTGGCCCCACATTTGTATTTAATCCTGTGCCGTGGGTGCGTTTATAAACATAAAAATTCACATACACAAATACCCAGACCCAAACAAATAATTTTGTGTCACACAAAGATTTGTCCCGTGCGGGAATAAAACCCGCGACTATTAGACCCAGGGGGTGGAGCGGCTTAAGCTCTTAACCACTGCGCTGAATCGTCCGTCATTTTGATTCAGTGAGCCGTATGGCTTACACTGAAGTCATTAGACCAAGACTTCGGCATGCGTCCTGGTTAATTGGCGCTCTTTAGCCTTGTAAGAACAACGCGTTCCAGGGTAAACGCACTCCACTCCCTGTTCGCTGGAACGCCCAGCCTAAACAGGGCTTGATAATCTCAACGGTGACTACTTATAACATTACTATAGTCATATATTCAGCACTGTGACGTGATTAGACATCGCGTGAACCGCGATATGGTGCAATTTCAAAGTGATTGGCGTAAGCGGATAGTGGCGGGATATGATTAAGAAGTATTCACATATTACAGGATTTGCTGTTACTGCGGGTAATTTTTTTTCAAGCGAAACAGTGTATGCGGCCAGCATGACTACACAGAATATGACCGGAGTTGTGAGTATTCCCAATTATGTTATTGTTGATTTTTTGAGGAAGCTGCTTCTTGATCTAGTGATTTTAGATTACGAGGTCTTGGTTTCGAAGACTAGTTCTGACGAATTGTAGCTTTTCTATTGAGATATTCCGATTATCCGTTCGGAGTCTAGAATAGTGCCAGGTGAAATGGAAACAGGCATAAGCCTGTAATAGGGTCCCACGTAATGGTCTCACGTAATAGGGGATAACCCCTATTACGTGGGACCTAACCTCGTCGGCGAAAAGTGTACACAATACATCTCTGTTATCGTGCGTGAGGAATATAGTCGTGGGTGTTTATTTCTTTAACTATCTCTATCTTCACCAGATCACCAGGTCCCTTGCGCAGTGGGATCTATTTAATTGGGCATCTTTAAACTCAAACACAAATAACTTATTATGTATAAGTCCTGCGGGGGCGCTTACAAATCGTCAATTAACATTATTTTTTACACCGTCTCGCCTATATCCCACGTTTCCCCGACGATGTTAGGTCCCATGTTATAGGGGGCGACCTTATTGATATATACCGGGCACAATTCCAGACTCCGGACTCGTACTGGGAAGTTTTGTTAGAAAAACTACACTTGTCCGGCCTAGGATATGAACCCAGGACCTCGTGATCACAAAGCCATAAGCTTTGCCACTAGACCAACGAAGCAGATTTTTTTAAATCTAATTTAACTACTAATCTATCATCGGATCGGAACGCGGCCTCCACTGAGAAGATCCGGCGAAGAAACTCAGCGGGCTTGTCTTTTTTATTTAATTCTCTTTGTCCATTTTTCCTTTCTATTTTTTTTTTAATCATATTGTGTGGATGCGATGTTTAGGTTACGAATTAATAGTTAACGATCTAGCTCCAGTGTGATGCCGTACGACCGAGATATGAGACTAATGATGTTATTTATAAAGCGTGTCTAAAGGATTCTAGATGGACCAGTCCCCACAAGCAGCACCCGTTCACGAGCGTGACTACTTGAGCAGCCATTACCGCCCTCGGCCATATTAGGGAATGGAAGTGACCCGCACCAAATAGACACTGCAAGCATAGACTTTTAGAGAGTTCTATACTGGTCCACTCAGAATCCTCTAGCTTTTCATTATAGCATATATTTAAAAATAGGCTTATATCTCAGTCGTAAGGCAGCACACTGGAGTTGGATCGCATTAATGATTGTGTATAATATAAAAATGTATGTATTTATACAAAAAAATATGAAAAAAAAATGAATGGAGAATTAAACAAAAAAGACAAGCCCGCTGAGTTTCTCGCCGGATCTTCTCAGTGGAGCCCGCGTTCCGATCCAGTGGGAGATTAGTAAGTTAAAAAAAATGTAAATATTACACTTTGTAAGCACCCCCGCAGGGTTTATGCAAAATAAACGATTTGAGTTTGAGTTTATAGACGTATTTAATGTTTTATGTTTTCAGATAATGTTCCTGAAATATGATTCAGCGAAACACAACTTAACTATATTGAGGGAGCCCGGTAATGATCCTGTTCTAATTGAAGATATTACAGTTGGGTCTATGTTCGGGGCAGCGCTCGCTGCAGCCGACTTAAATAGAGATGGATTAGCGGAACTGCTGGTCGGTGCTCCAGCCTATTCCGACGAAGGAGCGGTTGAGTGTGGAGCCGTTTACATTTACTTAGGCTGTGACTTGGTAAGAGTTATTTTTATAAGATTAAGCTGCGAGCTTAACTACTACACATTCTACCGGTGGAACAGTCACCATTCTCTTGCTGGCATTTTCATCAATCAATAATATAATAGATCTGAAAGTTTGTTTATTTTTTGTTTAAACGCGCTAATCTATGCAACTACCAATTGGATTTAAAAAATTCTTGCTATGATTGCCCAATTTTTCAGTAAGCTAATGACCAGTGTTGTTGTAGTTATTTACTGAATACCGGCCTGTGTCTATCGTTCCCTTTTTAGCTAAAGTCTTAGAGCGACTTGTTTACAGACAACTTAGCTATTGCCTTTCCAGTAATAATGTTCTGAACCACTTTCAATCGGGATTCTGTTCTAGTTCTGTCATAGTACGGTTACTGAGCTTGTTTAGGTTATTTAACATTATGCTACGACCTTAGGAGCAGAGCAAAAGTAAAATAAAATATACCAATAGCACAAACAGATCGTTAACGTAACGCTAACGAGGTGATATGCCATCCTTTTCATACTACAAATTTAGCAGATAAAGATGAACGTGACGGTACGTTTTCTCAACAAAATTACAATAACGTAAATTTGTACGTGCTATTCCTTAGGTTTCTGAGGTTATGTGTTACTTAAATAATACGTTAAGTCAAACAAGGATTTCTTTGAACTTATTTCTGGCATAATGTTTGTAGGAATCAATCAGAAGTAAGAGAACGAAGTTTATGATAGTAGGCAGCAACGAAGGTGCAAGATTCGGGTCGGTAATTAATACGCAAGACATAGACGGAGATAGTTTTCCAGGTAACCGTTCATTTTTCTTTGTCTCATGGTAATTGTTAATTGACACATGATGACGGACTATTTGGCGCAGTGGTTAAGTGCTTAAGCCTATCCGCCGACTAGGTTGAATAGTCGCGGGGTCGATTCCCGTACGGGACAAATCTTTGTGTGACCCACAATTTGTTTCGGTCTGGGTATTTGTGTATTTGAATTTTCATGTTTATAAACACACCCACGACACAGGAATAAATCCTAGAGTGGGACTACGTTTTTTGTAAAAATACGTGATAAATCTCTTGAAGTCTGAGAAAATCTATTTTTGTATAATATTTAGTATTTTAAAGGTTTGGTTAAATAGCCGACGGAGCGCGACGGGAGCGTGACGGTAGCGCTCGGCTACGTTCGGTTGTGACGTCTGCCGTTGAGCCAAGCGGGGCAGCACTGTGTGGCGTCTCACGTACATTTTAGTGCATTACAACTCTCCAAGCCGCGCCACCGTCGCGCTCCCGTCGCGCTGCATCGGCTATGTGGCGAAATGAGTAAAAGATGCCATCTCAGCGCCTTGAGACCGCGCTATCATAATATAATATGTAAACAATAGAACATCTAAGTATCTGCTAAAGGTTCGTACAAGAATCACGCACACAGACACGTGCTCTAAGCGGCTTCCCGTCTGATTTAAGACGGAAATACCTGGTGAGACCTTTCGCGAAGCGAAGCGAAGTTAGACTCAGATGGTATACTGTTTATTTATCTTTACAGTGACGGTATTACCAAGGGTAAGCGTTCAAATCAGTTAGTCTGAGATGGATTATCTTTTGTGGCATTTTCACATTCGGTCTCTGTGCTTCGGAAAGAACGCTAAGCCGCTGGTTGGATGTGAATATAATGCATCCACAACTCAGGAATAATTCCTAGTGTATGGCTACTTTTTATCAAAAAAAAATAGTATGTTTGTCGTCGAAATTATTAGAAAAAGTCTGTAGCTATTTCTAAAACACAAAAATCTTTTCTGACAGAAATCATAGTGAGTGCTTATAACGAGGATGGATTCGGTTCGGTGTACGTTTTATCAGGATACGAAGTGTACAATACATTGATAAGACTCAAGACGAATAAGAATATTGCAATAACTGAGTTGAAGTCGACGCAGCGGATCAGACAGAATGACATCAGAGGGCTTGGATTTAGTCTTCAGTTTGTATCGGATGTAGATGATAACGGCTGTAACGGTAAAAGTTAAATTTTGTTTAAAACTTGACTCCTAGCTCTGTGTAACTGCGGTGTTCTTGGCGGTCGCCAAGGTTAAGTAGCGTTTGGCTAGGTCAGCCTGAAATGGGTGACCATTTGTGGCATTTTCACATTCGAGCGTCTTCGTCATTCGGAAGCCACGTTCAGCCGTTGCTCTTGGTTTCCACGTAATGTAGAATTCGTTAAGCCACGTTGGAAAGGGCGGCTTGTATGTTCCAACAGCATGTGGCCACAAAAATGCCATGCATAGACATATATCTGAATGGCTGTGTGTATACGACTATGACGCCAAAGAAAAGTTATTGCAAATCCCCTTGTAAACAAAATTTTGCTGCATTTCAAAACACCCATCAATCCCACACACTCCATCACACGCACGATCACGCACTTTTGTTTTTTCTTTTTCTTTTATAATTACATTAGTTAAATGATGTCAAATTGTGTAATACAGAATAGGGAAGACACTGTCTCCTGTAATATAATTTATACTACTAGCACAGGAGGCAGATTTATTACTAACCTTAACATACTGTATTACGTTAGCAATAAATTGATTTTGTTCTTTTTTTATTTTGTTGCCTATAAAGTATCACCTAATCTCTCTTACTTTGATTTGTTAGAGAAGGCACAGTAATGGGACAGCATCGGCTGATATTATATAAATCCTCCATTTAAAAGTTCTCATTTATTATATCTAATCTAACTACTAAACTACCTCGATGCGAAACGCGGCCTCCACTGAGAAGTTCCGGTGAAAAAAATAGCGTGCTTTTTTATTTAGTTCTCTTTTTCCTTCAATTTTTTTGTGTGTGTGCGTGTGAATGATCTACGCTGTTGGTCGCGGGGCCTTTACAGCTTCACCGGATAAGAGGGCGAGCGTGCAACCACTACGCTCGAGCCAGAAGGGCAAGGGGGCAACTAGCTCAAGGGCGCATCAAGGAGGAATGGTCTCGGCTTGGGCAGTCGCTATGGGGGAGGGCGTATACAAGGTGTCTCGCCGTGGTGCTCTGCACCGGCCGGCAACCAGGGGATTCTCCGACCTCGCTGGCGAGGTCGGTGTCTTCGCAACATTGTATAGGTACCATGTTGAGCTCCAGTGTAATGTTAACGACCGAAATATGAGACTAATGATATTATTTCTAAAGTGTCTAAAGGATTCCGGATGGACAAGAACCCAGTGGTGAATAATGCACGTAGGTCCAGAGTCCGAATCCTAGACAGAAAAAAATGTGATTTTACCATAGAAAGATTTCCAAGAGCAGTCAGGAATATGGCATTGTGGCAGTACAAGGAATCTAATATCGTCGGCGAAAAGTGGATGACATAGTAGTAAAAGTCAAAGTCAAAGTCATTAATCATTTATTTGGATAGGCCAATACATAAGCACTTACAAACGTCAAAATTATTACATTTTTTACCACTACCGCCGGATCGGAACGCGGCCTCCACTGAGAAGATCCGGCGAGAAACTCAGCGGGCTAGTCTTTTAATTTAATTTGTTTGGCCTTTCCGACAACCATTTTTTTGTTTTTTAAAAATTGTATTATACATCATTTATAAATGTTGCTGATTGAGGAGCTGCTCAAACCCAGTCTGTTTTTTCGTCAAGATAATCCGAAATTTTATAATACCCTTTCTTACAGAGTCTAGTTTTAATTGCCTTTTTAAACTTATTGATAGGCATGTTTCGGAAATCTATGGGTAATTTGTTGTAGAAGCGTATACAGTACACCTCTGCTATCCCCGCTTGACGGTATTTTTTAGTTAATAGGTTTAAATTTCATCCTATTTACCAGAATTGGCTGCGGGTTCACCTCAAAATGCATCAGTACTTCTGTTTAAGTGTATACGATCAGTCAACGTGACCATGTCAGCGAGACAGATTGGTGAAGCGGTAAGTTTATATTTTTAACTGATTTATTCGATCGACTGTCTCATTGGTCTAGTGGCAAAGCGCCGCGCTTTGTAATCACGCGGTCCTGGGTTCAAATCCTAGGTCGAACAAATGTAGTTTCAAAACGAAAAATTCCCAGTGTGAGTCCGGAATCTGGAATTGGCCCGGTATATGACAATAGGCTCGCCCCCTATTAGATGGGACCTAACATCATCGGCGGAACGTGAGTGTACTCAGTACTCCTCTGCCACTCCCGCATGGGGAATATAGGCGTGACGGTGTGTGTGTTATTCGATTTGACCAAACGTGGCACATTATGATATCTTTTTGAAATGATCGTGTACTGGTATTTTTTATGACATTAGTGTAATCATTTTTATTAAGAAAGAATATATTTTTGAAAACAAGCTTTTATAGCAAAATCACAACAAATATATCTTGCTTAGTTAAGGAGGGCCTATGGCTTCCTTCCGGCTCCATCATCAGACCCTGGCCACTATCCAGGTATAAAGTACTCGTCAAGACAAATCCAACGAGTCCAAACACGGCAGGGTTATATTGATTTAATTTTGTGGTTCCATTGGCCACCTTTCAGCTTCATTATCAGACCCTGAACACTATATGATTGTATAGTAGTCTCAATACCAATCTAACAAGTCTAAACACGAGGGGGTTACGTTGTATAGTTCACATGTTCCTATGGCCACCTTCCGACTCCATCATCAGACCAGCTCCATGGTATCATATGCTTTGTTACCTGAATTACATACGTATGCCCAGTTTCAGCTCAATTGGAAACCCGCAAGTGCTTGAAAAATGGATGGATCACAAGATTTGAACCGGAACGACAGACGGACAGACATACGCACATTACAAGTTAAATAAATATATATGATCACGCCAGCTCCCTCGCGGGGTAGGCAGAGAGGACAGAGTTCCAACAGGTTCTTTCCTTACATACCTCTCTGGCTTCCTCCACTCTCATAGTTCGTCTCATACACACTCGCCGGTTACGGAGACTCTTGACTTGCCCTTCAGCTAAGACACGGTCTATTTGGTCATGGTAAGATAGTCTAGGTCTTCCCCGGCACCTACATCCTTCCACTTTCGCATTGTATATCTGTTTTGTCATTCTTTCTTCTGGTATCCTTTCTATATGCCCGAACCAACGGAGCATACCCTTTCTCATCTTTACACCGATACTATCTTTCATACCTACTCGCTTTCTTACTACGCTGTTGCGAATACGGTCAGTCAGCGTGACTCCGCACATCTTCCGCAGAGATCGCATTTCGACCGCATTTATCCTGCTTTCGTTCTCCTTCTTACATACCCAACTCTCACTGCTATATAACAGCGTTGGGACAAGCACTCCGTTATGCATGGCCAGCTTTGCCTTTTGGCTTAAGTGCCGGCTCCCAAGTAGCCTTCCCATCGCACCATTCACTCTATTACCTGCATTCACTCTTTTTTTTTTTTGAACTCTCTTTTTGAAATACTCAGACCGGAACAAATAATTGTGGATCACACAAAGATTTGTCCCGTGCGGGAATCTAACCCGCGACTGTTAGACACAGTGGGCGGAGCAGCTCAAGCTCTTAACAACTGCGCTAAATCGTCGTCAAATCAGCTCTTCTCTCTCAGCGGTGTATTTCCCATCCTTACTGAAGGCGCATCCAAGATATACAAACTCATTCACTTGCGCCAGCACATCGTTACCAACCACAATCCTTGCATTCGTTCTGGTTTCTTCCCGTTCAAAAACCATAATTTTGGTTTTCTTCACATTTAAATGTAAGCCATTGTTCATGCAGTCGTCTCTCATAACTGTGACTAGTGTTTGCAGATCAGTGGCTGTTGGCGCTATCAAAACCGCGTCATCTGCATACAATAGGTGGTTTATCACTAGATCACCCATTTTTACCCCTTCAGTCATCGCATACAGTCTTTGAAGACTTTATCCACATACACTATAAACAGTCTAGCGGACAACACGCAACCCTGCTTGACGCCGGTTTTAACGTCAAACCAAGGTGACATGTTACCACCCACCCGTACGCATGCCTTGCTGTCCACGTAGGTGGACTGGACGACTCGCAGCAGGGTGCCGTTTATACCATACTCTGGCAAAATGTCCCAAAGTCTCTTTCGCACGACTCTATCAAACGCCTTCAAACAAGTTAAATAAAAGCTTTTAAAAATATAGTTATTTTATTTAACTTGACACCTACTTCAGAATTATCAACAAATAAGTATTGAATTGATCTATAGGATAGAATAAGGACCCTGTCATAACGGCGGGATTTCCAGTTTTTTGTAAGATTTTTTAAATTTTCAGACTCTCAAAAATAAAACACTGACAGTTGAAGTGTGCGCACAAGTCGTATATCCAAATAAACCGAAATCCGTTTTTGGAGGTAAGATTATCTTTAAATTATTAATTATCAGCTACTGACGTCCTTGTTGATGTAATAGCGTAAGATGTGGCTGGCGATCACTGGGTCCTGGATACGAACTGGGTCGGACAAAGTGGTATAGACACTATCGAAAAAATCTTAGCAGTAACCCTTAGGTCTAGAATAGTACCTGTTAAAATGGAAATAGCCTTACCCCTTATAAAATTGAACCCTCACATTATCTGCGAAATATGAGTGAACACAGTACACTTCTGGCATATCTGCTTGAGGAATCTGACCGTGACGGTTTATTTTATTTTATAGACATACAACATAGACAGAGGCGCTCGCAGCGGTGTTCCTACTGATTATCAAGGTTAAGCAGCGTTCGACTCGGTCGGCCTGAGATTAGTGACCGTTTGTGGAATTTTGTGGCATTACTTTGGAAGGCACGCTAAGCTATTGGTTACAGCTATCACTTAATGTGGTAGACGTTAAGCAGAGTTAGAAGCTTTAAAGGCGGCTTGATAAGTTTCAATAGCAGGTGGCCACAAACTTGCCTCCACCAATCCGCACTGGGTCCGCGTGGTGGAGTATGATCTAATCTCTCTCACCTCGGTTTGTGAGAGAAAGCAGTATACTGCCCACTGCTGGCCAAGGCTCTGTATATAATCTGGGCTGTAATAATATAATCAGCCTATAGGCTGATTATATTATTACAGCCCAGATTACAATCAAAACATGACAGTCACTCATTTAAAAGTAGTGGCACATATCTGGATTGTAGTCCACAATATTTATTATGTGTACTCAGTTACAAATCTAAATTAAAATAAATCCATCAAGATTTCTATTTAGGAGCCCTTCCTAGGGCCGTAGGGCTTTACAGTAAGGTCTTATCTTGTTATCTCGCCTTGCAAGAATATACTCTAATGAACACCTCTGTTTTCATTAAGGAAAACACGGAGCAATAGAGTTGCACAAAATTCCCCAAAGTCAATAGCCTGTATTACGAAATAAATGGCCAATAAAATTGCATAATTGTCACGTCACCAGAGCTTCCAAAATATTCACCAACAAAATTGCACATAAATCACGACAGTTATATTTTAAATAATCCTGTTGGTTAATATTTACACATAGCTTCCTTTTTGTTCACTCCTAGACAGCTAGTTTTCCTAATTTAATAAATAGTATATCAGTGTACCCTGTCGGACTGCTTAGCAAGGCTTGTCTAACAAATCGTGGCGAGAGAGATTAAGGGGCTACATCTAAAAACATGTGTTTTGGTACCCCATGCAATTTAAAAAGTATATGGATTAGAAACTTAATATTTCGAAATATGATTTTTGACTGTATGCTTTAGAATCTGGTAAAAGGGATACAGGATTATACAAAACATACTCGATAGAAAAAAAATATTAAAGTCATCTCTATTGAAATAAAACTATTTTACGGATTTTATCGCGGTTTATTTTTTATTTTTAGTTCCCGACGTTTCGAGTGCTTTGCAGCACCCATGGTCACGGGACGGACTGAGGTGTTAGACGTCCAAAAGGCATAGTTGTTCCGGGGTACCCTCAAACTTCTTAATTATTTTTGTTGTTGTTGGTCCGATCTACGCAGAATGAGCTCACGGTGTCTTGAGGTCTTGCAGTGTTATGCTTGGTTTTGGATTTGATTATATTAATTACCGGATCCCAAGACGATGAAAGCACCCAGCCATCTTCTCTATTGAAATTAGTATGTTTTATAGTTTCAATAGCCTCGCGAACCATCCTTGGTAGAAATCGGTGTTCTTTCACGAGGATTTGTGGTCTATCAAATCTGATGTTATGGCGGGTGCGGTCAAGGACATGTTTACAGACTGCAGACTTCTTTGAGCGACGGAGTTTTAGGTCAGCTATGTGTTCTTTAACCCGAGTTTTTACCGGTCTTTTTGTTTGTCCTATATAAGAGAGACCACATTCACAATCAAGCTTTTAAACTTCTGCATCTTGTAGAGGGATCTGACACTTGACAGATGGTAAAAATTGACTGATCTTCTTCGGTGGCTTATAAAATGTTTTAATCGAAGCACGCTTCAAGATGTAGCCAATCTTGTCCGTGACTCCTCTCATGTAAGGTAGTACAGCAGGGAGACGCTCAACTGTGGCTGGTTTCACTCGGTTACTGTGACGTTGGCGTGGGACTCGAAGCTTATTGTCGTACAGGACTTGCTTGACATGTTGAAGCTCGGCAGCCAGATGTTTCTTGTCACAGATCCCTTGTGCTCTCTGAAACAAAGATTTACCCACGGTAGCTAACTGTGTTGGATGGTGGTGAGATTCACCGTTTAAGTACCTATCAGTATGGGTCTTTTTTCGATAAACCGTATGGCTTAAGGTGTTGTTGGGGTTACGGATTACTAACACATCTAGGAAAGCTAGGGAATTGATTGCCTCCAACTCCATTGTAAACTGAATTTTAGGGTTAATGGAGTTAAGCTGATTTAGGAATACATGAATATTGTCAGATGGTAATATTGTGAAAGTATCATCTACGTACCGCTTGTAGACACTTGGCTTTACAGGTGAGGTACGAAGGGCTGTCTCCTCAAAGTCTTCCATGAATATATTGGCAACAATGGGAGATACAGGGGAGACCATCGCCACGCCATCTACTTGCTTGTAGAACTGCTCCTTCCACAATAAGTAGCCAGATGTAAGGCAGTGTCTCAATATTTCTGAGTATTCTGCTGGCATGTTGTTCTCCGCTAGTTTCCTTTCTACAATTTCGACACAGTCTTGTACAGGTAGGCATGTGAATAGTGACTGGACATCGAAAATGGAAATTGTAGAAAGGAAACTAGCGGAGAACAACATGCCAGCGGAATACTTAGAAATATTCAGACACTGCCTTACATCTGGCTACTTATTGTGGAAGGAGCAGTTCTACAAGCAAGTAGATGGCGTGGCAATGGGCTTCCCTGTATCTCCCATTTTTGCCGATATATTCATGGAAGACTTTGAGGAGACAGCCCTTCGTACCTCACCTGTAAAGCCAAGTTTCTACAAGCGGAACGTAGATGATACTTTCACAATATTACCATCTGACAAAATTCATGTATTCCTAAATCATCTTAACTCCATTAACCCTAAAATTCAGTTTACAATGGAGTTGGAGGCAAATAATTCCCTAGCTTTCCTAGATGTGTTAGTAATCCGTAACCCCAACAACACCTTAAGCCATACGGTTTATCGAAAAAAGACCCATACTGATAGGCACTTAAACGGTGAATCTCACCACCATCCAACACAGTTAGCTACCGTGGATAAATCTTTGTTTCAGAGAGCACAAGGAATCTGTGACAAGAAACATCTGCCTGCCGAGCTTTAACATGTCAAGCAAGTCCTGCACGACAATAAGCTCCGAGTCCCACGCCAACGTCACAGTGACCGAGTGAAACCAGCCACAGTTGAGCGTCTCCCTGCTGTACTACCTTACATGAGAGGAGTCACGGACAAGATTGGCTACATCTTGAAGCGTGCTTCGATTAAAACATTTTATAAGCCGCCGAAGAAGATCAGTAAATTTTTACCATCTGTCAAGTGTCAGATCCCTCTACAAGATGCAAGAGTTTACAAGCTTGATTGTGAATGTGGTCTTTCTTATATAGGACAAACAAAAAGACCGGTAACCACTCGGGTTAAAGAACACATAGCTGACCTAAAACACCGTCGCTCAAAAAAGTCTGCAGTCTGTGAACATGTCCTTGACCGCACCCGCCATAACATCAGATTTGATAGACCACAAATCCTGGTGAAAGAACACCGATTCCTACCAAGGATTGTTCGCGAGGCTATTTAAATTAAAAAACATCCTAATTTCAATAGAGAAGATGGCTGGGTGCTTCCATCGTCTTGGGATCCGGTAATTAATATAATCAAATCCAAAACCAAGCATAACACTGCAAGACCTCAAGACACCGTGAGCTCATTCTGCGTAGATCGGACCAACAACAACAAAAATAATTAAGAAGTTTGAGGGTACCCCGGAACAACTATGCCTTTTGGACGTCTAACACCTCAGTCCCTCCCGTGACCATGGGTGCTGCAAAGCACTCGAAACGTCGGGAACTAAAAATATAAAAAATAAACCGCGATAAAATCCGTAAAATAGTTTTATTTCATGTGTAATGTTCGCGTAAATCTAAGAACTCATCTCTATTGCTTTACGTTTTCTAATTCCAATGCGAAATACTTACTTACTAATCAGTAGAATTTACTTAAAAATATACATACATTCCTTTTATAATAATAATAATACCAGCACTGTTAAGAAAATGTCCCACCGTTGGGCACGGGGCTCCTCTCAAACTGAGAGAGTTTAGGTCATAGTCCACCACGCTGGCACAGTGCGGGTTGGCGAAACTCACACACCTTCGAGAAACTCTTAGGCATGCAGGTTTCTTCACGATGTTTTCCTTCACCGTATTCCTTTAACCAGATTCTAAAACATACCGTTAAAATCATATTAAGTCTCGAGACCATATATGTACTTCTCGAAGTGCATTGAAAACAAAATCACGTTTTTATCGCAATATCCTCTTAAGTCATACTTCACACCTCGTGGACTCAGTGTGAATTCGCGGAGGGTTTCTAATTAACAACACATTATTATGATTTCAGTGCTTAACGTTTCTAACAATGTCTTCGGAGAGGGGGCATATATTCCACACCCTAACTTCAGTATAGATATATCTTGCGAATCTTGCTCGCGAGAATTGAGATGCCGGAATATAACTATAGAAATTGTAAGTTGTCTACTTAACATATGTATAAATAACTAGTGGACGTCTGCGATTTGGTCTGAATATGTTTTTAGCAGCCTAGTGGTTAGACCGTTGGACTGCAAAGTCAGAGGTCTCGGGTTCAAACCCAGGCACGCACCTCTGTCTTTTCGAAAGCATGTGCGTATTAAAAATTAACTATCACTTGCTTTGATGGTGAAGGCAAACATCGTCAGGAAACCTGCATGCCTGAGAGTTTCTCGAAGGTGTGTGAAGTTCGCCAACACGCATTGGGCCAGCGTGGTGGACTATGGCCTAAACCCTCTCAGTTCGAGAGGAGGCCCGTGCCCAACGGTGGGGCAGTTTCTTAACAGGGGTAATATTATGATTATTATGATGTTTTTTTATATAAAAAAAAGCAAAGCTAGGAATTATTACTGTGTCGTGAGTGCGTTTACAAACATGAATTTCATATACACAAACACGTAGCCCGAAACAAATGTTTTTCGGTCACACAAAAACTGCCTTGTTGCTGTGGCAAACCGATTCGCTTTGTGATCACGAGGTCCTGGTATCAAATCGTAGGTCGGACAAATGTAGTTTATCTAACGGAAACATCCAGTATGAATCCGGAGTCGGGTATTGTGCCCGGTATAAGCCAATATATAAGATTTACGATTCATTTGGAAGTCGGCTGTTCCACGCTGCGCTTGCCAATACGTGGTATCCACTCTAGAATCTTTCTGCCCCAATACCCTCCCGATCTTCGCGCTATTTGGCCCGACCATTGCCACTTTAGCTTAGTAATCCAACGGACTATGTCACTGACCTTGGTTCTTCTACGAAACCCCTTATTCTTGATTCGAATAATTAGAGAAACTCCGAGCATAGCTCTTTCCATAGCCCGCTGAGCAACTCTGAGCTTTTTATGAAACCTATTGTAAGAGATTCGAGATTGCTATTTACATTTTATTGTGAAACCAGGTCCTCATAGTCGTCGTGACATCGTTAGTTTATTGTTTTCCGATAAATTAATTTATTAATATTGCCTGAAGATCTCATCAAACAGTCGTAGAATTAATTTCGTTCACTCAGCTATTGAGTGACAAAATACAGAATGAGGGCGCTTCGGTATTTCTTCGATTAAATTTCCTTAATTTATTTTGTTCAGCGTGTACTTACGCATGTTGTGTTACTCGCGCTGTAACAAAATTGTCAAGATAATTAAAGGAATTAAGTGTAGGTGAAGATAAATTCACTGTAGACTGTCACAACAGTGTGTCTTGCCCATTTTTTTTGTTTTTTATTTTATTTTAAACGTAGCCCCACACTAGGATTTATTCCTGTGTCGTGGGTGCGTTTACAAACATGAAAATTCACATACACAAATACCCAGACCGGAACAAATAATTGTGGATTACACAAAGATTTGTCCCGTGCGGGAATCGAACCCGCGACTATTAGATACAGTGGGCGGAACGGCTTAAGCTCTTAACCACTGCGCTAAATCGTCCGTCACACTGATTATAAAATATACGATGTAATGTTAGCGGTCCTAGAGCGAAAGCCTATGTCAAGTATCCAATGCTTACTGTTTATTGGTAATAAAAAAATAATAAAAAGATCATTTCAATAAGTAAGATCTACCTATTGACCTATGCAAACACACCGGTACACCGAAGATATGTACCGGCCAGCTAATGAGCCGTGCCGCCCCTCAATTCAATTCTCGTTTGGTATAGGTGTTATTTTCATGCACTAATTTAGTATTGTTATGGAGATGTTACTTATTGAAGTGTTCTTTATTTCATGTTTTTTATTACCAGTGAACAGTGGGCATGGGATACATCACCTGGGCGTTCGCTTCAGGAGGACTGACCTTACACCTGTTCCTCGTGGTCACACAAAACAGTATAGATAAATTTATGTAAGGCTCGAGAATACTCTGGCAAGTCCTGCGGCTACGGTAAACAGTTATAACTTGTGGTCTTATTCATAAATGGCTATGAAAGAATAAAGGTGTCAGGTAAATAAGGCAAGACAAGCCATCAGATTTTTCTTTACGAATTCATTACGTTCGAAAAGTTTATTCTTATGGAAACTAACATTTTTAACCAATAGCGTAATGGAAGAGAGGCTTACACTCACTAGTGGATAGATGCAGTAGCTGATGATAATTGATTTTCCAATTTAGAAGTGCCATATAACTATAATCTAAGATTAACTTTTGTTTAAGCCTGCCCACGATTGAAGACTGAATGAATTAAAACAATTTTAGGTAATTTAAGTATGTCATACACATGTAACATGTATGTATTAAAAAAAGTCGATTCAGAAGCTGATGTGAAAAAACTTTCAGGTGTTTTTTACTTATTGTTACACGTTGTATATTTAATTTCTTTGATCTAGAAAACGGAGGAGGCGGCCGATTACAATTTTACGACACAAGCTCAAATGAAACTTAGCGATATATTATCCAGCACTGGTAAGTTTGAAACTAGTTTCCTCTTAATCTCTATTTTAGATTCAAATCAATCGGTTTATCCTGATGTTACTATTTATATAATTCTTGGTCTAACGGTAGACCACACTTAAACATAACTATAAAGTTTCTAGCACTGTGGCGAAATGAAGCCATTTTAAATAAATCAGCATATTATACTGTAGCATTGCTAGACATCCAGAAGTGAAAATTGGTGGAAGCAGGTTTGTGGCCACCCGCTGTAGAAATTTATCAAGCCTCCCATAAGGCTTTCAACTTGAACCAGATATCTTCCGAAGCATGGAGATGTTCGAAAATGAAAATTTCTCACCCATCTCAGACTGACGGAGACGAACACTGCTTTACCTTGGTGATCGCGAGGTTTTTATTACAAGCTTTTATTTAACTTGCAGTGTTCGCATGTCTGTCTGTCTGTCTTTCCGGTTTAAATCTTGTGATCCATTTTTCAAGCACTTGCGGGTATCTGATTGATCTGAATTTTGGCATACGTATGTAATTTCGGTGACAATGCAATAATATGGTGTTATGGAGCTGGTCTGATGATGGAGTCGGAAGGTGGCCATTAGAACATGTAAACTATACAAAGTAGCCCCCTCGTGTTGAGACTGTTGAATTGGTATTGACAAGTACTATAAAACCAGATAATATTTAGGATCTGATGATGGAGCCGGAAGAAAGTCATAGGAATTCCTCAATTAAGCAAGAAATCGTCGTTGTGTTTTTGCTTTAAAAGATTGTTTAGGTCAGTGGCGGTGTTACACCTTTGCCACCAGTAGGCTATTCAATTTTTGCCGCTCCTACTAACCTCTGCAATTCAATACCCTCATTCACAATCATATTAATTACATTTTCTTTGTCAATCAAATACAATTGTATGATTTGTGCTCTATCGTCATCATTACAACAGCTTTTTCCCGTTCTTAATATGATTGTGAAGTAAGGGATCGTCGCGTTAGTTCCTAGATTTTTCTCACAACTCACGATGTAGTGAAGTTTACGCAAGAAATAGTCTTTGGGTATATTTTTGAGCTTCGAAAAGCTTAATTATGTACTACGAATAAAAATATTTTTGAGCCAAATTTGCCACCCCTCTAAAATTTGCCGCCCTAGGCTCAAGCCTACTCAGCCCGCTGGCAAATGCGCCACAGGTTTAGGTCATTCTCAAATTAAATATATTTTCTTTAACGATACCTTCATCTTTTTTTATCATGGTCTTTAGCCTCACACTGCTAGGCAACGGACTCTCAAAGGGGAGAAAGCGTAAAGACGTCTCCACTCCACGCTTTTGTTGTAAGGCTTTGTGTCTTGTGTGATTTTTTCCCAATTTAGGTAAAGACGGCTACCATAATTAATTGTGTTTTGCTAGGCTTTTCTGTTATTTCACTCCCGACCAAATCCATCTCCTTTATATTCGAATATTCATTATATTTTTATCCAATTAAAAATACTACAGATTTCGACGGCACTGCTGTGATGACAAGTCCTTACAGCAGTTTATCGCATAGTATAGACATATACCGCCATTGCGAAGATGATGATTGTCACCCGAGGTTTTCTTTGGAGTTTTTGTGGGATGGCAGGTACGAGAGAAAGCTTTACTCTTCATACATAATATACCTTACAATGCGACAAGGAACTTTTGGCTCGTAGGCGAAATTGGTCCTGACGCTGTCATCCAGTGAACTGCCACTTCATGACACTCGCAGAGTTGACGTTAGCTATGACATTCCCAAGTTCTTTATTCCATTAGAATCCGTATCGACCCACCTGTTAAAATATCTCCTTGAAAGTAAGTAACATCAATTTCAGACCAACTCTCCCTTGTTAATGTCATCCACAAGCCAAAAGATCCTGGTCGCACTATGCGTTTTTCTATTGCGTAGGCATCTTCTCCTATGAGATGCCATATTAATTACGTTAACATCATAAAACATAATGAAATTGTCATCATCATCACGTATAGCGATGTACTTTCAGTGATGCGATTTACGAACAACATTTTATGTCAGAGCAGGGGAAGCCATTGTTTAGGCTCCGGTGTCAACCGGTGTAGCACCTGTGTGTAGCAACTCCAATCCGTCGCTCAATTTTCTAGTAGGTCAGTACTCCACGACGTGCTGGATAGTCTGTACTAAGTCTCCAAAGTCACAACATGGAGAATAAGTGATACCCTACTCGTGCAGATGATGATCGCACCTTGCGATTCAGGTTCTGATTCAGTTGAAGGAGGACGACACCAGCCGTTGCTCTGAAAAGCCCGGTACTACAGTCGAGGGATCAACTATGGTGATTTTACCCTAGGAGGCATCCGAACTCCTATTGCTTTTGCTATTCTGACCTGATGTTGGGGTGGTTCTGGATGTATACAAGCTGTAACATAATAAACGCAAGACCTGAAAGTCATCATCATCATTCATCATCAGCCCGTGTCAGTCCACTGCTGGACGTAGGCCTCTCCCATGGCACGCCACTGAGCTCGATCTTCAGCTCTCCTTCTCCAATCCCTGCCCGCTGCCTTACGAATATCGTCGCCCCACCTAGCTACAGGGCGCCCTACACTACGTTTGCCGACACGCGGTCTCCACTCAAGAACCAGTCTGCCCCAACGGCCATCGGTTCTGCGGCATATGTGACCTGCCCACTGCCACTTCAGCTTGCTAATTGGCTTAGCTATGTCGGTAACCTTGGTTCTCTGACGAATAACTTCGTTCCGGATTCGATCCCTAAGAGAAACTCCGAGCATAGCTCTTTCCATAGCTCGTTGAGCGACCTTGAACTGGTGGAACTACTGAAAGTAGTTTCTTCTAAATCGATAACTGAATTGATTCCAACTATTTTTAATGTATCTTACACCAAATGCAAAAAGAATCATCAAAATCGGTTCATAAGCAAAGGAGTTATAAAAAAATCTTTTATAAAAAAAGGTAAAACGACTTCAAAAAGCAAAAAATAAATATTTGAAGTCGGTGCTGGTTGGTGCAGTCGGTTACTTGGCACCGTTTTCAAATTTTTATTTTTTATTTTTTGCTTTTTGTAAAAGCATACATACAACCGAACATAGAACCTCCTCCTTTTTGAAGTCGGTAAAAAAGGGGTAAAAACCTTTAAATTTGGAAATTTGGTTTTCGTTTTGAATTTATGAAGCAATTCTCTAATTGGGGTGTCTAAGGTCTTGCGTTTATTATGTTACACCTTGTATAATGTATTAAACAGCTATGTTTAATGTTTATGGATGTAATATAAATAAAGTTACAGTGAAGTTAATATTATTATAAGTAACGAAACGTTAAATTTTTGTTCATCAAAACTGAACAGCGAAATATAACGTTCCCCAGAAATTTCCTGATTAGTTTAATTTATGATAAAATCATTATTTTCTCATAGAATTCCTTACCTGGTTGGCTCATCGGATTACGAAAACTTAACGGTGCTGGTCAAAAATGAAGGCAATAGTTCCTACGACTCGTGTGTGTCACTGCGCGTGAGTGGAGCGTTGGTTGCGCAGGTGGCATTATGCGCAGGCGATGATGGCAATTATAAGTGTGACCTACCGAAACCAATGCGAAGACATATGGAGGTAAATTGCTATGCTTATAGCCTTGCGCAAGATTTCATTCTTGTCAGCAGAAAACCCAGAGCTTCAGCAGAATTTGCTTAACAGACCACTAATCCTGGATTCAATGCAATGCGTGATTTTAAAGTATCTAATGTATATACCGTGAAAAAAGAATCAAAGAACAATTTTTATTAAAAATGGCCATTATCACTTGCAAATCTCTAGTTATTTTTTAATAACGTCGCTATAATCCAGTAATTGTACAAAAAATTGTTGAAATATTAGTTGTTTGTTCTCAAATATACAATACGTCCATTATTCGTTGTGGGGCTTGTAAGTTGTGCTAAAATATCATTTTCCAGTACCGCATAGTAGTTACTTTGGACATGACAAAACCGACTAATAAGGATGAGGAGTTGGAGGTCGAAGGTGCAGTGATTGAAAACTGCTACGAAGCTCACGCCCTACAAGATTCGGTGAATAATGACACATCATATGTATATGAATTTAAAACAGATGATGTTAACATTACAGGGTAAGTACTGTTTAGTACCGACATTTTTTACGACTGCCTCATTCTGGACTGAAATAAGTTTCTTTTTTTCAGTATGGCACACGATCGGCAAGTAGCCGATATAGAAATACTAAACAATGATACAATTTACATCGTTGAAGAATACTCGGTAAGCAGCAGTATATCGATTAAATCTTCAATGAGCGCTTTCCAAGTAGCGCTGTCATGTGGTAATGCTGTTTTTATGATTACCAACGTTAAACAGCGTTCAGCTCAGTCTGAAGCGGGGAGCCATTTGTGTCAACCCATTTCCGAGTGTCTCCATGCTTCGGAAGGCACACTAAGCAAAGGCTTAAAGTGCCGTTCAGAACCAGAAGTAACGACCCTCGGTTACCATGTGATCATCGTTAAGCAAAGTTGGAAGTCTTATTAGTTTGATAAGTTTCAACAGCAGGTAGTCCGCTCTGTAAGAAGAACTTTCTCATTTCTATTTGAGAATAAAGTCTTTACCCAGTATTGGAATAATAAAGGCTGAAATATGATCAGATATGATACAAATTTCACACATATAATATTCGACAAGACAAAACACGCCTTTATTGTATTATAATTACATTTACACATTGATATTCTCGAAAAGTTGCCCTGTTGATCAGTTTAGTTAGAGCTTTTGGGTTATTTAAATAAGATATTTTTAGAATCGAGACTAGCGATTTTATGAACGCTACATCGCATTACCCACATTCGCTTGTTTTAGCGACTCAGTCGCTATATTGCGATATTGAGTTTTCGGAAAGCGAAAAAGCCATCGAACGATGCAAGTAAAGCGTGTGCTTTGGTTCTCCGAAACAACTCATAACAACGTCTTATTTTTCAGATATCAAACTGTGGCAGTGTAACTTGGAAGGACGTATTCGCTGTAATAACAATAGAGAAGAAATCGTTCATTGCACAATACAACGTGAGTAATTTTAAGTACAAATTCCATTGATATAATAAATAATATTAGCCCTGTTACGAAACTGTCCCACCGTTGGGCACAGGCCTCCCCTCAAACTTAGAGGGTTTAGGCCATAGTCGACCACGCTGGCCCCTTCCAGGTTGGGGAACATCACACACCTTCGAGAAACTCTTAGGGATGCAGGTTTCCCCACGATATTATTTGAAAACAAAACAAATTCCATTGATATTATTTGATATTTTCACAGTAAAGATATGTAAACAGTAGACCATCTTAGTGCTAGCGGTCGTAATAAGAAATCACACAACGCGCGCTCTATGCGGCTTCTCGGCAGGGGGCGCCTATGCCTGTTGTCCGCCACCCGCTTCTCCACCAGTGGTGACACAACTTATAATTTTTTTTATCACTTTCTACCAGTGGGGGACAGTCGGATAGTGGATAACAGGAAAGATTAATAATAATAATAATTTATTTTACCATAAAAAACCAATACAACAGTGTTTTAAAATAATCTTAGGCTAATTGACAGGTACTTAAATATAGTGGTTGCCTCTGCCGCCGAACTAGGAAAACCTGTATTTCGGCGTACAGCGCTAATCCCCTCGAGAATTGTTTTATTTAAATTTAACTAGCCTAAAACTAAACAGTTGGTGTAAGGTGTTAGTGTGTCAAGTAGTGACAAGTGGTGCGACCTCTCTTTGTGTAAGGTGATGGGGTGCGTGAGTGAGTGTGAGAGGGTGCGTTAGGTAAAAGTTTGGTGTTGCAGTAATAGTGCCTAACGTCGCATAATTTACTATAAGTTTATCTTTATTTAGATAACAAGTTTTGTTGTGAAAGATAGGGGAGCTAATATTTATCGGCCCCGAATTATTTGGGTATAACTAAAAGTTCTTCAGTCTCCTCATATTAGAGATTTTGTAAGTATTCTTAAACTTTTTTCTTACAAATCGTATCGTATCGTATCGATTGCGTGATTATTTTACAGACTATTAGTACTAAGGTGTTTTACTGTTTCCATATTATTATAGTATGACATTAATGACGGAATTGCATAAAAGCGTGTCTACTCCGGGACCATTCGCCCGCGAGCATTTTACGTCAGCTATTGTTATTATTATTTTATTTAATTTTTATTTAGCCAAGCAATCATTCGCGAGCGATTACGTTAAAAACAAAGCACGGTTTCGGTAGAAAGTAAAAAAAAAATTGTACTCACGTTCCTGCTTTGTAAACAACACTCTTTCTGAAGCTGTAAAAGCCCCGCGGCCAACAGTGTAAGGTCATTCACACACCAACAAAAAACACTATTTCCGTCAGAATGCTCGTAGCCAAATACTTATTACGTATGCTCGCAGTGGAGACACTTCTCGATGTACGCATCTTTATAGAGATGTTATTTTTTTTAGATACCAATGAGCAAATGTAGCCGAAAAGACAGCGCTGTCAGTGTTATGTTCCAATGCACCATGGATTTGTTGCGCAACACGTCACAGAATATTATGGTCACACAGACCATAAATGCGACGGGTATAAGTACAGTCATACAAGGATCTGTTGGCGCGCTGCCAAAGTCGGAACTAACGCTGTCATGAAGAGAGAGTCAGATAATCGCAGACTTGCCACTGGCTAAGAAATTTACCTAAGTTCTTTTTAATAAGTAACCGTGCGGGGTCCGCACCAATGATTACCCTAATTTCACACCAACGCCCCCCTTTTAATGTCATTCACGGGTCAACATATCCTTGTAGCACTATAATTGGTTATCTATAGACCATTCGTTTTATAATTATTTCAATCATACTTAGCACCAAAAGATTGACGTTATCGTGATGCTAGCGAGTGTACGTGCTGTCATGTCCGTGTTTATTGTATAAATTTGTAGTGTGACAAGGATGGCATATCAACTCGTTAGCGTAACGCTAACGTCAAACTTTTTGTGCTAAGCCCCCTGGAATAAAATATTCTATGGTTATGATTCGTTTAAGTAATTAGCTACATGTTGTTATTTATTTGCAGAAAGTAAATTAAAAGAGGACAAATTGAACATATCATCTCAGTTTAAACTATTTTTGAGTCCGACCAGTGCTCAAAAACAAGCAAGGTTTGTACTAGATTGTTTTAATTATAATGATATACATTTTGATTACCTCATGTAACAATTCTATTCTTGTAATTTTTTACTTTATAATTTTGAGCACTAACCCGATAGGTTTATTACCACCCATTCGCTAAATATTGTTTTTTTTTAATATATTTATTTTTGTTTGCAATCTTGTCGATTGTTAACAGTTTTGTAAGAATTAAAAAATGTGGCAGTAATAGGACTTCACTCATTGGAACCGATTTCTACTTTCAATAAGTACCTATCTGCCTACCCCTTATAGCCTGGAAGGGATATAATACTACTGCAATACTGAAACAAATAACGAATGAATAATATTTACAAAAATGAGTTATTATATCAACTCAAAATCATTTGCCTAATTTTTATATATAAAATTCTGGTGTGTGTGTTCGTAATTTTTAACGGTTAATTAATTTTTAAACGGTTTTTGATGATTTTTTTGTATTTGATCACCTAAACGGGTCTTAAGTATAGTTGGACCCAGCAGAGGACGCTGTGCGTATCCGCGGGAAACTAATAGTAAAATATACAAAGTCAAAATACCTATGTATATTTGAATTGGATATTCTGGGTATTATTTTTATTTCGAGACTTAATTTTAATCCAGATCTATATCATCAGGCCGGATCCCTTGCGGGGTTGGCAGAGAGTACAGAGTTCCAACAGATTCTTTCCTTACATAACTCTCTGGCTTTCTACACTCTCATAGATCATCTTATACACGCTTGCCGGTTATGGAGACTCTTGATTAGTCCTTCACATAAGCATCTATTTGGGTATGTTAAAGTAATCTGGGTAATAGATATGCGAAGTTTGATTCAGATACCACTTTTTAATGTACCTCTAATAATTTTTTTTTATTAAACGCCGCACATAATAATGAATTACAATAATCTTCGGTTTAAGATCATCGGTACCATTAAATCGTAAGTAAAAATTTATTTAAGTCATTTTATGTCTAATTATTTTTCAGAGTCACAAGTACGATAACATTCCAAAAGGATTTTACGTTTGCCAACAATAAGAATCTGATCATACTGATCTCAGTTATCGTTGGCCTTATTCTGTTGGCTGTCACAGCTTTCATCATGTACAAGGTAAGGAAAGAAAGAAAGAGTACACTTTTATTTGCCCAATATTCAAAAAGAAAGCAAATTAAGTAAAATGCCGACAGTTTATATCGCCAAACAAAATCTCGAATAGCATGAGCGTATTGTTGTAACAAATAAACTAGGATCACCATAGATATTTCTAATGTTACTACATTTTGAATATTTGTTTCCTTTGTAAGTCTAGTTGCGAATAATGATTCAAATTCTAGGTCAGTCAAATGAAGTTTTCCATTTGAAAAATTCCCTGTATCAGTCCGGAGTCCGAAATTATGCCCGGTAGGTTATGGTATATGGCGATAAGTTCGGTCCCTATTACATGGGACCTAATATCGTCGGCAAAAAGTATGTGTACACAGTACACCTCTGCCACCCCTGCTTGGGGAATATAGGCACCTATCTATTTATCTATATCATCACGCCAGTTCCCTTTTGGGGTTGGCAGCAAGTACAGAGTTCCAACAGGTTCTTTCCTTATAGACCTCTCTGGCTTCCTCCACTCTCACTCGTCTAGGCATGACGGTGTATATTTTGATTAGTTATTTTAATAAAAATTACTGGTTCTGAAATAACTACTTCAGAATAATCTGCTTCTGGATCAAGTGTTTTAGCTAGTGCAAATTTATTTTCTGAATTTACTGTAACTAGATTATCTATCCATGACCAAATAGACCGAGTCTTATCTGAAGGATAAGTCAAGAGTCTTCGTAACCTGCAAGCGTGTATGAGACGAATTATGAGAGTGGAGGAAGCCAGATGTATGTAAGGAAAGAACCTGTTGGAACTCTGTACTCGCTGCCTACCCCGCAAGGGATCTGGCGTGATGATATAGATGGCGTGATAGATTTGCTGTAAATTTCCGTGATGGCTACACGATAAGGTAACATGGTAGGGTGCTTCCGCGATAATAATGTGTTTTTGTACTCCATGCATTTAAAGAAGTATATGGAGACTTAATCATATTATTTTAGACTGTTTATTTTAGAATCTGGTAATAGAAATAAATACACGATTGAACAAAATTTTCTCCATAAAAATAAACTCTAAAGTCATCTGTATTGCTTTAAATTTTCTAATTTAGCCGCGAAATGCTCAAGAATAATATAATTAATAATAATATATATAATTTAATAATTATAACAAAGTTCTAGTAAAAGTTTTTTATTTCAAAGTGTAATTTTTTAAACAAATGATAATTTGTTTTTACACATCCATCATTTGTTTTCGACGGCGCGCTCAGTATGCCTCCCTTATTACTATTTCGTGAAATACTTTTGTAAGTCACTCTCCCGGCGAAAAAATGGACGATTCGGCCTACCGCCCTTAAGTGGTAGTGGCACATTGCGCGTAGAACTGACAACCGTCGGGGCAGTAAGGTCCTCGAGTGGCAGCCTTGTAGCTGAAGACGTGGAGTGGGCACAATATTCCACTAGACCAATAAACAGCCTAAGATGATGATTTACTGTTAATAATAAATATTTGATTTTCCAGTGTGGTTTCTTTAAAAGAAAACAAAAGAAGAGACTGGAGGTGTTGAGAGAGAGTGTTAGAAGACGAAGTTCTGTAAGTATATACTTTCGGTTCTAAATACTACATTTGATAATTGACAAGGTTTTTGTTACAGCAACCCAAGATTAAGACGTGTGTGTGTAAATGATCTACGCTGTTGGCCGCGGGGCCTTTACAGCTTCACCGGACAAGAGGGCGAGCGTTCAACCACTACGCTCGAGTCAGAAAGGCAAGGGGTAACTAGCTCAAGGGCGCCCTAAGGAGGAACGGCCTCGGCTTGGGCAGTTGCTAGGGGGGAGGGCGTATACTAGGTGTCTTGCTGTGGTGCTCTGCGCCGGCCGGTGGGCAGGGGCAATTTTTCTACCTCGCCAGCTAGGTCGGTGTCTGATCCTGTTTGCGGTATCTGTATCCGAAAGAAGGAATGTAAGGCCATCGGGAGGGTCGGTGAGAACATACCGTTAGGTTTGCCGAGTTAGGTTCGTAGTCGGCGGCGGCTACGATTAGCGGATTTCCATTATTGAACGCGTTCGCGACATATCGGATTGACGCCTTTTTAATAAAGGTGCGAGTAGGTCCGAGACCGAGATCGGAATGAAATAATAAAGGCTTAAGTAGTCATCATTAAGGTTAAGTAACGTCATGATCGATCGATTTAAGATAAGTGATCGTTTTTGGCATTTCCATTATGATCCACTTCGAGATTTGGAAGGCAGGTTAAGCTTTTAGTCCCCGATACCACTTAATGTGGTAGTTAAGTCGAGGCAGAAGCTTTATGGGCGGCTATAAGTTCCAACAGCAAGCGGTCAGAATCCTTCCTCCGCTATTTCGCACTGGAAACATATGGTGGAAACCCTTTTCTTTCTCACCACTCACAGATGCAATAGTAAAGGATAATTTACCATTATAGTATTTATAAAATTAATATATAGTACTAGCTGTACCCGTGACTTCGTTCGCGTTGTTTTTAGGTGTGTACTTCACACTCTTAAGCTTTTGTAGACAAAACATAGTCTATGTCCGATATAATCCGATAACCCCCTCTTACCTCAAAGATCGATTTGAGTTTCTTCATGAGACACACTCGAGATTCCTGAGATCATCGGAAAATTTAAAACTGTAAATGCCGATGCATTCCACAAATTTCTTCGATAAATCCTTTACCATTTAAGCCATTCAGTCTGTGGAATGCATTGCCAGTGTCAGTTAGACGTGCAAAGTCATTGGTTTCATTCAAAAACATGGTTAAGAGTCACTATCTGTCAATAATATGATTATTTGCTATTTATCCTTATCTGTGTTTAGCTATAATATGTGTATAGTATGTAATAGTGTATATTGTAATGTCTGTATATATATGACTAGGTTAATATTATATATGTATGTATTGTAAATTATCATCAATAGTGTACACCACCAACTGCCCTTTTTATTCTTATTTGTTTTCCTTCCAACGGTTATCTGGGAGAAATTGCTGTAAGCGATAAGACCGCCATTTGTACTGTTTTTGTATTAAATTTGTTTTTTGTATTGATTTTTTTTTGGTGTACAATTAAGTGTATTATTATGTCCTTTTCCTGGGTTAAAACTATTTTCTTGCCAAATTTAATCAAAATCCCTTCAGCGGTTTGGGCGTGAAAAGCTAACAGATAAA